>OU015753.1:81684494-81689494 GCA_907169655.1 Acomys percivali
GAGAGAGAGAGAGAGAGAGAGAGAGAGAGAGAGAGAGAGAGAGAGAGGAGAGAGAGAGAGAGAGAGTACTCTTATACTCCCAGTAACTCTTGAGACTGATAAGTTTGAGGCTAACTGGAAGTACAGAACAAAACCCTGTCTCCAAAAAATAAGCAAAGGAAAAGGAAGAAAGGAGAAAGGAATCTCAGCTCAAGCCATCAGAATTAGCCAACAAACTAAGACAACTGGGTTTTTCAGCGCTAGGGCCCAGCCCAAGCCTCCTCCTGGCACTTAATAGGAGTTCCCTAACTATTATTTGTTCAAAGCGATTATCTAAGGTTGCATTGTACCTTTTTTTACCTTTTGACCACAAACCACATCCAACTTAGTTCTCATCAGACTTGGGAACATTCAAGCAGAAGGAAACTGAATATGGGAAATCAAGGCTTAACAGTTCCGGTATAGCTGAAGCAGCGAGCTCTGGACCACACGTTCAGGGGTCTTGGTTCTTGGAACATTACAGAATGTATCTGCTGAAGGAGCTGCCTCTGAGGTTACTACTGGAAGGATCAGAGCAGATCTTACCACTACAGCTGGGATCCAGGACACAGACGGTAAAAGCTCATCACTGCCTCTGCCACATCTATATTTTAATATCCAGAAAGCAAAGAAAACTATAGAAAGCAGATGCAGAAAAACCTACAAGCAAAGAGCCAAAGGGTCATAAGCTTCCTCCAAACACATCAGGGCTACATCTGATAGGGCCTACTTTGTAAACAGATTTAAGATGCAGAGGACAGTGGTCAGCCCTACTCCCAACTTTCTACTCTCACCTTTATATAAAGGCACTGAGTCTACAAGGAGCCTGCAAGAAGCAGCACAGGCCATTCTTCCCAAAGTCCATCGAAGATGCTGCATCATGGCGCATCATCTAGAAATACAGTAGACTATATTTTGTACCTTCTAAAATTACTCAGTGCCAGAAAAACATGATGGAAGGTGGTGTCGCTTGGGAAATTATTTTTAGCAAATCTATTCCATTGAAAGCAAGAGAGAGATGCAACTCACGTTACCTGGCAACTGTGAATATCAATGAGGTGATTAAGCGTAGTTTCTAGTCATTCATGAACTGTGGTTAAGGATTGTCCAATTTCCAACTTTAATATTATGGAGAAAGAAAGAAAGGAATCTGGCAGGTGAAATGCTCATTTGGACCTAAATATAGAGATTTTGATACCTCTGTGTTCTAGTTTGCTTTCTTTTGCTCCAATAACCAACATGACTTGGGTCCAGCAGGTCTGGATCCCTGCAGGCAGGCAGGTTTGCATCTGAGGCCTCCTAATCGCACCCCCATCCCCCCACCCTTCCCCCAACCCTGCAAGGCATGCAGATGAGGAGACCGGAGACAGGGAGAGAGCATGCTTGATGAGTGCTTCCCCAGTGGTCAGCTACCCTTTGCCCTGATGGAGCTGGTGAATCTGAGCTTTGGCTAGTGGCTAGGAGCCCTGGGAGTCTCAGGAGCCCTTCCCAGAATGGCAAGTCTCAGACAGTCATATGAAGTGAGGAGTCTAAGGCAACTTTACTTGTGAATTAGGGGGTTATAAACCCTGGGGAGTGAGGATGAACATGTCTGATTGGCTAGGGCTGATCCAGGCGACCTCATCTGCATACCGTGGTACTATAACTCCATAACATGGTGCCTTTATCATAGGAAGGAAGACAGTATTTAATTGTCCTATGTTTGAGGGGATGGCCAGGGTACAATTAGAGGCTATTTGTTGGAGGCTAAGATCTCCTCATTGGTGGTGGGGGGGGGAGCTTTCCTGGAAGTCCCAGGCCTGTATTTTCTTTTCTTTCTTTCTTTCTCTCTTTCTTTTTTTTTTTTTTTTTTCTTTCTTCCTTGTTTTTTGAGACAGAGTCTCTCTGTGTTAGCCTTAGCTGTCCTGGTGTCCTGGACTCGATTTGTACACCAAGCTGGCCTTGAATTTACAGCAATCCGCCTACCTCTGCCTCCCGAGTCCTGGGATTAAAGGTGTGTGCCACCACACCCGGCCTCAGGCCTGCATTTTCTATGTGACACCCCTTACAAAATTTGAGTGACCAAATCAGGTAGGGTGAGAGGCCCTGCCAAGAAACCGAGTCTATTCTTCATAGTTCGAGCACAGTACCAGAGATCCAGAGAGGACCAGACTTCTACCCTAATCAACAGAGTCCCATGTTTGCTTAAAGGTTACATCCCATCAACCGAAGTCAAGGCAGGAACTCAAGACAGGAACCCCAAAGCCAGAACTGAAGGAGACGCCATGGAGGAGTGCTCTTACTGGCTTGCTCTCCATAGCTCTTTCCTGCTTATTTTTCATATGACCTAGAAACACCTGCCCAAGGGTGGCACCTCCTGGACAACTGGACAACTCCCACATCAGTCATTAATCTAGAAAATGCCATAGGCTGAGGGCCAATCTTATGGAAACATTGTCTCCATTTGAAGTTTCTTCTCCCCAGGTACCCCAATGTCAAGTTGACCAAAAACCCCAGCAGCACACTATGCCTCCCCTGAACTCATTCACACTCTCTAATGAAACACTGAAAATCCAGGAAGTACCCTGAGACTTGAGTCATACAAGAATCTGAAATTTCTACAAACGTGAAATAAAGTACTCCAGTACAGAAAACCTATACATATTAATTTCTGTGGCAAACAAACAAACCAACAAACAAACGTCCTCACAGATATAAGTGGGCACAGGGCCTTGAGGTGGAAAGATTATCCTAGCTCGTCTGAGTGTCCCCTGATCACATTCTCATGGTGTATTTATTGCAGAAAAGACTAGGAGATTTAACCTGGAAACAGGAAGGGAAGAAAAGGAAAGGGCAGCAGCCCTTGAACAGGCTGATGACGTCATTCCCCAGTGGTGTGCAGGCAAAGTTTTACAAGTCAAGACCCACAGAGCAGAATTTAAATGTCACTTTTAAGCCCAGTAATGGCAGTGACACATTTATATTTTTAAAAAATGGTCTCTCTGTAGCCAGGCTGTCTTTGAATTCTTTTTTATTATTATTAATTTATTCAGATTACATCTCAGTTGTTATCCCTTCACTTTTATCTTCCCATTCCTCCCTCCCTCCTTCTTTCACCCTTTTCCCCTCCCCTAGGTCTGTGACAGAAGGGGACCTTTTTTGCCACCATAAAGTCACAACCTAACAAGTCTCATCTTGGTAGACTTCCTACTCTTCCTCTGAGTGCCACCAGGCCTCCCCACCAAGGGGAAGTGTTCAGATATGGGGCACCAGAGTTCATGTCAGAGTCAGTCGCTGCTCTCCCACAACTGTGGAGAATGTCCTGTCCATTGGCTAGATCTGAATAGGGGTTCAATGTTTACTGGATGTATTGTCCTTGCTTGGGGCAGTAGGTTGAGCAGACCTCCTGGGTTCAGATCCGCCCGTCATGATATTTTTCTTATGGGTTTCTAGTACCCTCTGAATCCTTCTATTTCCCCATTCTCCCATATTTCCCTCACCTACAGTCCCAACAGGAAGTTCCTGCATCTATCCTTATCTCTTGTTAAGTGAAGACTTTCATTGGACATCCCTTTTGGGCTAGTGTCCAATTATAAGTGAGTATATACCAAATGAGTATTTCTGGGTCTGGGTTAACTCACTCAGGATGACCATTTCTAGTTCCATTCAATTAAGAAATGGGGCTCAGAATTAAACAGAGAATTCTCAACAGAGGAATATCGAATGGCTGAGAAACACTTAAAGAAATGCTCAACGTCCTTAGCCATCAGAGAAATGCAAACAAATGACTCTGGGATTCCATCTTATACCTATCAGAATGGCTAAGATAAAAAATTCAAGTGACAGTACATGTCTTTGACCTCTTAACCCCTGTGCCTTGGTCTCTCAATTGTTGGCATGACAGAAGTTACAGGGGATTATCACCATGCCTGGCAGATTTCAGAATGTGGTAACTCTGTTCTGTGCAATCAAAAGAAAAAAGATCCCAGATCTGAGAGCAAGCAAACTATAAGCTATAAGATCAAGGTCAAAGTTTCTACAAAGTGAGCCCAGGACAGCCAAGGCTACTCAGAGAAACCCTATCTTGAAAAAACAAAACTAGGGATTGGGACCGGAGACAACACTCAATGGTTAAGAACACATGTTGAGCTGGGCGTGATGGCATACGCCTTTAATCTCAGCACTCGGGAGGTGGAGGCAGGTGGATCGCTGTGAGTTCGAAGCCACCCTGGCCTACAATGCAAGTCCAGGTTAGCCAGAGCTACACAGAGAAACCCTGTCTCAAACAAAACAAAACAAAACAAAAACAAAAATAAAAACAAAACAAGAACACATGTCCTTGCAGAGGACCCAAGTTCAATTCCCAGCAATGGTCTACAGAGTGAGTTTTAGGACAGTCTGGACTACGCAGAGAAAACCTGTCTAAAAAAACCAAGAGAAAAAAAAAGCTTTAGGTCAGTGGTTCTCAACCTTCCCAATGCTGCAACCCTTTAATATAGTTCTTCTTGTTATGGTGACCTCAACTATGAAATTATTTTGTTGCTATTTCATAACAGTAATTTTCCTACAGCTATGACTCCTTATGTAAATATCTGATATGCAGGATATCTGAGAAGCAGTGTCCCAAAGGGACTGCGGTCCAGGAGTTGAGAACCACTACTTTAGATAGTGTGGTTGGTGATGGTTCATCTTGCTTGTCAACTTGGCTGGATTTAGAATGACCCAGGAAACACTTTGGGGATGTCTTCAGATTGTGTTTCCAGAGATGGTGCCAGATACACCCTCAGTGAGGTAATCCAGATGTAAAAAAGGTAGAGGCTAAAGCCATGTGCCTGCACCTGCCTTCCTTCCTTTCTGAGGAGTCCTGTTGCCACTTGTGCTTTGATCTCCCACTGACATCAGACCCCAACTCTGCAGCTTTCCATCCAACACAGAACCAATGCCAGCACTTCTTCATGGAACACTGAGGTTGTTAGCACCAAACTGCAACTACAACCTGAAGT
>OU015753.1:81691994-81699866 GCA_907169655.1 Acomys percivali
GATGGGTCACAGTAAGCTCAGGGCAAGGTAACCTCAGGCTGCTTCGCTTCCCTCTAGCTCCTCAGAGCTCCCCGCATCTCATGTGCACCTGGCTTTTCGGCACCACACCATTAAGAGAATGCCTGTGAAGGCGCGGTGACATTTTAAAGAGTACATCTGAGTGAAGAACACCTCAAGTGTTAGGGAACACCAGACAAAAAGAGGTTCAGTCTATTGAACCCAGAACTTCAGAAGCAAGAGCGTCTACTATGAACATTATGGAGGTCAAATACAGGTTTCTAGTTGTGAGTGGCAGTGCGCACCTGTAACCAGCACTCTTGAGACAGAAGCAAGAGGACAGTCACAAGTTCAAGGTCAGCCAGGAATACTTAGTGAGATCCAGCTCTGCCTGCCTGGCCTAGTGAGAGTCTTTCTCAAGAAGGGAGAGGAGGCAAAATATTAGAATATTGCTGTGTGCCGCGTTAGTCAGCTTTCTTCTACTGTGACAAAATAGCTGGCCAACTCAGTTTGCCAGTTTGCATGATTACCCAGTGGCCTGCCTCCAGGAGCTCTGCATTCTCCGATTCAAAAAAAACAAAAACAAAACATGAATTGAAAATACTTTTCAAATTTTGCATTTAGAAAGCATACACCACCACCCGTTCTCTGTGCCCTTTTGTTTGCTTGTTTGTTTTAGGTTTGTGGGGATTTGTTGTTGTTTGTTTAGTTTTTGAAGGAAAGCATCTGTGACAAGCTTGTTTAAAGCACCCTGCCTAAGAGGAACTCATCACATAGGGAAGACCTCGCACATGCAAAGTGGAAGCTGGAGAGCAGGGAGTTCAATGCCAGCTTTGTCTAGACAGTGAGTTCGAAACTATCCCAGGTTACATGAGGCCCTACCTATAAATTAATTAATTAGTTAATATAATTTAACTGAAAAATAATAAAAAGAAAAGAAAAGAAAAGAAATATATAAGTGAAGTCTCCAAGGTCTCATACAAAAATCTAAAATATTGGTATTGCGTGTCTAAATTTCCATTAACTTCAAAACAGGGATAAATGCACATGCCTTTCAGAGTATTGAATGAAGGAGTTGACAAGCAGGCCAAACATTTCACTTTTAATGTAAATATAATCCTATTCTGAGTTAAAAAGCAAAACAAAACAAAAAAGGGAAACAAGCCCACCTTTATCTAGGGCCACTTTTCTCGCTGTACAAGGGGGGTATCTTTGTCACAACTGGCTTTGTGAGGGAGCCTAGTGAAATAAGTCTAGCTGACTCCATAACAGACTTCAGTTTCTTGTTAACTTGGAACATGCCTGAGCCTCCATTCCTTAGAAACGAGCTCAGCAGTTACAGAAAATGGCAGCCAATCAGAGACAGCCTAGCCACCTGGCTGGAGGAAGACAAGATTGCTTAAGGTTAATTTACTGCTGATCTGGAAATATCTTGTCTTACGACTAACTCATGACCACCGACTAAGATTGCCCACACCCTTTCAGTCTGCCTGTGCTTTTTTAGTTTGAATGTTCCAATAATGTTAAAGGTCACCAGGCCCTCCTTTGGAATCCCCTGAATGCCTCTAAAAAGAGCCTGCAAGTTCACTGCGAGGTCGCCATTTTGTCTAAATGGTGATCCCTGCATGCTGGACTTCTGCCGAAATAAAGACTCCTTGCTTTTGCATATGGCTTCAGAATTCTGGAGGTCTTTTGGGACTAGCAATCTGGGCATAACATTTGAGGGCTCACCCCAGGATCCCCAAGACTCTTAGAAACCCCCAAACTGTGGGGCCAATGGTCGGCCAATAAGTTTTATCTGAAAGCTCTGTCCATTTCTGTGTTTTGGCTTCTGGAACAGGCCTGAATCTGTAAATCTGTATCAGCTTGCAGGAGGTCAAAATGGACACTCTGAAAATATTGGGAAGATATTCCGGGTCCACTCAGTGCAGATTGGATGCTACATGTGAATTTGGAGACAAAGCAGGTTGCTTTCCAGGTCAGTTAGAGATTGAAGGCTCACTGCCTGTGTGTGCCAGGATGTCTGAATTTGCCATTTGTCCTTTGTTTCCTTTTTTCATCTTTATGTGACTCTTGTGACTAAGGATCTTTTTCAGGGCATCCAGACCAGGTATGGTGCTCTGATTTAGGTGGAGCCTGGTTAAGGGATAGGCCTCTTCTGGTTTGATATCTGACAGAAAGTGACAAAACCCTAGGCATTCATTCTGACTTAAGAGAAGCACAGTTTGGGGACAGGCCACTTCTGATTTGGTTTCTGGTGATCTGGGCCTAGCACTTTGGTACTTTTTATTCCTCTGGAATAATGCAACCCTGTTTGTGATTATCCATTATGATAGGCTCATCCCTAAAAGCCTCATTTAATACTGCCCTACCTCCTGCCTGTCCTAACTCTGCCACAGGAACTTGTCACTGTGTGGCCTTAAGCTTTCATAGTGGATCATAATGAACTGTAACTTTAGCTGCTGCAGGACACCAGTTCGGCTGTTATAGCACAGCTGTGTCACAGCTACTTCTTGTGAAGTGAACTCCACAGTCATCCCCTATGCTCTTTTCCTGGAAGTCCACCAGAAATGTCACCCTGTGTGGCATGGATTTCATAAAGCCATCACTGGTCCTGTGAGGACTATTTGAACAGGTATATTTCAGCAGCAGACCTATTGTAATGGCATTTTCCTTCACTACATCAACGTGTCTGCCTCCCATGGTTTCCCTGTGCTTCTTCTCATTGGGTTAATTTGACTCCCTCTTCTGGTTTAAGTTCAACACAGGCCTCATCACTCAAACTGCAGTCTCTACATGTCGGTGAAACAAATACCTTGGGAGATTGTGCAATAATAATAAACAAACAAAAAGACATGTTTACAGAGCCAGCAGGGTGTCTTAGTAAATAAAGACACTTGGATGACAAGCCTGAGGACCTCAGTTCCATCCCCAGGGCCCACATGATGGATGGAGAGAACCAACGCCCACAAGTTGTCCTCTGACCTTCATACATGCACTGTGACACACTTGTGTACACACACAAACACAGAGAGAGAGACAGACAGACAGACAGACAGAATAATGTGTAACTTAAAACAGGCTGGTCTTCATCAGCCAAGAAAACCAGGATAGCCTCTAAGTCTGCACCACAAATCCTCCTCTGTCTTTGAGAATCCTGGCATGGCTAAGAAGAAAATTCCATACTTTGTTCTTGTGAAGTGTTCACACTCTCTGAGCACTACACTAAAGAATTAGTTACGTGGTGACTGCATTAGATGAGGCAACGTAAGTCATCTAACCATAAGTTAGTGAGGGACAGGAAGGTGTGTGCAGGTTATATGGAAACCTAATGGCCTTTCATCTGAAGAACTTGAACTTCTATAGGTTTTAGAACCCATGAAGAGCACTGGCTGCTCTTTCAGAGGACCCATGCTCAGTTCCCAGAACTCAGATGACAGCTCACAGTCATCTGTAATTCCAGAACTAGGGTATTCAACACCCTCTTCTGTCCTTTTTGGGGACCAGGTATGTACATGGTGCAAAGGTGTGCCTGCAGGCAAAACAGCATTCACATAAAGTAATTTAGATATATAGATAAAAAAGAATCATCACACAATGTAGTGGTACATGCCTATAACTCCAACACTGAATTGCTGAGAGAGGAAGGCTGGGGATCTGACAGCATCCTGGGACACATAGGAAACCTTGTCTGAAAAAATAATAAAATAAATAAAGGCAATGTCATAAGAGACTGTGACAGTCACATTGTACCCTAGGGTTTTCATAATCCTGAAAATGTCTTCCTAACTGTCTACAGTTTTGCCTGAGTCCCTGGGTCAAAGCTTCTCACTTTGATAGTTCCTGACAGGGAGCTGTCAAGGTCAGGAGAAGTTTGCCTTTACCTTAGGCACTCAGGGCCTCTGCACAAGACAGCCAAACAAGCTAAGTGTTTGTGCTGATGCAATTTGTGTGTGTGTGTGTGTGTGTGTGTGTGTGTGTGTGTGTGTGTACAAAATTGTTCTTGGTTACAAGAATTATCATAATATATATGAGCCTAAAGAACATGATTTGATACTGAGAACAAATACCTCAGCTCTGGCATTAAGATCTCAGAGCCCCTGCAGGACCATGGGTGCTACCACTGCAAGGAAAGCCTCTGGAGATTCTTCTGCACTGTCAATAAAACCCCTCTCTTTCTCTTTGTCTGTGTCTCTGTCTCTCTCTGTGTCTCTCTGTGTCTCTCTGTGTCTCTCTCTCTGTCTCTCTCTCTCTACTCTCTCTCTCTCTCTGTTATTCAATGTCCAGTGGGTGACCTGGGTTTCGAGGGTAGCCTGGGCCTGGTGGCTACGTGGGTTCTACTTCCAGCGGCTGGTCCAGTCTCTGCGTGCTCAAAGTCAAAGGTCCTGTTTCTCATTCAGGGGTGGGTTAGAGGCTCAGGGCTGGTAGGAATGAACTTTCTACTGGGTGTTACAATTTAGCTCTTTTAGAATGAAATGGCCAGTATCAGACTGCAGTAGAAACCCAGGCATTCCAAATACCTGTGAGGATACTATACAGGTACTTGGTTAAGCTGCCATGCTAAACACAGCAGAGGATGTGGGAAGGTAGGTTGGGTGAGATGCAGGCCCAGCAGGTGCCTCACCAGCAGTCAGCATCGATCTATCATTAATGGAGTAGGCTTCAGCAGCTGTCAAAGCAGCTCCACCATCGCTGCCTTGACCAGGAGTCAAGTCCCAGGAGTCTAGGGATGAGTCTTCCCTAGAATAAATGGAGTCTCAGATGGTCATGGTGAAGGAATGGCGTGAGCATGAGAGAGAGAGCAAGCCAGCCTTTATTTTTATGAATGAGGGATTTATAAACCTTTGGTAGGGGTTTGAAGGTGAATGTGTCTGATTCATTGGGACTAGGATGCCAGGGATAATTGATTTACATGCAGTGGTACAGTACCTCATTTACATGTGGTAGCATGGGTCCTATCACAAGAAGAAGAACACAATACTTAATTATCATATGGGTGGGGGAAGAACTTCCAGGTATGATTAAAGGTCATTTGCTGAAGGTTAGGATCTCATTAGCAGGGTGGGACCCCTAAGAATCCCTGGGTGTTTGCTGAACAGGTTTCTTATCAGGAAAGAGTAGGCCCTGTAATCTTTCCTGAGGGCTATACGAAGCTCTTTAGAGTTTCTAAGGTTCAGAGAGGGAACCCCTATGAGAAAGGGAGTGCTGTTGCTGTATACCTAGCTCAGAGGCTATTTGGAAGCGCCAGACTTTGACTTCTCTAAAAGAGCCCCACCTTTCTGTGTGTGTGTGTGTGTGTGTGTGTGTGTGTGTATGTGTGTGTGTGTGACTGTGTGTGTGTTTGTGTGTGTGTGAGAGCATGTGTGTGTATGTGTGTCTGTGTGTGTGTGAGAGAGTGTGTGTGTGTGTGTGTGTGTGTGTGTGTGAGCACATGCACATGTGCACACATTGAGGAGCTTCACATCAAGAAAGTGCATTTGCTCATCATTATCTACACTAATAGAGAAGAAAAGGTGCACAAAGTATCTAACAATGAATAGATTCATTTTAAATGTAAGACTTGGGCCAGCAAGGTGAAGGGACTTACCGCTAAGCATGATGACCTGAATTCACTCTCAAGAACCCACAGGGTGAAAGGGGAGAGCCTATTATTGCAAGTTGCCATCTGACTTCCATGCGCATTGTGGTATATGGGAGCATGTGCGCACACACACACATACATACACACACACACACACACACACACACACACATACACGATGATCATAGATAGGTAGATAGGTAGATAGACAGATGTTTTAAAATGTACTTGAAGGCCAATATGGTGGTACACTCCTTTAACCCCATCACTTGGAAGGCAGATTTCTGAACTTGAAGCCAGCGTGGTCTACAGCCACATGCCTAGCCCTTCAGATGAGCAATGAGCAGATGATCTGCTATAGCACATGAAATTGAAGAGGGCTTTTTAACACCTTGAGGCAGGGGGCTTATAAACAATGAATGCTAATCAAACTCTCAAGAATAACTTTTCAGGCTGTTTTAAACCAGGTAAGCTAAAAGGGTAAAAAGTCTCAAATAAATTTATTATATAAAACATCTGAAGAATATTTTCATCTAGGCCCAGTAGTGAGTAATTTTGTCACCATACATAAGTGGTCTATTATAGAGAAGCCTGTGCTTTGTTCCTTGTCAGAACACTCAGAGGCAACTTGGGAGTTATATGATACGCATTGTTAACCTCATCCTAACCTTAATCTTTTCCCTTTCACTTTTACTGCCTTGCTATATTTTACTCATGCTTCTAACACAAATGCTGTCACTCACAGGGCAGTCCCCACCCCTCTCTCATCTAATTGCTAGAATGGAATAGGGATATGACCTGGGCAAGGGCAGTCTTAGTACCCCAGTCTCTGGGCCAAGTTACTGTTCTGGAGATGGACTCATGACCCACACAGAGCCAATCAATTCATTTTCCTTAACGTTACCTTGCAAAGGGGCTTGATGAATCTGTATTATCTTCCAGAATGTTCTTTACAGAGAGAAAGAGAGAGAGACAAAAAGGAGGGGGTCTGGATACTGTTGATAGTGAAGATAGAGAGATAGGTAGATAGATAGATAGATAGATAGATAGATAGATAGATAGATAGATATTTACTATATATTTATATATATTTACTCTACCAATAAGTATTGTTGCTTTCACCAGTCCAAACTTCTAAGTACAGAAATTGAGAGTGTGACTTTAAGGACATTTGTTTGAATATAATATCATAGTGTATATATTGACTCTATTATATTAATAAAAATAGTAAAATTTTCTGATCAAAGCATTCCTGGACAGCCAAGACTACACAGAGAAACCCTAAGGTAGGGGCAGGGAGGAGCCAGCACATCTGGACACAAATCCTCTGCCATTGTCTGACTGGCAGAAAGTCTCTCCCATTTTGTAGGCTGCCTCTCCACTAGACTGACTATTTCCTTTGCTGGTCAGAAGCTTTGTAATGTTATGATGCCACTCTGTCGACTGTTGGTCATTTCTCTGGAACTTTATTCAAAAAATGCTTGCCTGTGCCCTTGGCTTTTTGTTTGTTTTATTTTTGGTTTTTTGCTTTTTGAAACAGAGTTTCTCTGTCTTAGTTGTCCTGGACTCTTTGTAGACCAGGCTGGCCTCGAACTCATGGAGATCTGCCTGCCTCTGCCTCCTGAGTGCTGGGATTAAAGGCATGCGCCAAGATATCTGGCTGTGCCCTTGGCTTTTATCCCTTGCTGTTTTCTCTAGTGGTTTCAGAGCTTTGGTCCATTTGGAGCTAACTTCTGTATGGAATGAGAAATAAGGGTGTAGTTTCATTCTTATAAGTGTAAACAGCCAGTCTTCACAGCGCCATTTGTTAACCAGGTTGCCCTTTCTCCAATGTAAAAAAAAAAAAAAAAAATCAGGTATTTACAGGAGTGTGAGGAAGATTTAGAGAGAGTTGAATAAGAATAATCAAATGCACTATTTGCTTATATAAATTGCCAAAGAACAAATTTAAGAAATATGGCTTTAAAATTATGTATGTGTAACTGTGAGGGCTTCTTTTTAAGACTTTTGTTCTCGTCCATTGAAAAAGGTGACTTCAGGCTTGGCCTATGCAGTTGGTGATGGCCTTGGTCATCTGTCCCTGTGACCCACCCTTCTGCTGCCTCAGAGGAAGGGACCCTGTGAGGGACTTAAACAGAGCTACAGTGAAGGGTAGACCTAAGAGCAATGCCTTGCCTTTGAAGTGCAATTCTTGGGAGAGTTTACCAGAACTTATTGAGCTGCAATGGGAGTGGAAAGAGTTCTCTTTCTCTCTCTCTCTCTCTCTCTCTCTCTCTCTCTCTCTCTCTCTCTCT
>OU015753.1:81699876-81712667 GCA_907169655.1 Acomys percivali
TCTGCATTGATGTTTTGCCTGCATGCATGAGCAGGATCTTGGAGTTTCAGACAGTTGTGAGCTGCCATATGAGTGCTGGGAATTGAACCTGGGTCCTCTGGAAGAGCAGTCAGTGCTCTTAACCGTTGAATCTACTCTCCAGCTCCTTTGTTACTTTTCTCATCACTGTAACGCACGACAAAACAACATAAGAAAGGGCTTCTTTTCACTCCCAGTTTAAAGGCACAGCCAGTAAAGAGATGGAAATGCTCCAGAAAACCCAAAATGAAATGATGCTACGAGTGAAAACTTCAATGCCAAGTGAAACATTCCAAGGGAAGCCAGATATGGTCAATCATACGGAGAACAGACACATCAGGACCTGAAACCACCGGAAAGGATTTGGATTGCTCAGCCAAGGGCTGCAGGGTCCGAAGACTTCTTGTGTCTGTGAAGAAAGGTTTAACTAGGATTGGAGACCATGGCCCCAAAAATATATAGTTTATGAAAATTATCAAGGATTTTCCACTGAGAAGAGAATACTTAGGAAGGAGAAGCTTGTTTTGAGCGGGCCTATGGGAGAACTCCTCTGAGGTGGTTAAGAAGCCTGATCTAAAGCCTTTGGGGTTCCCAAGATGTACGTTGTGGGCACAAGAAACAAGACTGGAAACTAAGCACCAGGAGTGAAAGTCGAGCCACCGTTCATTCAGTCTGTTGATCTGCTCCATTATTTCCCTGAGTATAGGGCAGTCTTTCTGATGGGTCTGGCAATACATAATGATGAGATGGCTAATCTTGGTTGTCAACTTGACTGCATCTGGAATCAACTAAAATATAAGCCCTGGGCATGCCCAGGAAGAATTTTCTTGAATAAATTATCTGAGCTGGCAGGAGCAACTCATAAATGTGGTTGGGACACTCTGCTGGCAACCCAGATTAAGGGATGAGGGAAAGAAAACTTTACTTTTTACCTGTTTGCTTTCACTCCTTCTGGTAAATTTGTTTGTCCTGCTGCTGCAGTTTTCCATCACCAGCACTAAAACCAGCGTGGGTCCGCATGTGGTGGTGCTCGCCTTTAATCCCAGCACTAGCACTCGGAAGGCAGAGGCAGGCAGATCTCTGTGAGTTTCAGTCCAGCCCAATCTACAAAGTGAATCCAGGACAGCCAGGACTCCAAGAGAAACCCCAGTCTCAAAAAACCAAAACCAACCAACCAAGCAAACAAACAAGGCAGGTGTGGTAGCACACCCCTTTAATCCCAGCACTTGGAAGGTAGAGGTAGGCATATCACTGTGAGTTCAAGGCCAGCCTGGTCTACAAAGTGAGTCCAGGACAGCCAAGGCTACACAGAGAAACCCTGTCTCGATAAACCAAAAACCAAAAAAACAAAACAACAACAAAAACCCAACCAAACAAAACCAGCCTCTTTGGGCTTCCAAAGTAGGATGGGGATGCGGACTCTTCCAGGGCTTTGGTACCAGACTGAGATCGCTGAGGCATCCCATGTCGTGAACTGGGCAAATTCTGGATTCTTGGCTTCTCCCATGTGAAGTAGTCATTGTTGTGTCACCCAGACCATATAATGTAAACCAATCTAATATAGTTAGTGTTTTATATTTTCTTAGACTTTTACATTCATCCTTTCAGTTCTGTTCCTTTAGAGAATCCTAAGACAAATGGCTGAGTTAGGTGACAGACAGCTTCTGGCACAGCCAAGACTCTCCAGTGCTTATTTGACCCGGGTACTATAAGTAGGAAGGAAGCTGCTTTTTCTCTGAATAAGATGGCAGGCGTGGGTACAAGGAACACACAAGCCCAGTCTATGTAAGCACTGGGGTTCGTTCCTGCCTCCGTGGGCAAGTCCCCACGAAGAACAAGCAGTTCTGTTTCGGATGCTGACGTGGAATTATCCAGGGAAGGCCCAGCTCCCATGACCTCTGTGTGGTGTAGTGCTATATATCCGAGGAGCCCAGGCCCGCCCTGCCTGTTTGAGCCTTCCTGTCTGTGAGACAGGTAGTCTCTGATTGAGCAAGTAGGAAATGTTGTACAGCTGGTCTAGCAGTGCAGGTGAAGTCAATCGCCTCTGCATAGGAATGCTGTAGAAAGGCCTCCGGATTAGGAACTGCCTTTCAATAGTGTGATGGAAAGTTTGCCAAGGTCTATGGTAACCACCCCCCCCCCCAAGAGACAAGAGTGTGGGACTCAGTGGAAGGCTCTCAGGTGGAGTATTTCTCAGACCTGCTGGGGCATGTAAGCCTGCGTACTCTGTCCCAGAGTTTCTTTCTAGGCCTTGTGACCAAGACAGCCATAGCTGCCAGTGCCCCAAGGCAAGAGGCCCAGCCTTGTACCACAAAGCTAATGACTTGGAAAGATAAGCAAACTGAGTGTTTGAAAGGCCCCAACATGTGGATTAAAATTGGTGTGACTACATTTTGCTGGTTCACACACAGAGAAAAGCATTTAGTAAGAGAGCTGATGCCGAGGTGGAAGTGAGTATTTTAAGAGGGTACCAAAGCTGGGCGTTTAATCCCAGCACTTGGGAGGCAGAGGCAGGCAGATTGCTGTGAGTTTGAGGCCAGCCTGGTCTATAGAGTGAGTCCAGGATAGCCAAGGCTACACAGAGAAACCCTGTCTTGAAAAATAAAAAAATAAAAATAAAAAGGAGGGTTCCAATCTAATGAAAGGTGTTTCTTCTGATCTCCTTAAGACATGGGGTGGGGGGGGGGCGCTGATGATCAGGCTGCAGTGCAGAATTCAGACTCAGCAAAATCCCCGCCCGTCCAAGAAAGACCTTTGTTGTTATGTCTGGAATGCTGATAGTTAAAATGAGGTCTCTATAGTGACTGGAATAGTGTCTTCTGCTCATGCTCAGTTCAAGTTCAAGAACTGCATGTTTCTTGGGGAGATCTTTGCCTCAGAGGGAAAAACAGTATGTCCAGACAAGGCAAGCTTTGGAAAAGTTAGGACTCTGTTTTGATCTGAACTGGGTTACAGATTAATATAAACCATCCTGAAGAAAGCTACTTCTGGGGGGGAAACTGAGGGCATGCCTTTGCCTAAGGCCCATCCAAAAGGTGTATAGGGGGAGGCTTAGGCACTCCAGGCAAGCGATGAATCACACACGTGAAAGGGCCCTGCCATTTGAAGGCAAATGGGGAGTGTTTGAGTGATTGTAACTGCTAAAGAAAGCACCCTTAAACCAGGAGATAAGGTTGGAGGTCTTCCCCATAGGATAGAGATGGGAACTGTGGGATGGATCAGGACCATGAATTTACTTATAGTCCTCCAGGTCCCATCCCATTTTATAAACATCTATTGGACTTCTTTTATTTTTTTTATTTTTATTTTTTTATTTTTCAAGACAGGGTTTCTCTGTGTAGCCTTGGCTGTCTTGGACTCACATTGTAGACCAGGCTGGCCTGGAACTCACAGGGATCCACCTGCCTCTGCCTCCCAAATGCTGGGATTAAAGGTATGCGCCATGACCGCCCAGCCTGTTCGACTTCTTTATTGGCAAGACAGGAGGGTTACATGGATAGTTCCACAGACACAGAAGCACAGTAGTCAGGAATTTATCAGTGAGAGAGTATATGCCATTAACCATACTCTAAATTTTACTTATTTTATAAATATTTATTTATTTATTGTATATGAGTGGTTTATCTGCAGAAGAGGGCATCATTTCACATTATAGATGGTTGTGAGCCATCATGTGGTTGCTGGGAATTGAATTCAGGACCTCTGGAAGAGCAGGCAGTGCTCTTAACCTCTGAGCCATCTCTCCATCCCCATACTCCAAGTTTTAAAGGATTCTGGAACCCTCGTGGAAAATTGTTAAGGTCCTTAAGAGCAATCATAAAAGAAGAGGCTGTTAGTAATTCAGCAATGGAGGTATCCTGATTTCACTGCTTGATGTAAGGATCCATACTAAAGATTATAGGGAGAATCTTTGGGGCCCCAGCCAGTTCTACACTTTGACAAGACAGTTAGAAATAGCATAAGAGCCTCTGTAGTCTCAGGATGGCCCTACTTAGGAGGGCCACATAGCAACTATGTAGGTAGGATTCATTCTCAAAATGAACATGTGAAAGGTGTTTGTGTACCTTACAGGTAAAGAGAGGTGTAAAAAAGGATGACCAAAAAGGGCGACAAGAACAAGAAGGTTAAAGAGAAAATGTGGTCAGGGTCTAATGTGCAGGGCTTTTAATTCAGAACATGACTCTGGCAAGAGATGACATCCAAAGATTTCCTTTGTCTGTGTGATCCAGCTGGAATACAGACACGCCTTTAATCCCAGGAGACAGAAGCAAGCAGTTCTCTGAGTTCAAGGCCAGCCTGGTATAGAACAAGTTTCAGGTAAAGAAAGCTTAGATCCAGACATGGTGGTACAGGCCTTTAATCCTAGCACTCAGGAGACAGAGACTTGCAGATCTCTGCGTTCTGGTCAGGCAGTTCAGTTGAGTCAGTAAGTTGAGAGGCAGTCAGTGGAGTTAATTTTGTTGTGGTTCAGTTTGTGGAATTCAGAGGCAGTTTTACCAGGAGAGTTTTTACAGAGGCAGGTTGAAGAGAGAACAAGCTAAACACAGGTGAAGACAGAACGGCTCAGAGAGTGAGAAAGAGCCAGAAGATTAGAACAGATTGTTATAGTTTGAGGCCAAACGGAGCAATTCCGTGAGAAACTGGGAGAAGCCGGTTTAAAGCAGTCAACTTGGAGAGGAGTTTGAGCCAGAACAGCTGGTTGCATTAGCCAACCCGAGTTCAGAAAGAACAAGAAAGGGTGAGCTTATTCAACAGTAAATCTCAGAGGCTGAAAACATTCTAGACCTAGATTAGATTGTATGGAGGCTAGAAGCTTCCAGGACTTGGCCTAGGTTAGCAGACTGAGACAGTAAGCCTCTGAGGTGACAAATAAAGCAAATATAAGATACTTTCATGCCCAGCATGGTGGCACACACCTTTAATCCCAGCACTTGGGAGGCAGAGGCAAGTCGATCTCTATGAGTCTGAAGCCAGCCTGGTCTCCAAAGAGAGTTCCAGGACAGCCAGGGCTATTACACAGAGAAACCATGTCTCAAAAAAAATAAAAAACAAAACAAAACAAATAGATACTTTCACAGTCCAAAGTGTAGCTTCCATATTGATAAGGAATATAATGCTGGTCCTTCCACACCTAAGGTTCTTCAAGTGTCATGTACACTGTTGAATAATATGGAGGCCCATGTAGCTCCAGAGTCTTGTCAGATCCCAAAGGAAGGGGAAATTCTTACTTGCTGGGCTCCTCATAGCCCAGGAACAAGGTCAGGGGCATTTGTCATTTTTCATGACTGACCCTGAAAGAGGTTGACGTTATTTCACAAGAGAGGGAGGGACATTTCTGCTTTCCATGGCATCCCTCTTTGCAGACTGGATACGGTGCCGGAGAAGGCTTATAGCCCAGTAGCTTTGGGTACTACAGGCTGAAGTGTCCTAGCTGACCACAGCCATAGCAAGAAAGGGTCCTTTGACCCACAGCTAGGTTTCTTCCTTGGACTGAACCATGTGGCTGAAAGATGTGGAACTCTCAGATTTTCCCACAAGACCCGACACAGGCAATTGCTGCAACCATTTGCTAAGCTTGCCACTCATCTCTTTCCTCCTCCGCTTTGGGCTTTCTCACTCTCAAAGTCTCCTCCTGGTTATTAAAGACTTTGAAGGACAGATCTAATAAAGTGAAGAAGAAAGAAGGAAAAAAAAAAGGTTGCATCTTGAAGCTTTTGTATCTAATGTCTGGGAAAGGTTCTGTTTGTAGAACGTACAGCCAGAATGGCTTGGCCTTTCTCACTCTCAGCGTACAGACTGGCACATGTGCACATGGTTTTAGCTAGCCATGGCAGAAAGAGAAGAAGGCTCTTGGAAACTCTTTGTTATGTCCTACAACTCATTATAATTAATGGGTTTGATAATAGCCATTTTCGTCTCTTTTAATAAGTAGGTAATCATATGATTCTAGCAGGCTTTTCGCCCCATCATTTTCTGTCTGTGGCCTGATATGACAAGCTAGGCTCTACAGCAGGCACAGCAATGGAGCCTGGCCATTCTTTTATGAACAGGAATGTCTTCAGCCTAGTCAGAGGCAACAGATTATTGGGGTGGTAGGATTGTTTTGGCAGATAAGATCAAAAGTTACCAGGAGCCCTTTGGATTCCTTAATGAAGGTTGAGGTGGCCTGGCTAGCCAGCATTTGAGGTGAACACGTTAACAAATGGTGCCGGTGTTCCAATACCTACCCTGCAAAGGTGAGATTGTTCTCTGAGGTGGAGGCTTTTAACACGAACTTCCTGAGGGAATGTGGGAGAGAGTGTATGCTGGTAATCCATCTGTATGGAGCAGTCCTGAAGGAAGGAGGACGGGGAGGAGATGCTGAAGAGCAAGGGATGGGAACAGAGTTGCCAGGTGGAGGGGTGGACTGTAGGGGAGAGGTTCGAGCTTGAGCAAGAGCTTGAATGTGCACAAAAGAGGGGTCATCAGAGACAGGCTCTGGGGGCTGAGTTGTTTAGTGGGGCAAGAAGGGAATCTAGTGAGGCACAAACAACACCCCCGCCCTGCTTACAGCTCAGGAGCATTGACAAAGACACAAAAGCTTGGATATAAGATATCTCAGAATTTTGCTACAAGTGAAAATAAGTGTTGGGCTGGGGAGATGGCTCAGGGGTTACTAGCACTGGCTGCTCTTCCAGAGGACTCGTGTTTGAGTCCTAGCAACCACATAGCAACTCACAACCGTCTGTAACTTTAGTTCCATGGGATTTGGCACCCTCACACAGGCATGCAGGCAGGCAAATCACCAATGCACATAAAAATAAATAAATCTTGAAAAGAAAGTGTTTTCTTTGTGAGACTGTGAGGAAACAATTTAAGCAGCTTTTGAGACTACACCCTAGGGGTGGGTCAGACGACACAAAAGGCCACTCTTCCCATGAGTCCTATTAGAGGTTCATGCATGCATTCTTCAGCCAGAAGGCACCCCTTGAGAGCAAAGGCCTCCTTAGTGCTGAGGGTGGGGCAAAGGGGAAACTTGGTCTCCTCACACTGGCTTGTCTACAACAGGCACTATCTGCTTCCACTCAGAAGCCAAACCTGTTTGGTTAGTCAGGCCAGAGCAATCTCAAAGGGAAAAAATGGCCACTAATCAATCAGGGAAAGGGAGGCTCACTGCCTTGGAGAGAGCAAAAGCCGAGCTAGACTCTGAATATGGGCCAGTGAGCATGGACACCATCAACTACACACTCAACCCCCAAAAAGTGTGGAGTGTGTGGGAGGAGGGTGCTAGTGAGAAGTGAAAGGGGAAAGTGGGACCTATCAGTATAACTGTATATGTCCTTCTCAAGCTGTCTCTGCTACCCACACCACCTGTTGAGAGTGTAGGCTCTCAGAATGCCAAAGTGGCCACTTCCCCTTACAGAATACAGCAACAAGCCGACTTCCTTTTCCCACAGTTCACAGGTCCCACCAAAGCATAGCCTTACCCAGAATCCTTCAGTTGCAAACAATGGGTTAGGCTTTTACAAAGCACTGAAAAAGAGCTCCTGGGCTGGTACCCTTACAGGCAACAGATGTCCACAGCCACAGTCAGGAGAAGGACTTCAAGTCTTCCTGGAGAACCAGAGACCTCAGCCAAATCTTTCGGAGGCTTGTCAGCTAACCATTGCGAGGGCCAAAGTCAAGATTTATCAAGCGAGACAAAGAGAGTTTCCCATCTGGGCCACCAAAATGTCATGCCAAGAGTGATAGTGGCAAGCCAAGGGGGCAGCGGTAAAAAGCATTTAACAGATTAAACCATATATGGAGAGATTTATTAAGGGAAATTTAGGGCTTGTGATATGGCTTAGCTGATATGCAGTACCTGCTGCCAAGCCTGATATTTGAGTTCAGTCTCTAGGATTCACACAGGGCAAGGGGAGAACTGATTCCCATAAGTTGTCCTCTGACCTCCACACATGCACCTGAAACACATCACACACACACACACACACACACACACACACACACACACACACACACATTCATAAACTGTTCAAAACAAAACCAAAACTGGGCTGAGGTTAGTAAAATGCTTATCCAACCAGCACAAATTACTTGTTTCAATCTTTAGCTTCCACGAAACTAAGGATGGTGGTACAAACCTCCAATTCCAGCACTTAAGGGAGGGTGGAGGCAGGAGGAGCTGAGGCTTAAAGGTCCCCCTCCTGACTACATAGGGAGTTCAAAGCCAGCCTGGGTTTGTGAGACCCTGTCTTTGAAACTTTTTGTGTGTTTTGAGGAGATGGCTGAGGTAAGAGTTTGCTGTGCAAATGTGAGGATCTGATTTGACACCCTGTTCCCTACCCTCTGACCCCTGCAGCACCCAGATTTAAAAAACTGGGTAAATTGGTAGATATCAGTACATTACAGGGAAAGCGCATGCAGGTTGGTCCCTGGGGCTTTCTGGCAAGCCAGTCTGGCAGAATCAGAGAGCTACACATTCACTAGCTGAGCACGTCTCCAAAATAAGATAGAGCGTGAAGAAGAAAGATAGCCAACATCAACCTGTGACCTCCATGTGCACATGCACCCTCATACCCACATGTGCACATAGATGTGCCGACATGAACATGCGCACATACACACACAAACACACACACACACACACACACACACACATTTTTCTTTTGAAGAAGTTATGATGCAAAGAGAGGTATGGCAGGTTCTCAGGGAGAGAAAGCAATCCCCTTGAGAGGCTATGTGAGTGCCTTTACAGAGCAAAGGGAAGTTGCTTTTGGTTTTGTGTGCCATGTGTGTGGTTCCATATCTGCATGAGAGAGTGGGCCTCTCAGTGGCAAGTCAAGTAGGAAACGCACACATCCAGTTCTCCCTTCTTCGTTGTTTAAATTAAGTTTATTTTCGTATTCATGCAAGCATATATTATTTATGGAGCATATCCCCCCCCAAAACCCTCATCCTCTCCATTTTCTTTTGCTTCCCCCATCATTGGGTCCCACTTGTCATCCTACACAGTCTTCTTTATGCTTTCATGTCACATACATAGACACAGTTTCATGTTCCTATATAAAATCTAGGAATCACCGAGAGGTGAAAACATCCACTATTTGTCCTTCTAATACTTGCTTAGTTTGCTGAATATGATCTCCAGTTGCATCTATTGTCCTGCAAATGGTATAGATTCATTCTTATTTGTTCTAAAAGCTAATTCATTGGGTTGAGCACCTAAGTTGGCTCCATGTAAGTTGTCTTTCTTGAGATTGACCATTTAGGATAAGGATCCATGGGTAATTAGGAGATAAATTCTAGGTGCTTCTAAAAGACATCACAAGTAAATGAAGTGAGGCTCCAAGTGGTCAAAGTGCAATATTTACTTTTATTTTTGGCCTATTTGTCTTCTATCCATCCATCTATCTGAATTTGTTTGTTTGTTTGTTTGTTTGCATTTCAAGACAGAGTTTTTCTGTGTAGCACTAGTTGTCCTGGAAATCACTCTGTAGACCAGACACTTGTGAGTTGCCATGTAGGTGCTGGGAATTGACCCCAGGCCCTCTGGAAGAGCAACCAGTGGTGTTTTTTGTTTTTGTTTTTGAGACAGGGTTTCTCTGTGTAACAGAGCCCTGGCTGTCCTGGACTATCTTTGTAGACCAGGTTGGCCTCGAACTTACCGAGTGCTACCACCAGTGTTCTTAGCTAACTAGATATCTATTTTCTGTTTACCTTCTATTTCTTCCCTTCTTTTTTCATCCTTCCCTCCCTTCTTTCCAAACTCAAGAGTCAAACCTTCAACTGTCTCTCCTGTGACTCCTTTTCCGGGCACCTATGTAAAGTGACTGTCATGAGTCTCTAGGTAGCTGGAGAAAAGCCATCATGACAGGGTTGGAGAAGATGGATTAGTAGAGTAAAAGGCAGCAGCCAGCCAGAGCTTGTGTAAATCAGAGTGCTGACAAGCAAATGGCCCTGGGATCCAAAGAGAACTACTTTGCTTGTCTCTCTGCTTGGTCTGCCTTCTCCCATCTCACTATCCCTCAATATTTCAACATGTCAACTAGTTTAACTGTAACCATTCCTCAGGTTCTACACTCAGAGATCTCTGTGTTGGCAGGAGAGAAAATACAGATTAATCTAACCACAAATAGAGGGCTGAAAAATGGACACTTGAGGAGTCCTGCTCAAACTATGGCACCAGCCAAGGACAATATGTGCAGTAAACTTCGAACCCCTACCTAGATGTAGCCAATGGACAGGACATTCTCCACAGTTGAGTGGAGAGTGGGGTCTGACTTGCACACGAACTCTGGTGCCTCATATTTGACCACATCCCCTGGATGGGGAGACCTGGTGGTACTCAGAGGAAGGATAGCAGGCTACCAAGAAGAGACTTGATACCCTATGAGCATATACAGGGGGAGGAGGTCCCCCTCAGTCACAGTCATAGGGGAGGGGAGTAAGGGGAAAATGGGAGGGAAGGAGGAATGGGAGGATACAAGGAATGGGATAACAATTTAGATGTAATATGAATAAATTAATAAAATATATTTTTTAAAATGGACACTTGGAAATGACAAATTAAATTCTATTACATAAGATTCACTTGAGTTACTATTAATTTTTTAAAAAAATATATAGTTTATAAAACAAATTATGTGATCTTTTTTGTTTACTTTTAAATATATATATATATATGGGTTTGTCTGCATATATGTTTGTATGCCACTTTTTTTTTAACTTTTTTGATTTTTTTTCCAAGGTTTATTTATTTATTTTATATAAAGTGCTCTGCCTGTATGTACACTTGCACGCCAGAAGAGGGCATCAGCTCTCATTATATATGGTTGTGAGCCACCATGTGGTTGCTGGGACTTGAACTCAGGACCTCTGGAAGAGCAGTCAGTGTTCTTAACCTCTGAGGCCTCTCTCCAGCCCTATGCATGCCACTTGTAGAGGCCAGTAGAGGTCAGAAGAGAGCATCAGACTCCCACCAGAATGGAAGTTATACATAGCTGTCAACTGCCACATGGGCGCTAGGAACCCAACCTGGGTCCTCCACAAGAGCTTTTAACTTCCAATCTCCCTGACCTAATTTCTTACAGGACAATCAACCACCTGCATCTGTAGCATCTACAATTTCTAGGTTTAGGGTCTTTCTAATTCTAGTTCTCCTTTGGATGATGGCCTTTGTAAAGACTGCAAGATTTGTCCAAACCTTGCATGACAATTAACAAGCCATTTTGTGCTAGTAGAACTGGTTTGGAACCAGAAAAACAAAGTAATTATTCATTATCTCCCCCCCACACTCCCAACGGTGGTTTATATTATGCATTCACTTGTGTTTCTGTGTTAGCCACTAAATGCTGGAAGCACTTAAACTCACATAGCCCAGTGGGAATGATGAGTAATGGTTTTGGTAGTTTTGGGCTACTACTATAACAGAATGCCACAGACTGGAGAATATAAAGAAAAGAGGTTTCTTATAATTCTAAAGGCAAGAAAGGGGCTGTGTTATTTATTTACTTACTTACTTATGATTTTTAGAGGCAGGGTTTATCTGTTTAGCCTTAGCTGTCCTGGAACTCCCTCTGTAGACTAAGCTGTCCTTGAACTCAAAGATACATCTTCCTCTGGCTCCCGAGTGTCTGGACTAAAGGCATATGCCTCTATCACCCGGCTGGAAGGGTGTTTTGTTTTTGTTTTGTTTTAATGATTGTTTTATCTTGTTTGTGTTTGTTTGATCATTGTTTTTACTTTTCCAGAACAGGTTTTCTGTGGGAATCTCTAGCTGTCCTGGAAGACTAAGCTGGCCTTGAACTCAAAGATCAGCCTGCTTCTGCCTCCTGTTTGGCACTGCCCAGTGTTTTGTATTATTTTTAAAGATGGACTCTCAACCCATGGCCCAAGCTGCCTCAGATTCCTGATAGATCCCTGCCCACCCTTCAGCCTTCCAAGTGTTGAGATTATAGATATGAGAAAATACAACACAGATATGAGAGTATTTTTCTTTTAACTTTTTTTTTCCAGACAGGGTTTCTTTGTGCAGCCCTGGCTGTCCTAGAACTCACTCTGTACACCAGGCTGGCCTCTATCTCACAGCGATCCACCTACCTGCCTCTGCCTCCCCAAGTGCTAGGATTACAGGTATGTGCGACCATGCCCAGTTTATAAGGGTTTTCTTGATGAGTCATTGCCTGGCAATAGACAGAGACAAAAGAGAAGGTGGGGGAGGTGGGAAAGGGAAAGAAAGAGGGAGGATAAAAGGGGTGAGAGAAAAAGACAAAGAGGCATAATAATGAGAAGGAAGGGAAGGAAAGTAATGGGTGGGGAGAGAACCAAACCCATTCTTTCATCAGAAACTCACTCCTCTAGTAGCATTAACTACTTTTTGCATAAGGAGAGACTGACCCCCTCATAACCTGTTCACCTCCTAAATGCCCTGCTTCTCAATGCCCTTAACACCGAGGATCATACTTTCAACACTTGAATTTGGAGGGACACACTGAAACCACAAGTAGCAGTTCATCCACACAGCTAATCCAGCTATTAAAACGTAATGATGCAAGGATTCACTGAGATGCTCTTGGGGCTGGCCAACAGGCCATGAGGTTTGGGTAAGGGTCTTAGAGGAAGTTAGCACAAGCCAAGATTTGCAGTTCAACAGGGGCCTCTGGCTCAACATCACTTGTCAAGGAATTATATCGCAGAACATGGTCTTAGACCTTAGGACTTTCTCCTGGTAGCTCCTCTTTCTTTTTAGATTCTATCTGTGTGTGTGTGTGTGTGTGTGTGTGTGTGTGTGT
>OU015753.1:81712677-81755767 GCA_907169655.1 Acomys percivali
TGTGTGTGTGTGTGTGTGTGTGTGTGTGTGTGTGTGTGTGTGTGTGTATGAGTGTCTGCCTACACAAGTATACCAAGTGCATGTGTGGAGAGGTCAAAGGACAACCTGTGGGAGTTAGTTGCCTCTCGCCTTCTTTCATGTGGTTCCCAGGGATCAGACTCAGATCATTTTGACAACCAGGCACCTTTTAACCACTGAGCCTTCTCTCGAGCACCATGGCTTCTCTTTAGAAAATTAGAAAAACAGCAGTCCACTATTTTTCACCAGAACATTAACTAGCACCTTACATACATTTCCTTTCTTTGTTTGTTTCTTTCATTCTTTCTTATGTATTTATCTTTGGTGGGGGGTTTTGTTTTGTTTGGTTTTGGTTTTGGTTTTGTTTTAAAGAGAGGGTTTCTTTGAGTAGCCCTGGTTGTCCTGGATTTTTGTTGTCCAGGCTGGCCTCAAAGTCATAGAGATCTGCCTGCCTCTGCCTCCCTGTGTGCTGAGATTTCAGGCGTGTGCCACCCTGCCCAGTCTTGTTTAATAGTCACAACAGCTCCGCGGTTTAGGTTGTGTTAATATTTCTAATGTATGTCTAAGGAACAGGAAAGGGCCAGACATCTCATATTTACAGGGCCAATAAAGGCTTCCCATGAAAGCGCTTGAAGAAACAACACTTTAAATCAGTATTCAGTTCTGTTTCTCTTCCTTTTGTTTTCTCTGAAAATGAGGTCAGCATAGTACCTGGGATGAGAGCAGGCCCAGGGTTCCAGTTGCCTCTCAGAACTGAAAGAGGCTTAGGGCCAAATCCAGGCCAGCCTCCTCCACCTATGGAGACATCTTTTGAAAGGGATTTTGCTCTTGGTCTTTGTTTGACTCCTACTTGTGGATGACTAAAGTTAATAACCCAAAAAAGCTGAACCTAAACATTTCATCAATGAAACAATAACTCATTCCAAGTGTCAGCTGTTGTCCAACATCGGCCACCTGTTCATCTTCAGAGCTTGGTGACTAATCCAGGTCATTAGGTCCCCCAGTTACACAAATAGATAGCCCTAAATAAACTAAATAAAGCTCACTTTCTAACTTACATCTACTTGTGTTTTGTGTGTATGAATATGAAGGTGAACCATGTGCATTCTTTGCATGCCTGGTGTTCCAGGAAGTCAGAGGAGGGCATCGGATTGCCTAGAACTGCAGTTACAGATGGTGTTGAGTCACCAACATCAATGCGGGACACAGAACACAGAATGTCTGCAAGAGCAGCGAGTCCTCTTAGTGGCTGATCTATTTCCCCAGCCTCAAACTCACAGTTAAAATAACACAGTTAAATGACCTTTCGCCCCTATACTAGTGATTGAGCCTAGGGCCTCCCGCATACTAGGCAAGTGCTTTGCCACCAAGCTGTATCTGCAGCTGTGTATTGAGCTCATTATGAGACAGGATCTTAAGCCATCTTTAGCTTGCTTTTGCTTTTGAGGTGGTGGTAGAAGCTAGCCTGAAACCTGCTGTGTAGCAGATGACCCGGCATATACCTCCTTCATTTTTATGTGGTCCAAGAGGATGCTGGGGCTTTCTGAATGCAAAACCTGCTTTCTATCAACTGAACTTCTTAGCCCCTGCCTGCCTCAGCCTCCAGAGTCACTAGGGTTAAAGGCCTGTGGCATGGAAACTGGCCTTGGTATGAGTGTTTGTTTTAAGAAGCGAGACAAGGACACCATTCACACAGGCTCCCTGCGTCTACTCACCAGCTGGTGAATCTGGGTTAAGTGTTTGTCTCTCTGGACCTCAATAACAGTGGTATTAAGGGCTAGGCGTGGTGGTGCATGCCTTTAATCCTGGCAGAGGCAGAGGCAGGCAGATTGCTGTGTGTTCGAGGCCAGCCTGGTCTACAAAACAAGTCCAGGACAACCAGGGCTAACACAGAGAGACCCTGTCTCAAAACAAAACAAAACAAAACAAAACAAAACAAAACAAAACAAAACAAAACAAAAACACCAAAACCTAAAACAGTGGTATTGAGGACTAAATATTCTTTTTTGGTGGTAGGGGGTAGGGTAAAGTTTTGAGACAGGAGTTGTCCTGGACTCACTTTGTAGACCAGGCTGGCCTCAAACTCACAGAGATCCATCTGCCTCTGCCTCCTGAGTGCTGAGATGATAGACGTGCACCACCACTTATAAAAACAATTTCTAACTGGAAGAAAATAGCACCTTCGAGCCAGGCAGTGGTGGTGCACGCCTTTAATCCCAGCACTTGGGAGACAGAGGCAGGTGGCTCACTGTGAGTTCGAGGCCAGCCTGGTCTACAAAGTGAGTCCAGGACAGCCAAGGCTACACAGAGAAACTCTGTCTCGAAGAAAAAAAAAGAAAACAGCACCTTCAAAGACACGGAGGCACAGTTACAAGAACTGTTAGTGTTTGGATCGGAGTCCCCAGATCTTGGTGGATTTGTGGTTTGGTTCATAACTGTTTGTGCAGCTGGGCAGCTGTAGAGGTGCTGGACAGATGGGCCTAGGAAGAAGTCTGTGCCTCTGTGCCCTGTATTTTGTCCCCTGCTCTGACTGCCATGGTGGTAGCTGGGGGGGAGGGGCACTCTTGCTCCCTCACACCTTCCTCAGCCACCATGATGCTCTCTCTGTCTTGCTATAGGCCCAGAAGCAACAAAGCCAAATGAGTACAGACCAGAACTCTGTGACGGTAAGCCACAACACAGCTTTCCTCTTCTGTGTTGACTTCCCTCTGTTTATCCCGGTTCTGGAAAGCTTGTGAACACAGTAGTTATCATCCGCTAGAGACAGTCTTTTGCACTTAGAAGCACCATAATACATACTATCTCCCTCAATGATGGAGCACATATACAAGATGACCTTGTAAGATCATAAAAGCTGGGAACAGTGAGACATGCCTGTAATCCAGCATTCAGGAGGCTAAGGCAAGAGGCCGGTGAGTCAAGACCACCTTTACCTTCAGCAAAAGCTGCTCATCTCATTTCAAGGAGGAAAAGGGAGCATGAGGAGAGGCCCAGAGTCACATAGCCACTCTCTTTCTTTCTTTCTTTCTTTCTTTTTTTTTTTTTTAACTCTTTTTTTTTTAAGATTTATTTATTATGTATACAACATTCTGCCTGCATGTATGACTGCCCACCAGATTTCATTATAGATGGTTTGAGCCACCATGTGCTTGCTGGGAATTGAATTCAGGACTTCTGGAAAAGGAGACAGTGCTCTTAACCTCTGAGCCATCTCTCCAGCCCTCTTTCTTTTTCTTTTTCTTTTTTTAATGTATATTTTATTTATTATTTATTCACATTACATCCCTATTACTATCCCTTTGCCCTTATCTTCCTGTTCCCACCCTCCGTCCCTCTTCTGCCTAGTCCCCTCCCCTAGACCTCTGATGGGGAGCCCTCCTACTCCAACTGCCTAGCCACAGCCTATTAGGTCTCATCAGGATAGCCTGTGCCCCCTTTCTTGTGTGCCTGCTAGGCTGTCTTGCCAAGGGGTAGTGACCAAATAGTGGGAACCAGAGTGCATGTCAAAGGTTCAGCAGCAGTCCCCTCTCCCATCTGAACATGGGGTCTGGGTTGTCCTTGGTTAGTGCATCAGTTTGCGCAGCCCCCACCCACCCACCCACCCACTCCCTGCACAGGTCTGCAGGCCTTGATGGTCTCCCTATGGAGCCCCTGCTCCCTCCTGGACCTTCTATCCTCCCATTCTTCCCTACAAACTCTCTGCACTCCTCCCAGAGTCTAGCTTTGAGTCCCAGTATCTGTCTGGATCCCCCACTGGGTGGAATCTCCCAAAGGAGACCTATTTTGAGCTAATATCCACTTATATGTGAGGATATTCTGTGTGTGTCTTTTTGGGTCTGGGATACTTCACTTAGGATGATCATTTCTAGTTCCATCCATTTGCCTACAAATTTCAAGATTTCCTTGTTTTTAATAGCTGAGTAGTATTCCATTGTACAAATGTACCACAGTTTCTTTATCTATTCTTCAGTTGAGGAACATCTAAGTTGTTTCCAGATTCTGGTCATTATAAGTAAAACTACTATGAACATAGTTAAGCAAATGCCCTTGTTGCATGGTGAAGCATCTTTCAGGTTTATGCTGGGTCTTGAGGCAGTACTATTCCCAATTTTCTGAGAAAGTCCCAGATTGATTTCCAAAGTGGGTGTATAAGTCTGCACTTGCACCAGCAATGGAGGAATGTTCCCCTTTCTCCATGTCCTCGCCAGCATGTGCTGTCACTTGAGTTTTTTATCTTAGCCATTCTGATGGGTGTAAGATGGAATCTCAGAGTCATTTTGATTTGATTTTCCCTGGTCACTAAGGTTGTTTGAAGGAGAGATAAACCTGTTTTTGTTATGATACCAAGTGTGGGATGGGGAACAGTCTTGTGAGAGAACATGTGAGGTTAATCCACTGGAAGGCAAACCACCTCATGTGGGAGCTTGATTGTTGCCAGCTGAAAATATCCTGTGAACAGACTCTGAGAGGAGAGAATATAAGTGAGCCAGAAACATGAGACAGGGCTTTTGGAGACTTGGGATAGTTTTGGCTGTTCATCGCTCCTCTTTAAGATGCTCCTAGAGAGAACTGCTCAAGGGAAGGCTTTGGGGCTCCGGGCTCCTGCTGAGGTTCCAGGTTCTGATTACTCCAGGTTCTAGCAGAAGAAATCCTGCTGGCAAAGCCAGGAGAATCGGTCCTCGGAACTGATATTCTTATGGTTTTGTTTTTCCTTAATCCTCTTTTCCTATTATTTCGGTTAGTCAGGTTATAAGGGACGTTTCCTCAGTTAATAAATTTGTAATAAAATATATTGGTTAAGAAAACTGAACCTACAATTGTTGAGCCTCTCTTTAAGTGTTTAAGTGCTTCTCAGTTATTTGATATTTCTCTGTTGAGGATTCTCTGTTTAACTCTGTACCCCATTTTTTTTTTTTTTTGAGATAGGGTTTCTCTGTGTAGCCTTGGCTGTCCTGGACTCACTTTGTAGACCAGGCTGGCCTCAAACTCACAGTGATTTGCCTGCCTCTGCCTCCCGAGTACTGGGATTAAAGGCATGCACCACCACACCTGGCCCTGTACCCCATCTTTTAATTGGATTATTTGGTTTGTTGGTGTTTAATTTCTTGAGTTCTTTATGCATTTTAGATATTAGCCCTTTGTTGCATGTAGGGTTGGTAAAGATCTTTTCCCAATCTGTAGGCTGTTGCTTTGATCTATTGATAATGTCCTTTGCCTTACAGAAGCTTTTCAGTTTCATGAGGTCCCATCTATTAATTGTTGACCTTAGAGCCTGAGCTATTGGTGTTCTGTTCAGGAAGTTGTCTCCTGTGCCAATGAGTTCTAGGCTTTTTCCCACTTTTTCCTGTAATGGATTTAATGTGTTTGGTTTTATGTTGAGGTCTTTAATCCACTTGGAATTTAGTTTTGTATAAGGTGATAATATGGATCTATTTGCATTTTTCTACAAGTAGACATCCAGTAAGACCAGCCACATTTGTTGAAGAAGCAGTCTTCTTTCCATTGCATGGTTTTGGCTTCTTTTCAAAAATCAAATGTCCATAGGTATGTGGATTTATTTCTGGGTCTTCAATTTGATTCCATTGATCAACCAGCCTAGTTCTATGCCAGTATCATGCCACACAACTACTGTCAAGGGCAACACCCCGAAGAATCCAAAGGCCTCCCGGACGTCCATCCCTGCTGCCACTGTAAGGCCTGAACCTTTAGCCCTGGCAGATGAGGGTAACCTGAGAAACCCTGGCGTCCCATGGGTAAGCCAGTTTGTGGGGACACTGGGGTCAATGGGCCTGCTGCCTGGGAAGCTTTGTGAATAAACAGTACTGTGCAATGACCACAGATATCACTTACTGGTCATGTATTTTCCACACTCTGCTTTTCTTTTAAGAATTTATCTACATTTGGATCTGGGTCTGCTTGTGTGAGTTCATATGTTTCACATGCATGCAAGGTGCCTGAGGTGGCCAGAGGGTTTCCTGCCTGGGAGCAGAAGTTCAAGGTAGTTGTGGGAACTGAACCTGGGTCCTCTGTAAGAATTTTAAGAGCCACCTCTCCAGCCCCTACCTACACTCTACTTTTTATAGCTGCTTTAGAACTTCTGCTTCTGCTTAGAAACCTTACCGTAAATAAGTATGCCCCCATCAGGCCACAGCTTAGTTGCAGCTCATGTTCTTTTGTTTGTCATGGCCCTAGAGGCAAGAGTCTATCAGACAGACAGACAGACAGACAGACAGACAGACAAACTGACTGACTGACTGACTGACTGACTGACTGACTGACTGACTGACACATATACATTGCTTGTGAGGTCCCTAAGATCTCTTCTGTTACTGAGTTCATAACAATGTGGCTAGAAACACTGTTTGGCATGATTTCAAGCTCCTTGGGTTTGTTCAGGCTTGTTTTCTGGCCCAGCACTGGGTCTGGACTTCAGAACGTTTGACACCTGCCAGAGCAGAGCATCCTACTCCCCAGCCACGGGATGGGGAAAAAAAAAAATCTATGTGTCATTAGGTCCATCTGGTTTAAAATGAGATTTGAATCTAGCATCCCTCTGCACATGTCCTTCTAAATGGTCTGACCATTGGGGAAAATGGGGTACTGAAGTCACCCAACTATGACTGTTCCTCATGGTTCTATGATGTCTCTTTATGTCCTTCATCTGCTTTACACGTCCACATGCTTACGCTTATGTGTGTTTGAAAGTGTTTTATCAAACTGATTAAACTGGTCAGCTGGGTTCTCTATCACTAGTAAGTGGCAATCTTTTGTCTCTAGTAAGTTTTTTTAATCAACAAAATTCTGTTTACAATAATTTATTCTCTCTCCCTCCCCCTCCTCTGTGTGTGTGTGTGTGTATGTGTGTGTGTGTGTGTATGTGTATGTGTGTGTGTGTGTGTGTGTGTGTGTGTGTGTGTGTACATACACTCATGTGCCATGGCATGCATGTGGAGGTGAAAGGGTGACTCATAGGATTCGGTTCAACTCAGATCGCCTATGTTCTCTCTATTTTTTCCTTTCTTTTCTTTTTTCCTCCCCCAGTCAGGGTTTCTTTGAGTAGCCTTGGCTATCTAGACTCGTTTTGTAGACCAGGCTGGTCTCAGACTCACAGAGCCATCTGCCTCTGCCTCCCTGAGTGCTGGGATCACAGATGGGTACCACCATGCCTGGTTCCATGTTCTCTGTCTTTTGCTTCCTTATTGATTTAGTGCAGATGTGCCACAGTGTGCATGCAGACATCAAAGGACAGCTTGCCGGACGGAGTTGGCTCTCTCCTTCCACCATGTGCGTCCTTGGGACCAAGCTCAAATCACCGGGTTTGGCAGCAGCTGTCTTTGCCTACTGAGCCATCTCATTGACCTCTATCCTTCATTTTCAGTCTCCTGTGTCATTAGCACTAAACTGGGTCTCTTACACGTTATATAGTTGGATTTTGTTGTTCATAATAAAATTCTTTAAATTTATTATCTCTCTTCTTTTCTGTGTATGTGAGAGAGAGAGAGACAGACAGAGACAGAGACAGGGACAGACACAGAGACACAGAGACACAGAGACAGAGAGACACACACACAGAGAATGTGAGTGTGGTATATGTGTTATGTGTGGGCAGGTATGCTTTTCTATGTGCACACATGGAGAAACAAGAGCAGGATGTAGAGTGACACTATCTTCCTTTGAGGAAGGGTTTCTAACTGAACTTGCAGCTAGGCTGGTAGGCAGCAAGCCACAACAATTCTTTTGTGTCTACACCCCACAGCACTGGAGATACAGGCAAACCACACACAAACACACACACACACACACACACACACACACACACACACACACGCCTGGAATTTTACATGGATGCTTGGATTAGAACTTAGGTCCTGATGCTTGTTCAACAAGTACTCTTACCTGCCCAGTCATTTCTCCAGCCCTCACATCCAATTCCATACTTCAGCTGCTTAACTCATGACTCTTTGACTAACTGTTTTGCTGCCTATTTTTACATGTGAGTGTAATGTTACGTAGCTGTTTGCACTCCTATTTCCATAAAACACTTTATATTTTACATTTATATCAATCTTCTCTAAAAATCAAATAAGGAAGCTTATTGATATAATTGTCCAGGCTTCAATATGGAGAATGCTGTGGTTCAGCCCCCAGCAGGGGGTGCTCTCGTGAGAATTTAGGAGGTGGGGCCCAACTGTTATAAGTAATTCACTGGGGGGCAGATTCTGGAACTTGCTTTGTAGCCTAGGCTGGCCTTGAACTCACAGAGACCCGCCTGCTTCTGTCTCCCAAGTGCTGGGATGGAAGGCCTGAGCCACCACTGCCCGGCTCCCTTTGTTCTTATCCTCTGTGGTGAGGAGATGCTTTCCACTAAACACTCCCACAGCTACATTGCTCTGCACAAGTACTGAGCCCAAGCAACCATTAGACTGAATCCCTGGGAACCATGAACCAAAAGAAATCTTTCTTCCTGTTCAGTTGTTTACCCCAGGCATTCTGTCAACGTGAAAGCCTTCAGGACAGGTTCGGTTGTATCTCTAGCAATGTATATGGAACAAGAGTGTGGTAGTTAGGGTCCAGTCTCACTGAGAGTTTACTATGCAAATTATTACCTAGCCTGAGCACTAGTCTCAATGACATGATGATCCCGTTTAATCTGTGTGGTAACTACTGTAAAGTTTATGCCACTATCATTCCCAATGTATGTGCAATGTACATATAGTACATATACATTTTTTGTTTTGGGTTTTTGTTTTTGAGATAGGGTCTTATGTAGCTCAAGGTGGCTTTGAACCTGCTACGTATACAGGAAGGATCTTGAGCTTCTGATCTTTTTGTCTTTATCTCCCCTGTACTTGGATTACATGCCTGTACCATTACACTTGGTTTTATACAGTGTTAGCGACCAGACCTTAGAGTGTATAGCTGCTATTCGAATTAGTTGCTTTTCTCTTGCTGTGATAAAACACCATGACCAACACATAATAAGGAAGAGTTTATTTTAGCTTACAGTTTCAGAGGGATGAGCCCATCATGCTGGGAGGCAGGGTAGCAAAGACATGTGCACAGGTGACAGGAACAGAAAACTAACAGTTTGCATCATCAAATGCAAGCATGAAGCAGAGAGAGCAACCTGGAAGAAGGGGGGGGGCTTTAAATCTGTACTACAGAGTTATACTAATAAAAACTGAATGGTATTGACATAAGAATAGACACACTGATCATTGGAATGGAATTGAAAACTCAGACATAAATCCACACAACTATGGACACCTGATTTTTTTTTTTTTTTTTTTTTTTTTTTATATAAACAGGCCAGAAATATACAATGAGAAAAAAGAAAGCATCTTCAACAAATGGTCCTGGTCTAACTGGATGCTGGCATGTAGAACAATGCAAATAGAGCCATATCTATCACCCTGCACAAAACTCAAGTCCAAGTGGACCAAAGACCTCAACATAAAGCCATAAAAGAACAAACATAAAACCTTGAACACATTGAGCACAGGAGACAACTTCCTGAACAGAACACCAACAGCTCAGGCACTAAGATCAACAATAAATGGGAGCCCATGAAACTGAAAGGCACTTCTATAAGGCAAAAGGCACTGTCAATAGGACAAAATAGCAGCCTGCAGAATGGGGGCTCTACAACATCTGAAAGAGATCTAATATCCAAAAAATATAAAGAACCCAAGAGGATAGACATCAACAGATCAAATAACCCAATTTTAAAAATGGGGTACAGATCCAAACAGAGGATTTTCAACAAAGGAATCTCAAAATTAAAGAAATGTTTGACATCATAAGCCCATTAGAGAAATGCAAATTAGAAGGACTCTGACATTCCACCTTACAGCTGTAAGACTGGCTAAGATTAATAACATAAGTGACAGACAGCTCATGCTGGTGAGGATGTGGAGCAAGGGGAACACTCCTCCATTGCTGCTGGGAGGGCAAACTTGTACAATCACTTTGGAAATCAATCTGGCTATTTCTGAGCTCTACCACTCCTGGCCATATACCCAAAGGACTCTCTCCACTCTACCACAAGAACACGTGCTCAACTATGTTCATATCAGTTTTATGCCTAAAACAAAGGAAACTTTAAATCACTCATAGTTCAAACCCAGGCAGTCCTCTGTGTACCAACAGTTATAAAATAGTGTACAGGAGAAGCAGACGTGCAAACAGCTGCTTGAAGAGAGGGCTAAGCGTGGGAGGTAGGCTCATTTTATGAACACCCACTTTGAGAAACTAACTCGTTTCACACAGCCAACACTAATCTCCCCGATAATGGTGCTCCACAATTTAATCCAACAGGCCTTGCGTCTTACATGCTCCCTCAACTCTCATCATCACCACTCTGGGGATTAAGTGTCTAAGGCTTGCCCTTTGGTACACATTCAAAACATATCAAACAAGGAGGCTAGAGAGACGGCCTGAGGAACAAATCAGGATTAGAAACTCGACCCGATCAGGGAGTAAACTGGGATCATCCTTAACATTTTCCAGCTTGTTTTCTCACCCATTAAATGGAAAGACGAAGGCTTGTCTTGGGGCTGGAGAAATGGCTCCATAGTTAAGAGCAGTTGCTGGTCCTGCAAAGGACGCAGTTTCAGTTCCAATGGCTGCTTACAACCACCCAAAACTATGGTTTCAGGGGATCCAACACCATCTTCTGATTTCCATGGGCACCAGGCACATATGTGGTACATGTGTGCACACATATGATACATGTACACGCAAACATGCAAAATGCTCAAACACATAAAATAAAATGAATAAATCTTTTAAAAGTCTTCTCTCATGAAGTTGTTATAAAAACATTTAAATAATATGTTTAAAGTCAACATATAAGGTACATTACATGAGACATACAAAATAATATTTATTATTTCTGTTAACACATATTTTCTTTATCTACTGATTATCTCATGCAACACTGTTTTAACCTTTCTCTTATTCATTTGTTGGGAAGATACAAATTTATTATTTATTTACAGATACTTTCCATTTATTTAAGACAGCTAGTTCTCTGCCATGTGTCTTAAAAATATCTTATTTTCCAGCCAGCATGGTGGCCCACACCTATAATCCCAGCAGAGTCAGGCAGAGCTCTGTGAGTTCGAGACTGGCCTGGTCTGCAAAGCCAAGGACACACAGAGAAACCAAGGCTACACAGAGAAACTCTGTCTTGGAAAAACAAAAAACAAAAAACAAAAACAAAAAAAAAAACAAAACAAAACAAAAAAAGAAAGAAAAGAAAAGAAAAACCAAAACCAAACCAAACCAAAAAATATCTTATTTTCCAGCAAAATTTTTGTGGCCTCTAATAAGTCTATTTGTAGCTACCACAATCCCAGAATTAAATCAAGTGTAGAAACTACTTCAGGGCAACAGAAACTATTTTCCAGCCCTTCATAGATGGAAAAAAAAAAATGAGGCTCTTGGCCTGGTCTACAGAGTGAGTTCCAGGACAATCAGGACTACCTTCACAAAGAAACCTGTCTCAAGAACAAATAAACAAGAAGAAAGAAAGGAAGGGAGGAAGGGAGACAGACAGAGAGACAGAGAGAACAAGACCTCCTCCCTCCAAAAGAGACCCATTTACAAATATCCAGTTGGCCAATGTTCTCTGAGACAACAGGTACAGGAAAGAAACACAGGTAGACTATGTTCCATGGTCTAAATTTAGTAGAGTTGACTCTTTGGGGTTTAACATACATATTCTCTGGACAGAGGGAAAAAGAGGGGAGCAATATGCAGTGGGGTGTTGGCTTGATTTTTACAGTTAAAGAGTTTAGAGTTTTGGGGAATGCTTCTGTGTCCCACCTACACGTTGGAACGATACCGGAATCATCTGTAAGCAGAAACCACAAGGAAGCAAGGCAGCTGTGAAACTGTAACTGATGTTTTGTTTTGGTTTTTTTAAAAAATATTTATTTATTTATTATGTATACAGTGCTCTGCCTGCATGAACACCTGCACACTAGCAGAGGGAAATCAGATCGCATTATAGATGGTTGTGAGCTACCATGTGGTTGCTGGGAATTGAACTCAGGACCTCTGGAAGAGCAGCCAGTGCTCTTAACCACTGAGCCATCTCTCCAGCCCTCTGTTTTGGTTTTTTTTAAGACATGGTTTCTCTGTTACAAACTCACAGCAATCTGCCTGCTTCTGCCTCCCCAGAGCTGGGATTAAAGGCATGAACCAACACTCCCAGCTGATGTTTTGTTTGTTTGTTTGTTTGTTTTAACTGACTTTATGTGCATTGGTGTTTTGTCTGCATCTATGTCTGTGTGAGGGTGTCAGATTCCCTGGAACTGGAGTTGTAGACAGTTGTGAGCTGCAATGCAGTTGCTCACCTGGGTCCTCTGGAAGAGCAGCCATCTCTCCAGCTAGAATTGCTGTATCGGGTTGTGTAGTTTTCTTAGGACCTCAGAATGGGGCCTTATTTAGACTAACAGTCACTGGGGATGTGACAACAGTAAGAATCACAATGGGGGACACTAGAGTAAGGTAGGCATTAACCCAACAAGAACAAGATTATAAAGGAAGGAGAGATGGAGAAGAATATCTGAAGAAGGGGACAGATGGTGTCTGTAAGGCAAGGAGTGCCACATTGCTGGTAGCCACTAAATGTTAGGAGTCAGGCATGGGACAATTCTCTAGCACAGACTCCAGAGGGAAAGCACCCCACTGACTCTGAATCTCAGACGTTGTCATTTGCCATGTTAGCTGCCCAACGTGTGGTGTCAAAGAGGTAGAAAGCAAAATGGAGTCAGTGTGTCAAACTCTTAACAAAAATAAGCAAGTGTAGGCAGGTTGTGAAGAAAGGGAACTTTCTCACAAACATTTGTGAACAAGAGCCTTGCACAACCTAACATAAAAAGTATGTCTGTGAAAACATATATATCTGCCAGTAAATGCTTATTCAACCAGGGACTGATGTCACTTTTTTTTTTTTTTTTTTTTTGGTTTTTGTTTTTGTTTGTTTGTTTTTTGTTTTTGTTTTTGTTTTTGTTTTTGTTTTTGTTTTTCGAGACAGGGTCTCTCTGTGTTAGCCTTGGCTATCCTAGACTTGCTTTGTAGACTAGCCTGGCCTCAAACTCACAGTGCTTCTCCTTCCTCTGCCTCCCAAGTGCTGGGTTTAAAGGCGTGTGCCACCACACCCGGCTGGGACTGATGTCACTTTTGTTACTGAGTCCTGCAACTCAAAGATAATATCTTCAAATTAATATGGAACTCTCTTCACTTTACCTTTGAAGTTCTTCACTTTCTGAATACACCCATAGTTTCCTGCCACACCTCTACTCTGTAGGTTCTCCTTAGACTCACATTAAACTCATTATTGGTAAGCCAGGCTTGGTGGCACACACCTTTAATCCCAGCACCTGGGAGGCAGAGGCAGGTGGAGCTCCCTCGGAAAACCAAAAACAAACAAATTAAAAACTCATTATCTTTGGCAAATTTCTTTCCAATGTTGTTTAGCTTGGCCACAGAAAACGGCCACAACATCCTTAGGAAATATCCCAATCAGAGAGTCATTATCCCTCTACTCAAGAAAACTGATAATGTCCTACATGGGCCAGATGAGCTAAGAGCTGTGATAATTGAACTACGGTCAGGAAGAACCATGCCAACAAAGGCTTCCAGAGTTTAGGAGAAAAAAGAAAGACATTTTTGTGAACAGGACAGGCTTCAAGTAGAGGCTACCTCATAGGAACCCTCAAAGTAGACTGGATTTACAGGCAGAAACAGGAGGCAGAGTTGGGAGGCAAGGGGATTCCAAGCAGAGGCTGCTAGGGAATAAAGGTCAGGAAGGAGGCAAACCTTAGGATGCCCTGAGATGTCAAATGGACCAACCTTAGGATGCCCTGAGATGCCAAATGGACCAATCTTAGGATGCCCTGAGATGTCAACTGGACCAACCTTAGGATGCTCTGAGATGTCAACTGGACCAACTTGGTTTAAGGAGAAAGGTCTAAAAAGATGAGTCTTTGTCAGAAGTTTCCACAAACAATATATGCACATTTAAAATGCCCCCAGGGACTCCAGACCCCCAAAGACTCCAGTTTGCTTCACTAGTCCAACTCCATGACAGGCTTCAGGTTTTCACTCTGCCTAACTAGGCCAAGTTTCTAACAATTCCTGGAAAAACCACAAGTTATGGGCAGCTAATCAGCTTATAGGACAAAATGACTAGATACCATGTTTTTATTACTTCATGGCCTTGGTAAAGAACACAGCTGGACCTGTCCGATAAAATTTAAGGTCAACTCCTGAGTAAGAGCCAAAACTTCAGTGACTCAGAAAGTCCCCAGTAACCAAACAAGCAGCCAATCCTAAATCTCATATATTCTGACTCAATTCTGACCAATCAATTAAAGTTTGTCACAAATCCCTCTGACTGTCTATAAATTGAGCCTGTGTGTTCATTTTTGGGTCCTCCTCTAGAGGAGAGAGGAGATCCCAGCATACTGGAATAAAAACACTCTTTGCAGCTGGGTGTGTGGTGCACGCCCTTAATCCCAGCACTCAGGAGGCAGAGGCAGGCAGATCGCTGTGAGTTCGAGGCCAAGCTGGTCTACAAAGTGAGTCTAGGACAGCCAAGGCTACACAGAGAGACCCTGTCTCAATAAACCAAACCAACCAAACAAAACAGCCAAGCAACCAACCACCAACCAAACAAACAAAAACCCGCTCTTTGCTTTTGCATACTGCCTTAGGGGCTTTCTTCAGCAGATCACCTGAGCCCTAACAGTATGATAGATAAGTTCAGAGCTAGCATTAATGTCATCCATTTCGTCCTGCTTTTTAATAGATAGAAATGGAAATTTAAAAAATCCATTTATTTTCTCTAAGGTCAAAAAGTGAGGTCTGTAGTAGAGATGAGACTAAATTTGGAATCTTTTGTAGAATAGATTTTTTTTTTCTTTCCAAATTTGTCTTACAGAGTATTTCTATGGGATGATGAGATGGCTCAGCTAGTAATAGCAAACAGTGCCCACTCAAGCCTGACTATCTGAGTTTGGTCCCTGGAAATCAAGTAAAGATGGAAGGAAGGAACCGACTCCATGAAGTTGTCTTCTGATGTCCATACACCCACCACGGCACAGGCGTGCACATATTCATACATCATGAGCAGACACTCACAAAATAATAACAGTTTAACTTTTTGTTTTGCTTTTGCTTTTTGCTTTTTTGAGACAGAGGTTTTCTATGTCCTGGAACTCTCTCTGTAGACCAGGCTGGCCTTGAACTCAGAGATCATCCTGCCTCTGCCGCCTGAGTGCTGGGATTAAAGGAGTGTGCCACCACGCCTAGCTTCAGTTTAACATTTTTAAGGAAAAAAGAATGGGCTCAATTTTGGGAACTTTATTATCAACTAAAAATTGCCTCTTATGATGGAGCGCCAGTTACTCATATTCAATATTAACTGGTTGTCTGGTTATTCCTTAGGAACACACACAAGAAAACTTGGCATAAGAATTCTTAGTTCTATTGCCTGGCTGTGTCCCAGCGTCCTTTCTTTCTTAGCCTTAAAATGCTTTGTTAGGCTGGGTGTGGTGGCGCACACCTTTAATCCCAGCACTCAGGAGGCAGAGGCAGGCGGATCGCTGTGAGTTCGAGGCCAGCCTGGTCTACAAAGTGAGTCCAGGACGGCCAAGGCTACAGAGAGAGACCCTGTCTCGAGAAAAAAAAAAATCCCAGCACTCGGGAGGCAGAGGCAGGCGGATCGCTGTGTGTTCGAGGCCAGCTTGGTCTACAAAGCGAGTCCAGGACAACCAAGAGGCTACATAGGGAGACCTTGTCTCAAAAAACCAAAAAAAAAAAAAAAAAAAAAAAAAGCTTTGTTATGTTAAATAAGCCCAGAAAGAAAACAATCATTTTAAGTTGGGTGCTGTGGTGCTCGCCTTTAATCCTAGCACTTGGGAGGCAGGTATATACCACCACAGTTGGTAAATACTGGGGTTTTCCTAAAAAAAAAAAAATGCACACAGTAGGTTCCCCTGCCCCTATCTCTCTTTCTTTCCAGACAGGTTCTTCCTACGTTGTCCAAGCTGCAAGCTGTTCTAGAATTTGCCTGTGTTGCCCAGGTGTGCCTTGATTTTATGCATTGAATCTCATCATACTCCCTGGAATGCTGGTGTTATCACCCTGGGATTGTCACTCACGCCTGGCCTTCAGCCCTCTCATCATCTTCCTTAACCATGTAAGAAGCTAGGCCCAGTGGCACATACCTGTAACTTCTTCAGACACTCTGTACACTGAGGCAGGATGATCACAGTTTCTTTCTTTTTGTTTGTTTGTTTTGTTTTGTTAAGACACAGTATCTCTGTGAACCGCTGGCTAGCCTAGAACTCCCTTTGTAGACCAGGCCGGCCTCAAACTCAGAGCTCCGCCTGCCTCTGCCTCTGCCTCCTCAGTGTTGGGATTAAAGGTATGTGCCATCCCTGCCCCAGCTAGGAGGATCAGACTTTCAAGTCAATTTTGGGCACCTGAATGAAACCATGACTCAAAATAAAAATCAAAACAAAACAAGAATGCCGGGCGTGGTGGTGCACGCCTTTAATCCCAGCACTCGGGAGGCAGAGGCAGGCGGATCGCTGTGAGTTTGAGGCCAGCCTGGTCTACAAAGTGAGTACAGGACAGCCAAGGTTACACAGAGAAACCCTGTCTCGAAAAACCAAAAAAAAAAACAAACAAACAAACAAACAAAAAAAGACTGTCTTTCATGCACAATCCTGCAAATTCAAACTCATTGTTTCTTTGTTTTTGCTTTGTTTTTGAGACCAAGTACCCTCTTTATCTTATACTAACTAGAAATTGCTGTGTGAGCTGGACAGTGGAGGCGCACACCTGTAATCCCAGCACTCGGGAGGCAGAGACAGGTAGATCTCTGTAAGGTCAAGGCCAGCCTGGTCTACAAAGCAAGTCCAGGACAGCCAAGGCTATACAGAGAAACCGTGTCTCAAAAAGACCAAAACTAAAGGTTTTTGTTTGTTTGTTTGTTTGTTTGTTTGTTTGTTTTTTAACTCTATGTCTTTTGCACTTGTTCTCTGTGAGACCGTAACAAGTGCATGGCTCTGTGTTAGGGCAGTCTTAACTAAGTTTGCCACTTAGCTAAAGGTAACTTCAAACTCCTGATTCTCCAACCTCTACCTCCAAAATGTTGGAATTATAGGTATGAGTTACTATGCAGGTTTTTTTAATTTATTTATTTATTTATTTTAATTTTAAAAAGTGTGTGTGTGTGTGTGCGCATGTGCGAGCACTTCTCTGTTAGGGTGAGCAGGTGCATGTGGAAGCCAGAGGCGGACTTGAGGATGTCATTTCTCAAGACTTCTCCATCTTCATTTTAGAGATAGAGTCTCTCGGTCATCTTGAAGCTCTTACTTTAGATTTGACTGGCTAACCGGCAAGTGCCAGGTTCCCTCTGTCTCAGCCTCCAAGGGTAGCCTTAAAGCATAATCCACCCTGGCTAGCTTTTTACAGGTTCTGGGAATCTGAACTTAGGTCCTCATATGAGCCATTTCCCAACATGGTGATATATACCTTTAGCTTTTAATCCCAGTGTTATGGAGGCGTAGGCAGGTGGATCTCTTAAATTTGAGCCCCCACCCCCCCTCCCTATACCCCAGTTGTCAGACAATTTCCAGTAAAGCCAGGATACACAGAGAACCTTGTCTCAAAACAAAACAAGACAAGACAGGATCCAGGCTAGTCTCAAACTCACAAACGATACACATGCTTCTGACTCCAGAGAGAACTGGGATTGAGGGCATACTCCACCACGTCTAGTTCCCTCCCCTCCTTTTTTTTTTTTGAGGCTAGGGGTGCAGATGTCACTGTTACTCCGGACTGATCTTAAATTTCTGGCAGTTTTACTAGCACCAATGGCACCAATCTTGCTGCCCCAGCCTCCCATGTCATGCCGGGATTACAAGGATTAACTACATTTGGGTGAAGTTGCTTCTCTTCACACTAGTTTGCAGGTGGGAAAATGCACATCACAGGGGATGTTTTCTTTCTGGTCCTGGTGTCCATCTTTATTTTGTTGTTGTTATTTTTCTTTCTTTTGAAAAAAAGATTTATTTATTTATTTAGTATGTATATACAGTGCTCTGTTCGTATGTATGCCTGCATGACAGAAGAGGTCATTAGATGACGTTATAGCTGGTTGTGAATCACCATGTGGTTGCTGGGAACTGAACTCAGGACCTCTTAACCTCTGAGCCATGTCTCCAGCCTGTTGTTGCTGTTTTTCCATACAGGGTTTCTCTGCAGTTCTTGGTTGTCCTAGATTCCTGTTTAGTAGACCAGGCTGGCCTTGACCTCATAGAGACCTGCCGGCCTCTGCTGAGATTACAGGAGTGCACCACCACGCCAGGACACATCTTTAAACTAATAGGTTGTTAGCTGTGCAGTAGGGCACACACCTTTAATCCCAGAACTCATGAGTGCGGCAGAGACAGGAGAATCTCTGAGTTCAAGGCCAGCATGGTCTATAGAGCCAGTTTCAGGACAGCCGGGGGCTACACAAAGAAACCTTGTCTGGAAAAGCCAAAAATACTAAACATATTTAAATAGGTTGTTGATCACTATCTTTTGTTTATGGTTGCATGTAAATCTTACATTATCAGATAGATTATTGTCTCTTATTCTCCCTTTGAGGACTAGAAAATACTATCCCCCAGGAAAATAAGAGAACTATGTGGGAAAGATAAGATTATAGTGTCCAGTGTTACATTCACCTCTCTCCTACATTAATCTGTTCTTCCTAATTACATAAGAATAAAGCAGAACTTTAATCTGTAATCTAAAATTACGGATGAAGTTTTGCCATTAGACCAATAGGCCTAATTCTGTATGCCAAATTTCTTTCCTCCTTGGTTCCCTAATATCCCCTGGAGGTCCCCAATCCTAACTATTCTTTGCCCTTCCTCCTAGTCATCCTTGACTTCCCAGATCCTTCTCAGCATCCTGTCTGCACGTGATCTAAAGGTTCCAAGGGCCACCTGGCCCTGCGGTCAAGGTGAGTCCAAGCCGAAGCTGCCCAGGGAGGGGAGGTGGTCTCAGAGGTTAGTGCTGGGTCAGGGAGGTATGGAGGACGCGACCCTCAAGCTCATTTGCTTGGAGTTCTCATGCCAGAGATCTGGCAGGTTTGACTATTTCCCAATTGTTTACAATCCAGGCTTTCAGGTCCACGCGCCTCCCGGCTGCGCCTCGCACGCTGAAACTTCATTCAAAGGCCAGCCAGGGAGGCCAACGAGGTTGCTAATGGGCTTGTGGATGACCTCAAGGCCCTTTCTTCCCTCTCGGAGGCCTTCTCCCCACCCCCTACCCCCGCCCCCATTCCACCAACTACCTTCTAGTAAACAAAACTGTCCCCCAGGGCGAGGGGAGGTCTTGCTCTTCTACGCCCTCTAGCGCGAAGGGTTAATTTTCCCAATCACACGAGGGGGAGGAGATTTCCCTGTAGACGAGTAAAAAGCGTGATGGACAAACGTGCGGGCACTAAGACCGCAAGGCATTCATTTCCTCCTACGGTGGATGCGGACGCCGGGAGGAGAGCCCCTGGGCCAGGAGCTGGGAGCAGAGGCGCAGGCAATGCTCAACCCTGGATGTAGCTGAGAGGCTGGGAGAGAGATCGGCCTAGAGACAGACGGCGGGGCAATACCTAGGGGGTGGGTGGGGAAAGCAGACAGGAGAGCACTCAAAATAAAAGGCTCTTTACAGATTTTTTTATTTTGTATAGAGAACACGTAGCGACTCCGAAGATCAGCCCCAATGAACATGTCAGTGTTGGCTTTACAAGAATATGAATTCGAAAAGCAGTTCAACGAGAACGAAGCCATCCAATGGATGCAGGAAAACTGGTAGGTGATGCTTTCGCGTGACACTGTTCCCGGGAGTGCATTAATGTCGGTATTCCCGGTCTGAGCGTGAGAGGAGCGATAGAGTGCCGGCAGTAGGCAGCAGATTGTGGAGTTCTCGGGTCTCATGTCTGCAGGAGACTCTGAGGCTGCATGAAGCGTGCGGTTTGGGGGTGCCCTGTGTGAGCCGCGGCCACGCGGGCATCTTTGTGTAGATTATATAACGTAGAACATATAATATGTGTTCCTGGGACGATATACAGGAAACAAGGGAAGCGGAGGCATGTTAAAAATCAAGATACACCCCACCTGTGATGTCTCCCGGCTTTCGCGTAGATTTGGGGGTTTTGCTTGGCCTCCCGCAACTGGAGCGTGCAAGGAAGTGGAGGGACGACCCGGTCTCCGCTCCCTTTAACCCTCTCCAGCCTGCCTCTGTGGTCCTTTCGCTCTCCCCATCCCTCGTGTCCTTCCTTTCTCCTTGTAGTTCTCCGACTTCACTGCCCTCCCCTGAGTGCCGCCTCCATCCGTAGATGCCTGGGGTCCGGGACCCCTTTTCCACTCAGATTACTTTCTGTTTTTATAAAGACATTGGGGAGAAGGGGGACAATGAAAACTGCAATAAAAATGAATGAACCAGAGCAAGTGGAGCCACGCCATTATCAAGTTTCTATGTAAAGGAAACGCCTTTTGGACACGTTTCTCAGTGCGGGGCGGCAGGAGTTTGGATACTAGAAAGGTCTTGCCAGGCAGAATATTGGGGGGAGGGGGGTCTTCCCCAGAACTCGGAATCAGGGAAAACATTTACTGTGTTGCTTCCGTCCGTCTTTGGAAAAAAAAAAAATCCCTGTGTGGGGAGATCCAGTGTCACCTTGCAACATTTAAGAAGGGAGCTCCCTCCTTCCCGTAGACGGTGCGGTGGTGGAGACGTTTCGCTCTGGTTTAATGCAAGCCTTGCGGTTTTTCTACCCCTCCCTCCTCCTCGCCACCCCCCTCCGCGCAGCGGCCGTCTGTCGGGGGGCTTCCGGACTAGGGGAGGTTCCGCTGCCGCGTGCGAGGGCGCTCGCTACCAGCCTTCTGTCCCTCCATTCATCAATGGGAAACCGGAGACACTGGCGCGCCCAGGCTGGGGAAGGTGGTGGGCAGCTGGCGGAGGCCGGGACTTCGACTTCCTCGGCCGGGCCCGCGGCTCCCACCCTTTCCCGCCCGCGGGGCGCGCGCCCACCCATGGCCTTCAGTTTGCAAGTCGGGCCCTTGGGCGGTTTACGGCGACCGCCGGGCGGAGCCAGGCTCCGGAGCGCGCGAGTTGGGCTGCGGCATGGCGGCTGCCAGGCGTGAGAGGCCCCAGCCTCAGAGCTAGCTCAGTGTGATCGTTGGCGTCCTCTCGGACGCCGAGGCCGGAGGCGCGGGCCTGGGTCCAGAGGGTCCTTGCACTCGGGGTGTCTGGATCGCGCCGTAAGGGGGTGGTCGTTTGGACGCCTGGGCGCTGCAGGAAGCCCGTCCCTCTCAGGTTAGCGTTCAGGGGTCTTAGAGAGGTGCACTTCCTCTTGCAAGGGGTTTGGGGGCGGTGACCGAGCTCAGGTCCCCTGCCTGGGGCTTCGGTCTTCTCTGAGACAGTTTGTCACCGTCCCTTGCACTGCTCTAGTCTGCCTTCGTCCTCCAGCAGCCCGCTGCTTGCCTTTCCTAACAAGTGCTATCTCTTGGCTTGCTGCATCCGAGTTGGGCCTGCCTTTTCCAGCCTCTGCAGGCACATGACACTGACCTTCTTTGCACCACCGTGGTGCATACTGTCTCTGTTGTCCTTTTTTCCCCCCTAAGGCTACTTCCTGTGCCTGCTCCAGGACCATTTCCCGCCTCTTTCCCCACATACTCAGTAAGTGACAGCCACACTTGACAGAACCAAACAGGTCCTTGGCCCTCGTGGGATTGAAAATGTCCCAAACGCACCAATTTCTTTTCTCTTGTTCATCTCGGGCCACTGTTTCGTATTAGCTCTCAATTAAAATGGTCGTTTTGCCGCCAACACTACCTACTCGCATTCATTTCTGGAATTCAGCATACTTGGCTTCTTGCGTTTTGAAGGCTTCTCGAGGCACAGTGTAGAATGTATGGCCTTCCCGCCTTTTGATCTTTGGTTTTATATTTTTGGATTGCTTGTTCATCCTAATCACTGTTTCTTCTAGTTCCCTCGCACCTTGGTTTTTAGAACTTTTCCACCTTGCTCTCCCGAGATAAACCCCAACAACCAAAATGTCTTGAACAAAATGAAGGTCTTTCATCTTCTGTCACTAGAAAGGAGTGGAAGGCTTGAAAGGAAGGCTCGTCTTCACGTGACCTGGTCCCTTAGAATAATTTGAAATAGCTCCTGGAAGAAAATAGTGTAGAGAAGCCTCTGCCCTGTCATTTGAGAACTTGTTTGTAAGAGTTCTTTGTAAAATCTCTTAGACCTAGTCTAAACAAAGCTGCTACTAATTGTACCGTGTCTTTAGTCAGTGAGCTGCCAGGGCATCTGAAGGCTTGGGGAAGTAGGTGGAGAGCCAAGGCATGTGTCTTGCATTCAGTACTTTGAATGGACTACCCAGCGTCGTTTAAGTAGGGCTCAAAATAAGGAGTTGGTCAATCCAGCCCTATAATGCTTCCTTCTCTTAGCTACCTCAGCGTCCATTCATGGCATACAGCCCCAGGTCTCAGGGTACTGTGTGATTAAAGCCTTGCCTGCTGGACTGAGACACATCAGTGAGGTTTATTGTTGCTTCCAGTGTTTAACCTGATACTCACTGGCCCAGATATGAAATATTGTAGACTTTGTTTTTGTAGCAAATAGTTTCATATAGAATAGGCTGGTGTGGCAATTTCAGTGCAAAGTAGTTATGTATTTGGAATACACACTGTGATTTTTCTTGAAACTGCTTCCCGTTTTAAAATAGCCTAGGTAATATTCTCTGGCGCAGTTTCTAACACGAGCTAGAAGAAAATGCCTGCTTTTTAAGCTCCAAATAACATTTCCTGAGTTCCAGTTTTAGACTGAGTGGCCCTCGAGATTTAACGGCGTTGCTGTAGAGACATTTTGTTCTTTTTAGTGAGCTGCCTGGCCATTACCTGTTGTGCTCACCAATAGCTGACTCAGTTGGCTAATGCTTGCTAGCGAGGGAGCAGTCACCCAGCCACCGGAAAGGCTGGAAGGGAGACATACAATTCACTGAGAAGGAAAGCCGGTTATGCTTTCTCCCCTTCTGCAGCCAGCCAGGCTTGTGCTAACGACCGGGGATGCTAGTTGCTCCGGTTGTAATTGCCTGGCCAATGATGATTATCTTCTGATGTCGGCTGACACGGTGTTCGCCAATAGGAAAGCAGGAGGCCTGTGCTGACTGCCGAAACATTTATGTATGTGGGGTGACGTCATCAGAGGGCTTGCCTGGAACCTCATGAGCCCCTCCCCCCTCCCCTGGCATCCTCCGCAGATCCAGCTTTGAGTGCTTTTGTATGTTTCTCTGACTTTCTCTCCTCCTGTGGTGATTTCTAGAAGGCCTTTGTTGTTTTTCACATTTGTGTTCTGTATTCTGAGGTTATGAGTCGAGAAGTTTTCAAATGAAATGCTGTCCAGAGAAAACATTTTTATTCACACATTTATTTTTACCGAAAGGGAAACCGGACTTTAAAAGGAGCTGCATGTCTCTACATTCTTTCTTATATATGAAGTTTCAAAAGTAGCGAGACGTAGCATGTCAGGATTGTAGAGTATTATAAATCTGTGTCAGCGGTTTACATTTTTCCAAGTGGATAGACTTAGGGAGAACTGCTGTGAATTGCTGCAGAATTTTTCCATGTAACTTGCTGCATGCATCTGAGGAAAGTGCTGGGAAACCGCCACGGTGTGGGACAAAATAGGCCAGAGTCTTACTGAGTGCTTATTCACATAAGGGGAAATGTGATTTGGGTTGGCTGTCTAGGAAAATCGCGTCTGTACTGAATTCAGCATGCAGTTGTCACTTATTTTGGAGAACCATAGTTCTTGCTAATATCAGGACTGCGGAGTCTAAGGCACTTTGAACTCCAGTGCACTCTACAGTATAGGTTAAGAGAGATAGGTGCCATATATGTTAAGAGAGATAAGGCTCTCCTTTTTATAGAGAAGAGCATCGTGGTTCGTAGTGTAACACAGGACGTCATAAAAAGCTTTGTGGGTGGATTCCAGCTTTGACCTGAGCTTCCAAGTTTCTCTCATGCACTCATAGGTCTTTCCTTGTTGAAGGTCCGTAGGGGATGAAAGCCAGTTTAATGCAGAATACTTTGTTATTCTGCTATCTAGCTATATGTTTGTAAGTATCTATCTATAGGTTTGTAAGTATATAGGAAGGGTGTTTGTTTTTTGGTTTGGTCTTTGTTTTTGTTGGTTTTTATTGTTTGTTTTTTGTTGTTGTTATTGTTTTTGCATAAGGCCTCTTGTTATATTGGTAGTTTTTGTTTCTGGAAAATAGCTCATTGCCTTTCCATTGCTGATTCTGGAGGTGTCCTGGTACAGATTAGAATTCAACCCCAAAGTCAGCCCACACCAACAGCCACTTTATTGTACTTCCTTGAAAGAAGACTCAACACAAGAAATTGGAAAAACTGCAAGAGGGAAGGAGACCTTCAAACACCCAGGAGGAGATAACCCACCCACTTAGTCATCAGCCAGCAAGTAAAATGAAGAGTGTGACCATCTTACAGCAAGTCAGGAATTCATTCCGTGTCAGTGATCTGGAATATGCTAGGTCCAAGTATTTTCTGAAATTTGTTTTCCAAAATATCTTGCCTTGGTGACCTATTTAGTCTTTCACAGGTGGACAGGTGAGCTGGGCTATGCTTTATTAATACAAGTCAAATACTAGCCCATCAGGCTTGCCTCAGCTTTTCCTTTGCTTGTCCCTGCATTCCGATCTTCGGGCTCCCATTCGTTTCCCAGTATCTTTGTTAGTTTAAGTCATGATTCCTTTAGACGATCCTGTGAAATCTGCATGAAGCCATCATTTGGCCAGAACTTAAAAATACTTTATGGGCAGGTACAGATACGTAATGCTTACACATTACTCAGACATGTCTTTTTTTTTTTTTTTTTTTTTTAAAGTGTCACTGCTTACCTTTGGTCTCCAGTAATATATTTTACAAATAAAGTAGGTCTTTATAAAAAGCATTGCTGTAGGGTAGGAAACTAGGAATTTCTAAAAAAAAATTTTTAATAAGATAACCCAAAAGTATAGGCCATGAGAAACCATCTAAATTGAAGTCTGAGCATTTCTTTATCCTGCTTCATTTCTCCCTTTCTATGTTGAGGATTTGTGATTTTTAGCCTTCATGGTTTTGTGTTGTTGTTGTTTTTGTTTTTTTTTGTTTTTTTGTTTTTGTTTTTTTTTTTTTTTTTTGAGACAGGGTTTCTCTGTGTAGCCTTGGCTGTCCTGGACTCCCTTTGTAGACTAGGCTGGCTTCGAACTCACAGCGATCCACCTGCCTCTGCCTCCCGAGTGCTGGGATTAAAGGCGTGTGCCACTACCGCCCGGCTCTTTGTGTTGTTTTTGAGACAGGCTCTGGGTATATTAAAAGCCACCTCATCTGGACCTTGCAAATCTTCCTGCCTCAGTCCTAGAATGACACTGTGTACCTACCCTTCCCCAACTAGTTCCCTGGCTCTTTATTTCTGGATATTGGAACAGCCAGTCCCTTTAGGGACACCTTTGGTTTAACTAGTCACCCTCTGCTAACATTTGAAATTGAACTCTTAAGCCTTTCCTTTGAACACAAGGGAAGAAAGCAAAGCAAACCAACCAGCCAACCAACTAACCGAAACCCGCCAACAACCCAGTGAAGCCGCTAAAACAACTGTGCATCGAAGCAGTAGATCAGGCACTGAGGTAAATTATGCATGCCGATTAGTGGAATGATGGACAGCCACTCGTGGCTTTCACATGTTTTCATCCTATTACTTTCAAGGCTTCATGCTTTATTTAGTTATTCTTTCTGCACCTGTGGGAGTTAATTGCAATGTTACAGGGAATGTATTATATTGACAGTCACTTCATGCATGAGGTTTAGAGTGACATTTTAAGTGAAATGTAACTCCATTTTCTCAATGTATTTCTTTAAAAAAATTTTTTTTCATGTGTACAGTGTTTGTGCCTGAATGTATGGCTGTGCACCACACGTCTGGTGCTCTTGGTGACCAGAAGAGGACATGAGATCCCCTGGAGCCAGAGTTGCAGATGGTTGTGAGCCACCATGTACATGCTGGGTACCAAGCCTGAGGCCTCCAAAAAAAAAAAAGCAGCCAGTGCTCTTAATCACCAACCATCTCTCCAGCCACACAGGAGATGTTTGATGTTTACTTAGGTGTATATGTGTGTGCCTGCTTGTCTGTATGTGCATCACATGTGTACAAATGGCCAGAGTTACAGGGTTAGGAACTTTTAGCAAGTTCTGACCTCTCTCCAGCCAGGCAACCTCTTTAGTTTACAAAAGGAGTTTCAGATGCCTTAGTTTAATCCTTAGTTTTGTTTTGTTTTATATTTTAATTTTTTAAAATATTTATTTATATGTATACACTGCTCTGCTTGCATGTACTCCTGCAAGCCAGAAGAGAGTGCCATATCACATTACAGATGGTTACAAGCCACCATGTGGTTGCTGGGAGTTGAACTCAGGACCTTTGGAAATGCAGGCAGAGCTCTTAACCACTGAGCCATCTCTCCAGCCCCTTGTGTTTTTTTGTTTTTTTGTTTTTTAAAGATTTATTTTATTACGTATATAGTATTCTGCTTCAGACCAGAAGAGGGCACCGGATCTCATTATAGATGGTTATGAGCCACCATGTGGTTGCTGGGAATTGAACTCAGGACCTTTAGAAGACCAGTCAGTGTTCTTAACCTCTGAGCCATCTCTCCAGCCCTAATCCTTAGTTTTATCGACATCAGCCCTTGAAAAAAAAATTTTTTTTTCTGAGTTAGGTTGGACTTCTGAGTGACTGTTACTTCTTAGGGTTACCTGGATGCTGTTTTTTGAAGACTGTACAGATGGTTGGGAACTGTGAGGTTGCCATTTATCTTTGCTAGGAGAGAGCGGGACGTACCTAGAAAGAAGATGCTATGTATGATAGCGCTCACACGTGCACACAGCACATGCTAAGTATGGCTTTAGAAATACTGCAGACTGATACCCATTTAAAAAGAAAAACCAACAACAACCTTTTCTACAAGAACCTTCTGAGTTGAACAGTCTTTGTTAAAATTTGCAGTTAGGTAAGGTCCTAATAAAATTTACAGTATGCCTTTTTTTTTTTTTTTTTTTTTTTTAAAGCTAGCTCAGGCACTCAATCTAGCAGAATCAGGAAGATCTTTGAGTTTGAGGCCAGCTTGGTCTCCATGCCTGCAAAACTATACAGTGAGACTATTTCAAAACAAATATGGAAACACTGAAAGGCAAGTACTATGACTTTAATAAATATTAAGGCTGTAAGAATTGAAAATCTATGCTTATATTTGCCCCAATTATTGCTGGAGTATTCTGCTGTTGGTGTTTTGTTTTTAATGGTTAATAACTATTAAAATCCTCAAGGTTTTTTGTTTGTTTGTTTGTTTCTGTCTGTCTATTGCACCTGTACAGGGATGTTAGATACTGTGCGAAAGTCATCAGTTGTAAGGCTCCCTTGAGTAATGGGCTTTCAGGAGGAAGAAGCTTTCAGGAGAATGGTAGGCAGTGGCACTGAATGCTTTAAAGCTGGAGTTCTAAGGCCCCATTTTTGGGAGCATTAGTGAAAACAAAGAACTAATGAAAAGATATGTCTCCCAAAACTTTTGTTTTTAATCCTCTTTTAGGATTTCTCTCGAAGCCCCTGGGTACCTTAAGTACAAAGGAGCTGGGTAAAATGATTTCTTAAGAGGGTCGGTAGGAAGCTCACTAGAAGGCAACTTTACAAGGACAAGCACCTTACACATCAACTTCGGCAACTTTATGGCTTTTCAGTCTAGAATTAAGGATGTAGGAAAGTTGAGTAGGTTAGCTGGTTGGGAAAGGATGTGAACAGCTGTTACTAACTCAGGTACTTACTGGTGGCAAAGTTTCTTTCCAGAGGTTTTGAAGCCATTGATTCATCCCTGCACCAAAGTTGTACTGCTTTATTTTATTTTGTTTTTTTTTTTTTTTCCCCTAGAAGAAAACAGGCCCTGTGTGTGATTTGTCTCTAGGGACAAGTGGAAAGATAGGATTTAGGCGTACCTAAGGGTCGGATGGGGGAAAGGAGTACGGCCCAATCCTTCTATTGTTTAAATATTAGTAAGTATCCGGTCAGTACAAGAAAACTTAGCTGTACCAAAACATTCCTGTGGTTTTAGTCAATGGTTTGCAAGTGTTGTCTTAATTTTCTTCAAGTGGATCCTAAACACTTAACAGCCAGAATAACAGAAAGCCCTTGTTAGCGTTAGGTGTATGGTGACCATAAAGCCGTGTGGATACTTTAACCTTCGCAAGTATTCCTTTCTGAATAGTACTCGTTTGAGCATCTTCAATGATATTTGAATTATAGAACATTGAAGGTTCCATCTAAAACACTGGCACAGAGATTTGCAACACTCCTTTAAGCTTTGGTCTTTGTAGACCAGGCTGGCCTCTTCCTCCAGCGTGCTAGGATTTCAGGCATGTGACACCAGGCCTCCTTGTGATGGCCACACCTCTTACACCTAGCATGGCTCTAGACCCCACAGGTGTGAGGCCTTGCTGTGCTTTCCTAGGTGTGGGTTTTAGTTGCTGATCTGCTGATAAAAGCACTGAACACGGACTGGGACTAGCCCTGCTCTCAGAGGTCAGCCCTACAGTGTGAATGCCTAAAAACACCTGTCTTTCATTTTGCTTTTAAAACTTTCCCCAGTTCTAAAGCAGCAAAAGTGCTTGCTGTAAGAAACATAAAACTCATTTTAAAAAAAGAAAACTTGTTATAAGGAAACATAAAAATCATGAGAGAGAGAGAGAGAGAGAGAGAGAGAGAGAGAGAGAGAGAGAGAGAGAGAGAATCCTTTAATTTTACTTAGAAGTAACCACTGCTCTTTCCATACATTTCCTTTGATTCACTTTGCAAGGCTTTTGATGACTCATGTGCTGGCATTGAACTGGGCAGTTGGCATTTTCACACCACCTCTTCACACCTTTTTATGTTGCTTGTTTTGTCTTTACATAATAGATTTTTTTGGGGGAGGGGGGATGTTATTACAACTTTAACATTAATAGCTACTTAGTATTTGGTTGTTTACCTTCTCTTAGGTAACTATTTATTTTTTCCACCCTGCCTTTGGTTTTTGTTTTGAGGCAAGGTCTGTCTGCCTAGCTCTGGCTATCCTAGAACTCACTCTGTGGACCAGGCTGGCCCGGAACCCACAGAGATCCATTTGCCTCTGCCTCCTAAGTGCTGGGATTAAAGGTATACACCGCCACATCCAGCTTAGGTAAACACTTAATATGTAGAGTGTTATGTTTCTAGTAGTTTGTTCTTGGAATAATCCCCTGGATATTTTTATTTTATGAGTGCTTGCATGTTCTGCACTATGTGCACGCCTGGGGCCGAGGTTACAGGTGCGTGTGCAGCACTATGGGTGCTGGGAACTAAACTTGGGCTAAACTCCGGTTGACTGCAAGAGCCCCAAGGTGATGACAAACATCCTTAGATGGTCCTCCATCCTTCTGATTCCTGAGGGATTTCCTTTGGAGACACGTAAGTTCTAATTTAAAAGATCGTGATGTTTAGAGTAGGGCTCATCTCTACAGAAGTTGGGTCAGTTTATACTCTGGCAAGAACAGGCAATATTTAGACTTGTAACAGTGACGGTGATTCCGTGTTAGAAATGGTAAATAGGTTGGTAAGGTCGGAATGATATCCCTTTGTTTTAATTTCTGTCTCTTTGTCCAGAGAGATCCAGTTTCTTTTTGTTTTCCTTTTTGCTCTTGCAAATTATTACTCCTGTCTTTTTCCACCCAGCTAGTGTCATACTATAGGATGTATAGGGAGATTAGTGTTTTGTCTAGCATGATGTCATACTTTCTTCTTTGCGAGGATTAGTGTGGCCTCTACTGCACTAATTACACGGTTCGGAGCAAAATAGAAACCAGTTTAGTGGCTGGATAGTGGCACACGCCTTTAATCCCAGGATTTGGGAGGCGGAGGCAGGCAGAGCTCTGAGTTCACGACCGGCCTGGTTTACATAGTGAGGTCCATGACAGCCAGAGTTACATAATTAAAACCCTGTCTTGAAAAACAAAACAAAACAAAATAAAACAAAAGCCAGTTTAGTATATTCGGTAGAGACATTTTATATCAAATCAGTTGAAACATTTGTGCTTGTTTGTATAGTAACCCATGGGTCCACTGTCTCAGGAAGAAGGCTATTAATAAGATTCATCCTTCTCGGGGCATAGATATAAAGAAGTTACTTGTTTCTTTGGCTTCCTGCCAGTTTTGGACTTTCTTGCTGCTGCACTTATTTTTCAGGTTTTCAGGGGTGTGGCGGCTAGTGCTTGCAATGGCCAGATAGTGAGGTTGTAAGTGTACATACAGACTGAGGATTCAGTGTTCTTGCTCTCCCTTGTAGAAGCCAGGTGAGCTCGGCTTTGGTTATCTATCTCCTCTGTAAGCTGGAGATGCTCCTCTTTGGCTTCCAGTGATGCAGTGAAGTCAGCTGTGTGCAGGCTGGGAGAACAAAATACAATCCTGTATGATCCGTCCCCAACACGTACATTGTTATTATATATATTACAGTCACCTTCACCGTTAGGCCTGTAGGTTCAGGAGAGAAAAGGGAGTCTGTGGATCATGCACTTTCTGAGGGAACTCCAGATGGGTCTGTGTCAACCCTGCTGCACACTGTCAGGTGCCAGTGCGTAGGTCCTGAGGGATGGGGAGGAAATATGACTTCAACTCCACTTGGAAGAAACCTGTAATCCACTTTGGAAGATCTTGGCCAGAGAAAACATGACATTAATGTGGTTTCATCAAAAGCCTTTGCTGTGCACATTTTGAAACATTTTGAAAAGCTCTGTGTGTGTGTGTGTGTGTGTGTGTGTGTGTGTGTGTGTGTGTGTTTTGTCTGCTGTTCTGCCTAATGAGCAATATGAAAGACAGACAACCTACTGTTAGACAGAATGCTAATATATTTTCCATAAAGGATCTGGGATTACCTCAGTCATTTATTCATCATCAAATGCATGCAAGCTCTCTACATGTTACACCAAAGATAATTGCTTTGCCAGTCAATGAAATGAGAGTGGCTGAACATTTGGGGTCTGTGAGTTCACAGGTTTATATTTCCATGAAATATTTGGTCATTGTTCATTCACACAATCTTTCGTTTTGGTGGCATAGGCCTTGCTGTTTTGTTATGGACTTAAAAATCCGACAGTATGCCAGGCGTAGTGGCGCACGCCTTTAATCCCAGCACTCGGGAGGCAGAGGCAGGTGGATCGTTGTGAGTTCGAGGCCAGCCTGGTCTACAAAGTGAGTCCAGGACAGCCAAGGCTACACAGAGAAACCTGTCTCAAAAAACCAAAACCAAAACAAACAAACAAAATCCGACAGTATCCCATATTAGTTTCTTTTACTGTTGAGCCCAGAGTAAGGTGTTTCATCTATGTACTTGTTCAGGCAGGGCCTTGCTAGGCCAGCTACCCTGGAGCCCTTTGGCAGGCCTTGTAGCTAAAGGGGAGCAGAGGTAAAGCACACGTTATCTAATTCTTATATTATCAGTGGGTTGTTCCTCTGTGCAGCTACACGGTGATTTCCTTTTCAGATTTAGTATTTTAAATCCTTGGGATATATGGTATTTACTTATTTATTCATATGAAGTGAAGTAATTCTTCATTCATTTTTAAAACACACACACACACACACACACACACACACACACACCCCAGACTCATGAATCTAACTAGGCAAGAGCTCATTCTTGACTTGATGGCCCAAGTTTAGAAATAGGAAGGGAGGACTTTCAGTCCACCACTCTGGGTGGCTCTCATTGCTTGAGAGTCTTTGTGACTACAGGGGTTCTTTGATTACATATTGATCTAAAAGCTACCAGTCTTTCATGGTTCTAATTCTAACTGTACTTTACTCTTACTTTTGCAAGGCCACCACAGCTATTTTAAAAATGCCTATTCCGACCTCTCTTTAAGCCTTTTTTCTAATGCAATTCCTCAAATGTCATTTGTAGTTCACTGGTAATCAACATAGATGCTTTTAAAAATAAGTGTCTGGACATCTTTGGGTTTGAACAGTAAAGTGCTTTTCTTGGGACACTACTAAGAAACTTATTGAAGCTTATAAACGTTTTACACCGGTACATTCAAATGAGGGAGCCTGTGATAGAGACTTGCTTGAAGGAAGGGATGGACACTTCCCCCAAACTCCTACTGTTTATGAAATTCTAGAAAATGTAATCACCATGGATAGCTTCAGTTGCAGCTGGTAGGTTTTTGTAAGTCCACGTTTTTCTGTGTAGTCCTGGCTTTCCTGGACTCTCTTTGTAGACCAAGCTGGCCTCTGCCTCCTGAGTACTGGGATTAAAGGCATCCCCCACCGTACCCAGCTCACTTGGTGTTCTTATATTTGTATTTTCAGCACCACTACTGTGAGCCTGCATTTTGTGAGAACTTCCTGACTGTGATGGCACTTCTTTGTTGGTACCTGGTTTTTCTCTAGGTCTCTAGAACTAGTAAAGTGTTTTTGTACTGATTAGAAACATGACTTAGGTTTTCACTCTTGAATCAAGTTTGTGGATTCCCCCTTACTCCTGTACGTATACGCATATGCAGGCGTCATCTTGGATCTACGCAGGCATTTCTCACAGTGCAGATTGGCAGGTCTATGGCGAGCTTCAGGCAAATGGAGTGGGCCTGCTCCCTGTGACTTGGTGCTGTCTTGGGCTGGCTCCCCAAACCCTGGATTTCAGACTCAACTCACCTTACGCCATCGTCTGGGCTTTCCTATCAGGAGATCAAGGCCAGGTCTCTTGTGTGACTGGCTTCTGGCTTCCTTTCTCTGAACTCTGTCCTGCCTCCACCACTATCTTTTGTTGTCTTCCATTGCTCATGCGCCTCTTCCTTTTTCAGCCCTCAGCATTACTATCTAAGTCTCAGATCTTATCTGTGCTTAAGTTTACAGTGGCTTCCCATTGTTTATGTTTTGAGAGGTTCTTCACTACCTGTGACCTTATTAAGGTTACTTGCTGTGGCTCTCCTCCCAGCCTGTCAGAATCCATTGTTGATTCCTCATGGTTTGCTTTCACTTGATTCATAAAAGGGTTGCTGTTTCTTTTCCAGTAAGTCTGTGTCAACCACAGTGTGTATCAGTAGTTACACACTGTGTATTGCCCAGGAGAACGGATGGGTGTACCAGTGCCAAGGGGTGAAAGCATCCCATGTTCAAATGCATCTGATTGTCCTCTGGTACGTCTTTTTATTTCCTTAGCCAGTTGGAGAAGATTGCCCAGTGTCTTGAAATTTTATGTTTTAATTGTATTAGCTGCTCTTATTCTGAAGATGAAAAAAACAGCAGTTTGGCATGACTAACTTTCAAGGGATGCTTGCTAATTTGGGGGATGATTAGTTCTTCTCTAGGTACTAACACCATCCACTCCACTCAGAAAAATGACATTTAAGAATGAACTCCCAACAGGGCATGGTGCTCGACCCCTTTAATCCCAGTATGCTGGAGGCAGAGGCAGGCAGATCTTTGTGAGTTGGAGGCCAGCCTGGTGTACAAAGAGACTCTAGGACAGCCAAATCTGTTACACAGGGAAATCCCATCCCGAACCCTCTTCCCTCACCCTCTCCCCCCCCCCCCCATCAAAAAAGAAGGAATTTCTCTGAAATTGAGTGTGGAAGGGCAGAGCCAAATATACAGGGGGAAGCGTTGGTGGAGAGAGTAGAAGAAAATGTAACAGTACTAAAAAGTAATTGTATAAAGTCGGTGAATGTCAGTCAGTTAATGTCTCTCTGTGTTGTTACTATTGCCTGCAGTCTGTAGTAGTTCTGAGTGTATGTGAGTCCTTGGATCTTGTCTTTATTAGTTTATAAAATGTCTCTGTGTATATGCAGTAACATCTAGTGTGTATAGCAACTGGTTTCAGGTGACAATATGTTTTATTTGATTGTTTTCTGAGACAGGGTTTCTCTGTGTCGCTCTGGCTGTCCTGGAACTTGCTTTGTAGACCAGGCTGGTCTCAAACTCATAGAGATCTGCCTGCCTCTGCCTCTAAGAGTTCTGGGACTAAAAGTGTGCGCCACCACACCCAGCTTGACAGTATGTTTTTAAGTGACTACATTTTAAAGTTAGCATTAAGGCCAGCTTACAGGTAAATAGAGAAGCAGTTTAAAAGGACTGTGCATTGCGGTCTTCATGCCATGTGCTTTCTTGGGTTAGGGTTGGGGTAATGGAGAGCCCACAGTCTGATGTCATATTTAAGATCTTTTTCTAGTAATAAATTCTATAGTCACTTTTCTTTTAGTAGGAAAGGACCATATTCTTTAAGAGAGAAGGTTAAAAGACATTAATTAACCTTAGTATTTTTATGCACAGGCTTAGAAATGGACCTAGTGGGGCTGAGGCTCCCTTGGGACAGAATTATCTAATCTAATAGTGGTGAAAGATTATACACAAATCTCCTCTCCCTAGAGAGAAAGAGTGAATAACATAATTGGCTGAGGGACCTTGTGGCACCTGGAAACGAGCTGTACACATTCCTGGGCTGTCTCATTAGCAAATCTGTCCCACATGAAGGGCACCTAGGCTGGATGTAGGGGAGCTAAAATAAAAGGGTCCTGTTGCTGAATTTAGGGCTGTTAGAGACCAGTGTATGCATGGGTATGGATCTAGGGAGTTCCTTTGCATGGTCTGGACAGAACAATGGTCAGCTCTTTCATGGAACAAATGGTTCTAGGTCCTGTCTTGGCATCTTTGTGCTTCTAGACCCCGCTCCCTCTTGGGGAGAGATGGAGTATCACTTCTAAGTGTGTAGAAAGTAAGCTTGTATTTTGTTTTTCATCTTCATTATCCTGTAGTTGATGAGTTAGCCAGGTCTAGGAAGCTAAGCTAAATCCAGGGCTCACTTGGCGTCTAGTCTTGGCCACGCCAAGATACAAGATGGAGGGAGACAGAAGGAGATAGTCTAGAAACCGCTTCTAATACAGCTGACACAGGTCTGAAAAGCCTCAGCAAGGGTCAGGAATGCTCAGGGTTCTTCCCTTTTTAAAGATTTAGATGAAATGCCGTTATTAAATCACAGACTGAGTGAAATACTACTGAATGCAAAAAAAAAAGCAAACTGTAGATTTGAAAGTAGGATGTTGTTTCTATATGGATGTTATTGAAAATAAATGCTGTGGAGAATCAGTATTGGGGTGAATTAATAAGCTAATGATTCATATCCTAGTTGAATTAAGATAATTAATGTTTTAGGCATTTAGACTTGGCTTTTAAAGAACAGCATTGTAACAGTTTCCTCACAGGATAATTTAGCCACAGTACTTTAATCATTTCATCTGCTCAACATTGTGATTCTTGTGTGTGTGTGTGTGTGTGTGTGTGTGTTTAAAACATGACTCTTTTTCAGTCCTTTTTAAAGGAAATTTCTTATCATAGAAATTCATTATTAGCCTGTGTGGTGGTGCACATTTGTAATCCCAGCACCAGGGTAGGCAAAGGCAGGAGGATCTCTGTTAGTTCCAGGGTAGCCTGGTCTACAAAGCAAGTCTAGAACAGTCAGCAGACAGAGAAACCCTGTCTTGAAAAACCAAAACAACCTAAAAACTTTAAAGTTCATTTTTTTAAAAAACAATTAGCTACCCCAGAATAAATTATAAAAGTTTATGCATGACTTTATATGCTATTGCTACATATTTTTACATTTGTCAGTATTAAAATTTTCACTTATTAAACTTAAGGTTTTCTTTTTTTCTTCCTTTCTTTTTCTTTTGATTTTTCAAGACAGGGTTTCTCTGGGTAGCCTTGGTTGTCTTAGACTCGCTTTGTAGATCAGGCTAGCCTGGAACTAACAGATCCTCCTGCCTCTGCCTCTGCCTCTCCAAGTGCTGGGATTACAGGTGTGCACCACCGCGCCTGGCTCACCCTTGGACAGTTTTAAAAGGAACAAGCTGCTGTATTTAATACTTTTTGCTTGTTATGAATAGGCCTAGAAAGGAGAACTTTAATATCTCGTAGATAATTTGGGAAATATAATAAATCAAAAAAAGAAAAAAATGTTACCACCAGCAGAGTGCTTACATTTTAGAACAAATATATTTTTTAAAACATTCAACCCATCTTTTGTTTTTGAGACAGGGTCTCACTATTTAACCTTGGCTGGCCTTGAATTGATGGAGGTTTTGCCACCTGCTTCCTCACACTGATATTAAAGGCATGTCCCACTGTCCCAGGCTTCTGTTTGCTTTGAAACAAATGTTATCGCCCTATTTGTTATCTTCTCTATAATCTTTTTGTTTGTTTACCTTTGTGTTTGTCTTTTGATACTGGGTCATGCTGCATAGCCTTACCAAGCCAGGTATTAGGTATACAGATCAGGCTGGCCCAAACTGATGGAAGCCCTACCTTGGTTTCCCAAATTCTGGGATGATTGGTGTGCCCTACGAGAAAAGGGAATGGATGTTTAGTGCACCAAACAGTAAGTTGAAAGGTTCTTTAATCTAGTTGCATGAAAACTTGAAAAGCTAGATACTGCTCTTACAACCAGTGTGGAGAAAGAAAGTTAGGAACTTTAAGAACGGGAAGCTTCATGGGGTTTGGCGCACGCCTTTAATCCCAGCACTTAGGAGGCAGAGGCAGTGAACTCTGTGAGTTCAAGGCCAGCCTCATCCAGGACAGGCAAGGTTACACCCAGAGAAACCCTGTCTTGAAAAACAAAAAACAAAACAAACAAACAAAAAGGTGGAGCTTCTCTGACTATTGAAGGTTCTGACTCTGGGCCAGGGAGTTAATTCAGCACAGTCGTTTCTTCTTCCTTTGATCAGAGCTCTGGCCTCAGTCCTTGGGACCACATGAATTGGGGTGGTAGAGGCAGCAGGATCAGAAAATTAACATTTCAGCTACTAGTTAAGTTCAAGGCTGGCCCTGATAGGAGACCAAACGCACAAAGCAACAAACCCCACCCCCATCCTGCCTCATCCAGGGATTTAGCTGTGATCACCGAAGCACAAAATGTTGTCAACGTGGAGAGTCACAGCTCCATGCAGAGTGTGGTGGCTTGGGGAATTTTCTTTTAACACCTCCACTCAGGTGGATCCAGAATTGTTGACCTTGAAATCACATTTCAGTGTTCTTTATTTTTCTTTACAGTTTGTGTAGCCTTGGCTGGCCTGTTGCTCATAGAGATATGCCAGTCTCTGCCTTGAGTGATGGGGTTAAAGATGTGAACCGTGAGCATGGTGCCCAGCATAATTCAGCATCAGACCAGGCTGGCTTGGACCTTAGAGCCACCTGCCTCTTGTCTCCTGAGTGTGCCTGGCTTCAGTGTCTTAGTAATAAACACACCACACACACATATGTATACATATATACATACATATGGATGGATGGATGGATGGATGGATGGATGGCTTGGGTGGTTTCTGAAATACATGCTTTTTTTTTTTTTTTTTAAGAAAATAGATCCTAGGCTATATTTTGAGGCACGCTGGTGGATTACAGTTTGAGAAGTTCTTGCTATAAGTCACAGGGACATTAAGAAACATTTTGACTGTAAACAAAGTTCCTACTATGAGATTTTTCAGAAATTTCCAGTTTATGGCTAAGGAAGGAAAGGTTAAAGTTTGTATATACTTAGAGTTTAAACTTACATGATTCATTGTTACTTTGACATTTTTATTTGCAATGTCTTTTTGTAAATAAAAGGCAGTATTATCTATATGCAGGCAATCTTCCCGGAGTTGTTAGCTTCAAACATCTTAACTCTTAGCTGTTTTAGAGACGTTAACCAGACACCAGGCACGAAGGGCCCCTTCCCCTCCCCAGGTTTCCTTAATCTTCATGTTATTCTTCCCTGTGCCGTGCCCTCCTTGGTGGTGTTTATTCTCGGTGTCCTGTGCATTTGCCAATCAAGGACTCTAGAGCTTCTTTGGCCACAAGTAACAGAATTTAAGGTTCAGAACATAAAGATGGTTAAGTCTTTTAGACAACCAGAAGCCAAACCGTTCACTGGATTTTCACGTTCAATTCTAGGTTCTTTCTGAATCGCTGTTCCATTAACTTTACTCTACGGTCAGTTTCTCTGTGTAGATAACTGATAGCTGCCTTCTTACCCGCTTCCTACCAACTTCCAAACAGAAAGGAAGTGAAAAAGAAGGCACCTTTCTTAACACTCTCCACTCTCAAAGGAGGGACTTCTTCTTCTTTTTTTTGTTTTTGTTTTTTGAGACAGGGTTTCTCTGTGTAGCCTTGGCTGTCCCAGACTCACTTTGTAGACCAGGCTGGCTTGGAACTCACAGCTATCTGCCTGCCTCTGCCTCCCAAGTGCTCGGATTTAAGGTGTGCTCCGCCACTGCCTGACTCAAGGAGGGACTTCTAAGGCAACATCTTTTGGTCACACTTGCTAACTTTGTGTGTGTGTGTGTGTGTGTGTGTGTGTGTGTGTGTGTGTCTGCATAAGATGCATGTGGAGGTGGAGGATAACCTGTGGGAGTTGGCTCTCATCTTCCACCCTACGGATGCTGGAAAGCAAACTCAGATCATCAGTCTTGCTTGGTGGCAAGAACTTTTTGCTGAGCCATATCGTTGACCCCCTAATATGTTTTTACTCACACAAGCCTTTGCCCTTATTACAGAGCTGTCTGTTATCCCTGCCAAACCCAGGTCGCAGGTCTCACTTCTAGATCCTTCACTGGCAAAGAGCCTGGGGTTTCTTGCCCTACTCTTAACAAAGACACTGATGGCCTTAGGCTGCTATACCAGTAATGTCTGTGTTAGCACAGGGAGGTGCATATAAGATGAACTTTGACCATGCTGGCTAAAGCATCCGACGAGAGAGAGAGAGAGAGAGAGAGAGAGAGAGAGAGAGAGAGAGAGGGAGAGGGGGAGAGGGAGAGAGAGAAAAGACTTTTAGGCTAAAAGAAATCCTATTTATCTTGCACTTCTTACAGAATATGCTTAAAAACATGGAAGCATTGAGCTATTAATGATGTTAAATGTGAATTACTCCTCAGTCTTTAAAAACAGAGTTGTGAGTACTGGCTTCCAAATGGAAACGGGAGGAAAAAGGTGCTTAAATAGTGTGACCATGAGAAAGAATCTCTGAGTGTTTGCTCAGGATGTGAAGAGCTTACTCGACTTTCCAAAAGCAGTGCTGTGCTGTGCTGTTAGTACGTTCTACATCCCAGACCATAGAAAGAATGCTACTCTACCCTGTGTGGCTTCTGACCCTTGGCCAGACAGGATTAGTTCTAGAGTGGGAGGCCATAAGTCTTCTTTGAACCCTGTGTCCTTATCTCTAAAACGAGGTAACATTGACCCAGCAGTGTCACTTCACTGGTACCCTGTGTTTGATATATGTAATAATGCTAAACATAACCTATAATTGTGTTAACATCGACTTTTAAAAAAAGATGTTTCAATATTTAAAAAAAATTTACTTAGTAGCTTCATATTCTCCCCCCCCAACATAATTTTCTCTGTAGCCTTGGCTGTCCTGGCCTTGATCCACCTGCCTCTGCCTCTGGAATTGCTGAGATTACAAGCGAGCACCGCCACCCAGCTAATTTATGGACTTCCTATTGAAACTGTTCCGAAGTTGGAACTTTCACCTTGCCTTCAGAGGGAGCACAAGTCAATTGTATATCCTGGGGTGCTTTGTCTTCCTGCTGCCGTTTTGTTTGTCTGGTCTGTACTGCGTATCAAATCCAGGACCCTCATGCATGCTGGGCAAAAACTCTCAACCACTGAGCTACATTCTTGGTTTATGCTTTAGAGCATCTCTGTGTGTTTCTAGGTGACCTTAGGCTGGAGAGGAATTTAAATTCAGAACATAGCTCTTCTGGTTAGAGATTATCTAAAGACATTCTAGGTTTGTGTTATTTGCCTGGAATACAGACACACCTTTAATCCCAGGAGACACAGGCAAGCAGATCTGAGTTAAAGGGCAGCCCGATAGAGGGCAAGTTTTCGGTAAAGAAAAGCTTAGGTCCAGGTGTGGTGGTCCACGCCTTTAATCCCAGCACTCAGGAGACAGATATCCTGAGTTCTAGGCAGTTCCGTCGAGTTAGTGAGTTGAGAGACAGTTTAGTGGAGTTGAGTTTATGACAGTTCAATTTGTGAAATTGAGAGGAACTTTTTGCAGTTTTTATTTGAGAGAAGTTGAAGAGAGAAGGAGCCAGAGAATGAAGAGGAGCCAGAAGACTAGAAGAGATTGTTAGAGTTAGTTTGAGGCCAAGCAGAGCAAGTCAGCTGAGAGAGGCCGGATTGAATCAGTCAGCTGGGAGAGGAGTTTGAGGCAGAACAGCTGAATTGAACTAGCCAGCCAGAGTTCAGAAAGAACTAGAAAGGGCGAGCTTATTAAGCAGTTAAGTCTCAGAGGCTGAAAGCATTCTAGGCCTAGGTTAGATTGTATATGGAGGCTAGAAGCTTCCAGGACTAGGCCTAGGTTAGCAGATGGCGATAAGCCTCTGAGTGACAGCTAAATCAGGTGAATAAAAGTTACTTTAACATATGTTCAAGTGACCACCAGGGCAGGAAAAAGTCAGACAGACTCTCTAAAGGTTAAAGGTGATGTGAGCTGCCTGGTCTGGGTGCTGAGAAGAGCAGCAGGCTTTCTTCACTGCTGTGCCACCTCTCCAGCCCTCACCTTGTTTTGTTTTTTGTTTTTTGTTTTTTTAAACAGCGCCTCTCACTGACCTGGAATTTGCTTGGTTAGGAAAGGCTGACTAGCCAGCAAGTCCCAGGGAACCACTTGTCTGTCTCTGCCTCCCAGAGCTAGGATCACAGGTGCATGCCGGTCAAAGGGTTCCAGGGATTGAACTCAGATCTTCATTTTTGCTTGGTAAACACTTTACTGTCTCAGCCATCCCTTGGCCCCTTTCTTTTTAGATTGAGAAAATATATATATATATAAATTATATTTATAATACCAGCAGGAATTTCATGTAGAATTTTTATTTTTGTATCAAGTGGTCCATGACACCCACATCAAGAAATGATGTTTAGCAACGTCTTAGCAGTTGATTTTACTCAGTGAGTGTAACGTTCACTGTGTCACGTTTTGGTTGTGGGGTTTAAATGCTAGTTTGGTGACAAAGGTGGTATACTGTGTGGCAACGTCCCGGGTGCAAGTTTATCCAGTACTTGTAATTTGCCATCTGTGTCTGAGCAGGTGGAAGAGCAGAGTCATGGTGAGGCTGTGTTTCTGGCTTGAGGGTTAAGCTTAGCCCATCTGGAAATATAAGGAGGATGCGACACTGGGCGACACATTTTGATAGCATCTCACCACGTAGCCCAGGTTGGTCTCAAACTACTTTAACCCTGTAATATGCAGAGATTCCTTGCTTGTGCCTTCACTCCCGGACTCTTTATTCCCCACCCCACCCCCACTCCCCAAGCATAAGGACCAGCCAGTGAGAGTGCAGCCAGGGCTGAGTTCCTTGGATGGTTTAATAACAGGGAAATTATATTCTTGATAGCTTGCTGCATTTCATGAAATTAGGTCAGGGATTAGTCTCTTCCTCAGGACCAGTGAAGTTTTCTGGGACAGTCTTCCAGGGTCTATCAGATTGAATGTCTTAGGATAAGTGAATGGCTAGCCATGGGTGGTGGCCACCTGTGCTAGCCCCCTGTGCTAGCCCTGTTGTCAGGAGCATCAAAGGGACTTGAGGCCTTTGTTGCTGCAGTGAGACTCCTCACTTCCAGAAAACTGATCTGCAGACAGCACAGGGGCGTGCTTCCTCTATTGACTGCCTCACACTTGTTCAGGCCTCTCCGAGTGCCGCCCTGCAGTCTGTTCTGTGTAGGTGGAGAAACAGGTCAGAGGCACTAATTCCATACACAGGAATGCAGGTGGACCTTGGTCTCTCTTCCTAAACCTGAACGTCTGCTCAGCACATGGTGAATACTGAGCCATTGCTCCTAGGGGAGATATAAAGTCTCTGGTCAAATACTTCTGACTGATTAAGCAATATATAATCTTATTTTATGTGTGCTTTTGTTAAGGACACCTCACTGCATATGTACACCAGTTCACTGCACGTGATAAAGTAGCTCATTTAATGCATTTCTTTGCAACGTATATCACATCTTGTGTTTAGAGCATTATACAGCATTTTAGTCTTAGGAGCCATTTTAAGTGAAAATATTGTGACTAAGGAAACTGAGCAACAAGAACCAGCTATTCTGCTCCTGAAAGATGCTCTACCACACAACAAGGACATTTGCTCAACTATGTTCACAGCAGCCTTATTCATAATAGCCAGAATCTGGAGACAACCTAGATGTCCCAAAACTGAAGAATGTGCTGTGGTACATTTACACAATGGACTACTACTCAGCTATTGAAAACGAGGAAATCTTGAAACTTGCAGGCAAATGGATGACCTAGAAAATATCCTGAGTGAGGTAGCCCAGTCCCAGAAAGACACACATGGTATATACTCACTTATAAGCAGTTATTATCCGCATATTACAGGATAACCATACTACAGACCCAAAGAAGTTAAGGAACAAGGAGGACCCAAGGGAGGTCCTTCCTGAATCTCATTCAGATGGGGAAATAGAATAGACAGCAGAAGTGGATGGAGAGAGGGATTGACGTCAGAGAGGGGGAGGGGAGGAAAACAAGGAGGCACGTCAGATGTGGGGAGAGTGAGGAGGTGAGGTGAGAGGGCTTGGAGAGAAGGAAAACCCAGGGTGGGGCATCTCTGTGACAAGCTGGAGTCCTGGGAGGATATGGGGGTGACTCTAGCTGAGCCTCCTCGCAGCAGGAGACATGGAGACTTGGGGAGGCCACCTTCTAGCTAGGCAGGCCCTATAGTGGTGGCAGGGGAATACCAATCCACCTACAACATCTTCGAAACAAAATTTACCTTACCTACAAGATGTTCAGGGATAAAGATAGAGTAGAGACTGAGGGAATGTCCAACCAAGGCCTGGCCCGGGCCTGAGACTCACCCCACCCTGCTCTGTAGAGACTGAGGGAATGTCC
>OU015753.1:81755777-81806729 GCA_907169655.1 Acomys percivali
ACCCTGCTCTGTAGAGACTGAGGGAATGTCCAACCAAGGCCTGGCCCGGCCTGAGACTCACCCCACCCTGCTCTGTTTACAGACAGGAGTCTAGCATAACTGTCCTGAGGAGTCCCACACAGCAGTTGATGGAATCAGATGCTGAGACTCACACCCACACATTAGGCTCGGGGAGTCCTGTGGAATGGGGTGGGGGTGGGGGGATAGAAGGACATGGAGGGGATAAGAACACCATAAGAAGACCAACAGAGTCAACCAACCTAGGCCCATGGGTCCTTACAGAGATGGAAGCGCTAACCAAAGAGCATGCATGGACTGGACCTAGGCCCCTACACACATATAATGGACAGGCAGCTTAGTCTTCTTGTGGGTCCTCTAGTAAGTTGAGCCAGGGGCTGTCTATGACATGGACTCTGTTGCCTGCTTTTCTATCACTCCCTCCTAATGGGGCTGCCTTGTCTGGCCTCACTGGACAAGGATGAGCTCAGTCCTGATTTGAAATTGATGTGCTGCTGGGGTTGGGGGCCTGCTCCTCTTTTCTGAGGAGAAGCAGGGCATAGGGGGAAAAGAGGGTGAGAGGGTTGGACTGGGAGGAGAGGAGGGAGGAGGCTACAATTGAGATGTAAAATGAATATATAAATTAAAAGATTTTTAAAAAAAAAGAAACTGAGGAAATGGTAAGTGTTCTAATATAGTATGAAAGTCAAAGAAGGCAGACCACCATCTTGACCTCAGTGCGCATGTGCCATCAAGTCTAAGACTATTCCCTGCCTTAAGCAGGAGAGCAAGTGACCATGAGTACACATGTGCAAAAGAACTACGATGGCTTTGTTTGTTGTTTGTTTTTGAGACAGGGTTTCACTGTATAGCTTTGGTTGTCTTTGACTCGCTTTGTAGACCAGGTTTGCCTCGAACTCACAGCGATCCACCTGCCTCTACCTCCCGAGTGCTGGGATTAAAGGAGTGCGCCACCACGCCCGGCTGTTGTTTGTTTTTTGAGACAGGGTTTCTTCGTGTATCCTTGGCTCTGTAGACTAGGCTGACCTCAAACTGACAGATCCACCTGCCTCTGTCTCCTCTAGTGCTTGGGTTACAGGGACGTGCTACCGCTCCCTGCAAACTGATATATTCATTGAGAACTTCATCCATGTGTACAACATAGCTTGATCATAGCTAGAATTATGAAGTTTTAAATCTATTTTCTTGAGATGAATTCTCAATGATATGGCTCAACTACACTTGTGAAAAGTAATATCCAAAGTTTTAAGTGCCCCCCCCCCAAGACAGGGTTTCTTTGTGTAGCCTCCGCTATCCTGGACTTGCTTTGTAGACCAGGCTGGCCTCGAACTCACAGAGATCCACCTGCTTCTGCCTCCCAAGTGCTGGGATTAGAGGCGCGCACCACCACTTCCAGCTTAAAGTTTTAAGTTTTATGCAGCTGAGGATGAGCTCCGTGATGGAGCCCTTTCTTGCCTACCATACTCAAGGCCCTGAGAAAAGCATAAGGCCAAGTTCACATCTGTGTCTGGCCCTGGCTAACTTACAGTTATAATGGCAGCATTTCACCTAAAATATTTTCCCATAGGACACTGAGAAGACAAGTAAGTCCTTGTCTTCTTTCACATCTAAGTCACGAAAGCCTGCTTTTAAAGTTGGGGTTAGAGAACATAATTAAAAGAGGTAGGAATCCAGAGAGAAAGGGGCTCATCTCAGGCAGGCATCAAGTTCCTTGTTGTTAAATGGAAGGATGGTGTCTGCTTAATGCTTAGTCGAGGACTTGTATTAGACATGTACCAAGGCCGTTATGTAATTACGGAGAGCTTACCGTGTTCCCACCGAGGGGTTTGGGGATGTTATACCGCCTTGTGTTTTATGAAGTGGGTCCTTGTGCCTAAGCCCTGCAGACAGGATTGGCACAGAGAGGCGAGCAACTTGCAGAATGTTCTGCATTTGCCAGTCAGTGAGCCGGGTTTCAAACCTAGTCAGGTGGGGTCCCCAGATAGTGGTGCCCACGTCTTCCTGTGTCTTGAGACGTTGGTGCAAATTTGGAACATGAAGAAATGGGTCTCATTACATAAAGTTGAGCTCAGTGAAAACACACGAGCTACCAATGCTTGAAGACCTCACAGCATCCATTTACCTTACCAGCAGCTGTTCCTTCATAGCAGTATAATACACAGGGCAAAATGTAGGCCAGATTGCTGCTTCACTCTCTAAAGAATGCTAACGTTTTCCTTTGAATGATTCTTTTTATGTCACTGAAATTCTGGCGGTACTCATAAAACAACATGAAAACAATATTTCTACTAAGACATGAATCATAAATAGCAAAACACTCCCTAACTAGCCCTTTCAAGCACTTAATCTGGAGTAGCAACCCTAAAACACAAGGGAAACTTCCTTAAATGGTCAGATACTGAGCCCCAAAAGGCCTCAAGGAGTTTTTTGTTTTTGTTTTTTTAAACAAATCAGAATAACTTTAAATAGAGACATTTGGTTATTTTTCCCCAATTTAAAATAAATAAATAAATAAATAAGAGAAGTCTATGTGATTAAAAAAATGTCAAGAGGGCTATTTTGCATATTTTTGACAAAGATCAACTATATAGTAAAATATGCTGGTGGAGTTTTCAGCAGTCCTCAGCACTTCCATAGACCCTTATGTAACCACTAAAACCTTACACACATGCACACAATATAAAAAATATATAATTGGCATAGGATTTGGACTTAGAAGTGTAGACACTAACTGAGGAGAGGGTATAATGTTACATATTGTCAGGGAACTAAAAGTAATCCGGTGCACCAAATATTTTTGCTAGCTCAGAGCTTTGGCCCATCGCAGCTGTGTGCGGCGAGGCTGTGCAAACTGCCCTTTGGTCAGCCAGCTGGGGAGTGCTGGATGCTTAGAGTAAGCCATTATTATGGGAGGCAGGCAAGGTAGCCTTAACTATTTCAACTTATTTGAGTTACCGTCTATCCAGGAAGGGAAAAAAATGTGTGTGCAAAATACAGGTCAGGTGCTGGCATACATACAGCAACCACTGACCACTCTAAGAAGAAAATGACTTGAGTTTCTAGTTGGATTAGCAAAGGCGGGGAGGGGAGGAGTTAGGGGGGACTGAGGCCATTGTGGTGGTGGAGGCATTTCCATGACAGTAACAATGTCTCGAAAAAGCAGGAGGGCTATTCACAAAAATAGCACAGTGTTCTTCTGACCTGAAAGGAGAGGTGATGTCTATTGAGTGTTGGAGGCAGCCTAGTGCTTTCACAGGTTAAGGACAAACCAAGGTATTAGACAAGGGGGGGGGGGGGGGGGGGGGGGGGGGCGGGGCAAGCTAGAAATGAAAATGTCAAAGAACGTACAGTCCAGGGGCTAAACGAACATGGGCTTGACAACCTTGTGGAGATCTCACCTGATAGCAGACTGCAAGTTACGTACAATGCCTGAGGAACGGAGAGTGCCCCTGGTATCTGCTCCTAAGATCAGCTCTGGGCCAGGCTAGATTTTGCTAAGCTGGAGAGTTGTTGTAGCTGTTTATTCGGAACCTAGAGAAGCCATCTTGCTCGGAGAAGAGATCCCTGACCACTCACATTCCCTGGTGGACCCCAGGGTACAGGCAGACAGTGTGGTGGTGTCTTTGGGATTGATTACTCCTGGAGGTTTTCACGGGTAAATGTTCTGTTTTTCCAAGCAGGCGTGAGACCTGATGGTTACCACACACCTTCATTTGTAAATCTTGATAATCCTGGCAGGAATGCATTAACATTGTTAGCCTGGAAATCCAGCAGATAGAGTTTCGGGAGAGGTGGTTAGCTCACTCCCTCCCCTCTCTTTCCCCCCCACCACCCACACACTATATGGGGGGTGTGACTGAGACCAGGGCCTACACTTCCCCCTGCCCACGCAGCACCACTTGTGTCATTAAAATGCTGCTCTGATAAGCATCAGCAGCTGAGAAGAGAACCAGCCAGACTCGATTGAGATTTACGAGGGTTTATTGGGAAGAATAAAGTTGGGTACCTGAGCAAGAGTAGGAGGAGCTGGAAAAAGATACGGGAGACAGATAGGAACCATATGTATCAAGTAGGAACAGGATGGTTGAAGCGCTTCATCCTCTATGAACCTAAATAGGATAGAGGATGATGGATACAAAGGTGCTCATTTGGTCCTATGAAATGGCATTGGCCCGCCAAAGCAGGTTTCCCGGTATGGTATGGCTTTCTTCCCACGTTTGCTTTTATGTGAAGGATAATGCAGAGGCTGCTGTTCTGGCCAACTGCTGCTTGCAGGGGCCAAGCAAACACCCAGGTAGGTGGTTTGGCTTGTCCAACTAGTTGAAGCCAAAATCTTTTTTTTTTTTTTTTTCTTCCCCAAAACAGAGGTCAAACAAACCCGCCTTACAGGCTTGTGTGTGCCACGCTTTGGGTGGGTATTGTAAAAGACTAACCACACAAAGGCCACACGCAGCAGCAGCAGCAGCAGCAGCAGCAGCAGCAGCAGCAGCAGCAGCAGCAGCAGCAGCACTGTTTAAGCAATTCTTCCATGCTGCCTGCTTTCACTGGAGTCGTTGACCTGAGTTCTGTGACGGTGTCCACTTAACCGCCTTGCTCAGGGTTCTCAAGGCATACATACCTGTAGCTTTCCTTATCTAAGATGGCTACGGCCTCCTCCGTCCTTAACAGGGGAAGTAGTGACTTTAAAATGTGGGGCCTTATGGGTTCTTATGCAAGTCCAAGTTGAACAATGCTAGGTCTGTGACCTGAGCACAGACTTTTCCATTGAGCGGGCTTAATGGGATGATAGTCAAATGAGGCTGCCCTAAGAATTACGCAGTAGTTTGTGGTGTGACTTACATAGTATCAGGCACTTCGTAGTTCGTCTGTAGACAGTAGCTCTGCTGATAGGAATGTCAGAAACCCCAGTGATGCCACCTTGCACCTTGCTTTCAGCAAAGCAACTGAGTTCCTATCAACAGTGCTCTTTTGTTTGTTTGTTTGTTTGTTTTGCAAGACAGGATTTCTCTTGTAGTCCTGGCTGTCCTGACTTTGTAGTCCAGGCTGGCCTCGAATTCACAGAGATCCAGTCACCTGCCTCTACCTCCCAAGTGCTGGGATTAAAGGCACGCACCACCACGCCCAGCTTCAACGGTGCTTTTTACTTCTTAGAGGTGCAGGAATGCTGTGTCACCACCCTGCCCAGGATTTTCATTGCTTGCCAAATTACCTATCTATCATGGTGACTCTTAATTTCCTATCCTGATAACTCCTCGTATTCTGCCTCCAACTCATTATTTCAGCCTTCAAGGCTCCTCATCCAGCATATAGCTTAGGACTCTGGCCAGCTGGCCTGCCAGCATATCACCTGGAGTACATCACCTTTTCTTTCTTTCTTTCTTTTTTTTTTTTTTTCACATCACCTTTTCTTATTCATGCTACCACCTCATAAAGTCTTTTAAGGTTCTCTGGTAGTTTGGAGTCTTGTGCTTGAACTCCCCAGTTCTTCACTTTAGGCTTCCTGTTGGATGGCGGTGGCTTTTCTCCTCATCACTGATGCTTTGGACTACAGCTGTTCTATTCCTGATATGGCTTGACCACCATCTATCTACTGTGCAGTGGGTTCCACCACAGCTGCAGAGTCTCACCAACTCAATACTATAAATGTTCCTGGATGCTGTTTGCCAGGTGCCTAGAATGGCCCAAACAAAATTACAGATCTGAAGTAGCAACAAAATAACCATGGTTGTGGGGCACCACAACATGAGGGTCACAGCCCTAGCAAGGCTGAGAACCACCCCTCATGCTTGCTGTCATTGAGATAGACCATGGCAGCGCCCAGGCAGTGGCTGAGGAGGCTCCAGACGACACAGCAGGCCGGTAGCTTCCTCTCCCATCTGAGCCACTGTAAACGCCAGCTTTCCTTTCTGTTTTGTAACATTTCTCAGATATTGATTGTACTCATGAGTCAGGTTTTTTGAGTTTGCCTCTTCTCAATATGGGTCAGAGATATTTTTATTGGCTGTTTTCACAGGATGCTCCTGTTCCATTGCGTGTTCTTAGACACAGAACATTAAGGTCAAATCGTTGGTCTCCCATGTATCACCTCTATAAGTCACCCCTACACCCACACTCCCACACATCATTACTCAGGCTTCTTGTCTTGAGCAAGGATCCCATTGATTGGTGGTGGGCAGAAGACTCTCAGGAAGTGATGGGCATCAAGTGCCTGGCATGTGCTATAAGCTCAAGATACAGTTAAATCCTTTGTTATGTGGTGTGTTTATTTTCTTCTCTGGTTTGGTACACAGGGATCTGGGGCTCATGCAAGACACTACTGAGAGATAGAGCAAACTTCATTTTAAGGGTGTGGGCCAGCATCTGGCCTCAACACTTTTAGAAATGCTGCTTGGTACGAATGGCCTTGGTGGTCTTAAACATGCTGAAACACTCCATCTTGCCTAGGGGCCTACCCTTGCCCGCTGTGAAGTGCTGCCCACCTGGGTGTTCAGAAGCAGGACAGGTGCACAGTCCTACTCATCCAAGCTGCTGTGCTTGCAGGTGTGGTGGAGGTGGTCCGTGAGACCGTGTGGATTTTCAGCTTGGTCACCATGCCAGATCCAGTCTGCCCTTGGATGGAGAAGTTAGCATTGGAGGGGCATTTCTTATGTATGTAAGTGTTCCCAGGGAATTCCTTGAGTGTTGCAAAGAGTAGACAATAAAGAAGTTTTCCCTTTGCCAGCTTCTTTCACTATTTGAAAGATAAGACAGGTGCTGTGTTCAATAACCATCTTCCTGGATGCTGGAAGAGAGTGGTGATGCTCTCCTTTCAGGGTAGAGCCTTAGGGGAGTTCTTTGGGTCACTGCAGGCTTGTCCTCTGTGGGACTACAGGATTGTGGATAACTGGAGTTATAGGTGCTTATGAGTCATTATGTGAGCGATGGGAAACAAATGAACAAGTGTTCCTAACCACTGAGCCATCCCTCCAGCCCTTGGACAGAGCATTTTGACAAGTGACCAATACCATTGCCCTGCTTTTGTGTTTTTGATTAAAGGTGCTTTATCTCATAGGTGCTGTTGATTCCTTGAGTTCTCATGCCTGAGAAGCCTTGTTTCATATACACTTCCTCTTTGAGGCACCTCATAGCCTTCGTGTGCTAAGGTACAAGCTCTTCTACCCTAACCTCGGGGACAGTTTAATTAGTAAATAACAAAAACAAAAAACAAAAGCCACACAATGGAAAGACATTAAATATGATCATGAGCAGGATTCTTATTTACAGTGTGACCACTGACATCAGATTCAGAGTATTGCCCTGTTCTACCACAGCTGGGGATGGCTGCCAGGGGAGTCCAATGAGTCACTGTGGCGAGGCCATGGTTATCGATTTTTGTAAGAAGAGTGAATGAGCCAGGCTTGGCATTGTGTTTTCATGCCTTTAATCCCAATACTCAAGAAGCAGAGACAGGTAGTTCTCTGAGTTTAAGACCAGCCTGGTCTATACAGTGAGTTCCAGGACAGCCAGGGCTACGCAGAGAAACCTTGTCTTGAAAAAACAAATAATAACATAAATAATAATATAACATAACATGAATAATAATAAAGTGAATGCTGTTGACAATCAAATATGCTTTTTGGCTTTCTTTTTTAAAGAACAAGTGGTATATCATTTAAGACACGATGTTCTGCACTGCCCTGTCTACTTAAGAACGCATTTTAATTGTATTTTATTAACATTCACTTCACTTAGGGTAGGAGATTCTATATTATATTTTGGTTTTGAGATTATATATTCCATTAAATGGATAGTCCTTCATTTTTGCAAATAATCATATTTATCTACATTCATATAGACATGCGTGCCTATATATGCCTTTGTAGATACACAAAGGCTGCACTGCACTGGAAATGTTAGCTAGTCCTGTCAAGTTGCCCTCCATAGTGACTGTCTAGTATGTATGCATTTCTACCCCTCCTACAAGAGGGATGGCTTTCTTCAATCACTGTACCCATTGCCCATTGTGTGCAGAATGAATTCTGTCTATTCCGTTGATCTACCCTGTCAGAGCAATCAATGACTACACGAACTCACTAAATCGAAAGGCAACCATTAAAACCTCAGATGCCTCAGTGAGGGTGGAAGCCTTGGTCCACCATTAAAGATCCCCATTCCTTCAACAGCACAGTTTGCCATTACCTTTCCTAAACTCCTCACAGAAAAAGAGTTTGAGTCAAGAGTTAGGTGCACACTGTAATAATATACTAGGAAAAAACAATAACAACAAACCAACAGCAACATTGTTTTTCAGTATTGCTAAACAGGCGGAAGGATAGCTTCAAAGGCTGACTATAGGAGCTTTGGTACTGTGGAGCTGAGGTTAGCGGAGACTGTAAACTGGCGGAGCTATGTGGATTACTGAACTTTTGTTTCACGAGGCTCTCATTTCAAGTAGCAAGAGATAGAGCAATAGTACAGAACATGATGCTCTGACTTGTAGTTTATGTGTCTGCTGTGACTGATGGCTTCTCTTAGTGGGAAGAAGGGGAAGCAGCGTTGGGAGACGTTTCTGTGACTATTCGAGTGAAGGCAGCGGTAGAATGAGGAAGGGGCCAGTGAGGAGGCCTGGTGTGGAAGAAACCTGTTTGACTTGGAACAGACAGGTGAGCGTCAAGTTGGAGAAGAGGCTAGACAGACTTGCAGGCTCGTTGGGAAGCGTTTGGAAATTCCCAGTTGGATGTGTTGGGAGTGTAAGCAGGCAGGTGATGGCTGCAGTCCTCTTGGGGAACTTCTGATACTGTCTGCCCACTATGCCGTCCCTTACTTACCCACATGTCTAAGAAAGATAGAGGTGGGAGGGAGTTTATTGTACTATAGTATGCTCCAGGTAAGTCCTTAAAGTGGACCAACTTATATGCAAAAGCCTGACACACCAAGCAGTAGAATACTATATAACTGTTAAAAAGTGGAGGCAAGTATAAGGTAACCCCTCCCCTTCCCCCCACCCCCTCATGTGTGTGTGTGTGTGTGTGTCTTGCTTACATCTATGTATGTGTGCACACACATGTGTAATGACCAATTCATCCTCAGATTTTTTTATTTGTTCGTTTGTTTTTGCTTTTCAAGACAGGGTTTCTCTGTGTAGCCTTGGCTGTCTTGGACTCACTTTGTAGACTAGGCTGGCTTCAAACTTAAAGTGATCCACCTGCCTCTGCCTCCCTAGTGCTGGAATTAAAGGTGTGTGCCACCATGCCTGGCTCCTCAGATATTTTTTAATGGCATCAAACTTTGTTTTATCTACAAGGTACCTGTGATGTTAAGAGGCTTTACAGATTCATAAGAAAAGGGATAAGTAACTTAGCACAAAAGCCTGAATAGAAAGATCACATAAAAAAGAATATTACTCAGTCATTTTTTTATAACAGATATTTAAAAAAAGAAGTGCTTAAGTATACTCCTAACTGAAAGAGATAAAATTGCGGTTATTTTAGGTTTTTAGACACTAAAATTTTTGAGCAATCTCAGTGTTTGAGGAAAATGCTCTTGGTGGAAGTGTGAACTTCCTTCACTTTTTCAAGTGCTTTTTGGATTTTCTACTTGTTAAAAATACCAGTCTCAAGTGTTGGTAAGAAAGATCTCAGAAATATGTTGGAGTGTGTAACAGATGTGAAGCCTCACAGTGAATTGTCGTGGTCTTCGCAACATGCATCTATTAATAAACACAAGTAATGTGTAAAGTTGGAGGTATGAAACTGAGATGGAGTTTTTATTTTGCACGTTTACTTTTGACTTATTTATTCACACAGGGGCTGAGCGAGGTGGTGCACACCTTTAATTCCAGCGCTCAGGAGGAAGGGGCAGGCAAGTCTCTTAAGTTCAAGGCCAGCTTGGTCTACAAAGCGGGTCCAAGACCGTCAGGGCTCAGTTACTCAAAAACAAAACAAAACAAAACAAAACAAAAAACAATCAAACAAACATTCCTACTGCCCCCTGCCCCCAAAAAAATATCCACAGAAAGTTTTTGTAGTAAAGAAGAAATTGTTTCCTGATTATCTGGCTCATGCCCTAGTAATGAGCATGTGGTGGGTCCTTCATGGAAGTTTGCTAACTACATCATGGAAAAGTCATGTATGTAGGTGGGGTTGGGGGAGGGAGAAGTAGGGTAGTAGGTGTGAGTGTGTGCACCATCATGGGGGCCAGAAGTTGACACTGGTGTCTTCCTTGAACAGACTCCATCTTATTCTTTGAAAGAGGATTTCTCATGGAACGGGAAACTCATTGATTGAGCTAGGCTGGCCAGGGCTGCAGATATGGTCACTGGGCCTGGCCTTTACATGGGTGGTGGGGAGATTTGAACTCAGTTTCTCATACTTTGTATTGCAAAGCACTTCAACTTAAACCATCTCCCCAGCAGCATGGAAGTCTCTTTAGTAGCTGTCCATCATCCCAGTATCCTTACTATTCGTGTCATACACATAATAGCTTTTAATTTTTATGATTAAAAGAGAGGAGATAATCCACAGATGCCCAAGTACTTCAAAAAGTGATCAAAGTAGGCTTAGATAGAACAAACAAACAAAACAAAACAAAACTGTGCCAAGTATATTTAGTATTAAAACGGGTTGGAAATCTGAGTCATGAGTTGTTTGGATTACCCATCTTTGAAGATGGTTGTGACCTTTCCCCTGGTTCTAGACCTTGACGAGGATAGTGTTTTCTTTGCCAAAGATGGATATGTTCCTAACTCAATAAACTAGAATGTTTGAAAGCAAGTGTAGCTTGATCGTATACTGTCAAAAGTAGTTTTGGGTCATGCTTAGTTATTTTGTTGTGTGTGATATTCAAAATAGTACCTATTATATTACAGGTCGTGCATATGATGACCTACTGTGTAGCTCCTTAGTTGTCTATGTGACTATGTTGACGAGTGCATGACATGAGAAGATGGACTAGTCCTCGATAGAAAGTAGAACATGGATTATATAATATGATTTACTTTTGTAACATATATGCCAAGTGTTCTCAATTGAACCTAGGTCAAGAAAATCAGCAATTTTTTAAGTGATACATTTAGACATAGTTAACTGACTGGACACTGTGCTTTGTGTTTGCTTGTTTTCCATGTACTTAGTGACAAAACATCATGCCCGAGTCAACTTATAGAAGAAAACATTTATGTTGGGTCTCACTGTTGCAGAAAGTTAGAGTTCATGTCCATCTATGCTGGCCGCAGGCAGCCACGGTGCAAGAGCACTCACTACCTGAGAGCTTACATCTTGATCCTTAAAGAGAAAGCTAACTGGGCGTGACTCTGTGACACACCTCCTCCAACAGTGTCATACCTCTTAATCCTTCCCAAACCGTACCACCAACTGTCAACCATGTCTTAAAATATGAGCCTATGTGGGGCCCATTTTCATTCAAACCAACCACCACCTCTTACATCCATAAACTTTGTTTTACTTTTGTGTTTAATATAAAGTAAGTGCAGATCTAGCTACTATGTAAATGTATCTTCTTGGTCTTTCCTCTCCTAGAAAAAAGTTTTCTCCAGTCCACTCTCAAGTGAGTTCGAGGCCAGTCTGCTCTACAAATTGAGCCTAGGACAGCCAAGGCTACACAGAGAACCCCTGCCTTGAAAAAAACCAAAAGAAAAAAAAAAACCAAAAAACAAAAAAGAAAAATATTTGTTTCCTAGTTCCCACTCTTGTAACAGTGTACTTAGTATAAAGAAACAAAGTATCTTATCTATTTCAACCTGAATATTTTCCTCAGGGCTTTGCTGTCTGCGCAAGAACTCGGATTCTTTGAGGTGGTTGGTGCTCAGAATGGATGAAAAATGGCTCCTGTTTGCTGTTAGTGTTGTTTTGGTTTTTTCCCTTAAAGCCTGGTTCTCAACCTGTGAGTTGGGGGGGGGGGGGAGGTCACATATCAGATATCTTGCCTATCAGATATTTACCTTACCACTCATAACAGCAAACTTACACAGTTACGAAGTAGCCATGTTAAAGGGTCCTAGCTTTGGGAAAATTGAAAACCACTGCCTAAAGGGAAGACAAATGTCTTAACTATGTCAGGGTATTCGGTAGTTTCTTTTACTTCTCTCCAGTTATTGTGTGAGATTACTGAGCATGTGCTGCTCAAAACAGAATAGTGCGAAGTACTCTTGCCTCACATTCATATATTGAATTAACTTCTTAGACTCCCTCGGACTTTCCTATTTTGCACAGTAAGTTGTGAAGAGACCAAGTCCAGTGGGTGGTTATCCAACAGTGGATTAAATAGGCTTGCCTTCTTCACTTCTGGCCTGTGCTAGGTCTTGCTTAAGGACTTCTTTGCTAGCTGGCCTTTTCCGGTTGAACCAGCAACCTCTGCAAATCTGTCAAAGTTCCTGTGGGGGGTGTTGGGGGGAGGTGGGGGGGTGGGGGGCAGGGGGTGGGGTGATTGCTGGCTAGGGAGATGGCAAGTCAGTGAAGTGCTTCACAGGCTTGTTCCACTTCACTCACTGCCAGCCAGACTAGCCGGTGGGTGTATCCCAAGTTTAATGGTAGATCCTGTCTCAAAAAACAAGGTGGAGTGTGTTCAAGGCAGACAGTGGACACCGACCTCCAACCTTTATATGCACTCCCACATCTGGAGATGGATTGACCAGATGATTGGCCATCTTCTGCCAACTGTTACCAGTCAGTAAGTGGCAGAGGAAAGGACATCTTTTGCTAGGTTTACATGGTGTTTATTACTAGCCACAAACAAATTTAGCCATGGAATTCATTGTTGGTTGTGGAAAAAAATTTTTTCCATGGGTGAGTGTTCTATGAGAAGCCCATTCTCATGTCCAATGCGTCTTCTCTTTCTCTTAATTCTTGTGCTAAAAACCTCTTTTTAATAAACTCCACCTCTGCTTCATATCGACTCCTCATGAAATTCTTACCAACATGGAGAGTCCTGGGCTTGCCTGGGTATGAAAAGAGTTCACTTGGTGGCTCCAGGTGACCGTGTGTGCTGTGTTCATCTTTGATGCAGCTGATACCGAGATGGAAATGATATTTAAACAGGGTGTGTGGAGGTTGAGCCACGTGGCTCAAGAAGTGACCTAAGCCCTGCTTCAGCTTCAGCAGAGGATCAGCTGTCCTTGGATGGCCTTACTGTGGACACAGGGACTTGGGTACTTCACCCCCTCCAGGGATAAAGAGCTACTATAGATGGAAAACCATGTTCACCTTAAGTGACTAATCAACTTGGCGAGCTCATGTGGCCCTTGTGGGGTTAGCTAAGCCACTCAGGTCTGAGTTATAAGTGACTTCTGCTTCTTCCTGTTACGGCAAGAGGACAGGGCTTGGAAAGAGAGGAGGCATCCAGCTTAACATTATGAAAGAAGTCAGTTGGCAGAAAAGCTGTAAACACCTCCCACCTGCATGTAACATATATTGTCAGTCCCCTCCCTGTGTGAGGGTGGAGAGGGAGGGAGGCAGGGGCTTTGGAGGTTCACACCTCTCCTGGTCCTTTTTTGCTCACTTCCATTCCCAGAAGTACTTTTTCTCTGTTCTTATTATTTAAAAAAAATAAAACAACAACAAAACCCATGATCTTTTGTTGTGTGGCAGACATTGATTAATCCTATTTATTTTATTAACCAAGGAAATCCCAAATGATGTGCTTAAAAGTTTTCCCTAAAGGTAATCTGCTAATTCCTAAAAAAAAAGAAGAAGAAGAAGAAGAAGAAGAAGAAGATTGCCAGTGAGCCCTGTTTTTCTGTTCATGTCTGTGGATAGGGCAGCCCATGATAAGCCTATGGCCAGTCAGGCGTGGAACCATCCTTGGGAAAGCCTTTTGTTGTCCATCATTGTACAGAGCCCATTGGGGGAGAATCATTCTAACTGTAGATCACTTGTTATCTAACCCTCCTTTTCAAAACCTCCCATTCCAGGAGATATTTTAACCTTCTGAGTGTTTAGATCTTACAACCCTGGCAGGGTCGTTATAATTGCTATGCCCTGGTTTGGTCAGGGTGGCCAGTCCCAAACCTTGCTATTTCACAGCTTTTGCCTTTTCCCCCTCCTGCCCTTTTGTTTATGTTTTTAAAAGAGATAGTCTCGCTGTGTAGCCCTTGATAGCCTGGGCCTTAGATCCTCCTGTCTCTGGTTCCTGACTGTGCCTTCCTGTTTTTATTCTGCCTTTCTTGCCTTTGAATAAGCATTCAGAACAGGGCAGTCATAATTAAGGGTTCTGCCTCCTAAGGCACTGTTTTTTGTTTTTTCCTGATGGGGTTTCTCTGTAGACCAGGCTAGCCTCGAACTCACAGTGATCCTCCTGACTCTGCCTCCCAAGTGCTGGGATTACAGGCGTGGGCCACCACTGCCCGGCTCTAAGGCACTATTTTAAGGGAGTGTTTGTACACCTTTTTGAGAAATCTTGTACCGATTTATTTGTGCGCACACAAGCCCCCAAGTATGTGTGGAGGTCACAGGACAACTTGCTCTGGTTAGTTCTCTCTTTGCATCATGTGGCTGCCAGGGCTTGAACTCAGGTCCTCAGCCTTGGCAGCAAGCACGTTTACCCACTGAGCCATCTCACCAGCCGTACAACTTTCTAATGCTGTGTACTTTATTATCCCTATGCTTTTTGCAATGACCGCCATTTAGGACTGTGGTTCTTCACATGATTTGTGCTTTTTTTTTTTTTTTTAAAGATTTATTTCTTTATTTATTACATACACAGTGCTCTGTCTGCATGTACATCTGCAGGCCAGAGGAGGGCATCAGATCACATTAGAGATGGTTGTGAGCCACCATGTAGTTGCTGGGAATTGAACTCATGACCTCTGGAAGAGCAATCAGTGCTCTTAACTGCTGAGCCATCTCTCCAGCCCCCCGATTTCTGCTTCTTACTAGGAAATTTCCTGGAAAGGTTTTTCCAATCACCAAGACCAAAAATCTTGACATCTCTGCAAGAGTATGATGAAAACCAGTTATTAAAGAAATATTAGAAATGCAAAGACATTTACGTGATTGCTTCAAATGCCCTTGCAGCGGGTAGCCATTCTGGCATGGCATTTTGAGCTCTCTGTGGATCTGGCTGGGGATACATGAGCCAGATAATTTGGGGCGTTTCTATCTGGAAAGAACTGAATTGTGTTAGAGTAAAACTAAGCATCACAACAGAACTTAGTAGCACAACTCAACCCCAGCATTTGTGGTACAAATTTCGAAACGTAAATCTTGTTAAATACTCTCTTTGCAGTGGGATATAGTTGCATTTCAGTAGATTATGTAGAAAACAAAACAAAACCGATGAATACACAGTACAGTGTTTGGCTCTGACTAAGATGAGTTACTATGCTCTTGGTCTCTAGCATGATAACCTGTTAACACAACTGTCATCAAATGTGAGAAGATTTTTAAAGTCATAATCATAATTTCATTTTCGAAGAAAAATCAACATAACCGCTAACTTAATAATAAATGAAAGGAATCCCCCCCATATAAACATGGTCAGTGTATACTTCAAATTTACATTTTTATGGATCTTTAAAAAAATTTACTACCAGGTGTGCCTATGTTTGCTTAGAAAAAATATTGTGTTGGAGCCTAGCAAGGATGTAGAGATGGCTCAGAGGTTAAGAGCACTGGCTGTTCTTCCAAAGGTCCTGATTTTCAATTCCCAGCAACCACATGTTGGCTCACAGCCATCTATAATGAGATCTTATACCCTCTTCTGGCATGTGGGCACACATGCAGGCAGAGTACAGTATATATAATGCATCTTTTAAAAATTGTTTTAAAATGTACCAAATGCTTAATGTATGCGTCAACTATACTAATGTAATAAGTTTACAGTAATAGTTCAAGAGAGGGATGGTATCTTGGGAAGCGAGGGCCTCGGTCACAGAATAAATAATTGTCACAGGGCATTGTCAGCTGTCTCTCTCTGGAAAGCTCTTGCGCTTTCTGCTGCTTCCATGTTTCTGTTTGGCTTTACAGCCAGTGTAGCTTTTCTTCTCTGTGTGAATATATGCAAGGGACCATGGCAGAGATGGATGTACCGGATTCTCACTGTGTCCTGGTGTGTTAGTTACATTTCTCATTGCTGTGATCAAGCACTATCAAGAAGCAACATAAAGAAGGAGGCGCTTATTTTGGGCTTACAGTGGAAAGGAGATAGTTTATCCAGTTGAAAGGCCTGGCCACAGACTCATGAGAGACCTGGCCGCGTTGTATCGCAGTCAGGAAGCAACCCAGACAGAAAGTGGGGCTGGGCTAAGAAGCACCAAGTTTCACCCGCAGTGGGCCACTTCCTTTAGTGAGGCTTCATCTCCAACCTTCTACAATCTCCAGTCCCCAGCCCGAGCCCGTGGGGGACTCCACAATCCAGACCACAGCCTATACGGCCCTTTCATAGCGTAACAGGCTTTCTTTTCAGCCCCAGTGGGACCTTTGGGAGAGAAGAGCTGGCTCCTGATAAATCCTAACAGTTGGGATTTGATGAAAGGTATTTGAAAGCTAGCTTCAGGACAAGACTTAAATGACTCATTAAAGGTGGCATTCAGAAATTATTAGTGACCAGCCTCAGACCGGCGCTTTTCAAATTCCCCACTGCCACAAAATGAAGAGAGAGTTTGTTGATTTGGAGTCAGCCTCACCGTGTAGCCCAGGCTGCTCTCACCCATCCTCCTCCTGCCTCAGCTCGCCAAGGGCCGGGATTGTGATTGTTCCTTTTATTAGACAAAGTCTGCACTTGGCTAGAAAAGAGTGGTGAAAAGTCCATTTCTGTTCCCTTGTGGGAAGAATGCTGTGAGGCCAGCGGGCCTGCTGAGCCTCTGAAAGCCGCTTACATTTGCAGTGAGCCTGTCCACAGTAAGAAGAGCCCGATTTTCCACCCGAGAGTTATTTCAGGAATGACGGCTTTGAAGGACCTTGCTTTAAACAACAATCTGTAAGCTTAGCTCCTCTGTGAGCCCACATTTAAGTCCTTAAAAATTTAAGATCATGACCCTTTCAGTATTAGTATTTTTAAAAATATAGAATTTAAACTTTTTAAAGATTAATCCTGATTTGTATGGGAGCATAACGTTTGAAAACAAAGAATATGATTTGCATAGGATAAAATGTGTCAGTTTATAAACTCACCCCCTCGCCCTCTTTTCAAGGCAGGGTTTCTCTGTGTAGCCTTGGCTGTCCTGGACTTGCTTTAAAGACCAGGCTGGCCTCAAACTCTCAGAGATCTCCCCGTCTCTTCCTCCTTGAATGCTGGGATTAAAGGAGTGTGCCACTGTGCCTGGCTTAGTTTATAAATCTTAAGAACTGTTTATTTACTTATTTGAGACAGTTGTCTTGGGACGTAGCTTCAGCTGTCATTCTATGAACCCCTCCACAGATTTTCCCGCCTCAGCCTCAACAGTGCTGGGGTTACAAGCTCTGTGCCATCCATGCCAGCTTAAAGAAGCGTTTATTTTATTCTCTCTCTCCACCCTTGATATTTATCAGTGAGTGAATTTCTCATCCTCTGTTACAGACAAGTTCTTAAATTGTCCCACAGTAATGTAGTCTTTACCCCACAGTTTATAATTAGCTATGAAATGTTCACACTAATTAAAGCAAAAGGCTCTTACAAAGAGATGGGTGTGATGGTGCATGCTCCAGTCCCAGCATTTGAGAGGAAGGGGCAGGGCAGTCAAGTTGAGGATAGCGTGATGTACACTGTGCATTCTGGGGCAGTCTGAGCTAGAGATAAGAGCAAGACTTCCTGTCTCAAAACACCAAAAACCAAATGAAAACAAATGCCCGAAAGAGATAGACTAAGAAGTAAGTGCTATCGTTGCAAATACTTTGAACAAAAAAACTAAGCCACTCTAGGTGGTGGCGGCAAGCTCACACCTTTAATCCCTGCACTCAGGAGGCAGAAGCAAGCAGATTTCCATGAGTTGGGCACAGCCAGGGCTATTACACAGAGAAACTCTGTCTCAGGGAAAAGAAAGAAAGAAAGAAAGAAAGAAAGAAAGAAAGAAAGAAAGAAAGAAAGAAAGAAAGAGAGAATCTGAAAAAAAACCAAGCAAATGGAAGATAATGTTTAATAAAATACTTGCAGCATTGGCTTGGGAGGATAAAGGTTAGTTTATTTAATAATAACCATGCATGTTCTTGCAGTTCTTCTGACATTGAATACCATCTAGACTTCCTTGAGGCCGGGCAGCACTAACTCTTAATGAGTAAGCGTGTAAAGCCTTCTCATTACTGTTCTAATTAGTCACAATCTTTTTGGTAATAATTACACACAGGCTCAGCACACCCACTTGTGTCTATCCTATTGGTTACACCCCAATGCTGATCTTCTTGGCTTGTTAATGAATCAGAGATACTAAGGCTACTTCCCAGGCTCCTGTCGCCAGGAACTTATGCCATAAAGAGATACAGACATTCAGGATTGGGGAGATAAGCTTAGTAGGTCAAGTGCTTGCTTGGCCAGCATGAGGACCTTGATTGACCCCCAGATCCTGCATAAAAGAAACCAGGAGGAGGCCTGATGGCACTCAAAGAAAGAATAAGCAAGATGAGACTTGATAGCTATGACCATATAGTGGGGGAGGAGGTCCCCCTCGGTCATAGACCTAGGGGAGGGGAATGGGGTGAAAGCGGGAGGGAAGGATACAAGTGATGGGATAACAATTGAGTTATAATCTGAATAAATTAATTAAAAATTTTTTTAAAGGGAAAGAAAGAAAAAAGAAAGAAAGAAAGAAAGAAAGAAAGAAAGAAAGAAAGAAAGAAACCAGGAATGGCTCATGCTTGTAAGTCCAGCACTGCAGCGGAGTTAGAATGGTTTCTGGAACTCTTGGACCAACTAAAGCTTAATCAAGGAGGTCAGCCAGTGAGAGACTGCCTCAAAAAATCGAGGAATGACACCTATGGCTGACCTTCATCTCACACACACACACACACACACACACACACACACACACACACACACACACACAAGAGAGAGAGAGAGAGAGAGAGAGAGAGAGAGAGACTTAAACAAGCTCCCTAAGCCTGTAGGATTTGGTCTTTGACAAAGAGTCCATTCATTTGCATATCAATTATTTCTGGCGGGCTTGCATCATTCACATAGGCATTTACTTTGTCTTAGGAAAAGAAGTGGCAAGAGTCAATTAATAGCCACTTCAATATATTTCAAGAAACCATGCAGGAGAAATGGATACTTTAGCAGGCCTCTTTGTTTGCTGCTCCCCCACACACACTCCCGCACCACCACCACCCCTTGATTTCTCTACGTCACAAGCTTTAAAAGTTTGAGCTATTGTCTCTGTTTTAGACAAACCCTCCAAGGTCAGTGATAGACTCTGAGGTCTGGATAGAATTCAAACCCACATCTCTTATTCTTAAAGCCACATCTCATAGTTAATAAAAAACATTGTGCTGCTGGCTTACCGTTTGGTACGGATAGACTGGCCTGTACAGCTCCTCAAGAGCCAACTGGCTTTGAAAAAGCCACCTGCGTGGATATCTTGTGCATTTGGGTGTCTCATCGTATGGGTTAGAGGTTGAGTTGGGAGAGAGAGAGAGAGAGAGAGAGAGAGAGAGAGAGAGAGAGAGAGAGACAGACAGACAGACAGACAGACAGACAGACAGACAGACAGAACAAGAATTGCCCCAGAAGGCTGGCTGGGCTGTTTCTCCTTTATTTCTGCCAGTCCTGTTTGTGAGGAGCTGGGTTCTAGTTCTCCTCACATAGCCTGTCCCTCCCCCTTCTTCCCTGTAGTAGGCTCTGTGTGTCTTGCTCACTACCAGCAGACAGACAATTCCCCTCCACCCTGGACCACCTAAATCCCGCTCCCTACCCCCCCCACCATTACATTACAGCATGCTGAGCCACCACACACTTCCGGAGCTTGTGCTGAGAGTACTGCAGTTTCAACCATGGCGGAAGGAGAGGCGGCTGTTCGATGACAGGACAAGAAGAATTGACTTTCAGCAGCCCATGGCTTCTGTCACTTAAATTAAATCTCCTTAAGAGCTGGACTCTTCTTCCATCTTTTAACCATGTGGTTTTTGGCAGGCTTCCTCTTCGCATTGATAGAATTGCTCCACTTGGAATTAGCTCAGCTTTTCAAAGCAAAGCAGAGGCTGTTGAAAGAGTTAGTAATTCTATGAGTTTGATTTTCTTTTGCTGAGGTAAACACACCTTAATCAAAAACAACCTTGGCTTACACTCTGCAGTCCATCTTGAAGGGAGATGAGGGCAGGGAGGGACTCAGGGCGGCAACCTGGATGCAGGGACAAGAGCAAGAGACCGTGGAGGAACACTGCTTGTCAGATTACTCCTTCTGACTTGCTTAACCTGCTTCCTCACACAGCCCAGGACCACCTGCCCAGGGGTGGGACCAGCCATCTTGGACCGGGCCCAGCCATATTAATTATCAAATCAATGCCCCAGAGACCTGTCTGCAAGCCAAGTGGGTGGAGGTGGGTTTTTTTTCCTTCAATTGAGGATTCTTTCTCAGATGCTTGTGGCACCGATTCGCAGCCTGATGGACTGTCCTTTGAGTGGCAGTGGCCATCCTTGTGTAGTATTCAAGCAAGGGTATAACCCGCCCTCACGCAAGGTCATTGTCTCTTCCATCACATTCTTTCTGCAAATAGCAGTCTAAGGCAGGAGGAGTGTTGAAGCAGGGCTCCCGTAAGTCGCCAGCACACTGATGGCTAGCCATGGTCAGCTAGGGAAAATTGCATTTCCATGACATGTTCTTGAACCCATCAAAGAATTGGAAAAGGAAGTAGGCAGGCGTAACCTTTATACCGGTATAGCATATATAATCATAAAGCCATGCATTGAGCCAAGTACTTTGGTTTGTGTTGAAGAGATCCTTTGTATATAAAGTTCACAGCTGCTTTCCAGGGGTGCACATCCCCTTTGAGAGTACCTACACAAAATGCAGACATCTACCTAGTTTTGTGGGTGCTGATGGGAATTGCTCTTATCTCAACTGGTGTGCCCTAGAAAATGTCTGTATGTGATAGAGTCACTGTTGTGCCCTTCAAATTGCTTTATTAGTTCCTTGGTTCACTTTTTCCCCCCAAGGCTTCTCTTATGATAGTGTGAAAATGACTCATCTTATGTTCTTGTTACTGCCTTTTTTTTTAAGACGGAAAACAAATTCTTTAATTGCAATATTGGTAAGATTTTAGTAAGCCTCTAAATATCTATAGGGAATCCCACAAAATGTGAAATTTCAGAAAGTTTGTAGTAAGCAACAGAGATTCTTCCTTAAGTCAGTGTTGATGGAGCTGCTGTCTTCATCCTTTTTCCTTAAAAAAAATTTTTTTTTTAGGATAGATATTTCTATAAAGTAAAAATTTAAAGCCATTCCATGAATATAAATGTTGTATTTTAAAATTGAACTAATAAGGCTACACAAAGAAACCCTGTCTCAAAATCAAAACAGAAAAAAAAGAAAAGAAAAGAAAAATTGAATTAACAAAATGAAAGATTTGTAATGTGCATCCAAAGGTAGAGTGGGACTGGAGCTGGTAGAAACTCACCCAGAATACTTGAAGCACTGAACTGAGTTGGATAAACTGCACATGCTTGTTGTATATACCTGCCCTCCCAGCTTCAGGAGGTGGAGACAGGGGTATCAGAAGTTCAAAGCCACCCTCAGGAAAATCAGGAGTTCAAGGACACCTTCAGCTATATAGTGACTTGGAGGCCAAGTCAGCTACAAAAGGCCCTGTGCTAAAATATGGAGGAAAAAAATTTCTTTCCCAAAAGATCCAAAAAGGGGGAACATTGGGCATTTTGTGATCACATATACTGGAGTATTGGTGCCATATTTTAAGAAGCTATATATTGGTTGGCAATCAATTCATCTCCACAGTGTACCACTCCTCGGATCATTTCTTAGTACCAAAATGTTTGCAAGATTCTTACGCTGGAAGTCTTCATTTCAAGAGGCAACTCTGACTGCAGTTCCCCGTTCTCCACACAGGATAAATTTGCTGTTTCACACATCTCTTGGTGGAGAGGCAGCTGATTTACCACTATGTTCCTGGACTGAAGCTATAGCTTGGTTGTGCAGCTTTGTGCAGTCAGGAAACACACATGTTTGAAATTCTCACTTAAGCCTTGGAAAAATGTTAGAAGAAGCTTGGAAAAAGTGGCCAGGGACTTCATATATATAGTATATATGTATATGTATGTGTGTGTGTATAATTTCTATAGTGCCTACAATTTCTTCCTTAGCTCCTCGTATCATTTTTAAATGTTGCTCATAGACAGTCTACCTTAAAATTATTACTGATTTTTTTTTTTCATGAGCTGAGGCTTATGAAAACCAGAAGCCCCTCTGTGGTATTACCAATCTGTAGTTTATCTGTGTTTCTAATCCTGCAGTGTTTCCTGTTCTCCCTGGAGAGCAAGAGAGTCACAAAGAACAAAGCATAAGACAGACAGCTCTTAGGAAAGAGCTTACCTTACAGATAAGCGAAAGAAACAGGGTCTAAGGGCATTTGTGGCTCTTTGAGAAGACCCAAGTTCAGTTTCCAGCAACTACATGGCCACCACGACCACCTGTAACTCCAGTTCCTGGAAGCTGATGCCCTCTTCCGGCTTCCACAGGAAACAGGCAGACACGTGTGGTTCATAAACCTACACATAGGCAAAACATTCATGCATGTAAAATAAAATAATTTTTAAAAAAGACACTGGGGGGGGCTTACTTTATATAAAGGACTCTGTATTGGTGCTGACATGCCTGACAGACACCATTAGTACCCAGCAATGTGGACAAGGTTGGTTTTGTATTTTAGGAATGACTCCGTGTTCTATCCTAATGTTCTTCATGTACTCATCCAAAATTAAACATCAGCACACATTCCTACATGGTTGTACTGGCTACTTTTGTGTCACCTTGACACAAGCTACAGTCATCAGAGAGGAAGGGGGTCTCAGTTGGGGAAATGCCTCCATGAGATCGAGATATAAGGAAGGCATTTTCTCAATGAGTGATCAACGGGAGAGGGCCTAGACCATTGTGGGTGATGTCATCCCGGGGCTGGTGGGCCTGGGGTCTGTAAGAGAGCAGGCTGAGCAAGCCTTGAGGAGCAAGTGCCCCTCCATGGCCTCTGCCTCCAGGATCCTGCCCTGTTGACCTCCTGTGCTGGCTTTCTTGGAAGTGTGAGCTTTTTGGTCATGGCGTTTCACTGCAACAATAGAAACTCCAACTAAGGCAATGCCAGAGAGATATTAGGCTTTTCATGTTAAAGGACGAAAAGAAAAGTATGTATGTGTGCGTGCGCGTGCCCATGCATATGTGTCTGGGTATATGGTTATGGGTGTACATGCCAGAGGCATTGAATCTTTTTGGAGTCATAGTTGATCACACTTTTTGGTTTTTCGAGACAAGGTTTCCTGTATAGCCTTATCTATCCTAGACTCACTTGTAGACCAGATCCACCTGCCTCCGCCTCCCTGAGTGCTGGGATTATAGGCATGTGCCACCGTGCCCGGCTGACATACACACACACTTTTAACTACTCCATCTCTCTAGAGTTATTAACTTTTTTTGTTTCTTTTTTATTAAATAATTCACATTACATCTCAATTTTAATCCCCTCCTCACTCTTATCTTCCTGTTTCCCCCCTCCCTCCCTATTCCCCTCCCCTAGACCTCTGACAGGTGGGGTCCTGATCCCCCACCATCTGACCACAGCCTATCAGGTTTCATCTGCATAGACTGCACTGTCTTCCTCTGTTCCCATGGAACCTCTCTGCCAAGGGGCAGTGATCAAATGGATGGCTGGCACCAGAGTTCACGTCACAGGCAGTTCCCTGTTCTTCCCTCCCCTTCCCCATGTGGAGAATGAGCTGTCCATTGCCTACATCTCAACAGAGGGTCTAGGTTCTCTGCTTACAATGTCCTTAGTTGGTGTATCAGTTTGTGCCACGCCCCCACCCCTGTCTAGATCCGCCAGCCTTGATAGTCTCCTTGTGGAGCTCCTGACAACCCCCCTTTCAACCGCCATCTCTTCCAAGTTATTAACTTTCAAATCATTAGATTTAAGAGTCTAAGGAACTTAGAAGGAGATAAGTCATTTTGTATACTCTGAAGAAAATAGATGGGCGATCCACATGGGAAATAGTCAGAAAACCATTAATTTAAAGAGATCTTGTGTTGGTATAATTAATAACTTTCTGAAAAGATGTGCCCATAATTAGAAAATAGTCTGTACTGAAAAATCAATATAGCAGTGCGCTTGATAAGTGTGGGAGGAAATGGTGACTCCCAGCCATAGGGCATTAAGTGGTATAAAAAAAATTAGCCTGGAGTCAGTAATTTTATGTCATTTAGTTACTCATTATAATAAGGTAAATGCCATGGTCTGTCCTGAGGAGGAAGAACTGATTGGATTATCAGGAGAGCAAGAGTTAATTGAACTTTCTGGATGGTACATTAAGTAGTTCCTCCGACTGTATTGTCACAACTTCCTTAGGTAGACTAGCTGTAGAGACTGAAGGCATCAGTGGTCACTGGCTACAGTTCAGGCAGGCCTACGTGGGAATAGAAGCTGTGCTTGTAAATTCTGCTTAGCATGGAACCAAAGCCAGTCCTGCTAGTTCCTTTTCTTTATTTTTTGAGATTTGTTTACTTTGTTGATGATGATGATGATAATATTTTATGTGTATAGGTGTGTGTCTGTCTGGTGCCCACAGAGGCCAGAAGAGGGCATTACAATTCCTGGGACTGGAGTTTCAGACAGTTATCAGCTGCGGTGTGAGAGCTAGGAATGCAATCGTGGTCCTCTTGAAAGAATAGTCAGTGCCCTTAAGCACCAAACCACCTCTCCAGCCTGTTGATAATTTCTTTTAAAGAAGCATTTCTCAAGCCGGGCGTGGTGGCGCACGCCTTTAATCCCAGCATTCGGGAGGCAGAGGCAGGCGGATCGCTGTGAGTTCGAGGCCAGCCTGGTCTACAAAGTGAGTACAGGGCAGCCAAGGCTACACAGAGAAACCCTGTCTCAAAATAACCAAAAAAAAAAAAAAAAAAAAAAAAAAGAAGAAGCATTTCTCAACCTATGGGTTTGTGACCCCTTTGGAGTCACCTAAGTTCATTGGGAAACACAATTCAACAATAGTAACAACCTTACAGTTATGAAGTAGCAACGAAAATAATTCTATGGTTGAGTCACTACAACATGAGGGACTATATCAAGGGGTCTCTACATTAGGAAGGTTGAGAACCACTGTTTTAAAGAAATGGGCAAGTTTCCTAGGACCCAGTGACAGTACTGAACATTAGAAAAGGGCAGAATATCCAGGAGGAAGTTCACCACACCTCAGAAACCCAAGAAACACAGATGGTAGTTGACAGATAAAGGCCAAGATCAGCTCTCAGATCACTTACACATCTATACCCATGTCAAACTCCAGTTCTTAGGTGACAGGGTGATAGCCATGCTGCCAAAGTGGCAGGCAGCACAGTCATCCTTTCAGGCAGGAATGTTACCAAAAAGCGCTCTTGCTAAGAAATCCGAATGGCTTTGGATTTTATCTATTTTTTTTTTTAATGTAGGATTAAAAAAGAAAAAAAAATGTTTTTAAGTTCCAGAGTACAAAATAGAAATGCAGTGTAATAGTCTCAGAAAATACATGCATGAATCAATTCCTTTTATAAAATAAAATGCAGGCTGGTTAAGACAGTGAGTGTGGTACTCTTTAAGCTCCCACACCCATAGTGTTTCTCTGCCAGACACTATAGAAGCCCTGAGCTTGTTTTGAGTCAGGGAGGATGCATTTTTACAGGACGCCAAATTAACCAGAAGCACCTTGTTGAGACGTGATTATCTTAAAAAATACAATATACAGGGAGGAAATTGCAGATCTGATGTTCACAGTCACGGTTAAAATGTGTGTGTTGGAAAGTTTATGGTCCCTCAGGACGACGAAATTCTCTGGAGTCCAGAGAGCATGTCCTGGTGTGCTACCCACGGTAGAGAGCTATTTCCCACCCACTTGCCATAGCAGAAAGATACCTCATTGGAGATGTGGTAACCTTTTCTTGTTAAGAAAATACATGGAAAATATTTCAAAACCTGTTCATATTAGAGGGCACTACTAGCCTTTGGGGGAATTTAATCAGGAAGCATCCTATTTAGAGAGGAGAACTGCTCATTTTAGAATCAATGATTTCATTATCTCAGAGTGAAGAAGGAGACATTTTTCCCATGAGGAACTGAGATAGGAAGCAAAGGTGCTTTCTATAATTTTATCAAGTTTCCCTTTTGGTTGTCAGACTGCCAACCCCACAGGGCTGTGACACACAGGGCATTAGCAGCATTTGGTAAGCACTCCCAAGAGTGCTGCCAATTAAAAAGTGGATTGGTAGGCTCGGTGACAATCCGTGGTTTATTAAGGTCACTTCTTCAGACACCCTATATGGCTGCTGCCCGTCTGAGTGGCCACCGACGGGGTGGGGCTTGAACAGTGTATAGGAGTCAGAAAAGAACCACCAAGGCGCAATATAGAAGCAGTGTCAAGCTTTCTGTTTCTGTCAAAGACAAGTCAGGTTTAGGTTCATAGAGCTGCCAGCCCTGACCTTCTCACAAGTGACCCAGAGAACCAAGGGCTGACAGCCAGTTTGGGATGAAGCTAGTGCTGGAAAGATGTGCGGTGAATGGAGGCCAGGCTGGTGGCTGCATGGCAACACTGTGGGGAGGTGCTAAGCAAACACAGCTGGCAATGAAGGGTCAATGAGCAACCTGAAGGGTGGGTTGTGTAAGGTTCCCTGCGGGGAAAGGGTTATGACAAGCCACAGCTATCGAACACGTAGAGGCTGCAAAAACAGTTTTAAAACCAAGTAGGGAGATGAGACAAACTTGCAAGGGTGGTAAACCCAGGTCTGTGGCAGCTCTGTCAGCTGTCGAGAATGCGAGCAGAGCTGTGGTCCCCGACGGAGCAGGGCATCCTAGGCTGGCAAAGCTAACTTCTGCTCAACAATTGTAAATCAAGGGCTTGGAAGGATGGCTGTCAAAAAAAACAAAAACAAAAAAACAGCTTACCACATGTCGTGAGGACTAGAATTTGGATCCTCAGCCCAGGGAAAAAGAGACAGGAGGACCCAGGCCCTTGAGGGACCCTGTTCCGAAAAATAAGGTGGAGAGTAATAAGTCCCAAATGTTCTTTGGCTAGGAAAAGTAACATTTCTTTTATAGCAGGTCTTTCTTTGCTCGCAGACCCAGTTCCTAAAAGAAAGACAAAGAATGGACAGAGGGAGAAAGTCTGGATCCAGCAGAGCATGGGGAAAATTTTTTGATGTGTATGCCTATTCTCACAAAAAGTATGCCCAAGCCTTAGCAGAAAAAAAAATCATCTAAATAGACAAAAGGTAGCTTCAGAGATGAGAACGTTGCTTAAGCTGCCACAGCTGTCAGTAGGTGTCTGTCTCTGAAGAGTAAACTGTGGACCGACAAGATCTCCAAAATGATCCCAATATATTTTTACTAGAGGACTAATTTTAACAGCCCGTGTAGAAGACAGTCTCACTTTGTTCTTAATTAATATGAGCATCCTCAAATGCAACTTGCCCATAATCTCAGAGATAAAACTCAATTTCTTATATGAAAGAGATGACCAGTGTTCATCAGTGTGTCTGCCTCCATAGCTATGATTACGTAGTTAATTCGTGGTAACACGTGATAGCAATATTGACGTTTCTGTCTTCTGTGATTTATTTGCAGTAGTGTTGGGCTCACTGTTCAGTTGTTCTGGCTGTGGCCTTTGGGCCACATGGTTAGGAAGCAGGAGTTTGGCACACTGGACTGCCCTCGTCCCTGCCACCAAATGGTGGTTGTTCTGAGCTGTGATAAAGATGAATTCTGGTTGTTAGGTTCTCTGGAGTGCATTCCCTTCCCACGGGACCTCTTCCTTCCATCCAGGCTGTCTTCTGTGATGTTGCTATATTTGCCATTTCTTGGGAGACATTGCCATTCTCCCTTGAAAACCCTCCTCAATCCATCCATCCATCCATCCATCCCATTTTCCAGAACCCTGTGGACTTTGCTGAATAACTTATTGTGGGTTACTTTGATTTGTTCCTTGTGTAACAGCCGTCTTTCCTCTAGTGATCAGGCCAAGGCCTGTGTGGCTCATGTAAGTGATCATCTTGCTCAGTACTGTGTACCCAGCACTCATAAGGCCTAGCAGATACTAGGTTCCCAGAGGTATTTGTAGCGGAAAAAGGTAGAGGGTACAAACTCATGCTGCCACAAAGAGAGGCTTTGTCATTTCAGTGGTGTTTCAGAGTTAAGTTTCCAAACTAAAAGTTGCAAGTGGGTCCCTTAGTGAAGCAATGCCACAGGTAAGTGACAGCAGCTGACCAGAAAGCAACTCAACTCAAGTCCAACTTAGTGAACCAATGACTTTAATTGGGGTTGTCTACAGGAATATGGGTTGGGGCATTTGTATGGGCAATTGTAGTAGGCTTCTACACCATGGAAGACAAGTATCACCTATTAAAACCGGGGAGTCATGCTGCTATCACCAACTTGTGTAACCCATGAGCTCACCCTTTCCTTGGTAAGGAAGTGTTAGTAGCCCCAATCTTGTGTTGCTGTGATTATCAGTGTGGCTCATGTCACCCATGGAAGGCGGACACGGACATGCTGCTCAACAGTAGGGAGCAGGAAGGCTCTATACATTCCTGAAAACTTTAAGCAGAATATGTAGGGAGAATAAAGAACTGGTCTGGTTTTGAACCTGCATCTGTAATGCATTAGCCATTCATTAATGAGTCTGTGAACCCCTCTCTTATCTGTAAAGTCAGTAAGTTTGTCTTTAGGAATGATGTGAGTGATATATGAGCTTTCTTTAAATCCCAATATCATCACGTATGTCACTGCTCAGTCTTGTCATTCATGAAGACAGCTGTCTAGGAGTTCTGGGTAGTTGCTAACACAACAATAAGAAATGCTGTTGGCATGGAATGTGTGTGCGGCGTCAAAGGAAATTTAGTTAGTGTCCTAATTTTGTGAATTATATTCTATTGTAACTGTTGGTATATAGTTTTAAATTCCACGGATTCTATCAATGAAATTAGAGGACTCTGTTAATACTGACTTGGCTCTTTCAAAACCCCTTTATATATTTAGATCTGATGAGAGCATAAACCCAGCTAACCTGGTAAGGTTTATAGTAAAGTTGCAAGCATTCACTTGTAAAGCCAGGGTTGCTGCCATTCCAGAGTGAGCCTGCTCACCAGGTGAAAGGTCACTTGGCTCCGTTTCTGATGGACTGACTTTGACCTTAGCCTCTCCGCTGTGTTTATTAGCCAGGATTAATTTAACAGGAAACCGTCACAAAGAGGAAGGTTATTGTGTTTTAGAATGACAAAACTCAGTTGCCAAGAAAATTTGTGCGTTAGTGAAAGTATTTTGTGAATTATAAAGCCCAAGCAGACTTAGGCTTTATTGTTATTGTTATAGAGTTAAACAAAAATCAATAGTTAAAAAAAAAAAATCCCAGTGACTAGCCAGTGATCCGAGCCATTGCTTATTAGGAAGGCTGACTGAATTCTGGCTCCAACTCTGGCTTCTAGTTCTTCTAGAACTTACAGTTGTTCTTATGAACCTTAAAAGTCTTACATTCTCTTGATTGCTGGTCTTCTAAGGAAATAAGAATTGGTTTTTATTTGTTGACCTGTATCTGTATATGGAGAGACATAGACTTACTATTTCCAGAGTTACTAATTTCCTTTCCCAGCTTTGATGTGTGTGATATTTAATGTCATGGTGCTCTTGGCCTTCTAGCAGGAAAGAGGGGGCGGGAGGTAATTCTGCAGCTACATGGTTCTTTAGTTGACTGTCCCAGAAAACCCTGGGAGGCTTCTGTGGTCAGGTTTCTTTTTAGACCTCCATCTCTCTGATTTCCACCTGTTGTGTTTTGTGCATCCAACACTAAACCACGAGGACACAGCCAGCCATGCATCTTACGGATTGTTTGTTCATTTCTTTCTGGCTCCCACTAGAATGTTCTACCTCCCAATAGAGCTTAAGTTCTTTTAACCTTTAGCCAAAGCTCTAAATATTTGTTGAGCCAATGCATAGATAAGCACAGTCTACTGTGTGAAAGTGTTAATGGATGGTATTAGTTCCATTTTTCTAATGTATGCAAGCACCCTAGGATCACTGACACTTTGGATGTTTTGGGTTTTGTTTTTGTTTTGTTTGTTTTTCCTTAAATTTTTTTCAATTTCTTCCCTGCCTCTTCTCTCTCTCTCTCTCTCTCTCTCTCTCTCTCTCTCTCTCTCTCTCTCTCTCTCTCTCTCTCTCTCTCACACACACACACACACACACACACACACACACACACACACACATGCATGTGTATATGCATGCAGAAACCTCTAGAGGTCAGAAGAGGGCACTGGACTGCCCTCCCCCAGGCTGGGATTGGAGTTAAAGGAGGATGTTCCCATTAGGGTGCTGGGAACTGAATCCAGGCCCTCTGTAGAAGAAGCACTGAGTGCTCTTACCTGCTGAGCCTTCGCTCTAGCCCCGGCTCTTGTAAGGTTGTATGTTAGGAGAAATTTTAAGAAAGACATTTTAGCTGCTGCTTCACTCAGGAACTAGGAGTTGGAGGTGAGCTGGTTTTGTCACTTGCTATGCTTTCAGGCCTTAAATAATTGAAGAAGTGAACGGCTTCCATTAAGCCTTCTATTATATTCCGACTCAGCTTCCATGGCTTCTCAGCAGCAGGGAGAGTTCTCTGGGATGACTTTCCGTGAAGCCCGTTGCCTTCTCCATCCCTCTTGCCTGTATCTTAGTCTTCTCCTTGGTTTTCTTTGTGTGTCCCACATACTCGGGACTGCTGACTCCTGCTGACCCACAAAGGAGAACAGTCTGAAGGGCAGAGGGCAAGTGCGAATCTTTGTAGGCTCTAGATGCAAACACATAAGTTCTGCATGGCAAGCATAAGCAACGTGTGATCTGTGTCCCCACCATCTAGAAGAGCATAAACTACTGTCCCTTACAGTGGGCCTCTGAGTCCTTCTGAAGATGTCACAATCTCTTGGACCCTCTCCCCACCCCCACAACACCTTGAGAGTCAGAATCATATGTTTGCTTATAATAGAATTCCTAGTTTTTGAAAATGTGTTTGTGCGCTCTCTCTCTCTCTCTCTCTCTCTCTCTCTTTCTCTCTCTGTGTGTGTGTGTGTGGTTGGCTGGCTTTGAAGTCTTCTAGTCTCTGTCTCCTGTGTACTGGGGATGACTACACCTCTAATTAAAAGGGTATTTAATAAACAATTTAGAATAAATAAGTAAATCCAAATGGATCCACTTATCATATTGTTGCATTTACATACACACCAGTAATTTAGATTTGCTGCTGATAATCCTAAAAATATGCATCATGTTTATGAAATAGGAAGTTCTCAGAGCAAAGATTGCTTATCTGGATGTCCTCAAGTGAAGTGGGGATTTGGAAATCCTGTGACCTGTATCTCGATCAACATAAACAAACGATGCAAATCGTTCAGATTAAAAATAATCCACACCAGAACTCCTTTGCCAAGCATGTTGTCTCATGGTGCTCAGACAAATTAGAATCAGTGCAAAGCACAGATTAGCCACCCCCCACCACCAGCAGTATCGATGTTGTGGCAGACACATCATAAGCATTTCATTATTTTTGCTTCGCTGTCCAAGGTGCAGATGTAAGTGTGAATGAGTTAGGAAGCTTCTATTACATTGAACAGTCACAGTAAAACAAAACTGCAGGCAGGGTTTCTGTCCGGAAGAGGGAGTTCAGCTGTGTGAAGCCTACACACTATTGTTTTGAACAGAAATGCAGACTTAGCCATGTGTGGGTGACTACAGCTCAAACACAGATACAAGCGCGTTACGCTGCCTTCAATCTAAGACTCCTGGAGCCTTCTAGACAGCTTGTGCCCCAGGACATACATGGAGCGATTGCAGCCTTGCAGCCCACATGACGCATTTCACTTCAAGTGAACTATCCAATAGGGCTGGGGAAGGGTGATGTTACTTTAATTTCCTTAAGGGTTTTCAAGAAACCTTTTGTCCTTTCCTTTTTTCCTGGGGTTGGGGCAGGGGGAATGTGTTGCATCCTGGGTTTTTCTTAGTTGATTCTAATATGGGTGTGACTTGACCAAATGGGACAATTTAAGGTCAAGATGCCCAGGAAGCATGTGGAGAGTTTTGAGTTCTGTTTTCTTGCTCTTTCTCACAGATAAATGTCCTTATAGAAGGAGGCTAGCTATATAGATGTCTTCGTGTAGATGTGTGTGTTTATTAAGAATTCTTTATACTGTTCATAGAAACAGGCTTTAGGATGGCACATTTGAGTTTGAACAGTGCTGAGGTTAGGTTGTGCTGGCTGTAAGGAAGACTCAACCAGCCATACCTTGAAGGTGGGGATTTCCTTGTTTCACAAGTCCATGTAACATAATGTAGAGCTTAGAAGCTTACTGATAGTATCAGTAAGAGCTCCTTTGTTGTTTTCACTGTCTTTCTTATGTGTGTTGGCTCTTGTGGCTCAAGATAGCTAATATCAGGAGCAGGTCTGAGTCAGGGGAAGGTGGAAGAAAACTCCCAAAAGATGTGTCACGAGTCTGGATACACTTTCAGATTCTTTCTTAGAGGCATGCTAGTTAGCCATACCTCTGTCTAAGTAGTCTTGTCACAGCTCCGTCATTCGGCTTTTCCATTGTCACTAGAAAGGAAAAGCAAGGGGAGGCATGCTGTGGGTAGGGTTGAGTTAACCTAGAGAGGCAGCCAGCACACCTGCCCAGTGCAAACTAGGTTCCCATAGGACGACATCTTGTGGGGGCACATCACGGACCATATTGCCCATCCTGGTCTTGTGGCATCTTTTGCAAGACTTAAGGACTTTGGAACACTCTTATTTAGCTGGCAAGGAGGAAAAGACTTCCAGCAGTTGTGTGTCCCCAAGGAAATACAGAACTAAGGACTAATATTTGATATTCACAAGCTTTCTCTACAGGGAGGAAATTTCCCCTCAATATTTTCAAAGTACAATTGAGCATCAAAAGAAACATTTATAATCCTTTCCTCAGAGTAGATTTGTCACATCTTAGAAGATAATAGCTATTTCTATGAAAACAAAAAATTGGTCTAATGTTTGAGGCCCCCAGCAGGGATATCTTGCCCACTAGATCTCATATTTACCTATGGTCACCCGTGCAGCCATTCTTAGATCTTGAACATCTCCAGGTACCCCCGAGGGCTTGCTGTCTGTTGGTTGGGAACATGGGTGGCAATTTTCTTAGTCCTGAAACTGGCCCCATTGACACACAGTGGGTGAAGATCTCTGAGCCAAGATTAAACACCAAAAAAACAAGCGAGGAAGTGTCACGCTTGACCATATGCCCAGTGCTCGCCGATAAAAAGGGAGAGAAATTGTTTGCGGAAAGCACGCGTTGACCCTTTATATAGACAAGCTTCCACCTCTGTGAAACATTTGATCCACTACTCAGACATGATTCCTGCCTGCGGTGTACTGGCCTGGGAATGTAACCAAACTACCATGGTGCTTTGGTTATGTATCCTCAGCCTTGGCCGATGCTGTTAAGCCTGGGCCACTCCTGTAAGACTCACTGCGGCATTTGTTTTTATTTCACCCCCAAGTGATGCCCAAGTCCAAGCCTGGCTTCCTTCATGGAGAGCCACCTGTGGCTCTCTACTGCTCAGATCTAGAGGAAACTTCATATGGTCCCCTGGAGCTGTCTTACTGAGGGTTCTATTGCTGTAAAGAGACACCATGTCCCTGGCAACTCTTAAAGAGGAAAGCATTTAGTTAGGGCTGCCGTACAGTTCAGAGGGTTAGTCCATTGTCATCATGGTGGGAAACATGGCGGACAGGAAGCTGGAGAAGGAGCTGAGAGTTCTGCATCTGGATCCACAAGCAGCAGGAAGAGAGAGCGAGGAACACTGGGCCTGGCTTGTGCATCTGAAACCAACCTCCCACCCCCACCCTTTATGACACACTTCCTCCAACAAGGCTACACCTCCTAATAGTGCCACTCCAATGAGTTTATAGGGGCCATTTTCATTCAAACCACCACCTGAACCCTCACTTTCTTGCTTCCACATACCTCTTGGGGCCTTTGTCTTTCCTCACCCTCTCTCTTAACTCTCCAATTCCAATCTTTTAGTAAATAAATACCTCTGTCATTAGACTGGATTGTCGTCCCCAAAACAGTTCCTGGAAGGCAGGTGGGTTTCACCCAATATAGCTGATTATTTGTGAAGAGAAATGTTATTCCCCGGTTTCAGATTTCTATTTAGAAACAGTGAGGACCCTTTGATGTTTTTGTGAGATTCTTAGGTGTGTGAGATGATGTGGGAGCTTGGAGAGACACTGCTTCTCCTTTGTAGGGATGAAACCATGCCAGTGACAGAGCCTGTCTTCAGATACGGGAGATGGTCTACTATGTCACTTTGTCTTGCACCCCCCTTTAAAAGACTGTTCTTTTTATTTTATTTTCATTTTTATTATTTGTGTGTGTGTGTGTGTGTGTGTGTGTGTGTGTGTGTGTGTGTGTGCGCGCGCAGATGCTGGTGTTTAATTTTATTATAGGATATCATTGATTTTTGACTTGTGGTCCAGTTGTATATTTGAAACTGGGAAATCTGTATTATTGACATCCAGAGAGGGTTGTTCTGTGGGTAGGCAGCAAGCCATTTTGAGAAATACTTGAAATGACTGGAGAGATAGCTCAGTTGGTAAAAGCTCGCCACGCAAGCATAAGGACCGGAGTTAGGTGTCATCATCCATGTAAAAGCCAGAAGTGGTTGGTGTGCTGTAATCCCAGCTCTGGGAAAGTAAAGACAGATAGATAACCTGGGGCCTGCTAGTCGAGCTTAGGTTTTCTTCACTTCTTTTTCGGATTAAAGGCCATGCTTCATTCACTAAATGGCTTCTCTCAGTGGTTTCATTTTTGCAGTGTCACTCAGGGTGCACTAGTGCGTGCGCTTTAAAGTCACCTGTGTACTGTGCTCCCTGCTGAGTCACAAAGAAAACTGAAAATCCATTTCCGTATCCCTGTCAAGAATCCACGCTTTCTTCAGTCTTGGGCCTAAAACCAGCTTGCTGGCAGAGCGGAGTCACGTGCCTGCAGTCAGGCCCTTGTTTAACTAAGAAACTGTCTTGGCAGCTTTCTTAAAGAGCCAGGCCTTGCCAGGCAAGGACCATGCATGGTGAGGGCCTAGACGCCCCCCTGCTCAGATGTAGTGGATAGGCAGCACAGTCTCCTTGTGGATCCCCTAATATGGGGGCGGGTAGGTTCTGGTGCCCACTCATTGATCACTTCCCCCTGGCAGGGTGGCCTTGCCAGGCCTCAGAGGAAGACGATGCAGGCAGTCCAGAAGAGAGTTGAGAGGCTGGGGTCAGATGATAAGGTGGGAGGGCTCCCCCTTTCTGAGGACTGGCAGGGGTAGTGGGGTGAAAGAGGGACGGTGGAACCAGGAGGAGACAGAGGCAGGGGCTTCAATTGGGATGTCAAGTGAATAAATTAGAAGTTGAGTTCATAATAAATGAGCCAGCCCTTTTTGGGGAGGGGTGTTTGTGTATGTGTGCAGGTGGGGTGTGGTACTGGTGTGTACATGAATGCATGTAGATGTCAGACATTGACTTGGTTGTCCTCCTCAGTTGCTCTTGACTTACCGAGCCACTGGAATTGGAGCTCAGCTGTTCAACTATCCAAACTAGCCAGCTTGACCCATGTGTCCCCTACTGCTACTTCCTGAGCTCTGGGATTATAGGTTTGCCACCGTGCCCACCTGGCTTTTTTAGATGGGAGCTGGAGATCTTCGTGCTTGTCTGGCAACTGCTTTGTTCACTGAGCCGTCTCCTCAGCTGTGCCCTTCACTCTCCGGATATTCAGGTGTGAGTTGGCAAGAGAAACCCGAGTGGGAAGAACAATACATGCGTTCTTTGCTAAAGAGGGTTAAGTAAATCTCTCTAGTGGGAGGCTTTGCCAGTATCTTGTTTATTTGCTTATTTGTTTCTTTAAACATGGTGTCTCATAATTGTAGCTCAGCCATTCTAGAGCTTCCTGTTCAGCCCAAGTTCTCTCAAGCTGGTCATTCTGTCTCAGCCTCGGGAATTACCTTCACAGCTATGCAGGGCTGGTTGTAGCTACATAACACGAAAGTATTGCCCAAATACAGACTATGGCTACTAGTCCAAATGGTATAACTGTCCATCACGGCTGACAAAAACTGTGCAGAGGATATGATTGAAATACATTATATACATGCATGAAATTGCCAAAGAATAGATAAACAAATTAAGCATAGGAAAAAAAAAAGAGAGAAGCAGGTTATAGTGTCATTTCCAGCGTCATCTACTTGTGTTATTATTCCTACACAATTATGGCTAAGAATTCATGACCACAAAAGCCCTCCGTTGGGCAAAGGTGCTTCTCTGTGGTAGGCTTTTCTATAGTTGGATATACCTCAACAAGGGTTTGTGAAAAAGGAAAGCTTAACTGTAAATGGAGAGGGCTGAGGTTGTGAGGGCAGAGCACAGAATCAAAAACAGAAAAATAACACACAGAAACTAGCTTTTTGCTACCCACAGGCCATCCTTAAAACCGTCAGTTTGTTTAGTGTGTGTGTGTGCACACGTGTGCGCACTTGCATGTGTGTGGATGTATATGTTTGCTTGTCACTGCACAGTTACCAGAGTGAACACAGTTGAAGTCAAAGGATAAATTGTGGGGGTCGATTTCCCTCCCCCTCCTGCCATGTGGGTCCCTGGGATCAAGATGTCAGGCTTAGAGGTAAGCGCTCTTACCTGTTGAACCATCTGACCAGCCCAACAGGCCATTCTGGGTAAAAAGTTCTCTCTAGTCACCACATACCAGAATCCCTCTGTCCCCAGCTCAGCTTATGGAGGGCGGGCAGAGCTGACATACCGGGTCCCTCTGTCCCCAGCTCAGCTATGCTCATGGAGGGACAGGCAGAGCTGACACACCGGGTATCCACTGTTCTGTTCTCTGTCCTTCCCAGCCTCAGGGAGCAATACAAAGAGGGCATTGACAGAGGAGACCTCCCAGGCCCTTTCATAACGTCAGAGTTCTTTTGGTTGTGTGACCTGGGTTATCGCTTCTTTCTATATAAGGATCTGTGGGAGCTTTATGGGCAAAGGGTAGATATTAAAATCCTAAGAGCATGAGTTACTAATGGCCCAAAGGCGAAGTGCTACTTTCTCTCAAAACGCCCGTGTTTGCTCAGCGTCAATTGGGTTCACCGCCCCACCCCCACCCCGCCCCCTCACCCCAAGCAGGTATGTAGGATGAAGGGCAGAGTCTTGGCCCATGGGTAGTTCAGGCCATCTGATGACGATGCCACCACACCTGCACCTCCAGCTTAATTCACAGCTTAAACTCACAGCTGATGTGTTAGACTCCTACTTACTTAGCCTTGGGCTAAGTCCTGCACTTGTCACTCCAAAGTAGAGCAATGACCTTTATAACACTTACAGGCAGTAACAGCGTACTTCACTCTGAATGGCCAATCTAGCCCAGCCAGTGCTTATTGGCCTGAAAGGGATTGGGACTGACAGCATTTCTGGTTGGTTGGGGGAAAAGAGCGAGCAGTTTGCTGTCTGGGTTTCACGACTGCAAAATAGTATGTGTAGATAATGGGCCTCTTAAGTTTTGTGTGAATTAACCGAATGGATGCATCTGACTCCCTTCCTAACTGCCACTCAGTGAGTAATTAAGGAGCTTTTTCTTCCATGATAAATATGCCAGGAAGGAAAAAGCTAATCTTTTTTTAAAAGTTTCTTTCAGGAGCCAAGTGAATCTCAGCACTAGGGGAGGCAGAAGCAGGCGGATTTCTCTAAGTTCCAAGCCAGCTTGGTTTACAAATCAAGTCCAGGATCACCAAGGCTACACAGAGGAAAAACCCTGTCTCGAAAAATAAACAAAACTTTCTTTTAGAAAACACCTCCTCTAGAAGGCTAATAAGAGCCCCTTTAGCACAATCCTTCCTTATTTTAACTTTTTTTTTTTAAAGCGTTTCAGTACCTCAGCTCAGAATCTTGTGACCTATGTGCTGAATTGGGATCTTTTTTCTATTGTGCATGTGGTGGGGGGCGTCTGTCTGTGTATAGTGTGTGTACATGTGTGTGTGGGATTGTGCATACCATTGCATGTGTGTGGAGGTCAGAGGACAACTTTTGAGAATACGTTCTCCACTCGCACTGTGGCTTCGGCAACTCTAACGCAGGCCATCAGGCTTGGCCAGAAAATGCTTTTGTTTTACTTTGAGCCAGCCTATCAGCCTCCTAGGAATTTCTTTGAGTGAAATATCCCAATTATTGTGGTACAATATTGCATCTTCCCATTTTCAGGATAATCAAAAAAAAAAAAAAATGTTTCGTGGGAAACCCTTGCTTACCAAGTGCTGGCTTACACAATGCTTACTTAAGTGTCCTTCAAGTACTATGGCTGAGGCGGAGGACCCAGCTGGTGGGAGGAAAAGACTGTGCGCTCACGGCACCTATGCCAGTTATTCCAGTCCACACTGTCTTTGCTGACTTCAACAGTCACACTGAGAAAGTAGGTGGTGTTAGGCCCACAGGGAGTAGAAATATAGACGCCGTTTTACAGCCTTACTCAGCGGTGCCCAGTAGAGCTGCAGAAGAAATAGCCTGCTTGGGACAACACGGGCAAGCTTTCCACAAACATTCAGAACAGAACAAAACAAAAGCCTAGTGGGATTACGCTTAACTTCCAGGACACTTAGCATGCTGGGAAAGAAAAGCCACAAAATCAGGGTTTAGGTGTCTAGATTTAGAATGCAGTGAGTTTGAGGCACAGACTCACAGCCAGCTTTAGCATACATTACCCCTCCTAGTCCTCCCATTTTCTTTTCTTTTTCTGATGCAAGATTTGATTTTAGAACCAGGGTCTTAACTGTGTAGCCGTGGTTGGCCTGGAATTCGCTTTGTAGACTTGGCTGGCTTCAAGCTCAGATCAACGTGCCCCCCCCCCCCCCCCCCACGTCCTGAGTTGTATGATCAGTGGTATGTCGTCTCATATCCAGCAACACGAGCTCTTGTAGATACTCAGTATGCGATCTATTTGCTTGTATAACAGAGAGCCACTTATGGGCAGCCCTGGAGTTTGAAGAGAAGACAAGCCGGCTGACTCGCCTGTGATTCACAAAGGAGATAGGTTAACAGCATGGTGATGCTGAACTCAAAACACTAGAGACTTCACAGAGATCAGCTAAATATAGATTCTATATCTAAACAAATAGCATGGTTGGCTGTAGAAAGATAAAATTGTATATTCTATAAAATACAAAATTCTTGCCCTTGTATAGCTCCCTAATGATACTTCTTTTTTTAATGTGTGCTCATTTTTTTAATAGTGGAAATTTAGAACAGCTAGGACTACAGAATAAATCAGTCGACGTGAGAAGACACAAACATCTACGTGATATAGCAGTTAAGTTTTGTGTTGTGTGTTTGTGTGGTGTGTGTACAAATGCCTGTGGGCATACACATATGTGTACTCCAGTACTTCAGTGCACGTGAGAAGCTCAGAGGCCAACAAATACTCCCCATTCTGTCCTGTTGTTTTCAAGAAAAGGTTACTTTGAGTAGCCCCAGCTGTCCTGGAACTAGCTCTGTAGATCAGGCTGGCCTCGAACTCACAGAGCTCCTCTTGCCTCTTGCCTGCCAAGTGTGCTGCTCTGCTTTTTGAGGCAGGTTCTCTGTGAACTTTGAGCTTCATTGAGGGAAGGGATCCATCTATACCACTCCAGCCCCTTCTGCCCCGTACTAGGCTTACAACCCAACATGGCTGATGTTTTGTGGGTGTTGAGGATCTAAAAACTCAGTCCTCATGCTTGACCAACAGGCATGTGCCTACTGAGGTATCTGTCCTGCCTCCCAAACATCTTCTATTACATCCTGCCATTATGTGGTCAAGGAACTCTGTCAGTCTGTATGGAAAACTTCTGGTGGAAAGGCAGTTGTCAGCTGCTGACTCGAAGCATGCAGATGCCTGGGGAGGAACACTTCTAATCTGGGACACCGCTTTTCAGCTTTTCTTATATATTTTTCTCCCTGGGAAATTGTCTTATGATCACGGCTCGAGGAAAGATAATGCTTTCTTAGAGAACAGGTGGGTTTCAGGTGTACTCTACAGTCTTAATGGCAAAAGTTGGGGCTGGTGAGGTGGCTCAGTAGGTAAAGGAACCTGCTGAGTGACAGGTACCCTGAGATTGACCCCCGTGACCCATGTAATAGTGGAAGGAAAGAACTGACTTTGCAAAACTGTCCTGCTGTTGTGACACCTGTTGTATGTCGGGGTGTGGGGGTGCCAGTTGACACATGTCCCTGAAGGGGATGCCCTCGGTGATATGAAGTACACTAGCCTTCCAGTGCTCAAGAGAAAGGAGCCCGTTTCCTCCTGCTTATGCCTCTTTTCCTTGCTTCTGAGCTGGTGTGAAGAGAACAGGGCTGGCAGAACTGGGGTGTTAAGAGTCTTTTCTTTAAAGCCACACTGAGGAATCAACCTCAGCTGCACATCAGTCATAATCTCAAGCAGCATCACCTGACCATCTCACCAACCAACCAGTACACAGAAACTTACAGATAAACAAAGCCTTTCATTCTCCAAAGAAATGGATGAATGCTTATTTTCTGAGCGTTCTTGACATTTTTCTTGTTGGGAATTTCCCACCCCACCCCCACTCCCACCCCCCAAGAGGCCTTTGTGTCTTTTTTTTTTTTTTTTCTTTTTTCTTTTTTCCTTTTTCCTTCTGGCTTTGAAGTTATGAATAAAGGAGGAGGGACACTAAAGTCTTTGTGGAAGATGATGTGAATAGATATAAACTATGAAGATAAGGCTCCTGTGCCAGCTGGGAGACTGTCTGGTGGCCAGTGTCACTCTGATTTCCTTGCAGAAACTGAGGACCAGTGCATACAGAAAGAATGGCCACAGTGGGTGGGTGGGTGGTGGGTGGATGGGTGGGTGGTGGGTAGGAACTGTCGATGATGACAACACTACTTGTTTAGCTACCTGTGTCCTCAGTAGAACGGCTGCTTGCCACGCTGCCAAACATAGAGAGGAACAAAAGCCTTCCATGGAGCTGTAAACAGGGTGATTCACTCTTTCTTCCACTTCCATGACCTTGAATGCGTTCGTCACAACCAACACCTAGTTCCTTTATAATTCCAGCGCCTAAAAATGGAGCGATTCCCATAGAAACCTTCTTATCAGATTGTTTTGTCCTGAACATGGTGAGACCACTCTCATGCTGCCTGCACGGAAACCAGGAGCAGAGTGGTGGGAGCACTGCTCCCTGCTGGGTTGAGACTGGTTTTTGTATAATTACCTTGTGAAGATGAAGATGAATGGGAAGAAGAAGGCAGTAGCAACATCTGGAACACTGCTCCAAGAACTTGACTTCTGTGTGGGTTGAAAGGGGGGATGTCTTGGCAGTGGTACCTGCCTCTGCTTGGCTTCCCCTCTCCGGTCCTGTGCATAGATGCATATTCAAATGTAGCTTCAGGTGACCTTCGGGGGCAGAGAAGATTTACAGCGCTCCAGCTGTTTCTATGAGTCAATCTAGCAGCCTGCGTGGGCAGCTGGACCACTGTTCCACGACTGAGACTGGTGAAATAGTCTCCAAGACGGAAGAGAGAAACTCTGGGCCAGTGATGGCGGTTTTCAGTTTTAACTTGAGCTGCTGAGTAAGGCCTCGCTGGACGTACCCTGCTTGGAATCTGGTAGCAGCACCAACGGGGTTTGAGCTCATCTGAGCATAATCTGGACTATTTTAGCAGTAAATGTATTTGTGAGGCTGTATATGCCTTTGGGTTTCCTAATTAATTTCTCTCTCTCTCTCTCTTTCTCTCTCTCTCTCTCTCTCTCTCTCTCTCTCTCTCTCCTTCAGAGTTTCCTGGGGTCTCAGCACCATTGAGGACATGTTTTGTAGTGGACGGATGGAGCTCTCAGCCTCCTGAGAGTCTACACACTAGGAGCTAGGTGCCATCTCCCACTTCTGCCAGTTGGAAAATGGGGGAAAAAATAGCATCATATACCTTCTTGGAGACAAAACGTATCACTTCCTGGTGTTCTTGGTATTAGTGGAGAAGTCCTTAGGTGAACTCAGGGTTCTCTGTGGCAGACTCAGCGAGCTAGTCTTTCGTCCCCATGAATGCTTCACGTAGCGTCAAGAGACTATGCAGTTAGTTGCGCTTAAGTTAAGGCAAGCGAAGTGGGGAGATATTTCAGAATAAGTGCAGCCAACCAAACCTTATGGGTCCTTGATCGGAAGAGCCCTCTAGGTTGTGGTCATGAACAATCTCAGGCCTGTAGTGACTGCAAGAACCTAGAAAGGGCACAGCAGGCTGAGAGTCAGAGACGTGGATACGGCCGCACCAGCAGGGCTTGCAAGCAGGATGCCTGGAAGGTGGAGGTGAGGCAGTGAACAGCCAGGGCCTCTGCGTTGTGAGGGGCAGGGAAACACTCTGCTTGGACCCAAAAGGAGGAACTTTTAGCCACAAGAGACTTAGTTCAAGCTTGGGATCTCCACAGCTTAATTATGAAAACTTTTGTCTAAGGCACCAGTTTTCTTTGAAACAAATACAATCCAGCTCACTCAGGTTTTGTTTGCTTTGGTGTGTGTGTGTGTGTGTGTGTGTAAGCACTCTATTTGCATATTTGCATGTATGGCCACGTGACAGAGCATCCGACAGAAGAGGGCATCAGATCACATTATAGATGGTTGTGAGCCATCGTGTGGTTGCTGGGAATTAAACTCAGGACCTCTGGATGAGCAGCCAGTGCTCTTAACTGCTGAGCCATCTCTTCAGCCCAAAAGTTTCTTTTTTAAAAAAAGATTTGTTTATTATGTATACAGTATTCTGCCTGGATGTACACATGCACACCAGAAGAGGGCATCAAATCACATTTTAGATGGTCATGAGCCACCATGTCGTTGCTGGGAATTGAACTCAGGACTTCTGGAAGAGTAGACAGTGCTCTCATCCTCTGAGCCAGCTCTCCAACCCTATTTATTTTTTATTTTTTTAAAAATATGGTGAGTAGGAAGCATTGTTTGATAACATAGACAGCCTTATGCCAGGCCTGTTGCTGTGAGGGCTGGGCTTTGTTCAGTCAGTTTCACTAAATGTAATTATATTTTGACCTACTTTAAGATTAAAAAAAAAAACTAAATTACAAAATCATGGTTTTCTCACCTTTAAAAAGTACATAAGGAAAACCTGTGATCTCTAAATTAGCACCTGGGTGTGGGGTAAATGAGAAAGAGGTGTTTGCCTCAAAGTAGCTCAGAAATCACACATTATTTAGGTTCCTGAGTCAAAACTTAACAGATGAGAACACTACCCTTTTCTGTAGTTAATGGCTTTGCCTGGCTGTCTCAAAGCCTCTGTTAATTGTGGCTATACTTCCATTATTTACAAACTTATTTTTCAGGATTTTGAAGCACTTGTGTTTAGTTTTTGCATATTAAAACTAAAGGTGAAATTCTGATTGCTTTCATAGAAAAAAAATATTAGAATTCTCAAAAATGTGACAGAATTTAGCCATCTCTGGAACGTCAATAGTACAACCCAATGACCTCCTCAAGAAAAAAAATAGTTGTCAAGGAAAAAATTTTGTTTTTAATCCTCCTACTAGATTGGAACCACCATAGACAGCCAGAACAGCGTGTCCTCTCATTTACTCTCTGGGATCCCCAACTTTGAAGAAGCTACTTTCCAGACTGTACCAAAGCTTGAGTCAGCATTTGAGCTAGAGATATCTTGGATTCCATTGGAATGTAAACTCTGCTTTCTTTCTTTCTTTCTTTCTTTCTTTCTTTCTTTCTTTCTTTCTTTCTTATTGAGACAGTGTCCTGGCAGTCCTAGAACTCACTATGTAGACCAGGCTGGCTTTGAACTAACAAAGACCCTCCCATCTCTGCTTCCCAAGTGCTGGCATTAAATGCACGCACCACCATGCCCAGCCAGCATAAACCCTTTCATGAAAGGAGTTATATCAACTGAACTGGGAAGTGTGTAGATCTCTTCTTTTGTTATTCCCCTCTGGCAGGTTGGTTTTTTCACTTCCACCTTTTTTTTTTTTTTGGACCTTGGACATGCATGAGAGCCATAAACAAGGCCATTTAGATACAGCATGAAAGATTGAGGAAGGAACTCAGGCTGTCTTTCCAAGGTGCCCATTAGCAGTTGTCCTGTGTTGAAATACCACCCACATGAACAGTTGTTTCATTGGAAAATGAGCTAGCTTGACTCTTGGAGGAGAGCCAGATCTGTCAGATTTCCATGTGAACTCTAAGGAGGTGCAAGTTAAGTGCTGATTTCAGAGGCATCCCATAAGTTTAAAAGAAGATGAAGGAGGAGCAGGAGGAGGAAAAGAAGGAAAAGAAGAAGAAATTGCATTTGAATTTATACACGGTTAGGGATAAAGCAGTATTATAGAGAAACCCAAATCTCTAAGTATGTAACTTACCTGTTTTTTTTTTTTTATTAATTACAGACTAATTTCCATTATTATTTACTTTCATTATTGATGAGAGAAATGTAAGGGACAAAAAGTTTCTGTATGTTAAAAAAGAAAAGTACAAATACAACAGAGTAACATATAATAAGTGTGTGTGTGTGAGATGCACACATGCCTGTGTAAGTGCCTGTGCCCATGGCCCCACTGCAGAGGCTGGAGGAGAGTGTTAGGTTTGATTCTCCTCTGCCTATTTGTTGCTGTCATTTGTTGTGGGTTTTGTTTGTTTGTTTCGTTTTTGAAGCTCACAGTTAGTTTCCCAGTAGACTGGCTAGCCAGACAGCTTTCGTGATCCTCCCAAGTGAGCCCCACAGTGATGGCCCACTTGTGGCCATGTGAGGCGGTTTACATGGGTCCTGGAGTGTCAGACCTAGATCCTCTCTATGGACCTGTCTTCTCAGGCCCCACATTAGGTTTGCTTTTTTCCCCTGTCACCTATTTGGCTCGGTGCCTAGCAATCAACTCCAGTTTCACCACCCTGAAAGTACTTAAATTCCCGGGAGGAAGGGTTGTGCTGTGTGACGTACATTAAGATTTATTAAGCAAGGTAACTCCGTGCTACCTAGAAATGACTAATTATCTGCTAATAAAGCATTATAGTAATCCTATTATTCCCATCCCTGGCTGCCTACAGGAAAATGGAGAATTATTGGATTACTATTGAAGCACCGGGCACTAATCTATCCTAAATAGTAAGTAGGCCAGTGACCAGTCACTGCCCACTGTGAATTCAGCTGAACCTTCACCAGAGAGGTACTGGTGGCCATGCCGACTCTCAGTCACCTCAGCTGCCCACTTTGCCAAGCCTTCAAAACAATGGAAAACTAGTTATACTTTTTGAGGCAGTTAATACTCAACAGAACTCTCTTACTGAGGGAGTCTTAAACATTTTACTCCAAGCCGGTCATGGTGGCGCACACCTTTAATCCCAGCACTTGGGAGGCAGAGTCTGGTGGATTGCTGTGAGTTCCAGGCCAGCCTGGTCTACAAAGTCAGAGACAGCCAAGGCTACACAGTGAAACTTTGTCTCAAAAAAACCAAAAACAACAAGAAAGAAAACTCAACTTTTTACTCCATATTTTCACGGCACCCATATAATGTTTTTTGATTCACATCCATTCTATCACCCTCCTTCCTTCTGCCTGCCTCGACCCAATACTAAGTCCGGCTTCTGCTGTCAGGTTGCAACCTGCTCCCCGTTCCTCCTCTTCAATCTTCCTTTGCTTTCTTCTTTCGTGCCACTTTCACATAGGAGAAAAAACATGCTGTACTTGTCTTTCTGAATCTGCTTCTTGTCCTTGTTAGCAAGACACCCAGTTTCATCCTTTTTCCCTGCAAAGACCACAATCCCATTCTTTATGGAAGAACCGTGTTTAGCTCTAAACTCACCCAAAACATGGTTTAGATTTTACCAAAGTAGAAGATGCCTGGTGAACATGAGCCACTAATGTCATTAGTTTTCTTATTCCCTCTCCTATAGAATGGGGGAGTTGACCTCTGACCTCTCCCCGGACTCTACTGCCAAGGTCCCTTGTAATTGTCAAGTTCAGAGAGAGCCACTGTTTACCTTGCTTGTCTTAGCTGTTGAACTGAGGGTTTTCTCAGAGAGATGGCCTCATATAGCTTAGGCTGGCCTCGAACTGGTTAAGCAAAGTGAAGCTGCTCTGAACTACTGATCTTCCTGCCTCTACTAGATGTTAGGGCTGCAGGTATCTGTTGCCGTGCTTGGAGTTATGGAAGCATTTTAAAGACACCTGTTAAAAAGAAAGAAAGTTGGGTATTCAAGGACATTAGTAGTGACTTTGAACTAATTCTCATTCAAGAAGTGTGGAAATTACAGCAAATAAATAGCTAAACAAAAGAACAAGGGGAAGGTTTTATTCTCTAGATAGCTAGAAAGAGACATCACTTAACTTGGTCAGCACATGATTACAAGAAATTCAACTCATGAATCCAAAACCAGGATCTGGCTTAAGACGAAGAACTAATGATGAGGGGTGGGAGGGATGGCTCAGTGGTTAGGAACACTTGCTGCTCTTGCAGAGGGTCCAGGTTCAGCTCCCACGACCCACATGGCTGCTCACAACTCTCTCTAACTCTAGTTCCAGGGGACCCAGCACCCCGTTGTTCTGGCCTCCCCAGACACCAGGCTTGCACATGGCACACATACATAATAAACACAAGCACACACTCGTGCCCATACAATGAAAATAAATCTTTAAGAACAACGAAGCGTTGTCTTCATGGAAGAGTTTTGAGCATTCTCGAAGCAGCGAGGCTCACAGACCTGGGAGAAGCAGCCGTTGGAGCATCGTGGTGTGGAGTGTTTACTGCCCAGTTACCCAGAGGTCAAAGTCCTTCCCTAGGTGACAGCAGATCAAGAACCCACCCCTCTTTTAGCTGTAGTTTACTTAGAGGAACAAGCAAGCCCCAGAGTGTCTTAACCCCTAAACCCATTTCTTTTTTTTTTTTTTCTGTGATGGTAGTAGCTCTTTGGCGGCAAGGTGAGGTAGTTCAGGGGACTACGAGATAAGACCTTTATCCACCCAGGAGACCAGCTGAGTAAATCAGGACCTGGTGGCTGTAGTCACTTGGTACCTTCGTAAAGAAAAGAGGAATCCCACGCTCAATTTAATGCTACCTTGGTCTACATCAACAGTAGGTTTCCATTTCTTTTTCTTTTTTTATTCTTCTAGCAGGTCATTGCTTATGCATAAGCTTTACATGTTCATGTATCTTAAGTAAATATGAGTATAGAAAGAGTGGGTCTCCTCTTGTGTGATCTAATTATATCCATGGCAGATTTTAGAGCAAAAATAGTCGTGTGTGCATTCATGGATGAAATTATCTCTTGAAATTTTGCTTAGTTATATCTTTTCATAAAATTGCCTTACTTTTTTGCTTTGTTTTGGGGAAAGAAAATGTGCTATAATCTATTTCTGAATAGAAAAACCTTTTTCTTCAGTTGTTTTTTTTTTTTGTGTGTGTGTGTGTGTTTTTGTTTTTGGTTTTTTTTTTGTCTTGTTTTGTTTTGTTTTCGAGTCAGGTTTTCTCTGTGTAACAACCTTGGCTGTCCTGAACTCACTTTGTAGACCAGGCTGACCTCAAACTTGCCTGCCTCTACCTCCCAAGTGCTGGGATGACAGGCATGCGGCACCACGCTGGACTTGGGTTGATTTTCAATGTACTGCTTTCAGTACACCCAGTCCTCTTTCAGTGTACCCAGCCGCCCATTCGTTCAGTGTTTATGAGGACCTGTGGTATCAGTGGGTGTTATTTGCTTCCTCCAAAAACTTTGAAAGCATAAGATTGTCACCGTGTATTCACTAAGAGCCTACTTAGTTAGTGCCAGGGCTACACGCCTCAGCAGGCATATGCCAAGGTTGCAGGGTGGCAATTGAAGGGATTTCCTCAATGTTTACTAATCGGTTCATTCCTGGACTCATAGCTTTATGAAGTGGGGCTCACCCAGTAGGCCACTGCCTCTATAAGTAGCAGTGGTTTTTTTGTTTTTGGTTTTTTTTGTTTTTGTTTTTGTTTTTTTGATAAATAGGACTATGCCAACACTCAGGAGAATAATTGAAACATTTTACACACTGCATTCTTCAGCACATTCTGATTTTGTACATGTCTTGCAACTTATTCTTCGACCGTTTTCCTGTTGTCGAGTTGCATAGGAATACCCATTCTAAGCGAGAGGTTTCTATCTCTGGAAGTTTGAGTAACTGTTGAAATTGTTTACAAGGCTTTTGTCGTCCGCACATCCCATTCCACCCCTTTCCATCTCTCACTCTTTCTCTGCACCTGTTTGGCATTACTAAACTCTGTACAGTGACATACCAGGAGTTCCTGAGGGCTTGGAGCTCCTGTGTTATTGCTGATTTATTTCTGACAACCCCTTCGAATCTAACCTCCACCCTGCTGTGAGTGGGACCACAGTAACTCCAGTAGTGACCACCCCCTCCCGTGTTGTCCCAATACAGGTTTCAAATACGTACATAACATGTTTTCCGATCTTTTTAAGAAATGATTATTATGGGATATTTTAAACTTTGAAATGTTTTTATGCCTTTCGCTGTGTAAAGTAGTTTTTGTGTGTTTGCAAGAGAGAAGTAGGAAGAGATGAGGAGCCCCAGTCCCATCATACCTTTTATCTGCCTGGTGTCATTTCCCTACTTTCGTTTGTTTCCTGGGATATTTTCAAACAAACCTAAGATGCTATTTCAGTCATAAATATATCTCAGTGTGTATCCATAATAGATAAATACCTTGAAAGTTCAGCATTTTTACTTCACTACAACTTCCTTTTAACAGTAGTTTGTTCAAATACTGTTTTGGGGGGGTTGTTTTGTTTTGTTTTTTACATGTATGTGGGTGTTGTGTCCCTCAAGGTGGGTTTAATCTGATAAGTCCAGGGTCTTCAGTCAGGGACTGACTATAAGGAGATGAATTCAGTTGTCCTATGGTTCTATCAGAGATATGTTTAAATTCAGTGTGTGTGTGTGTGTGTGTGTGTGTGTGTGTGTGTGTGTGTGCGCGCACGTGTGTGTGCGTGTGTGCGCGTGTGCGCGCGCGCGCGCGCGCGCGCGCGTGTGTGTGTGTGTGTGTGTGTGTGTGTGTGTGTGTGTCTGACAATTATGCTTTTTTTATTAAGTGGTAATACTGAAAGTTAATACTTACATTTCTTCTAAAACCATGATTCTGCTTTAAATTCATTTATCTAAAAGAAGAATAAAGGCGATTCCTCTAGTGAGAAGCTCACCTCTTGTACCTTGGTGCTGTGTTGAAAATTTTGATTTTAGGTCCTGAAAGCACATCTGTCTCTGCTGAATGGTGTTTACTGTGTCATGTTGGCAAGCACAGGATGCATTTGCCAACAGGACATGTCTCCAAGTAGATCAATTTTTTTTTCATCAAGGTGAAAATGTCTTTTAGTACAGACAGGAAGCTATTGTGTTGCACAACTCCTGTCTCACAAGGTTTGGGCCATTTGTTTCTTCATAGGAAGAAGTCTTTCCTGTTTTCTGCACTGTACGCTGCCTTCATATTTGGTGGCCGGCATCTGATGAACAAGCGAGCAAAGTTTGAGCTACGGAAGCCGCTAGTGCTCTGGTCACTGACCCTTGCAGTCTTCAGGTAGGTTACAATCCTCTCATTTGCCTAGAGCTGCTGAGAGAAAGGGATCCTTGCTTCTGAGAGTTTGAGTGTTTTAAATTCACTATGAACATAAAGTCATGGATGGAGAAACGCTCTGTTCTGGTCACGTTGGCTCTGGTGGACACACTCTTTTGTTGGAAGAAGTCTTGGGCTGTCTCTTTTCCTATCCAAGCAGTAATTCTAGTTGCTTAAGTATAAGAGGAAGGTGAAATCCAAAGACACACAAGTAAGTTAAGTCCATTGGAAACCAGGTGTCACAGGTGCGCTGTTACTGGTACTTAATCGAAAGGTGGCGCTGAGATGCAAGAACTTGACTGAGTCCTTACGAGCATCACTAGACCAGAGAGCATCGTTGTTCTGCGTTCCCCAAGGCGGCCCCATCCGCTCCTTCCCTGCACTGTGTGGCATGTGTTCACACCGCCAGGTCTTCCTGTGCACCTGGCAGAACTCAACACAGAAGCTGTGGAGGTGATGCCTGCTTCCTCCAGGGACGCCAGTCAACCTGCAAGCAAGCGCATTCCTTTGGAAGCTTTAGGGAGCATTTATAGTTTTTTAATATTTGGTGATGTAAGCCATGACGAGGCCGGTTAGCACCCAGCTGGAGACCAAGCAGGCACCAGAGTTCTCCTACAGTGCTGACAGTCGCTTGTCTTATTTGTGATTAGCTTTTCAAATCCATCAGAGTTTGTGACTAGGTTTTAGCAGGAGAACCGATGGGGGCCGAACGGAGGGTATGCAAGACAGAACATGTCACTATCGTCTTATGACTCTTCATTTATGGTTTTTGGGATGGTACGCTAACTTGTTTAGCACTAAGGAGAGATGGATGGCATTGAAAGCCTCATTAGTCACCTAAAGCATATTAGGATCACTCAGGCTTTTCCCACGGAGCCCCGGGAGTTACACATTCCGTTATGCTGGCTGCCTGCATGTGAGACCCTGAGTGCTTGTCACTCTATAGGGTCTACTTTTTATTTCACTGGATTTGGGGAGGCTGGAGGATTTGAAGAGCTTGTCCTTGGGTCTGTAGCTGAAGAGTTCCAGTTTTTTTTCCTGTCAAGTTGGGAGTTTCTAAAAAGAAGTAGCATTTGTATTTATACTTCCGGTTGATTCTGTTCCACCTAAAGAACTTTGATATTGATGGTGGTGGTGGTGGTGGTGGTGGTGGTGTGTGTGTGTGTGTGTGTGTGTGTGTGTGTGTGTGTGTGTGTGTG
>OU015753.1:81806739-81825532 GCA_907169655.1 Acomys percivali
TGTGTGTGTGTGTGTGTGTGTGTGTGTGTGTGTGTGTGTGTGTGTGTCCATATTCTAAAGAGGACAGTCTTGAAAAATTGTGGTTTTTCAATATTCCTCTAAACCTTTTCCCCTAGCTAATCTGTAACCCATAAACAGATTAGAGTACAGGGGCCTGCTTACTGCACACTCGGCTTTCAGTGGGTCATGTCTCCTCTCTATACCTAACTTTTTCTTTATCTCCAAATAATTTGGAAATAATACAGGCTGAAGCGATTCTGTGAGCACTAGAAGGCCAGGGCTCTTTTCAAAGAAATGAGCACAGTGTCCTTTCCTCACCTAAATTAATGGTAACTCTTGCTTTGCTGAATCTTTGAGTTTTTCTACTTGGGCCAAAATGAGGTCTGTGTATTTTCATTAGACCTCAGGGTTTCCTTGCCCTCTCCCTCCCTCCCATTCCTTCTCTGATACATCCTTTGAGGAAACCCAGCCCTTCACTCTGTGTACTTTATCCCATAGACTTTCTTCTAGAATGAATTTTGTTTGGTTTTACTCTTTTCAACCCTACATGTCTTATAAGCTGTTTGATTATACTCATGTTTAATATTTCACAAAACTTTGTATAAGAATTTTACTGTATCAGTGTGTTAGTTAGGGTTATATTGCTGTGAAGAGACACCAGGAGCATGGTAACCCTTCTAAAGGAAAACATTTCACTGGACCTGGCTTACAGTTTAGAGCTTTAGTCCATTGTCATCACGGCAGAAGGCATGGCAGCACACGGGAGGGAAGACATGGCGCTTGAAGAGGTAGCTGAGAGTTCCATATCCAGATCTGCTGGCAGCAGAAAGAGTGACGCTGGGCCTGGCTTGAGCACCTGAAACTTCTAAGCCCACCCCCAGTGGCACACTTCTCCAACAAGGCCATTCCCCCTAACAGTGCCTCTCCCTATGGGCCTACAAGGGCCATTTTTATTCAAACCACCACAGCCAGTAATCTGAAGCACATAGATTTTTCGAGCATTTTGAGATATTTGGTATGGCTATAATAACAAAGCAGATAGATTGAGGTATGTTTTTTAAAAAATCTTAATGTATGTGCAAAGGTTATTTGTTAACAATAACATCTGTATGTCATTCATTAATAAATTTAAATATTTGTAAAAGTGTTTGAACAGATACCAGAGGAAAACTAACATCATGGAAAGACTAAGAAGACATTCTTTTATTTATTTATTTATTTATTTATTTATTTATTGTCATGAATGGGAGTAAGATTTATTTAATTCTTTTTTTTTTCTCTTTTTTTTTAAAAATTAATTTATTCTTGTTACATCTCTATGGTTATCCCATCCCTTGTATCCTCCCATTCTCCCCTCCCTCCCATTTTCCCCTTATTCCCCTCCCCTATGACTGACTGTTCCTGAGAGGGATTACCTCCCCCTGTATATGCTCATAGAGTATTAAATATCCTTTCTCACGAAAAAAGAGCCAAATTTCAGTAACATTGCTTGGTTTTAGTGGACTTGGTTTAGAAATGTAAAAGTTTTTTCTTTGTGATATATTATCTTACTTAGAACAAAAGCAGATAAAAAAAAAAAGAACAAAAGCAGATATATTTGTCTTTTTTTTTTTTTTTTTTTTTTTTCTTATTTTGTTTTTTTATTATTAAAAGTTTGAATGTATAAAGTTTCCTTTGTAGAGTCAGACTTTTCTCTCACTCCACTCCTTCCTGAAGCGGTTCAGATGAGGGAGAAGCACCCAGGGACCATGGTACCTGACAGGCATGGGCTGTGTCAGACACTGAGTTACACACCTCACCCCTGCACAGAGATCAGTAGGAAGTAACTAAATATTGTAAACAGCAAACTAAAAATCCACCGTCATTGGAAAACTAAGCCTTCTGTTTCTTTAGGGCTCTTGGTTCTGCCTTTCTGCCTGCAGGAAAGACACCTGCTGTCATTTTCATAGCGAAAGACAACAACGAGGCTTGGTCTGGTTAAAAGCTCCTTTTCTAAAATTAAAGGAAATCAAGGAAAGCAATTTACTAACAACTGTTATATATTTCTTTAGAAGAGGGGATAAGGCCTATTGAAAGCAGTGTGGTATTTCCAAGAAAGTAGTTATTAGATAATTAGGTAAATTTGCAGTGTGGTCTTGTGGTAGGATATGTGGGAGTGATTTCCCAGCTGGTATAGGAGGAGTTTATTGAACAGAAGTCAGGAAGACGTACGTCACCTGCTCTGCAGACAGCACATGGGCTCTGGCCAGTGTGCATAGGTTGCTGTCTTGTGATGGGCTGTGACATTCAGGTCATTCTCCTTCTTTAGACGTGGAAGCACACAAACCCAACAGAGCAGGGTCGTGCCTTCACAGAGAACAGCTTCCGGTTATAGCCCCTCCCCGTTTTACAGGTAGATTACAGGGCCACAGCCTTTGCTCACCTATCACCGGAAACGCTACCCAGTAGTAGTTGTTATTCTTACTATTAAGTTATCTAGTAGCTTTTTAAATTTTAATTTCTAGTTACACAAGAAGTCTCTGTTCAGGAGAAAAACAGTGTAAAGGAAAAAAAAGAAAAAGGAAGAAAAGCACACATACAAAGTCTTAAATGCCATTACCCGCAGATGTTTACTCTTAATATTTTGGTGAATGCTCTTCCAATAATCTTTTGTCACAACTTAAGCTCTCTGGAACAGAATATTTGAGTTTGAACAGCAACATGACTTCCATAACGATATAATACGGATGGCTCCCAAGGTGCATAGCTCCCAAGGTTTTCTGAGGTCACTAACGCCTTAGGTCATCTAGAAACTGGGCTGAAGAATAGCATCCTTTTCTAAAGGTGATTACATGGGCTTACAACAGCATCGTTGGATAGTGATCCTTTTGAATGAAGGATTAAGCTAAAGATTATGATCTTATCAATTTCCTGTGTTACCTCACAAATCCTTAAAGGATCTTATTTGACACAGTTTTGCATGGGGTAGTGGTGGTGGTGGTGGTGGTGGTGTGTGTGATGTATCAAGAATTTGACACACAGCAAAGGAGTAAGTTTTTATGAAACCGCCTAATTCTGTAATCTGAAATGTACCAGGTGAGACATCATTAATCTGAAGTAATTGGCAGAAAAAAATTAAAATGAGTAACATGGGTGGGTGCTAGACATTCCTGTTGGGGAGACTCCTCTGAGCAGCTCTGAGCCTTCTTCAGTAGCACACATGTCCTCGAGGTACGGATGCAAGTAGACGGCCAAAGCAAAACAGTTGGGTCCTTGGTGATGTAGAAGCATTGCTGGCTCACTCTATGGTTCTGCTGGTTCTGCACTAAGACTTCTCTGAACATAGTCCCTTCCTTTCCTCTGTGAGACAATATGTGGAGGCCACTGACGAGCCTAGTCTTAACAGTTCTTTCATGAAAGCTTTCAGGATGTTTTCCTCTTCATTTCCAATAGTGGTGCTTGACGGTTTGGGGGTGCTGCTGTGGTATTGACAGTGCCTGGGTCTCACTTGACTTGGCAATGACCTAGAAAGCATTCAACAGGTTGCGATTTTTTGTTTGTTTGTTTGTTTGTTTTGTTTTTGTTTTTTTTTTTTTCCTTCCTTGAAACTAGCAATTATTTTTACCAGTACTGCCAGTGGATGGATTTGTTCAGTTAATAGCTAGCTGTCTTAGGAATTCATTGCCTACCGTTCACTGAAGAAAATTCACGAGTGAAAATCGGCACAGGCTTTCTGATCCCTTCTTATTCTCACTTACAACTAAATTGTCATACTTGCTTGAGGCTGCCAAACAACCCCCACTGAATTCATTGCTATATCAGAGACTACTCATTGTTTACAGAGTCCTAAGACTTAGCACCAGATGTGTGTAATTCAAATGACTGATTTTTTTTTTTTTTGAGAATATTTCACTGCCTGCCCAATGCAAGTTCTTAATGTGAGCAATGGGTTTCTTTTACACCTTTCATTTATAATGATACAATGGCTCACAGAGAAGTTTCTCCCCTTCCTCCTCCTCCACTCACATCCTGGAGATGTGAAAGAGCATTAGCAACATAACAGGGTATGCTCAGGTAACAGGAGTAGCCAGGAGAGATGGTTGTTCATCGATGTCCAGTTTTTTTTTTATTAATGGAGGGCTGTGGTAAAAAAAATTGTTCGGTAGTTCCGGGTTATCTTATGTATGGTAGTGTCTGGATTCTCTGAAAGCATTTAACTTCAGATTAATCCCCATACTGGCTTGGGTTAAATAAGTAAATAATCAAGAACGATTCTTCAGAAAGATGAGCTAAGAAGATTCGCCTAGCCGGGTGTGGCACATGCCTTTAATCCCAGCACTCAGGAAGCAGAGGCAAGCGGATCTCTATGAGTTTGAGGCCAGTCTGGTCTACAAAGCGAGTCCAGGACAGCCAAGGCTATGCAGAGAAACCCTGTCTTGAAAAACCAGAAGAAGAAGAAGAAGAAGAAGAAGAAGAAGAAGAAGAAGAAGAAGAAGAAGAAGAAGAAGAAGAAGAAGAAGAAGATGATTTGCCTAAAGCCCTAGACTGTCCCCAGGCTTGGATGGCTTGGAGATTATGCTTGACCTTCAGGTTCCTGCCACTTCACACATCTTTTTTTTCTTCTGAAACCAAGGACTCATTTCCATCACAGCCAGGAGTAAAGGAATCACACTTTAGTATGCTGTAATCTGCCACTTGATGCATAGAGTGCGTACCTAATGTTCTTTTTGATAGCATGGCTCCTTAAGTTGATAGCTTGAGATCATATGAAGTCATGACCCAGTATCTCCACTGAGATTGCTTTGTCTGCTCCCCGCCTCCTGTGTCTGACCTGTGGCTATTTTACTGGGCTTCCTTCCACCTGCCTTCCTAATACGTTGACAATTACTCCTCTCACGGTCAAACATCAAGGTATGGTTACAAACTCAGTGGGACCTGAAAGTCAGCTCTAAATCAGGGATGCCAGCTTGCTAGAATTCCCAAAAATTGTGGACAAATGGATTGAACGAGAAATGATCATAATGAGTGAGTTCACCCAGAAGCAGAAAGAGTCAAATGGTATATACTTACTTATATCTAGACACTAGTCTAAGGGGCATGTCCCATGAAAGTTTTCACTTACCAAGAAAGTGGGTCACAGGAGAGGACATCCTATTGGGACTTTAGGCAAGAGAAGCATGGGTGAATGGGGAAATAGAAGAATCCAGAGGGTCCTAGAAACCTACAAGAAGAACATTATGATGGGCGGATCTGGGCCCAGGGGTCCTGCTCAAACTATGACACCAGCCAAGGACAATATGGGAAGTAAACTTCCGAACCCCTACCCAGATCTAGCCTATGGACAGGACATTCTCCACAGTTGAGTGGAGAGTGGGGACTGACTTTCACACGAACTCTGGTGCCCCATTTTTGACCATATCCTCTTGATGAGGAGGCCTGAATGGCACTCAGAGGAAGGATAACAGGCTACCAAGAAGAGACCTGATACTCTATGAGCATATACAGTGGGGGGGGGGTCCTCCTCAGTTACAGACATAGGGGAGGGGAGTAAGAGGAAAGTGGGAGGGAGGGAGGAATGGGAGGATACAAGGGATGGGATAACAATTGAGATGTAATATGAACAAATTAATAAAATATTTTTTTAAAAGATCAGTGACTAGGAAAAAGATGTGTCATGTTTATGGCCTTGAATTACAAGAAAAACTTTCACTGGCAGTGGTGGTGCATGCCTTTAATCCCAATGCTTGGGAAGTAGAGGCAGGCAGATGGATCTCTGAGTTCAAGGCAGCCTGGTCTACAGAGTGAGTTACAGGACAGCTAAGGCTACAGAGAGAAACCCTATCTGAAAAAAAATGAGAGAGAGAGAGAGAGAGAGAGAGAGAGAGAGAGAGAGAGAGAGAGAGAGAGAGAGAGAGAGGGAGAGAGGGAGAGAGGGAGAGAGAAACAGACAGACAGACAAACTCTCCCTGTAATATCTGTAACTCACAGGTCCAGGGCAGTGGCCTGCTCTGACAATGCACAGTTGGTCTGTCTGCTCAGAAGTTCTATTGACCAAGCATTTTAGGATCAACAGACTATGGCAGCTATTGTCCTAATTCCCTGTTCACATTTCCAAAAAGGTGTAGGTTCTTAAGTAAGTTTCAGATAGAAACTTTCGAAGTTTTACGTTATCCTGTGTTTCTGAAACTGGCTGCAAAAATGAATTCTGGGCTTATAAACATTCTGTATAGTTGGGCTAAATGTCTGTTTTCTCACAAACACACACACACACACACACACACACACACACACCCTGCCTTCACGGTTGTTTATTATGAGATGACTGAACTTGTTTTCACCGTTAATTTTCCCCTTTAAACATTCTATCCTAAGTTGAGTTCATAAAACAACTACTGAAAAGAGGGAAAAGTGGATAGCATAATAAAAAAGATTAGTATGCATATTTTCACAGGGAAAACATAATTGGCAAAAGTTCTAGCTAACAAACTCTGGAGTATCTCTGCAAAATATTGCCCATAATTTCTCGCTGTTGTTGTGGTCAGTTTTTTTTTTTTTTTTTTAAATAGGATTACGATTCATGTTCTTTTTGACTCCCATGAAGTACACAGCCTCTGCACCCTAATGAGAGCCCTGTCTTGGCTTTGGATTAAGGAAATTCCATACACACAGTTCCACCGCCCCCTTCGACAAAAAATGCTGTGTGGACCTGGAAGTTTCCAGACTGGTGATGGTCAGGGTTGTCTCAGCCTCCCTGTCCTCTAGTTCTGGTTTTCTTAAAAAGCTAACCCTGTGATGTGTTCTGTAAACCCATAAGTGGATTTATAATTTAAAAAACCATTTAGTACTCATGCATGTCCCATCTTTGCTCCAATGGATGGGATCTAATAAAGAAAGACAGCCAAATTGAGTCTAATTACTGAGCATAAAATAAGAAATCATTAGGGGCTGGAGAGAGGCGTTGGCTCCACAGTTAAGAACACTTGATGCTCTTACAGAGAGCCCAGGCTGTTTCCAAACCCATATCTAGGGCATCTGATGGCCTGTCTGGCTTCTGTGTCACTGTATGCATGTGCTTAATAAATAGCATTCATACAGGCTCACATATACACATAGAAGTAAAAATAACAAATCTCTAACATGTGTTTTTAAAACTACCTTTTAACAAAACAAAGTCACCAGAAATCTTTTCCATTAGAAGCATTTTGTAGTGAAAACCACATAAGCTGAAGACAAAAATTATTTCTTCCTTCACCCACCCACCAGAAGTTGCAAAGTATTGTTTCTTCATGCAGACCCATAGCTGTGAGCCAAGTGTTGTGGCGCAAGCCTTTCCCTCCAGCACCAGCCTGGCACCACGCAGGAGAATGGAGAGAGTTCTAGGTCACCTTGGGCAGCCATAGGAGGACCCTATCTCAAAATCCATAAAATGTACAAAACTACATAAAATGTAGTTAAGTAACTGTATGAGCAAGTGAGTGTCCTTGCTGTGACATTAGTGACAGGGGCACACTGAGAAATCCATTCAGATATTATTTTGCAGCCTGGGGAATGTTGTCAGCAGCTGGCTTGGGAATGTTCCTGGAGTCCTTTATTGTTTCCTGTTTTGGGTCAAGTCCAAAAGTGAAGAGAATTTCACTGCCAAGCTGCCAGGCTGTTTGGATGACTCTGATCATTTACTGGGAAGGCTGAGGAGGACATGGACCTGGGTTGAGGTACACACGGGGAGAGCACCCTTTAACCAGCATTTCTGTGGGAGCCTCCCCCAAGGGCTGGTCTGCTGCCCAAAGCCCACCCCCACCCAAGCCTTCCACAGAACGGACAGGAGAAGAAAGGCAGAGCCAGCCACCATGGCAGTGCAGGAAATGAGGGAGGAAGATGCCCTCCATATTTAGCGGGAACTGTTCGCTGTTCCAAAACTTGTTTTACCTTAATTTAAAATGAATAACTTTCCTCTGTTGAAAACAGAGAGATTATAGGCTTTGCTCAAAGTTTATAACAACCAATTTATACAATTTATGTCAGGGTTTTTTTATCCACACCATCCTATAAACAACCTACTCAGAATATACTAACTAGGTTTGTAACCTTTAATTATGGCAGGCAAGCTCTTTCAATAGTCAGAACAGCGAAATATTTCCGTACTGTTATAACTCAGCATCAACTTTCCCATGGGAATAAGACTCAAGCAAGGATTGTTGGAACACATAGATTTATATCCATGTAACTTCGTTTTTCAAAACATTCATTATTATTATTATTATTATTATTATTATTATTATTATTATTATTATTATTATCATTTTGGGTTTTTTCGAGACAGGGTTTCCCTGTGTAGCCTTGGCTGTCCTAGACTCACTTTGTAAACCAGGCTGGCCTTGAACTCACAGCAATCCGCCTGCCTCTGCCTCCCGAGTGCTGGGATTAAAGGCATGCGCCACCACGCCTAGCTCAAAACATGATTTTAAACACAGAGAATATATTCTAGCAGTAGTTTTCCATCCTGGGGCTGGGGGTTCTTTATTTGAAAGCGTAGCCCTGATGGCTGGTTGATTTAGCACTCCTGTTTAGTGGGGATGTGAATAGCATTGCTGGAGTTTACCAGCAGGAATTGTCGCACACTAACATAGCTTGGTGCAAGGGCTTGGGAGGCGGAGGCAGGAGGCTTGCAAGTTTGAGAATGACCTGGGCTAAAAACAGCAAGTCAGTCTGGCAGTGTGGCTCAGTGCACTGTAACGTCTGCTCAGCCCACCTAAAGTCCATCCGCAACACTGTTTCCACCTGGGTCACACTGGGGACCTAACGACTTGCCCAGTCATTAGAATTGCTAAGGTGATGATGTATGGCAGGGAGAAACTTCAAGGGTTCCTCCTTCATGGCAGTGTTTGAAATTGTCTCTTGAATATAGTTTACATATGGGGGAAGGGGGTATACATTACACCGAATTGTATGCATCAGCCACAGCATATCATATATAGGAATATTTCAGAATGCTGCGATCCCTATGTCCCTGTGTCCCTATGAGCTTACAGAGTGGGAAGACATGTCCCCCACAGACATGGACACAGACAGCATGGTCTAACTTGAAAGTGCTCTTTGCTCAGTCCCATGTTCTTTTTTTTTTTTTTTAAGATTTATTTTATTTATTGCATATGAGTGCTTTACAGAAGCGGGCAGCAGATCTCATTATAGATGGTTGTGAGCCACCATGTGGTTGCGGGAATTGAACTCAGGACCTCTTGAAGAGCAGATGGCACTCTTAACCACTGAGCCATCTCTCCAGGCCATCCCCCTGTTCTTTACATGACTGGACAGCCGGAGTTTTGAACGGGGCTAGGTAGAGTTGGATTGTGAGAACATTTGGGCTGGGGTGTGGCTCCCTGGTTAGAGTGCTGCGGAAAAGAGGTAAGTGCAAAAGACAAGAGAGGGCTTCTCAAGCTCCTGGCTTGGCGGCCATTACATACAAGCATCTGAATGTTAATGAAAAATTGTGTTTTCAGGGTTCTCCCGTCAAGCCTTGGAGCCTCTGGTGGCTGAGCCTGAAAACCTGCATGTATTATAGCAGCCACAGTTCCAGTCTCCGCCCTCCACATCTCTTTTCAACAACCAGGGGCTGTAGGACATGTCAAAACAGGGAGCCCAGTGTGGCCTGCTGTGCTCTGGCCAGTCTGACTGGGACTCCCGCCCACTTGGCATGCTTGTCTGTATTCATAAGCTGACCTCTCTACTGCCATTTTCACCACCCCTGTGGACTATTAACTAGTTGCCTTCACCTGAGATAACAGCACTGCTCTGGTAAACTTTCACTTCAGGGAGTGGCTTTTTTTTCCCCCCAGTCTGCTTCCTGGTTGGCCAGGTGCCATCTTGGCAGAGCCGGGAGAGACGGTTAACCCTAGAGCAAGTCTGTTCCCTCTGGTGACTTTTGAGAGGGAGTGATCTGAATCCCTGCTTCACATCAGTCTACATTTTCTTTCGTCAGAAATTCATCTTGCCTCAAACTTAGCAGGCCCTGAAGAGCCTTAGGAAATGTTTTTAGTCAACTAAGAAGTCCTTACAAGTTAATTAATCAGTAGAAAATATGTTAATAATTAAATTAGTTCCTCTTTATCTCAAGACCCCTATTGCTGAGGCCCTTAGTTCTTTCTTCCTTGCCATGCGACACACGTGACTGTTTCAGAGAGCTGCTAAAAGACCATTACAAATTTGTCTTTCTTTCATGTCTGTTGTTAACGATTTACCAGCCACCAGCATTCTTGGGAATGAGAGAGCTACCCCTGTTTAGTTACCCAATCGTGTAATAATAATAATTATAATAATAATAATAATAATAATAATAATAATAATAATAATAATAATAGATATTCTTTATTAAAAACACATACTTGTATATGTTAAAAATGCAGAGTTTCTTATAGCCCGTGTTTGATCTTTCTCCACGTGGCAACCTACATTATCTCTAAAAGTATAAACCATATGATATCCCAATAAATGATTTTATTGTTGCTAGTTATTGTGCCTTATAAAATCCTCAGAGGCTCTACAAGCTGTGGGCCATACTACCCACAAAGCTGAATCTCATCCCCGCCCCAGTACAACGAGCCTTCTTGGCCTTGGACTAGCATGCCTGGCTTGCCTGCTGTGAGCCTTGTCTGCCCAATGTGTTCATACCAAGGCTGGATAGGACAGGTGCCTTCTCAGGATTCCATTATCAGCTCCCCTGTCACCACTTTGGTTTCTCATCTCATCGATTGCCCCGCCCCCTCATACTCACACAGTTATGTTGTCAAGATTTGTCATTACTAAGCATATTTAAGCACTACATGAAATCAAATACAAGTTTGTGTGTGTGTGTGTGTGTGTGTGTGTGTGTGTGTGTGTGTGTATGTGTGTGTGTGTGTGGCTGGCTGGCTGGCTGGCTGGCTGATTTTAGCAGAATATAGTATTGGTAAAACAGATTTCTTTCCTGTCTTTCTTGGTTTTCTTAGTTCTGGGATCCTAAGGAGAACCTCACATGTAATAAGTGTAGACTAAGTCTTTCTAAAAATAAACCCAAGTAGAAACACTCTAGTTAAACCAGAGTTTTATAGGTGGTTGTCTGTGTGTTCCCTAGCTTGTTTCAGGTGAGACACTAACTCCTGTTGTGACCATTCAGTTAAGATGAACTAGTTACAGCATCTACATGGAACTGCCTGAAAACAGAAAGCTCCATTGGTTTGAGATGACCGTGGTGGTCGTGGCTGACTCTGTGTTCATCCTGCAAATCTAACCCAGCCATCATAGAGACAGTTCTATCCTTAGCCAGTCTCATCTCATGACATCCATAAACTGATTTGTAGCTTGACATGCAGAGCCCTTCTCCAACAGGGTCTCCCCAGATCCCCTTGCAGGAGGCTGGCTGTGACATGGTGTCCATGTCTGTAATCGGCTTGCTGTGTTCTGTCATGTTGCTCTGGCTTTTGTGGCCTACCCTGTGCCTGCTACAGCTTCAGTCAACTTGTGTTTTATCTCTTCATTGTCAGAACTTTTGATTAATTTCAAGAAGCCACTTTAGCATTTTTATCAAAAGCTCATCCTACTAACTGTGTGGGCGGGTGGGTGATGCTTGGACAAAGCCTTGCTATAGAAGAGCATTTTCCCCTTTTCCCTTAACATCTTAATTGTCATCAATCAAGAAACACACCTAACTTAGCTTAGTAAATCTAAAAACCCTTTCCCAGTACAGCTTCCTCCCGTCCCTTTTTTTTACTTTTGATATCAATTATTCCGTGTGTGTGTGTGTGTGTGTGTGTGTGTGTGTGTGTGTGTGTATCAAGTGTGTTCACCTAACAACGTTGTATATCTTGCCAAATTAAAAGATAACTGCCCATTTCCACTTCCCTTACTTAGGACCCCTGGAAGTCACCACTTTCCTTTCTTCGGTCTATACGTGTTTGACTTATTTTACAATCTAAGTCACATAGAAGTTGTCATCTTGTAGTGGGCTTATTTCACTTATCACAAAGTCCTCAGGGTTTGCCCATGTTGTAGCTTGTGTCAGAATTTCTTTTTGTGGCCCACTGACCCATTGAGTATTCCATCATTCACTGACAGACACTTGGGTTACTCCTGCCTCTACCACTGTTATGGATAAGGTTCCTGGAACGTGTGTGTGAAGATAACTTTTTATGGCTTACTTTTAGTTCTTGTTGATAAACTGTCTGCCCCGGGTGAGACTGCTGAATAATGTGGTCATGTGATTTCAACTCTTAGGAGGACTGCCATACTGTCTTAAGCATTTGACATCTCTTTCATCAGCACTCAAAAGGTCTAGGCTCCCTACATTGTAGCCAGTGCTCCTTGTTTCCTGATAGCAACCAGGCTAATCATAAGAGACAAGATGGCTTTCTAGGAGGTGACACCTGGGATTGGGCTGAGAGCAGGGTGAGACAGGCTGCACTCTGAGGTATCAACTGTCAGGCCTCCTCACTGCAAGGTCACGTGCCATTGATGCCTCTAGGAAAAGTACCTGAGTTGTTGGAAATCCAACAGATTGGTCTTCAAAAGTACCATATTTGGGGGGGGGGGAATTAGGGTGCACCTTATGGTCCGATTGCTGTTTTTACTGTTTTTCTTGTTTTACTGCTCTACAAACTGAGTGCATCTTACAGTCAGGCGTGTCTTATAGTCTGAAAAATACATTAAAATTTATGAAAAAAGAAAAGAGTAGACATCAGCTGAATACATAGGAAAGCCCAAGCCTGATAACCAGAATGAGACTGATGGGCCTGAGTTAGTTTTCCTTCTTAAATTAGACCTATTAAGCATATAAAGATGTGCTTATCACGCACTGGTGGGTTGCAAGTCCTTACAGCCCATCACACGAATCCACGAAAGCCTTTGATTTGGGGTTTTAAGTGCTATGGAGCAAAAAATTGCTAGGCGTCCTTCCAACGAAAGGGAAGTCTTGAAGTTTAGGTTAGGATGCCAGGGACACCATGTGGCCGTTCGTAGATGTCAGAGGATTTGTGCCAGTGTTCTGGAGCTATTAAATTGGAAACTCTCGGTTGTCTACAAGTTCAGTCCTTAAAGTGCTGCTGAGTGTGCTGTGCTAGACGTCTCTCAGAGGCACGAACCCTGCGACTCAGCCACTGACACTTGCTGTACACGTTACAGCTGAAAAGCTGAATAGTATTGATTAGAAGATAAATTCCTATACTTAATCTATTTTTATTATGTATATAAGTGTTTTGCCTGCATGGATGGCTGTGGACAATATGTGTGTGCCTTGTGCCTGAGAAGGTCAGAAGAGGACATAAGATCCCCTGGAACTTGAGGTACAGTGATGAGCCACCATGTAGGTGCTAGGAATTGAACCTCGATCTTCTCAAAGAGCAACCAGTGCTTGTAACTTCTAATGCATCTATCCCTGCCTAAATTCCTGTGATTCTTTTTTGTAATTGTTTTTCAGTGTGCATTGGTGTTTTGCCTGCATGCATGTCTGTGAGGATGCCGGGTCCCTGAAACTGGAGTCACAGACAGTTGTAAGCTACCATAGGAGTGCTGGGAATTGAACTTGGGTCCTCTGGAAGAGGAGCCAGTGCTCTTAACCACTGAGCCACCTCTCCAGCCTTCTCCTGTGCTTCCTGTTTTTGTTTTAGGAGACAGGGTTTCTCTGTGTAATGAGAACCCTGGCCTGCCTTGGACTTACTTTGTAGACCAGGCTAGCCTGGAACCCACAGAGATCTGCCAGCCTCAGCCTCCAGGGTGACAAGCCCAGCTGAAAAAGGTACCTCTTTTTCTTTTATTCTCTCTCTCTCTCTCTCTCTCTCTCTCTCTCTCTCTCTCTCTCTCTCTCTCTCTCTCTCTCTCTCTCCTGTGATTCTTAATAAAAGTACAAAGACTTGTTTTTATAGGCCTTGCCTCTATTTTTTTTTTTTTTTTTTTTATCCTGCAGACTCGGTGTTCTGAAGGATCACTGTCAGATGCTAGGAGTTAGGCACTCAAGCAAGTCAGTTAGGGTTGGTTAACAGGCCATACCAATCTGTCTTTCTCATCTCAAGGTGGTGAACTGAAGTGTGTGAAAACTCCTGTTTCAGATAAAGGGCCCAGGTTCTGTGGTGATGGGCCTTGCCTTCTCTGTACTCATCTGACAAAGCGCTTGCCAAGCCCCAGAGAACAATCCTGCTTTCTCAGTTAGGTCTCTGCGATAAAACATTCTGATCAAAAGCAACTTGGGGAGAGAAAGTTTTATTTCATCTTACAACTCTTGGGTCACAGTTAATATCTAAGGGAAATAAGAGCAAAAATTCTGGAGGCAGGAACTGGAGAAACCAAGCTGCTCCCATGGCTTGCACAGTTGGCTCTTTTCTACACCCTTGGACCATCCTGGAACCATCCACAGTCAAAAGTCAATTCACATCAAAAATCAATTTTAAAAATGTCCGGCAGGCTTGCCTATAGTACAGTCTAATGGGGGCATTTTCTCAGCTGAGGTTCCATCTTCTCAGGTGACTCTAGTTTGTGTCAAGATGACAAAAACAAAACAAACAAACAAACAAAAACAACTACTCAACATACTTATACCGTTACCCAAACCTATCTCTACCTTTCCTTAACCAGTCGAAGATATCATTTAAAAAGGAATATCTTTTCCTGTCATCTCTTTCCAGATAACTATTTGGTCACTTGCTTGGTAAAGAAAAATGCCAGGTTCCTCATGTGGGTAGAAGCTTGGCTTCCTGTTCAAAGGGTTATATGCACTTGTGAGCTTGCCAAGGTGGCGGGGTGGGGTGAGGGAGAGACACTGGAGGGAAGATTGAGACTGAAAGGTAGGTGGGAAGAGAAATCCCACTTAGTGGTCTAAGATGGAAGCTCTGTTCCCTCTAAAAGGAAGATATTTTATTCCCTTGAGAGGGGAGGGGGGGGAGTTAGTGACAGAGAAAGGCACATTACTATTTAGTGAATGAATATGCCCCACCCTGAAAAATAATTAGATATGCGGGAAAGCAAAACTAACATCCTTTCAATGAAGAGTACAGCCTATCACCACCTCTTAACTTCGCCTCCTCAGATATGCCTTGTGATACTAACGGTCCAGTTATGTCATGATAATGACAATTTCCAAAGGAACTAATGTGCTGTTTAAGTGTGACCCAGAGTTGATGGGCCTTTAGGGTATGTGCCCAAAGGAAGAAACTGGATATGTGAAAGAGCAAAAAGCTTAGTGATTTGTGGCTCCTCCCTTCCTCGAAGGTGTAAATCTGAGCTCTGGGCTCCTGAGGGACACCCGTCCCAGCCCGTTCATTTCGAGGTTGTGAGAAACTGAGCCACTGTGGCCTCACTCTACCTCCCTCTGCTCCTGGGTTAGGTTGAATTAGGTCGCAGGGAGAGGCTGCACACAAACTGTTCTGTAGAACATGCTTGAGGAACTCTACCCTCGAGACTGTCATTAGTCATCCCGTGGAGGAGTTTGGTTTCCTCCTGTGGCTGTGAAGTGCTGTTGATGGAGCAAGGCTATTGGCACTGGAATCATTACTGCACTAATGATCTGCTCATTTTCCAAACACAATGGGCTTTCTGGAGAAACAGGATGACTAACCATTTTTGTGGTGCTCATGAGACAGTTTTTTGTTGTTGTTGGGTTTTGGTTGGTTGGTTGGTTGATTTTGGGGTGTTGTTTTGTTTTGGTGGTTTGCTTCGGTTTGGTTTTTGGCTTCAATGTTAATCTTCACTGTAGCCTCTTTCATTTCAGGTTCTTTCTAGTCCGTATAACTGTGAGGCTCTCTAGTAATCCCGTCCATAATGGTGGTGTTTTGTTCTCACTATAATAGTCCAGACACCTGCATTTTGTTCTTCCCATATGAAATTGGGTCTGGGCAAGTCTTCTCAGGACTTCTCAGTGGATTAGGCAGCAGCACTGCATTCATTAGTGGTTGAGAGAAAAAGCTAACTCAGAGGAGAAAGTATATCTGCACAAGACACTGACTTTGGAAAGTTAAACAGAGCTCTCGATTCAAATTCAAGGAGAAGAGTTCTTGCTTGAATGTCTGTGGCTCATAAATGGGTGACTCCCTCCAGTGATTACAGACTGTAGCATCATGCCACACGCTCATGGAGCAAGAGGACAGGCAAGATGGCATCTTGAAGTGGGAAGTCTCCAGAATGTTCTTAGACTAGAGCTAGCACCAATCATTGCTCTCATCCCTTGGTCTGAGCTTTGTCCCAGACATTGAAATTGTGTTAGGGCTTGCAGGAGGTTTTGTTTGTTTTGTTTGTTTGTTTGACAAACCAAGTCACTCCCATAAGTGACAGCCTGGTGAGTTTTCAGATGCAACTCTAAGCTAAGCTACAGACTGTCTGCCGCATAGGAACTGGAGGTCCTCGGGCTAGCCCACAACTCTCTTGCTGCCTATGACTTTGCCTATGAAATAGAGATGATAATGCCTCATGGAGCTAGGGGATTACATCACCTTAGGGCTCAGTGAAGTTTCTCAAACGTGAGACGTACTGAGATGGTTGCAGAATCAAGCTTGAGCCGGGCCCATCTGAAGCTGCCGTTGGTAGGTCTGGAACTGAGGGTGAGTAAGGCATGGACACTTCCCTTATTGGTCCAGAGGGAACTCAAGCCACAACTTATCTGGCTATCTGCTAGCCAGATAGATACCCATAATAGTTGCTTCAGCATAGGAAGATCTTGTGGTGTTTTGAAAACCTATGATCCCACACTAAGGTGTCAGATCTGACAGCCATACATTTTATTCCCTACGGCAGCTGTTAATGGGCATCCACCATGGTACCTGTTACCCTCATGATTTATTGTAACTCCTCTTTGCCGCTCTCCTCCCCACTCTACAAGGCTAATCAAGTTAGTCATTAACACTTGGCCCCAGAGTGTCAGTACTTTGCCAGGTGGGTCACATCCAAGTCATACGCTCCAGCTATAGGGACCATGCTCAGCTATGTTTAACATGTCAGGTTACTGGGAGACAAGGAGTTATTATTAAACAACATTTGGACCCTCAAGGCTTTTCTTTTTTACTATTATTATTATTTTTTAAAAATTGCTGAAGATGAAACAAAGCCAGCTCTCATCCTATCCAACATAATCAGAACAACCGCTTAAAGGAGTTCCCTTGGCTTCAAACCAGGGGCTGTTGTAAACTAGAGACAGCAGCTGTACCCTGCATACATGGTCTTCGGGGGCACACTATGAGCCACTTCTAAAGCTGCTCTGTTCTCTGAGACTTTTCCCACTGACCGTGGCCTGCACGAAGCCTTCAGGCCTAGTGGACTCCATACCGCAACATGTAGCATTTACTTAGCCTATGAGCGCAATGAATTGTTTTAGGTTACTTATCAGATGGCATGACATGAATATTAGCTGGAAGCTACTTCGCGATTCCAGTGTGACATGTTGTTTTCCTCCTTATCACAAACTAGGCTCATCTTTACACCCAGTGCTTTCCTTTCTTATCATCATCTTCAGTTCCAATTACTCATTTCTATCCTTTTGCGTGAGTGTTGCTCTTCAAGAAGGAAGCATCCGTAACGTTAGCGCTCTGAAGGTATCTTAATTAAATACTAAAAATGAATCCCAAGGACCAAATATGAAATCAACACTATACGTATTAGAAATGAGAGTTTCATAACACACAGAAATCTACTACTTTGTGTGTTGATTAAAAATATAAACTGGTTTAAAAATGAAAGGAAACAATGAGAGCTTAGAATTAGTTTTCCAGTAGCTTCTTGGGGAAAGAAGAGGGTTGTATTGTACTTCTGAGTCCAAATGCTTGAATATATGGTTAAGAGCACTGTCTCGTCCCAGAGGGCCCAGGTTAAATTCCCAGCATCCACATGGTGGCTCCCAGGGGAGTCTAACACCCTCTTCTGGTCTCTATGGGCACTGCAGGCCAATGATGCACAGACATACATCAAGCTAAACACTCATACATAAAATAAAATTTAAATTAATACATAAAGCCTACAGAAATGCTTCTCAACATCAAAGCTAAAGAAAAATTTATATAGTTATATACACTTCACACGGTGGAGGGACAGAGTAAGTGATCAGGCATCTTAGATTAGCTAGCTGCTGGCTTAATGCACAAAAAAAAAACAGTCCATACTTTGGCTTGCTGTGTTGTTGAAAAACAGTTTAGTAAAGGCTAAACACTCCTCCCCTAGAGCCTGACATTCTCTAATGAGAATGCAGCCTTCTGGGGTAGAAAGGCTCAGGAAGTGACCTACGTGTCACTGGTAGAGATGAAAGATGCATAGCGATGCCTGGATTCTGGACCACATTAGCAGTCTGCATCCTCTCCTAGTATAAATCCACTACAGTGGATGCTGGGGGGGTGGTTGGTTTTGGGGGGTGAGTGGTGAGGACTTGTATTTTTCATTTCTTTGATCCTGTTCTGGGATCACCGGGCATCCTACTGTTGATATTGTCTGAGTCCAAGAACAATGTCAGCTCAGATTTTGTTATCAGAAATATCAGCAGCCTCTCCTGTGTTTATAAAGGGCTGCTACTGCTGGGTCAGCTGTTGGTAGGCTTTAACAAATGACAAAATCTCAGACACCTATTACAATAGAAGTATCAAAGCAGTTTTGTTACCCAATCTTGGAAGTAATTATACCTTTGCAATTGCTTTTGATATATATGCCTTAGCTGCAAGGTATTTGGATTCTAAAATAGTCCCTTAGGGAAACACCACCAGCTATCCCCACGGTATGCACCAAATGTACAATTACCTCCAGGATTGGGTAAAGAAATCATTTTATGGTGTGTGTGTGTGTGTGTGTGTGTGTGTGTGTGTGTGTGTGTGTGTGTGTGTGT
>OU015753.1:81825542-81836042 GCA_907169655.1 Acomys percivali
TGTGTGTGTGTGTGTGTGTGTGTGTGTGTGTGTGTGTGTGTGTGTGTCTTGCATGTGTCAAATGCCTGTCACCTACAGCACGTCACAGAGGTGCTTTGCCTCCCGTGTGAGTACTTCAGTATCTGACACTTGCCTCTAATTAACCACTTAGTTGGTGGCTCAGTAAATGAATCAGGCTTTTCTCCAACAATCCTAGTGCCAGTTTGTGATTAATGCATAGTGATTAATATTTCACCTCCTCTTCACACCAAACAGTCAGGCTCATAAGCCTTGTCTCTAGCACCTCTGTTATTGTTTATATCCAGTGTATCCGGCGATCAGCCATTCATTTAAGCAGTTTTTTTTAAATGTCAGTCTAATTCGTGTGCTTGGTTTTGTTTTCTGGTTTTTTTTTGTTTTTTTTTTTTTAATAAGCAATACTGAATGCTTATACTTGGAGTAAAAAGAACATGGTTCTTGACAACCTGTGGGTTCTTCCTTCCCAGTTTAGTGTCTACTAGCTATTCCAGGTGTCTGCTGTAGTAACTCAGCACACACTTCCTTGAACTCACTTTGAATCAGGAGGCTAAGAGGCAGCACCACAGCTAAGCAGGGCACTGCATCCACTTCCTCACTGCAGTTATGCCTAACATGGGGGAGGGGAGGGCAGCGAGGCATACTACTACCTCCCAGGGCATTCTGTTCTCCCATGGCTGTTAAAAAACAAAACAAAACAAAACAAAGCTAAGCTTAGCGAGAGAAAACATATACCTTCAGAACTAATAAACACCTTAGAATGTGATGAGTGTGACTTTACAGCAGGAATTCATGACTTTACAGGCGTTACTGTGATGGTCAGCTGCCCATAGTATCCACAGACTCACAGCTCACCTGCTCCTGGGAGTACTCTTTGTCAGCTGACTAAATAAATATACCACGCACAGGAATTAGCTGTTTTTCCATGCCAACAGGCTCTCTTTCAGGGTGTTCATTGAGAAATGCTCCTGTCTGTCCAATTATGAACTTGTTAGCTTATGTAGATTGTGGAAAAAGTGGCAGACATGGTGTTTGCGATCTAGATAAGAGAGCCACGAGTCTAGGCCAACCAGGTAAAGAGTGCCTCTCCAGCCCCCTCCCCCAAGTTGGGCTCCTCAGCAGCAGCCTCTCAATAGCGACCTCTGCAGGCCACCCCGCCAGAACCTCACAGGGAAGACTTCTAAGAGAAAGATAGCTGTCAACTGTTCCTCTGTAGGCCCAGAAAACTTGAACTTCAGTTGTAGGTGTGGATAGAGTATTTCTTTATAAAAGGGGCCAGTGATGTGTCCCAGTGAGGGAAAGGCCCTGTCAAGCCTGCCAGGAAAGAGCGATCACAGAACCAAAGCTGGCGCTTTTACAGCCGTGTCACACTGCCTCTAGAAGTAATGCAGCTTACGGACAAAGAGGTCTCGCTTTCAAGTATATTTTAGTAATGTGTCGCAGCACGGTGCTGTTGAAAGAGCCACCTGATCCGAAGCCCACATGGCTGAGATGTGGCAGAGGCAGAACAAGTGGCTTCCTACAGACTATAGTCACCCCACTGGCTGAGCAGCCCTTCTCTGCTCCCCAGCAGCAGCATTGTCACAGCCCAACAATGCGCCTTTGGGCCTGAACACACTGGCACAGTCCCTCAGAAGTGCCACTGTCCTCAGTTCTGAGTCAGACTTATTGTTCCAAGCTCAGGGAATGACTCTTATGTCCAGATACGAGACAACAATATTTGCTATGCACTTGTCGTTGGTACTGTGGGTCATCGTGATGACAAAGGTTCTCTGCAATGGTTTTCTTTTTCCAGGCTCTAACCCTCAACCCTGCGAATTGCTTTTTACCTTCAGCTCAAATGCCCCAAAATGTCTGCCTCATCACCAGACAACACATACTAAGCAAAGGAACCGTTCCCCCACTCAAACCCGCTCTCACCCCACATTGGCTAGAGCTGGTCACATGTCTACCCCACCCATGAAGTTTCCCAGAACTTAACAAAAACCATTGTGCTAAATAGTTAACAGTTGAAATGTTAAGTTTAATTATTAATGAATAAAAATTAGTAATAAATTACAGAGACTTCCAACATGGGGAAGATTATTTTGCCTCTGCTCTATTTGTAGTCTGTCTGGGGGCCAGTGCAATAAAGAAATATGTCTGGGCCACATGGGTTTGGGGTATGTATGATGGGTTGGTACGATGAGGAAGATTGGGACATGTAAACTGTATGTTCCTAGATCTAGCCAGCCTGTTTAGAAGGGCATCACACCTGTTTGCTTGCTTTAGACTCAGCAAAAGTCATTAATCATTCCTCTACTGGCATGTGACTCTATGAGAGATAACTGACGTAGTATGCTGTACCAGCAGTCCCAATGACTACTTGCTCTTTTGAGCCACAAAGGTAACTTCCTCATAGAATGTTAAAGAAACAAAATCAACTGAAAACCAGATCCACATATTGTATTTACCTAGGGCCTTGGCCTCCAGTAATAGAAGCTTTCCAAATGGCTTATGCAATTAAGATGTATTTCCCAAACGCAGGAAGTCTTAAGCCAGGGTAATTGGAACATGATTTCATTCACTGCCTCAGCCACATCCAAACTGACTGTTTTGCTATCCTGGGTTGACTTTGCCCTCATCGTGGCAAAATGCCTGCTGTGTTTTCAAACAATGCCTAGTAGAGAGCAAAGACACCGTTCCTGACCCATCACATTGGCTAGAATTGGCCACATGTACCCCTAACAAATCTCTACTAAGAAAAATGGGGGGGGTGCTAAAGCTGGTTTAGATACTCAAGATTGCTCCTAAAGTATAGATAAGGATTTTCTTAGAAGAATAAGGTATTGAGACACTCTGAACAAAGGACTCTTAAATATGGAGGAAGGGATACTTGAGTCTTACCACACAGACAGCCATTGGATGACACATCTGTGTTTCTGATACTTTCTAAAGGAATAGAGTGTCCAATATATTAAACCTTAATTTAGAGAAGTTGGAACCTTTTATATTAAAGTTGAACCATCACCTAAGGAAGTAAGGGGAAAGAGGAGAGGGAATCAAGCTAAGAATGAAAATTTCCATTATCCTATGTGACCAGTGAAACCTAGTAAACAGCCCTGTACACTAGGGCTATATATTGACTACGCACGCGTGCGTGCATGTGTGTGTGTTTGTGTGTATGTGTGTGTGTGTGTGTGTGTATGTGTGTGTGTGTAATAATCTCCATCAGGAGGATACCTCTTTGAGATTTGAAAGGGACAATGAGCCAGCCTTGGAGTGAACACAGATAAGCTCCCAGAACAAAGAGTACTACTCACATGGTCCTGAGGCAGAGAGCATGAAATGCCAGCAGTCTGGCCCACTGAGCAGAACATCAGGAGGTGAAGATGGGCAATAAAGATGCCCTTTCAGAAGCATGTACTTCCTTGGTGAGCAATAGGAACGGGTTCTAGGAGCAGAGAACCACCAAAGGACAAACTGCATCGGTAACCAAAAAGTGGCAGTATGTATTGAAAGAGGGACACTAAACTTAGAGACGCTGCTTACAGTCATCAGAAAGCCGATGTCATCTTACTAAGTCTCAGCAAAGTTAACTTTTAGTTCTATGTAGTGGACAAAGTTCATGGTGCCTTGTTCTGGGACAATGCTAACACAGAAAAAGCGTCTCTATGTCTCCTTGGATAATTCCATTATCCAATCTGGTGAAGATGCCACTCCATGCCACAGTAGCTCCTACTGACTTCTGGAAGACTATGGTATCCCATGGAGGGACAAAGGGAAGCCTGTCACATCTCTCCATGGGCCTAGCCAGCTCTCTGTGCATAGAGACTAGATTCCATATACTGGAACACACACACAAGGGCATCTCCTTGCTCCAGTTACTATGTCCTTTCATGTTTTCCAGTTACATTACTACCTCAATATGTTCCAAAATGCTCCTCTTCCTTTATCAGGCCCAAGTTAAAAAGGGTTTTTGTTTGTTTTGTTTATATTGTTAGTAAGATGTTTCCCCCTCCCTTTTTGGCATTTTCAACACCTGTGACTATGTAGAGGCAAAGATATTGAAGAATCGTGTTGGTAGTTTGTGCACACCCTTGGGTGAATACTTCTAGGATGGATGGAGTTCATAGTATGGCTGGTGGTTGAGCTAAGCCTAGAAGGCACCACTTCTGATGTGATGAGAAAGATGAGCAAAGAGCAGAAATAGATGGCCAGGCCCAACAGCTTGGATCCTACCACAGGAGCCAAGGCATCTGGTCCAGATGTGGAGAGAGAGTTAGCTTAAAGACACTCATAGATATTCAAGGATCAGAGCCAGTGGGACCTGGAAAGTGACTGGATGCAGACAGAACTGAGGTAATGCCAAGGACACACAGCTATTCTGTCTCCTGTCTATAAAATAGTTCCTCAGCGGAAACCATTCCACATGGGATGCTGCTGAGGACTGGGTCTTCTTTTCCATGACCTCATTCGGGAACACTGATGAGGAGCAAACGGTCTTCAAAGCAAAGTACCAGGAGTTGGGTTAGCGCCTGTTCAAGGGCGTTTGAAAATGCACCCAGGTAACTGTGTACTAGAAATCTCCTCTGCCTACTTTAACCAGTGGCTACCCTGTCTTCTCAGTATGGTTGTATTAGTTACACAGCCCATCTTTGGCGGGTGAAAGTATGACGTGAGGAACATTAGGTAACTAGATGGCAGAGAAAAGACAGGAAGTGTGGTCAGGCTGTACAACTTCAGGGCCACCGCCACTGACACACTCCATCTAGTAAGAGACCTAGGTACCAGAGCCTTCCAGAACAGGCCACCAGCTGGGGGCCAGGTGTTCAAATGAATGAGCCCACGAGGGAGCATTTCACACTCAGACCATGACAAAAGGTTAATGTCATACATGAAATCACTTCCCTAACTGTTGTTTCTTTTCTCTGTTCCTTCCGGAAGTATATTCGGTGCTCTTCGAACTGGTGCTTACATGGTGTACATTTTGATGACCAAAGGCCTGAAGCAGTCAGTATGTGACCAGAGTTTTTACAATGGACCTGTCAGCAAATTCTGGGCCTATGCATTTGTGCTCAGCAAAGCACCCGAACTAGGTGAGTGCCCTTCCCCCCTCCTCATCCCCCTCCCCCCACCCCACCCCCACCCCTGCTGTTGCAGCTTCATACACACAGGACTTATAAAGAATGAAACAAAGACACACACAGTGCGTAGGTCTGTCCTTGCTGGTTGCTGAAAAGCTAGAATGCATGTACTTGAAGAATTTGATTCTCTGCCACTCCTTTGCTCTCTCTTTTTTAAGTAACTGTACGTTCTGGATATTGACAGAAAAGGAGTTTTCAAATGCCAATTTCCAAGCAGTACTAAAAATAAGCCACTCTCGGGGAGTATATATGATAACACACGGCCTCTTTTCCGAGGCCCATTAACAGTTGAGCTGATACTAAAGTTGGGGGTGGGGGGAATGAACAGCATATCAGTTTTCAAGTCACAGAGATAAGCAGGGCTTCATCTCTAGAGTTCGGATTCAGATTGGGAAATTAAGCTTCGCTTGTGGGGTTCATGTTCTCGTTAGCAGATGCTAACTGTTGAGTGCTGCTGTTTGATTTTACTCATCCCTGAGTGTGGCCCCGGAGAAAGTGAACGTAGGGCACCTGCTGGGAATTTGTGAGCATTCTTGCTCTGTTTACAAATCCCCTTTTGCCATTTGATGGACTGGAAAGTCAGGGTGACATGGGTTACAGAAGTGTTGACCAGTGACAAGGGCTTAGTCCGGGCACAGGTCTCTGGGAATGTGTCCTTACTGCCAGAGTAAGGGATCCACTGGTGAGAGTGGAACTCTGAGTGAACCCATGGCTCACAAAGTGGCATATATTCCTGAGGAAGACAGGTCATCCTTCTCTCTGGGAGACTTCATATTTATAAGCCAGGATTAATAATTATGGCTTTAGTACAAATATCTGAGTGTTGGAATTAAGGGACACGAGTTGCTGTTAACTTAAAAGTATGGCCTAATAGATGTTTACTATTAGGCTTATAATTATTACGGCGGTGTTATTTAACCCGTTTAAGCTATTTGCCACAATGTGCTGGTAGTCTGCCACTCCTAAGGAAGACTAACAAAAAGCTCTATCTAAAAACCTTTCCTATGAGGATCAGAATTTAAAAACAGGTCCCTACATGATCCAGAGTGAATAATAAACAAACAGTGGTGTGTGTACACACGGTAGGCACATATACATGGAGTCCCATGAACACGAATTCATAATAAAATGCATTGCTATGGACTCAGTCACCAATGAACTTGTATAAGCACCTACCATTAGAATGCAAAGCTACTTTACACAGAATTTTACAATATGAAAACTACAGATCAGGAAATGTTGTGTGACTGTGGGATGGTGTGTGGCATATACATGGCATATACATGCCATGATATCCATTTGGAGGTTGGAGGACAACCTTGGAGGCTGAGTCCTTACCTTCACCATTTAAGATAAGGTCTCTGGGGGAGTGTTGACACATGTCTTTAATCCCAGCACTCAGGAAGTGGAGACAGGGTTAGAGGTGAGCCTGGTCTACAGAGTAAGTTCCAGGGCAGTCAAGGCTACACAGTGAAGCCCTGTCTCCAGAAACCAAACACCAAACAAAAACAAAAAACAAAAAATGAAAACAAAACAAAAAGACCAAGCAAACAAAAGAAGACGGGAAAATAAGGTCTCTTGTTCAGCTAGTGTGCACACCATGCTAGTTGCCCCCAGGCTTGTCTCCCCTCTTTCCTTTGACAATCGCTCTACATCCTGCTTTTTTTTTATGAGTTCTGAGGATGCACGCAGGTCCTCTTGCTTGTTGAAGTGTTCACTTTGACTAACACAGAAACTCTGAAAGATGCTGACAGTGCTCCAATGACGCTAGTGTGGTGGCATATGCGTCATACGGTTTCAGATCCTTCATGGAAGTATTTTAAGATCTGACTACATTTCCTAATTTAAAAATATGGAATGGTGACCTCCAAATACTCTACAGCTTGTGTAACAATGGCCTTGTCTGCTGAGTGTCACAAGTCTGAAAATCCAAAAAGTTGTCCCCAAAACAGGAGCCATGGCACTCATTTACAGCATGTTTGCAAATTAAGTTTTCTTATCTTTAGATCCTACCTTCTGCCTTTCTATAGTCTAAGACATATGAAATCCTTTATGACTACAAAAGAGAAAGATGTGTACACACACATACAAATATGTGTACACAAACATATATGTGCATACACGTACACACACAAATATATATGTGTACACATACACACTAATCCTCCCCAAAGCACACACCTCTAGTTTTCACCACCTTCTTTTCCCCTGGTGGCTAAGTACTTATAACATTCTCACTGTGGTGAGACCATCATGCCATCCATTTCTGGAATGCATGTATCTTCCCCAGCTGCACCTGACCTCACTCACCACTCTTAATAATGGCAATAAGTGCTCTCTGTCTCTGGGGAAATGGTGAGCTCCTTTCAGTGTATTTAAAGGACTCTGCACCACCAGAACAAGTGCAAGCAAGAGAGCCGCCCCTCTACTCTTTGTGCCAAATTGCAGCGCCTACAGTTTGAATTCTGTTAGAACCTGCTGAGATTTGCTTTTGTTGCCACTTGGAAACATCTGCTCTGAGTCAAGGCCCTTGCTCAGCCGAGCTTGTCATTGTTTGGAAGCCCTCACTCAGCGGCACTCCAACTCACGCTGCCAAGAGAAGCTCAGCCATCAGCAACAAGCCACATACAGAGTTAGAGCAACACGTCTCTTGGTGGCCGTGATTGCCCCGGCAGGAGAATTGCTACACAGAGATCTTAGGTACAAGACACACCATGTCTTGTCTGCTAGTTGTCTCTTGGCTGAGAATACCTGAGCCAGGGGTTGTGTAGGGGTCAGCGTAAACAAGCAGCCATGAGTCGGAGGGTAACAGAATGACAAAGCAGACACCTTCAAGAGATTAAAACCCTGGGCTCATACTTGGCCAACAGAAATTCCACAATACCAAGGGACATTTGCTCAAGAAAGATTGGCCGGGGCATGGTGGCGCATGCCTTTAATCCCAGGACTCAGGAGGCAAAGGCAGGCGCATCGCTGTGAGTTCGAGGCCAGCCTGGTCTACAAAGTGAGTCTAGGACAGCCAAGATAACATGGAGAAACCCTGTCTCGAAACCGCCCCCTCCCCCCCAAAAAAAAGATTGGCTGGCCAGCATCAAGCCCATCACAGTCCTTGGGATGGCATGCATTTCTTAGTTCCTCTATAGCTTCTGCCATACCTAAAATTTCCAAGATTTGGCCTGCCTCAGGGAAATGGGCCATTTGATCAGAAGACGTAGCTATACAACTCATGGCAACAGCCACGGAGATTGTGGCTGGCCCTTCTGCAACCCTGCCATGGAATGTATATATTATGGGAAGCCACCATTGCTGGGGACAGTAAGTTTAATGTAGCTTTGAGTAGAGCTGCTCATAACCATCTGCATCGTCTAGGGTTCTGAGCAGGAGTTCTGAAAAGGACTCGATGTAAATTCAGATGAATTATGTTTTCAGGATTTCGTGACAGATTGTTCCCCATTTCTTACATTTCCTCCCAAAGTAACTGGGCCTACTGAGACACTCCAGCATACACCTGCCCCCCCTACCCCCACCCCGCCACCCCCATGGACAGGAGAAAGCACAGAGTCCTTCAGTGCTGCAGCCTGGCTTCTGTTCCCATGCTGTCTCGTTAAGCAAGCAGTTCATCATGCCAGAGCGATATGATAGAATGATATGTAAGGAGTTAGGCAGGATGAAGTGCTTATTTACGGCAAACTGCTTTTCTTACAATTGGGCATTATGTCAGTTGATATTTTTAATGAATGTTAAGAGACTCATTAAAAACCATCTTGGTTAGGACTGACTAAATTTGTTTTGAACATGGAATTCCTTAGCCTTCCACCTTCTTTCCACTATTAACAAAGGCAGTCCAGAGAAGGGAGGGAGGCTCTCGGCAGTGTAGTTTTATATCAAGTAGAGTTTGGCCAGTTGCCTTCTGTCATTTCTACCCATCTGACATTTCCAGGCATAATAAGAACCAGCGTCTCACAAGAGAGCAGAGGATTTCCATGGAAATTTTATATAATAGGCTTAGAAATGTAACCACTGGCCACTTTGCTTTCTGTTTTTAAAAAAATATGAAGTAATTATGTTTGATAACCCAGTAGGCATCCCAAGCCCCCCCCCCCAATTACTCAGCCTTGCCTGTACCAAGAACCCTAGGCCATCCACCAAGTATGAGGAGGAAGACTTGGGTATGTGCCTGCCGCCATTTGTCTGCAATGCAATCTCAGAGCATTTTGCTGGCCATTTGAGTTTGCACTTCAGGGTGCCTCCTGGCCGTGCTTGCTCTGAGACCTGTCACCCGTCCCCTACTGCTCATACTCAGCCATACTCTTACATATATGGTTGAGTCTGGTTGGTAATGTCCATTTCAGATCACAACAATTTTCTATTGACTATCTTGAAAAAGCAGCCAGGATTGCCCTCCAACCCTTACGGAGGCAGCTGCCGTCCACACTCACTCAACATCCCTTTGTTTCTCTCTTTGTCTTCTAGGAGATACGATATTCATCATTCTGAGGAAGCAGAAGCTGATCTTCCTGCACTGGTACCACCACATCACTGTGCTCCTGTACTCTTGGTACTCCTACAAAGACATGGTGGCCGGGGGTGGTTGGTTCATGACTATGAACTATGGTGTGCATGCCGTCATGTACTCATACTATGCCTTGCGGGCTGCGGGTTTCCGAGTCTCCCGGAAGTTTGCCATGTTCATCACCTTGTCCCAGATCACTCAGATGCTGATGGGCTGTGTCATTAACTACCTGGTCTTCAAGTGGATGCAGCACGACCATGGCCAGTGCCACTCCCACTTTCAGAACATCTTCTGGTCCTCGCTCATGTACCTCAGCTACCTTGTGCTCTTCTGCCATTTCTTCTTTGAGGCCTATATCGGCAAAGTGAAGAAGACGACGAAGGCTGAATAGTCTCACGCGCTGAGGAGGAGGAGGAAGACATAGCTCAGGGGCATCACGAAAAATAACAGACAAAAAGAAAATGGCACAAGGAATCACAAATGGTGCAGCTAAAACAAAACAAACAAAACATACGTTAGGAGCAGACCCACAACCCAAGGCAGCTTGGGGAGTGATGATTAGGTTGACTTAACCCAGTAAGTTTATGATCCTTTTCGGGTGAGGACTCACTGAGCGCATCTTCATCTCACAGCATCGTTGCTGGGGGGACCCTTCCCTTTTACCCGTCAACTCTAGAACACGCGCCACCCAAAGGGAGCAACAAGTAGAAAGATTAGTGGAGAGCAAGCAAAACACTACAGGACGAGAGGGGGAAATCTATTCAGAGCTCTTTTTCTCGAGGATAAAGGAGTTTCCTTTACACACACACACACACACACACACACACACACACACACACACACACA
>OU015753.1:81836052-81869224 GCA_907169655.1 Acomys percivali
ACACACACACACACACACACACACACACACACACACACACACACACACACATAGACACAGTCCTTTCTATCTTTTCAACATATAACCAGAGGTGGTAGAAAAGATAAACATGGAACAGACACAGGGTTTATATCTAGAATGGCAATGCTTTTGAAAAAAAAAAAAAAAAAACTCAAGGCCTTTTAAAGAAAGGTTAGCTTGTAACCCCTTGACAAAAGATGTCTTAACTATTTTTATTGCAATTGAAATTAAAAGGATGGGTATTTTTCCCCTTCACGACACAGCCTCAGGCCAGTACACTTGCTACAACCAAAATGGACAACACTTCCCCGTGACACACTCTGGGAGAATGGAAACCATGCAGCTCACATCCACCACCACCACCACCCCCCCAAAAAAAGGGCCCCACCACGGCAGACCCTGTAGTTGAAGCCTCACATTGATTGACAACCGTTAACTTCTGCGCTTCCCTGAGATGTGATGCATCCTTTGTTCAGTTGCCCCGGACTGTAGGACAGAAGAGTAAATGCAGAATTGAAGTGACAGAAGCTCAGCCTGGTGACTTGAAAATGGTATCTTGTACTGTCTGTGGCAAAACTCAGCCCATCACCACCAGAGCCGGAAAAGGAGGAAGGACCGTGACAAGAGACCAGAGCTGGACAGTGTGTTCGTGTCTCCTTCCTGTTTGACTTCACACATACTCCTGGATCTCTAAATAAGGCCCTGTGACACAGTCTGTGTTTTCTATATTTTTTGTGACTTTCAAAATCAGATCTGGGGCTCTGCCTGATTTGAGGTAAACACTGTGTTTCTGCATCTGCTCCCTAAGCAATGCAGAGGCGTGTGAAGTGCCCTCTGCTGGCCAAGTGAGAAACTACAACAAACACACTTCATAATAGGTTGAAACTAGTTGACCACAAAGGGCCTGCGTAGATTAAACCCTAAGTTTTAAGTGCTGTCAGAACACCTGTCATACATTTGACCAAATCAGAACAGAACCTCTCTGCTTCAAGTAAGCTTCATAAATTTTTAAAGTGACTTTCACTTGGGAACTCAGAAAGTCAATGTATTAAGAGCCATATTCTTTAAAAAAAAAAAAAATAGAAAGAAAGAAAAAAGCTAGACAATGTTATCTGTAATATTTCAGTCCTCTACAAGCCAAATAAATGTGTCGATGTTCCTAATATTTCAAAGACGCAATTATGTAAAGTTGTTCAATGTGATATAATAGTATTCTAATTGGTTAAGTAGCTTAATGATTAGGCAAACTAGAAGAAACAATTAGAGGCTACTACACTGCGTAGATACACATAACCACAAACACACAGAAGTGTGAGGTACTAATGAATAGCTACACAATTTTTGGCTAGCAGAAACTATCACTTACCTTCCTTTACTTGAGCGTGTACAGTAAAAGGGATTTCTTTCTCAAATTATTTTTATATTATTTTAGCTTTAACTGTGCTGCCATTTGTGAAACAGCCACTCAGCCTTTCTGTGAGAGAAGGCATGGGTGTTTTCAGTGGCTTCCTTATGTGTGGAATTGGAAGAGCATAAAATTTGATTCCATTCTGTATGAATGGGTCAAACAGTGAACAGAGAGTCCATGCAGATCTAGTCATGACTGAAAGACCAGGAAAGGGAGCCAAGCAGGGGCTGGGGTATCCGTGGCATCCATGTTAACACTGTGTGGCAGCTGATGAGTCACACACAATCGGAAGGATGAACTGTTAGGGCGGAAGTTGACTGGCACGGAAAGTACAGAGCCACTTCGTCGAGTGGAGTCTTAGGATGTAAGTGTTGCGTTTTGTAAATGCACAGTAGTGTACAGTCAGCAGCCCTCCCCTTGCCTTATAGAGGAAAGTGAGAAAAATAATGAGAACAGACAAAGAGGCCACCTATCAGTTGACTTGAATCCAATCAAAAGGCCAAGCTGAGGTTCATCACGTTGAATCGGTTTAATTCAGATATTTATCATAGAATACAGGTTACACTATGGAAATAAGCATAAACTTTAAAAAGACTAAGCTATGCTTCCAAAGCACTTTAACATTCGCTTCATGCCGTGTTCACTTGTAAAATAACTTAAGACTATTCATTTGCAGGATGAATAATAATAAATAGTTCTAAACCAGCTAACTATAGCTATAGGCATTTCCAGAGTTCATCATGGGAAGAAAAAGCCACATTTTTAAAATGAAACAAAACAGAATTCTGACATAGGCTCAGCACACTGTTTTCAATGCATTAGCTTAGCTGCTCTAATTATATTGAGATACGAGGCTGGACCACTGGCCTATGACACATCTGAAACCTGCCAGAGAACCGACTGCCACATGGATACTACTGCTATCAGTGAACATTCCGGGCGAGCAAGTTTTTGTAGCTGCCCCACTATGCTGCAATAGATTATCTTTCTATTGACGATTTCTCACTGCATTCCAATCCCAGTGTGGTGAAAACTTTATTCCTGGGTTGACTGAAAACAAAGCCGTGGTTTCATATAACTGCACTTTTGTTCACTAGGTCTGAGCATCAACTCAACTGTGTGAGTTTGCAATGAAATTCTAGTGAGAAACACTCCATGCACACAGTAGGAGATTTTTATCTGGACCTTCTAAGTGTCACTTATGAGACAAGAACAACCATAATTGTTATTTATTTATTGTATTTATATCCAATGCCAGGCCAAAGTATTGCATTTAAATCACAGTTCAAGGTATTTCAGGCAGTCCCACCCCACCCCCATATTTCTCATCTGTCTGCACTATAGAAGTTTGAGACTGAGGGAAAATACATATGCATTGCTTCAGGAGAAAGCAGGCTTGCTGTGTCTCCAGCAGTCTTCATTTATGAAACCTATTGGTCCACCTATTAACATAGTTCAGGCAGAAGCTTCATATAGGCAGACTATCAACAGGAGCCTAGGAGGGCACTTCCAGCAAAAAGGCCTCCGGATTATCTTTGTTGTTTGTTTGTTTTAGGCCAATTACATCTTCATGATAAGAAAAATGCTCCTCTCACCTTAGCATTCCAAAGCACCATTACACTGGGGTAGAATGTTCCAGAAGGCTGGCTATATTCCCAAACTGCTCAGTTACTTGAGTGTGTCTGGTCGCTATCCTGCTAGGAGCCTGCCAGATGCTGACAAGTCGGCCCTAGCACATTCAGAGAGCCTTCTCGACAGCGGGTGTGCCGATCCTTTGACTACTGGGTCGCATCAAGGTCAAGAGAGATCTTAGAGAAAAGAGAAGACCAAGTAGACTTCTCAGCCTCCTGGAGTTGCAAGCTTTGAGTTGCATGTGCAGGACCCATGTCTGGACACGCTTCCCTGCAAAAGTGTCAGTTCTGGAGAGCGACAGTTATGTGCGAATGTCATGATGGTAGCTTAAGGCATTTCTTCTAATGCATCTTTTCCCAGTCTTTGTTTTGATAGTAAATATGTTGTTATCATTTTGGGACAGTAGAGTGTGTGGTCCTGTCAATCGTTGTCTTCTACAGCTTAACTTCCTGTCCCTGTTCTTCTGTACAGCACCCGTTTCCTGGTGACTGACATCCCTGCCATCAGAAAGGGATTTGGGTGACAATTCACAGCATATGACCTGTCACTTCTGCATATTAAAGTGGCACCTGATAAAGCAAGGATGCCCTGTTTTGTTCGAACACTCAATATGAAGCTCTGCATTCTAGTTGGCCATTGAGCCAACATCCTATGTACGTGATAGAGACACAGAACTGTGCAGAATTCTCAGTGCCTGTTGTGACAGACTATACTTAAACACGTTTTTGAGCCATATAGCAGAATCCATAGGTGAAAAGTTAAAGTGCGCCTGCTTGGCATCACGGAATACTCAAAAGCCTGTTGTATAATCCGAACTCTCCTCAAACTCAGATACTTTGAAAAGTCAGGATTCAGAGTGATGGATGCCCAGGCATCTTTTTTTTTTTTTTCTGCCCCCTGGAAACATTTCCCTGGTGCGTACAGAGGGAGCCATCTGGGTGGTTTGGGAGAATCTTGGAAACAACTGTGATTGCAGGTCAGACAAAGCCAAATTCATATTTCTATGTCACTCAGCAGATCTCCACGCCCACCCATAAAACAACTGCATTATAGTCACATTCTCCTGGAGTAGCTTGCTGATTGATCCCTCAGGCCACAGTACAACCAAATTTGCAATGCTGATAGGCCACACCAGAAAGGACCCCACTCACTGGCATTAGATGACATTGTTTCCCCAACGCCTGGTGGCACTTGAGTTTTTTTGTTTTTCCTCCTGGTTGACAAAGATCAAGACGTAGCCTGATTGTGCCTCCTACTAGTGTGGATGTGTTTCCAATAAGTGTGGGTCTGAGCATGATCGGGCTGACTTTCTCACTGCTACCCTGAAAACGACTGGCGTTCTGCTTCCTAGGCCCTAAACCCACATTCAGGGGGAAACTCACTATCAAGCCTCACAGGAAATCAGCAGTGTTGGAATTCATATTTTCAAGTGCTTATTTCATGACATTAAAAAATATTTTTGGTGTATTAAGATTTAAAATAAAGTCATCATAACTTTTGATTTAAAACTGGTTTCTAGTTTTTGTTGTTTTTCATCTCTGGTCGAGAACAGTCCCAAAAGGACACTGTAGGCTAACCTGAATTCTCTGGAAAGCCATTATTTTATCCATGTGCCAATAGGATACAGGACTGTGTCACCCATGTGTCTCTTACAGCCCAGATATGATGTGCAAGGACTCAGAACACATGCCAATTCTAAAAGGTGCCCACCTCCTCCAGAAGGCTTTTTACCCTCACAACATCCTACAGATGATGTGGTTCCCACACCTCTTGTCTCTTCGTATTGTCTTACTGAGGCAGAGAGATGAAATAGGCTCACACTTAAAATCACTGGTGAAGACGGGGTGAAGATAGGCTCCCCTTGCTGTAGCTTTTCCTTTGAAAAGCAGTTGGATATAAGTGAATAAAAAGCCAAGTATCATGCACTGAGCTTATTCGTGTCTCAAAACTGTTTTGGGGCAAGACGCATTGGAGAATTAAAATGGGCAGCATATCCTTAGTCACGCCTCAGAATGCCAATCACATGCCAACTATTGCTGGGGCAGTCCAGACCCACCACTCTTTGACCCTAAGACAGTCTAACCGCGAAGTTCAGCTGCTAGCCCACTGTTGCGTGCTTTGAGGTTCGGTGATTTACGTCGTCATCAGGGTTCTTTGGAACCTTGCTGTGAGGCATTTATGCTTAAAAGCGAAGAACTTGATGTTCATGGAGGTTTTCCACAGCCAGATGCTTCTGCTCACCGGATCTCTGAATGTGTCATTAAGACAGAGCTTCTTAATTCCTCTTATCAACTATTTGATGTATTATTGTTTTTTAAATTACATGTATTATCTGTCGGCCCGGCTAGCGATCAATCAAGACACAGACACTTGTTATATTTTAAAATAGCCTTAGTTAGCCTGGGGCAGGGCAGATATCAGTCCTCTAAACTACCTCCCATAGTGTGGCAGGCATGAGAGCCCTGTCTCAATCCCATGCCATCTGTTTCCAATAACCTCTATCAAGCTCCCTCCCATCCATAATCCCAAGTACCTGATAATATTCTTCATCTGGGCTGGTTTCTCCATCCACGCCGGCCATGTGCTTCTCCAGCTAACCCATAGCAGCCTTCCTCTCTTCACTTTAGGTCTCTCTCCTTCTCCTTGTGGATGTCCTTCTTCCCAGAATTCCTCCCTCTCTAAGCCACACCTATCTCTTCCCTGCCCAGGTGGGATGGCTTTTTATTAAGCAAAAGGTGGGTCAGACAGCAAGCAGTAGTTAGCATCAAAATACATCAGATTATCCCAACAATGTATTTTCTTATTTCAGGATTGATTGGGAGAAATCCATGATGTACAAAGTATTTTAATTAGTATTTTTAAAAAAGGGGAGGGGGAGTAAGTATGAAGCCTAATATGAACTTATAGTTTCTGTTCTGGTGTGTCTTAAGAAACAGGTTTCAGGAATGAATCTACCAGCCAAAACCTATGCACGCTTATCCTACCACTGCCTACCAATAACTACCACAGGAGCTTGATACTTGGGCTTGGGTTTTGTTTCAGAACTTTTAATTTAGTATCTTAAGCCAGCGGTCACAGTGGACATCTGACACCAATGATCAGATCCATGAAAATAACCAAAATGGCTCCCCAGGGACCAGCTGTACCCGGTATATCTCCCAGGCTTCACATACGTGTACTGTTGATTTCTGCAAGTGTCCGACACCAAATTGGCAGGCCGAGCTAAGCACAGACCTGTCTGTGTGCGCATGTGTGACCGTTCTTCTTTGTGTTCCACAAAACCCAACAGAACAGACAGAATTGCCAACTTTTCTTCTCTGTATTTCCTATTTGGATTGGCTTGACTGTAAGTCTCTTGCTGCTTCTCCCTAAAGCAGAGGGCTGAACAGTCACAGACTACACCCTCCACAACCGCTGGGACACCCATCTCTTTCTTAGTTGATCAGCTCAGATACCTGTTAATATAACAAAAAGCTGCCTGATAGAGCCCTTTTGCATCTTTAAATGTCCCCCTCCCCCTGCTCTTCCCTCTCCCTCCCAGGGTTTCTCTGTGTAGCCTTGGCTGCCCTGGACTCACTGTGTAGACCAGGCTAGCCTTGAACTCAGTGATGCTTCTGCCTCTGCCTCCTGAGCGCTGGGATCACAGGTGCGCACCACCACGCCCGGCTTAAGCGGCCCTTTGTTTTCTCTGCTCTTCACTATTTTTCATCTAATGATTGGAACTGGGCACCTCTGGGATTTTTTTTTTTTCCTTATGAATTTACAGAGCCCAATTCTTTATGGAAGAGATCTTAATGTGACACCACCTTGAAATCTAAGGGTTAAACCCATGTGGCTGCCTCCTCCTGACTCAGGCCTGCCTTCTCACAGTAAGCTGGTGTCTTCAGCTTCCCTGGGGTGGAAACGCTGTTCTCCACTCCGAGGTTTCACACACAGCTTCCTTTCTTATTGACTACACTAATTCCTTTCATACTAGAGGGGAAACTACCCACCTCACGCCACGGGGCGGCAGTGGGGGGGGTGGGAGGGGGCAGGGAGGGATTGCTCTGCTATGTTTTATTTATGAAAACTCTGGTGGGTGTTTGAGGCAGCCAACCTCTCTGTGGGGAGAAAGAAAACTTTGCCTGCACCCTCTGTGACTCCTAGATACACACGAGTCACTCTAAAATATCAGCATTTTTGCAAAATGAGTACTTGGTCTCCAAGTGAGAAGCAATTCTCATTTCACCTGAGTTTGCAAATAATAAAATTGATAGGATATAAATTAATTGACTTTCCAAACTGACTTAAGCAGCCTTGCCAACTCCTATGTTCATTTGTATGTAACCTGACTGGGAGCCACTAGCCTCTGAGGGACATTTTTTTTTTTCCCTTTTTCTGAACTGTGGTCCCACAGATACCACTGACATCTGCCAGGTCTCTTGCATCTCACTCTAGAAACCAGCAGGAGGGAAGGGAGCTAGCTGTCTTGAATGGTGAAGCTAGATGTCTTCCTCCAGTTCGTCTCAAACCCTTCACTGGATTTTTCCCGTGGCCCTGGAAATCTCTCTACAGGACCAGGTTCAGCCATAGTCAGCCAGCAGCTGCGTCTCTCCACCAGTCACATCTGTCATGGGATAAGATGTGCTTTCCCTGTGGTCAGATGAGTCTGTGAGAAAAAACTCCTCCCTCTACTAAGAAGCCAAACACCGGGCCGGAAAACAGTAGATTGTGTGTGTGTGTGTGTGTGTGTGTGTGTCTGTCTGTCTGTCTGTCTGTCTGTCTGTCTGTCAGGGGGGGCGGTCTCTGTTCTGTTCTTCTGTGGGGGTCAAAGGTTTTCCTGACTAAAGCTCACAGACCTAGTGTCTTCTTCCCTGTGTGAATGAATATCTGCAGCAGCGTGGTGAGTGGACCCTTGGGATCATTATAGCAGCTCCCTAAACCTGCCCAGACATACCTCGTGAGACCCAGGGATGTGGGCTCCTTTTTTATAAGCCCCAGTTCTCCCTGCCAGGTTGCCTTTACGTAAGTACAGACATTTCTGAGACTGTGAAATCACCCAGACTATCCAGCTGGATGAAAGAAAGAAAAATGCACATGCGTGCTCGCACATGCACACACACACGCACACACCATGGAATGAAAACCTACTTAGTCACATACAAGTCCAGATTTTGCAGCAGGAATTGGTTGTTTTTTGTTTTGTTTTGTTTTTATTAAAAGAGTGAGCACAACTGCCAAGCTTGTATTCATTCCTGACTCACAGCCTTCGCATGTGCTCTTTTTCCTGTCTGGAGCATGCAGAGTAAGCCATCCTCATCTGTGGACCTTGTCCACTGCAGGAAACACTGTTGGTTGTGTTGTCCCATTGGTTGCGTGTCCATTTTACCCCAGATTTCTAGGGACTGGTAGAGAACTAAGAATTTGCTAGAAGAAGAAAGATATATTAATATGTGGTTATTAATATAATACATGGCAGGGTAGATCTCTAGCTTCTTCATACCCACACTTAGAGAGGAGGAGAATCCTTGTGTTTTCCACTTATGCATTCATTCATTCATTCATTCATTCATTTGTTCTTTGTGTGCATGCAGTGCGAGTGGAAGCTAAGGTCACTTCCTGATCAGTCATCCACCTCATTTTTTGAGACAAGATGTCTCACTGGCTGAGACCAGTGAGCCTCCGGGGTCCACCGCACCCAGCTTATTTTATGTGGGCGCCAGGAATCAACCTCATGTCCCCATGATTGCATGGAAAGCACTATCCTAACTTAGCCCCACAATGCTCGCTTCTAACCAGCAGAGCTGTGCCCTGGACCTCTGTATATAAGCATCTTCCTATTCCACTACAAATGTTGCTGTTTCCTGTGGTGCAGTGTCGGGGGTGGGTGACAAGCATCTTCTTTCAGGCTTGAGGGCATAGGTGCTGGGCCTTGGTTTCCTCATTCAGGCAAAGGAGATAATGATGGTACTGACTGGGCACTTGTTGAGATGGCTGACATAGATGATGCTTACAAAGCCCTTAGCACCATTGTTGGTACTGGCAACCACGGGATGAAGGCTAGTCAGTATTGTTGTGTCCACTGTTGCTCCTTTCTCTTCTCCAGCCTACTCCAGTGATTCTCTAAACAGCTGTCAATAAAGTTTTCTACCCATTCTTTGTTCAAAATATGAGCTATAATCAAAACATCAAAATGTAGAGGATGAGATGTAGGTATCGATAAACAGGTACATTTCAATAATTATACCATGCTTCAATTTGGGTGGAGTAACACTTGGTTTCACAATCTTGTCGCAGTTTGGTTTTAAGGATTCATTCACGTAAAATCAGCCAAGACCTTTAGGTGGGGAGGCTCCCCTGAATATTCAATACTGACTGGTAGCTTTCTAACCTGCCCTAGGATGTCATTTTATTTATTCACTTGTCTATTTATCTATACTTATTTTCACTATAGGCTTACCTCTAGCATTAATATTGTGAGAATTTTTAAGGCACTAGAAAGTAACTTCTGTACTGTGTAGCTTAAACATCAGTACGTCTGCATATTACAGTTTATAATCACAAGGCTGCTATAAAAACTTCAACCCCTGAATTTAAGGTGGGTGGCCTTCCTCGAGTGTGGTTTTGATGGTCAAGTTTATCAAGAACGTGTATCTTATCAGTGCTTGAGAGCCCAGGTGCAGGCTTGCTGGGAGTTGAAGGCCAGACTGCAGTATCTAGTGAGAACCCTGGACTACATGGTGAGGTGTTCTCCCAAACAGACAGAAAGAGGGCAGGTGGAGGGAGGGAGACAGACAGACAGAGAGATCCAGACAGAAAGACATCTCTGTCCTACACAGGTATTTCTGCTGAAAGAGACTTGACTCGGGAACAAAACCATCCTCCCTGAAGATTATTATATTCAAAACACCCTAGCCTGGATTTCTCATAGGATAACTTAATGTGCACTTGTCATCCGAAACCTGTGAGTGAGCATTGTTCACTTAGAGGGAGGACCAAATGCACACCGTTCACTGAGCTTCCATTTTAAAGCATCTGTAAGAAAACCATGGGAAGAAGGTCGAGTTCGCTTACTTGTCCATTCAGAGTGAGTGGGCTGTTTCTGGACCTTTCTTTCGGCGGTGTGCGTGAACTGTGGGGCTGTGTGAAGCTCATCTCTGTCAGGCAGACATCTCCTCCACGCCCTCCATGCACTTTCTACTTCTGCTTTATTTCACCAGCAAATCACACTGACTGCATTTCAGTTATAATAGCTGCCCTTCGGCTGCTGGTCAAAGGAGTTCAGCCTAGTGCCCAGCCCCGAATTTATTTCAGGTCTTACCAAAATGGCTCATAGTCAAAATTGCACGAGCATTTTCAAAAGCAATGCGGCATTAGTTACTACATTTTTAAGTGCTCCGGATAGTTTGATGGGTAGGTAACTTTACTGTATCAGCTGCCAATCAAGCCTTTTATCTTGAGAGTTTTGGAAGAAGGAAGAGTGAAGAGGCTGTTGAGAGTAGTGCACTGAGTGGTCATGCTCCAATACCTAACTTTTCTTCCATATTTGTTTGAAGCAAACCTCCAGCATGACATTTCACTTCTAAGCCTGTTACAAAGCACTCTCCTCTTGTCATATAACTGTGCTGTGGGTGTTATACAATTTTGCAAACTTAATAGTAGTTTCTATCATGTAATATCCTGTCCATGTTTTGAAAGTCCATAATTGAGCCAGAGAGAAGGGCCATTGGGTAAAGCCACCTGCCAGCAAGCCTTACATCCGTAGTTTGATTCCCAGGACAGACACACTGTGGAAGGCGAAAACTCTCAAAAGTTGTCCTCTGCTCTCCATACGAGCTGTGATGCAAGTACACACACACACACACACACACACACACACACACACACACACACACACGGAGAAAAATGTTAAAATAAGTCTATGATTACCTCCAAGATGCCTGTCTGTCTCTTTGTTTGCTTGAGACAAGAGTCTTCTCCCTTTGTAGCTCTGGCTGGCCTTGAACTTGTGACCCTATTGCCTCAGCCTCCTCAGTGCTCGGATGACACGTGTGCACTACCACATCCAGCTTCAAGATGATGCAGAGAGATTTTTTTTCCCCCTTTCTTCCAAAAATAGCCTGTTACTATGAGAGTTCCACATTCTGGGTTTTTCATTTAGCTAAATTCTCTGTTTCCTGACACTGCCTATGAATGAGAGTTGGGTGGGATACACGCATGGGACTCTTTATAAGAACCCTGTAGGTGGTTCTCAGGAGTGTGGGCTGCTTCTAGCAGGAGGCAATCTGAGTCTGGGTGCCCATCCTGGGAAGTCAGTGCCCACAGGTCAGTGGGAACAATTGTCTCGTGGTAAATAAGTTTCCTGCCTTGCCCTTTCCATTTGTCAGCCCTTCCTGAATAGTCTCTCTATCTTAGTGCCTATTTTGATGAGTCTTCTCAATCACTGATTCCCTTGAAAGAGGAAGCACAAGTTTAGTATCGTGCTACTTCTTCCATGTGTATTAACTAGAATTATTTTGTGTTAAAATTAAAGAAAAAAAAATTCCTTACCCTAGGTAAGTGGTTCTCAACCTTCCTGACGTGGTGACTTTAATACATTTCTTCATGTGGTGATCTGCAACTATAAAATTATTTTGTTGCTACTTCATAGCTGTGATTTTGCTACTGTTATGAGTCATAATGTAAATATCTGATATGCTGGATAGCTGACCTAAAGGAGTTGAGACCCACAGCTTGAAAACCATTGCCCTACGGCAATCTGAACTGCATTTATAGAGGCAGGACAGGCACGCCTCTGATTCTTTGCTTAAATAACCAGTTTCCACATTTGACACACAGCCACCGTAGATGCTTACCAGTCCCTGAATTTTCTTCTTTTACTCTTCGGTTATATTTATGAATGCATCGATTTCTCTATGTGCAATGTAACTGACCCAACTGGAGTCCTTGGTAGCCCATGGCCTCTGAGGTTCTCTCTTTGTGAGTACGGCCTCCACGCTTTCTTTTTTTTTTTTTTTTTTTTTAACTTTAAATTTTATTTATTTAGCTAACAACCCTGGAACAAGATATTCACATCAGAACTCATTGCAAGCAGGGATCTCACCCCCGATATCTCATTAGCTAAAAAGGATATAGCAAAGTTAAAAAGCACGACAGAACCACTCCACCACCGGCCACAGCCTAATCTGTGTAGAGGCACAGGTCAAATTGACCGGAAGCTGGCATCACTCCCAAACACTGGTCCAGCTCCAGGGTCTTCATGGCTTCCTCCAGCTTGTGCATCCCTCTCTCCTGATGCAGGTGGTACCTCTCAGCCATGGACTGCAGTATCCATTTAGCCCAAACCTTGTTGTGGTAGGAGCCATAAACTAAGATGTCGGTGAGTTCAGAAGATTCCAGAGTCTTCATCTCGAACCTGCTCCATGTGAGGGGTTCGAGATCCCTGTGGACCGAACAAAGATCTTAGTACCACCATGTGGACTTGTAATACTTCTGGATCTTTCAGGTCTTCAGGAACTTTCACCCATGGCGGGATTTCTTTCCGGGTCGGGAGGGTTCCCATCTCAGTTCCTGGCCAAGCAACCAGTTCCCAGGAAGACTAGGTCAGTATTAACCTTGTGCCCTCCACACTTTCTTGTCATGTCCTCAGGAGCTTTGGACAACTTCTGGTTTTCTTCTTACCATACTAGGATGTCTTTTGTCCTGCAGACCCAAGCCCAGAGCCAACCATTCCCCCAAAGACTCAGTTCCTCTCATTGGCAAAAACATGACTATTTCCTGCAACTCTATTCTTGTATTTTGGCACAATCTGAGTTGAACTACATTGACCGGTTGAGAATAGAGATGTTTGCAAGATTTAAAACCCCGTATGTGGGCGGTCATGAACTGCGCCCAGGAAGCGGACAAGGGCACTGCTGTAGTGCGGTAGGCGCTGCTGTGTCTGCGCAGCCAAGGAGCTTTGCTAGGAGCTGTGCCTTTCCTTGATGTGCAGGAAAAGCTGGGCATTAGCCTAGTACATCCCTTTACACACCGAAGTGTTGAACAGCCCTTCAAGATTCCCGCTCCATGCCATGCTTTTGAAAACGACTGGATAGAATGTGCACGTGGAATTGGCACTACCCGGGCTAAAAAAAGAGTGCAAGACTGATTTTGAAAAATTTGAAGAGTGTCCTCTTCGGTTACAAAACGATAAAGCGAATGCGAGAAAAGCTAATCCAGGAGGGGAAACACACCCCTCCACCTCACCATGCAGGCGAGGAGGAGCCTGGACCCTGAGCAGAGCACCTGGAAGCTGCTTCTCATGCTCTGTCTCCACTGGAAGGAATATTTAATGAAAGTGTCTGCCTCAAGTATGCAAAAATAAAGAATTACCCGATCTTAAAAAAAAAAAAGTCCATGTCCGTGTGCAGAAGTCATTCCAGTCAATGGACGCACCAGGCTCACACAGTAAGATTACCAAAGAGCTTTGCATACTTCCTCCCTTTCTGCAATATTCCAGCTAAATTCCTACAAGACCATTTTATCCTCAGTTAACACAGTGAACTGGCTAGATGAGCAGGAATCTAATTGTACGATCAGGCGCAGGTAAACCTCAAGGCGCCAAACGTGTTCTCTCACCATTACAAAAGCAGGTCAGGCTTTGGAGAAATTTCCCAGAGCCCACCGCACAGCATCCTGCAAAGGATAATGGCAGTTACTTAATTATGTTTCAGTTAAATAATTTAAAAGAAGTGTTTTGATCATAATTTTAATATTTTATTCTAGATACAACAGAAAGAAGGACCAGAGGCCCAGTGCCTCAGCAAGGGCAAACATTGATTTATTCAGTCAATAAATATTTATGCGCCTGGAAATCTAAGGCACCCATACTTAGTTCTTCTGGTAGCTATGAGATTTAAAATTAATTTCTAAACTAGGCACTTTGGAGCTGGAGAGATGGCTCAGCAGTTAAGAGCTCTTTTGCTGGGCAATCATGAGAATCAGAGTTTGAATCCTAGCACACATGTAATATGTTAGTAAACTGAAAATGCCTGTAACTCTAGCTCCAAGAGCTCTGATGGCCTCTTCTGGTCTATACACACACACACACACACACACACACACACACACACACACACACACACAAACACAAACACACACACAAATGTTTACAGAAGCTCACATAGACATATACACACATAATTTTTATCAGTTAAATAAAAAGGAATTAATTAATATAAAGTTTTAAATAAATAAAATATCATGTATACTTCAGCTGGACATGGTGTCACAGTTCTGCAACAGAACATAGAGACAAGAACATGCGACGTTTAAACTTATCCTCATCTATACAAGGAGGTTGAGACAAGTGTGGGCTGCATGAAACTCAAAAAGGGGAAGTTTAAGGGAGGAAGGGGTTTGAAATGTGCATCAGTTACAACTGGGCTATTTTCCACACTGTCAAGGGTATAATGGTAGCTTGTGATGTACACAGGCAATGTAGGAAAAAAGAATTGCCTGATTTCTCCAGCTGACAAAGCCCCAAAGTTCTTGGTCCTTTGTAAGTGATAGCCCTTTGCTTTCCACTGCGGTATGAGCTCAGCTTTCAGGCCATAAATCTGTTTTTTGTTCTTTTGGCTGCCAGCTTGTCATTGTCACTCTCCCATAACCTGGGCCACCTTGCTGTCCAACATGTCTTGTGAATTTAAGCCAGCTGTGTTTCCCTCCTAAAGACCTCCTTGGCTGAACACCTTGGAGACTCTCAGAAGAGGAACATCCCATTTGACTTTGCCTCTTTGTCGGTGGACACGTTGTCACCAGAGCTATGACTTTCCACTGATATTTTTTTTTTCCCAAGTGTCCATGATTGGCCCAGTTCTTCAAGTTAAAAGGCATATGTGGCTTTAAAGAACTCTGTTCTGGCCAGCTTGAGTCCACTGTTCTCTTGCAGGCCCTCTCTGACCATTTTGCGTGTTCCCAACCAAGGCCCTCACCTTCAATGTGGCCCAATCTTTGTCTCCCGATTGACCTGTGAGTGGAACAATGACCTCTGTGCTTTCTCCCAGTAGGAGCTGCACCTGTCACTATCAGGAGCTGCACCTGTCACTATCAATCCACACTGGCAGAGACTCAGGTGAGATCAAGTTCAGCCATCTTTCTCACTTGTTCACCATACTTTGGTCCTGTTTAGCTGGCACAGACTCAAGTAAAATAATGTTGAGAATGTAGATGCATTAGAAGAAGGAATGGTAACCGAAGACTCAGAAACTGACAGCCCCACCCTGACTCCTACCGGAAAAAGACAAACTGTGAAACCGAGCGGATGAAACCCACCAGAAAAGAGTGTGGTCCTCCCTATAACTTTGCCTACAAATTCCTTCTGTTCCTGCTCATACCCTTGAAACTACATAGCAAGGAGTCAACCAGGGTCAAAATATCTAGATCTGAAGTCTATCTTTAATAAGCTGTGTGACTAACGGGCAAGACACTCAACTTCTTGCTACCTCGTTTTCCTTATCCATCAAACATGGCTGGTAATCGCATCTTATTCATACATAAGTGAAGGTCTCGGCATTTGGCACCCTTTCTGTCCTCAGTGAATGCTCTTTAGTATGTGCCACGCCAAGCCACTACTGCAGGAGATTTGCTTTGCCTTCGGCGTATCCCCCATGCCCCTTTACCATTCCTCTCAAACTCTTCAGATTGATACCTCTGCAGGTGCAGATCAGTCAAACCCAGGCTGCTTATTCTTGGTCTCTCTCGAGCCGCTCAATCAAACATTCTTTGGCAAGAAAAGCACTCACTCCTGTTGTGGTTTGGCTTTGTTTTTCCTGGAAGGGCACAGCTTTTTCTGGTCTTAGAAATAAGCGTGAACACTGAAATGTATGAGTTCCCTTTTAACAAGCTACTATAGCTCACTACCCCAAGGCTGCAGGCCTCTGTTTCTGCGGCTTCCAATTAGCAATGTTTGCAACTGATAGCTTGAACAAAGGCCAAGTGCTTCCTGTCTCACTGTTTGCCACAACAGCTATAATATTTTCATAAGAAAAACTATAAATTGGCCTCACTAAATGCAAAATTTCTCCAAATTCCTCTATGTACCCTGAAATGTGGAGGTGAGTCAGCTACCTTCCAAGTACTTTTGCCTCGCTTTTCTGCTGTGAGAACTATCCAGAGAAGTCTAAACCTATAAAAAACATGCCTACGGCTTATTTTCTTGTAAGTTATAATTGGATTCACATTTATAGTTCAATAGATCACTCTGGAAATTTCCCAGAAGCTTTCATGGGGAAAAAAAAATTAGGTGATCAGATTAAATGATTGAGGCAAAATAGGCTTTTCTACAGCAGGCATTAATTAATTCCAGTTCCCGTATTAAAGCATGCATTTCGTGAATATGTGCTATGGAACCACATCCTTCTTGGCTACTTAGAAGCTATATATATATATGATGGATCTGTACATCAACTTGGCAACCCTTGCCTGGGTTACAGCAGACAAAATAAGGAAAGTTGTGTTGCTTCAGAGGCCAATGGAGTTCTTAGGAGAGCAATGTGTGTGGTGTGTGTGAGGAGCCTTTTGGGCAGTGAGACCAAAACACTGCCACAAGCCCTGTGCTAGCATCCACTTGATGGCATTTGCTAGCATCTGTCCTCTCACTTGACGGGCTTTCACACTTGGATGGATATGGCTTTACATTACAGAAAGAGTACATTTTTTGCCCCTTTTTAAGTTTTACTTTTTGTGGGGGGGAGGTGTGCTGTGCATGTGTGTGATTATCTGTGTTTGCATGTATATAAACTCATACAGTGTATATGGGGGGGACAAGTGCACATTTACATGCCAATGGCTGTCCCCCTTGATCACACTCTTTTTTGTTTTTGAGGCAGTCACTAAACAGGAAAGCTCATCTGCTCCAGTTAATCTAACAGCCAGTTTGCTCCAGGAACCCCAAACTGGGTTCACAGACATCTGTCATGCTTGGTGGCTTCCATATGGGTGCCGGGGATTTGAACTCTGGTCCTCATCGGTAAGTTTAGCCCCAGTTGACAGCCTCTGAGTACAGCTGTCATTATGCCGTCATCACTAATATTATGGGGTGGGGGGAGTTTGGGCTTTTGTAACCTGAGAAAGTTTCTTTTTAATAGTGGCTGCGAAACTATGCAACTTCTGCAACATGCTATTCTGAGGCTGGGGAGATGGCTTCTCCAACTACACCAGAATTCTCAACCTTCCCCCATTGAATCCAGCATCCCTTCAGTTCTTCCATGGAGGCAGCTGCCCCTCCTGCGTAGACTCATGCCCTCCACCTTCCACTCTGCAGCAGGGTCTTCACTCTTTCCAGGCTTCCTAGCTCCTCCTCCTGCTCTCAGCCTTCACTTCAAGTCTTTAGAGCCTTCTTTGCAGATCCCTGTGGCCAGGGTTAGCTCTCCTATCATACACTTGCCTTAGTAGCTATAAACCAGTGTGGCATAGTAACTGTCTCCTCAGATAGACTATAAGCCCATGAGGACACAATTGTTGTTTTTGTTGTTGTTGTTGTTGTGGTGGTGGTGGTGGTGGTGGTGGAGGAGGAGGATTTCTGTGTAGCCTTGCCTGTGGCTGGTCTCAAACTCACAGAGATCCACCTACCTCTGCCTCCCAAGTGTTGGGATTAAAGGCATGCACCACCACTGGCCAGCAAGACAGCAGCACTTTGTACAGCCCCTGTAACACAAGTAACTATAACTTTGAATTTTTAGATTTCTTTACTTAATTTGGAATGAGCATCTTCAGAGGCCACAAGCAAGAAAGAAGTGGAGGTTGGGAGTTGAAGGAGGTGACGCCTTCAGGGCAGCAGCTCTCAACCTGTGAGTCATGACACCTTTGAGGTCACATATCAGATATTCTGCATATCAGATATTTACCTTACAATTCGTAAGAATATCAAAGTTACAATCATGAAGTCGCAACGAAGTAATTTTATGGTTAAGGCCAGCACAACATGAGGAGCTGTATTAAAGGGTTAAGGAAGGTTGAGAACCAGTGCTTAAGGGTGAGGACCATAAAACACAGAAGGGGAGAAGAGAGATTGTAGGCATAGAAAGGTTTAAACAGGAAGAGGGGTACAGGAGTCAGGGAAGAATGAGAGGGGAAGGCTAAGCAAAACTAAAGATGTGTGAAAGGGCAAAATGAAACCTACTACTTTATAAGCCAACTGAAGTATATAAATAAGAAAATGATAATTTGAAAGGATATACTCCACACGAGTAGATCATGCTGCTCTCAGAAGTCATAGTGTTGATAGGGAGACACCTTCCTATTAGCTGTTGGCCGGGAAGGCTCCCAAAATAATACTTGCTGGTACCAGATCTCTTGGTTGCCTACCAGAACTCCATGGTAAGATCCTATTGTTGAAGACTTTGGTTACAGAACACAGAGGAGTCAACCTAGAACTGAGCTGGAAGGTCCTTAAGAACTGGCATCCGTGGAGCTGAGAGGTGCCACGCAGGCTGCTAAGGGAGACGATCTCTGTGCTCTTCTCTACCTGTGGCCCCCATGTGTGTTGGGTACTTTGTATAGCACTGCGATCAGTGGCTGACTGACACAACTGAAAAGGGGGGGTCATTTGGGCTCGTGGTTTCAGATGGTTCATTCATCAGGGAGGGGAGACATGGCAGGACAACTTAGTCCATGGTGGTGTACGCATACGATGGTGTAAGCACATGGTGAAGGCTGTTCACACATTCACAGGAAGCAGGAATAGAACTGTCTGTGTCCACCGTCACTGACCTCCCTCCTGCAGCTGGGTCATGCTTCCAACGTTTCTTCCCCCAAACAGCACTACAACTAGGAGGAACAAGCATTTTTAAACCCCAGCCTGTCAGAAGCACTTGGATTTAAAGTGAACAGCCGGGACATTTTGATCAGCCGTCATAGGTTAATTACACGGTCTTTTCTGCATATCTACCCACCTGTGTCTTCTATCTCTGTTCCCACCGAGCCTACCCATTCCTTAGCAGCACTATGTTGTTTTGCTACTAGTTTAGGTTTCAAGGCATCTGCCTTAGTAGACTTAGAATGATTGCTACCCAGGAAAGAGCCTTTGGGTTCTTCCTTAGCAGTACTTAAGGCAAAAAATTTTTAAATATTTTATTAATTTATTCATATTACATCTCAATTGTTATCCCATCCCTTGTATCCTCCCATTCCTCCCTCCCTCCCTCCCGCTTTCCCCCTACTCCCCTCCCCTATGACTGTGGCTGATGGGGCCCTCCTCCCCCTGTATATGCTCATAGGGTATCAAGTCTATTCTTGGTAGCCTGCTATCCTTCCCCTGAGTGCCACCAGGCCTCCCCATAAGGCAAGAACTTTAATCCCCCAGAGATTAACCCCAGCGAAGCCTTTCCAGGCACTCTCAGCTCAGCATTCAATAATATGCACAATCCTTTGAGCCTCAACTTGCTCATTAGGGGTAATTGCTCTTTGAGGCACGTCAGATGCTAACAGGAGTAGGTATGATTATCCATCTTTGCCCTAGTAAGGCATATTTATTGATTCTGTGATTAGGAAGTCACTAAATATAGATGTGGTAATCTTGAGCTTTGTGCCAGGGTAAGGCAGAGAGGCACCTTTTCCAGATGGTGCTGAAGTCACATGATTCCATCAAGCTTACAGGAGTCCTAATTCAGGCAAGGGTATGAGGTAGGACCTTCATAAAAGGCCTTATTAAAGAGTATTGAGGCTGGGAGGAAGAGGTTCTGGATAGCTTAGTAGCAACAATTAAAATGGAAATGGAAAGGGACACCAGCGTACCTCTTCCCCCGCCCCCTCCCCAGCCTATTTGCCTAAGAAATGGTGCCTTGCTGTCATCTGCAACTGAAAGGTTACCACATCTGTATTTGTAGTGCCAGGGCAACAATTGGGAAAGAGTTCTACTTCAGTCACCCCCACAGCCTACTCGGTTCTGTCTCCTCATGGAATCCAGTTTCCACAATGCCTCTTGACACACTGAATGGCATTGTTTCTCTCCAAAGCCATCTTCTCCTCTGTTGGGCTATTTAAAAAGCCTGGTCCTGGCAGTGTCTCCCTACCAAAACAAACCACCTGCAGATGTTTCAGCAGAGATAAACATTCACACAAGCACAGTGACACCCAGTCTTTGTTTTATTTCTATTGCTCTGATAAACACCATGACCAAAAACAACTTGAGGAGGTAAGGGTAACAGGTAACAGTCCATTATTAAGGGGGGCCCAGACAGGAACTTGAAGGCAGGAACTGGAGCAGAAACCATGAAAGAGTACCGCTTCCTGATTGGTTCCCCAGGGCTTGCTCAACTCCCTCTCTTAGGCAGCCCAGGCCCATCTGCCTAGCAGTGTGGTTCTGCCCACAGTAGTCTGGGCCCGCCAACATTAAGAAAATGCCCCATCGGACCCACCCACCCACAGGCCAGCCCTACAGAGGCAGTTCTTCAGCTGAGGGTCCCTCTTCTGGAGTGACTTGAATTTATGTCAGGTTAAAGAACTTATCATGAGTGGCAGCTGTAGATGATAGGTACCAAACCTCAACTTGTTTAAGGGGGAAATGGGGGGGAGGTACCTATGAGTTCTGAACCAAGAAAGCCAGATCAATACAGCTGGACCAGTTGGCAAATGAGGTCAGTAGACATCTTTCTCCTCTCTCTCTCTCTTGTCTCCAACTCTGCAATTCTCTCTGTGGGATTAAGTCTCAGGTAGGCTCTCTCTGGAGGATGGAAGCCGGATCGATCACATTGCCTTATCAGCTGCAGCAGGAAGGAACCACCACTTCTCAGCAGCACCACAGAAATCCCAAGACTGAGCAGAATTATTCCGGCTGCGATCGGCCCATCTCTGAACCAAGCCATGTGAACAGAAGGGTGGAAAATGTTATCCGGCCACAGAGCCAAGAAACAAGGTCAGCCTCTCACTGAGAGTTAGGAAGTGCTAGAGCCCAGGAGAAAAGCAACTTGCAAAGCCATATGAGAGGGGAATGAATCCCAACACAACGTGCCTAGTCCAGAGTCAGCTAGTCTCTTTGTTTTCCCAAGATATTTAGTCCCTTTCCCCATACCTCATGTGACATATTGGTGTTAGTTAGTGACCCTAATGTGACAATAATAGTAACCTAGTACTTAGGTAGTGATGGATGCAAGATGCAGTAGGCTAACTGCAAAGTGCAAATGGATTACTCTCTAGCTATTTTGCCCATAGTGTCACTCATTCCTTTTGTTTTGATTTTATACAGTTAGACAGTTTTAAAGTGTGACCTCTATGGTGGTTTGAATAGGTATAGTCCTACAGGCTCATGTGTTGGAATGCTTGGCCTATAGGGAGTGACATTATTCAGAGATGTGGCCCTGTTGGAGGAAATGTGTCGCTGTGGGGGTGGGCTTTGAGGTCTCCTATGCTCATGCTATGCCAGTGTGGTACACAGTGTCCCTTTGACTGCCTGGTGGAACTCTTGGTCCCTCAGCACCATGTCTGCCTGCATGCCGCCATGTCTGCCTGCATGCTGCCAAGCTTCTTGCCATCACAATAATGGACTCTAGAGTTGCTGTGGTCATGATGTTCCTTCACAGCAATAAAACCTTAACTAAGACAACCTGAAAAGGTGTATACACAGACCCAACAGATGAAGAGAGTCAAGTCAGCAGCAGACCTTTAGTGAACAGCAAGAGGCTCAATACCCAATGAGTCTACAGCAATTATAGTCTCTGGGCTTTGTGTCTGCTTTCTTTAAGTGCTGGTAGTGGATATTATTCCTATGAAGTTTTCTTCAGAGCATAATCCGCCTCTGGAAGCTTCCTGATTCATGGGTCAGTTTTATTTGCCTTTGTTCTATTTTTCTTAATTTGTAGAAAATCTTTGACATTATTGCTCTAATGAACTTTCCCTTTTAACACACAGAAACTGACTTAATATCAAAGCTCAATGATTGTACTGAATAATAGTGGTTAGAATTTCTGAAATAGTGATGTTGATATGTTTAAAGACAAACTTGATTTAAAAAAAAAAAAAACACCATGGAGAGCTGGGAAGATAGATGTTGATAAAGTGCTTACTATGAAAACATGAAGACTCCATTCAAATCCCAAGCACCCAGGTAGTCCTTGTTTGAGAAGATAGGGTGGAGAGTAATTAGGAAGAAGACACCTAAAATTTATTTCTAGCAACCACACATCTTACACACACACACACACACACACACACACAGAGAGAGAGAGAGAGAGAGAGAGAGAGAGAGAGAGAGAGAGAGAGAGAGAGAGAGAGAGAGAGAGAGGAAGAGGAGAGAGTTGCGATAGAAATGGAGAACATCTGAAAAATAACCTTTTTGGTAAAAAGCATTCCTCAATGTGTTCATAGGACACTTACACAAACATTGTCAAACTTATGCACCACTCCAGTTGTTACTGACCTGGTCTTTTACCTTTATTTGGAACTAGGGGTTGAGCTCAGGCCTCCAGCTAACCACACTAAGTCTTCACTGAGCTGTACCCATTGCCCAATGTTTTCATTTAACTCTATGTTTAATTGGTTCAATTTTTACCTGACTCTGCAACCATAGATATGATGTTGTCCTGATATTGTTCCTAAGTATCATTAAAAACAAGATGCCTAACAGCCAGGAATACATCTGGACTCCTTGCCCCATAGTGGTAGAGATGGAAGGATCAAGACTTCAAAGTCATCTGCCACCTGGGAAATGCAAATCGACCACTGAGGACTTGCAGTTCTTTGCCAGAGTATGAAAAGCTAAAACAGAACAGCTCAATCCCCCCCTGCATTATTGGCAGAATTAAAATTGATAGCAGCCACATGAAGAGCAATTCTGTATGAGCTTATACATTAAAAAAAAAAAATACACCTATTCGATGAGCCTATAATTACATTTGAGAATATTTACAGTAATTTTATTTAAAATAATCAAAGAAACTGGGAAAAGATGACCTGGTCACACAATGGAGTGGCATCCAGCCACAAAAAGGAATGGATGACCAACCAGTACACATAAAAGATGACAGCTGGAATGGGAGGAAACTTACCCATGGAGTGCGTAGCTTATAATTCTATTTACTAGAAGTTGTACAGTAGACAGTTCGTCGATGGTGCGGGTGTTGTGGTAGTTGGCATGGAAATGGCCTCTATACGCTCATAGGGAACAGCACTATAAGGAGGCGTGGCCTTGTTGGAGGAAGTGTGTCACTGGGGGTGGGCTTTGAGGTTTTTAAATGCTCAAGCCAGGCCCAGTGTCACTCTCTCTTCCTGCTTCCTGCCGATGTGGATATACTACCCTCAGTCCTCCTCCAGCCCAGCACTAAGTCTGCCTGTGTGCTGCCATGCTTCCTGCCATGATGCTAATGGACTAAGCCCCTGAACTGTAAGCCAGCCCCAACTAAATGATTTCTTTTTTAGTAGCCATAGTGTCTTTTCATAGCAATGACACCCTAACTAAGACAGTGGGAAAGTTTAGAAGAGTAGACAAGTGGGGGTAGGGGGGCTGACATGGAAGCAAAGAAACTTTCTGAGTTGATAATAACACTGTATAGTTTACGCTGCACAGGCTCATGTATCCATTTTATCAAACATCATAGGTTTTATGTTGAAAGAAACAAGGGAAGCAAGTATTGGACTCTGTTACAATGATCTACAACTGGAGTATTTGGGGGAAATGGACCATTGTCTCCAACCTATTATGAAATACATTAAAACTAAGACTATTGATAACTGGATTAAGGGACTGACAGATGTTAGAGATGTAACAAACACATAATAAAATGTTATTGGTAGATGCCAAGCGGTTTTATGGGTGTTCACTGTAAAAAAAAATTTTTTTCTACCCCGCTGATTTTGAAAACCTTCATGGCAAAATATCGAATAAAGAAAGCACCTGATCATTAAGATAAGCTGTTCATAGCCAGATGTGGTGTTTTAAATGTCAACTTGCCACAATCTTAGAATAATCACCTAGAAGAGAGCATCAAATGAGTAATGGTCTTCATCAGGTCTGTAAGACTGTCCCAGTTGTTCATTGGTGTGGAAGGGCCTAGCTCACTGTGTGTGGCATCGTTCTCCACCTGGTGGTCCCCAACTATAGATGAGAGCTGGGTGAGCATGCCTCTGCCTGACAGCCAGAAAGCAGCATCCCTATGGATTCGGTCATGCTCCTTTAGCTATGACGTGAGGGAGGTCTGCAGCTGGAGGCAACGCTGTATGGAATAGCAAGCAGGCCTACCTTCAGATTCCTTCCTTGATGTCTCTCAGCGATGGAATGTGATTCAGAATTGCAAGGCAAACAAACCCTTTCCTCCTCTGTGGCCAGACTGGTTTGCCACAGCAACAGAATCAAACTAGGACACAGGTATGGTGGTGCATGCCTCTAATGCTTGCACCCAGATAAGTGAGGCAGGAGGATGATGAGTGTAGGCTTTGCACTTTTTCAAACCTACTTTATTTGGGGTTCTTTAATGCTTATGCCTCCCTTCCAACCCACCTACTAGGTAGGAGAGAAATGGGAACTGTAGGGGTAGACCTTTTTTAGACTCAGTTCCTTGGAACAATTGCACTGGTGTAGTCAGCAGGATTCCAATAGACTGAGTTACACAGCAAACCAGCAATTCAGTGAAGGCAACTGAAACCTCAGCTACTGGAACCCAGAGCAGCAGCCGGAACCGGGAGCAGGAGCTGGAACCTTGAGCCTTGACGCGTTCTCTGGAGTGGTTCTCTCTAGGAGCATCTTGAAGTGGAGTGATGAACGGCCAAAACTGCCTCTTGTTTTGGATATATATATATATATATGTATACACACACACACACACACACACACACACACACACACACACACATATGTATATCTCAGAGTCTGTACTAGGATGTTTATCAGTTGGCAAAGACCATGCCCCTGCAAGAGGCAGTTCTTCTTCTAGTGGGCAAACATCACCTGTTCTCTCACAAGTCTATTTTCAGCAGAAAAAAAACCACACACCCTTACACAAGTCTGTTTCACATCCCACACGTGGGATTAAAAACAAAAACATGTTCACAACCACTACAGATGAGGTTGAGGGAAGTCTGACGTACCTAATGAGATCCCGTTTCAAGCAAACAGAAAGAGGACGTCCACTCCACCCCTACACCAGCCTGGACTCACCGCCTGCAAGTACTGCTTAGCAGGCACGTGCTCCTCCTGGAATCCAGACCCGCAAGAGAATCCAATTCAATGCTTTCAGTCTGCAAATTAAAGGAAAGTTGTATAGGTCAGGTTCACATCCATCTCTCAGCTTTTCATGTCAAACAGTGTACTTTTCTTCTAACTCCAAAGTGTTCCTAAACAAAGGAAGAAGTGGCTGGGATTTGTGAATGAGCTTGCTCCTTCAGGAGAGCTGTTCTTTAGGGAAAGGGTCTTAGGAGTCTCACTCACTGTACAAATATGTCTCCAATGGACAGGCAGGAGAGAAAAGCATGAGAGATGATTAATCACCCTGCTATGTAAAGCATTGCCTGAGATGCCACTCAAGCCCAGCAAGCATAGCTCAATTAGAGCCCGCAGTATTTGCATCTAATGATAATTCAAATCAATAGTAATTTGGACCAAAATATTTTTTTCTGACAAATCAATGGCCACCACTCAGAAAATTTAAACAACCCATCATGAGAACAAACAGAAATCTAAAAACAGCAGAGCAAGCAATAGAAAACCAAATTGCGGGGGGGTTGGGGGGGACGGATAGGAAGGAGACTTGGAACATGGACCAAATAAACGAAGTAGGGAAAAAAATTAGCAGTAGCAATTACTGTTTTGGCCAAGAAAGGAAAATGCCCTAAAGACAAATATTCAGCAGTCAGAAGACTTTGAATTAACAAGTCACATTAATAGAATCTGTGGGGAAAAAAGGAAAAATGGCTCATGGCTCTTTTCTTGCTACAGCAACAAAGCTTCACTGTCTGAGAATACAGAAATCTTTCTATTTAGGCAGAATTAGAATGCTTCCCTGAATGCAAGTGCCCTTCTATAGACTACAGCATTAAATTTACTAAACTGCTATTAGAAAACACAAGCTGGGGAGATGGCTCAGTGGGTAAGAGCACTTGCTGTAAAAGCAGAAGGACCCGGGTTCAAGTCCCCAGAACCCATGTGAAAAACCAAGTGTGGTTACTTAAACTTACAACCCCAGTGCTGGTGTGTGGGAAGAAGGAAGACAGTAGGAGTGTGTGTGTGTGTGTGTGTGTGTGTGTGTGTGTGTGTGTGTCTGTCGGGGTTAGGGAGATCTCTGGGGCTTGTTGGCAGGAGCCTAGTTCTAGTTTAGTTAAAGACCCTGTCTCAAAGGAATAAGGTGAGTGTTGGGGACGGTAGGCCGTATGGCCAATGTTCAGCCATCTTGTCAGAGCCTAGGTTTCTATCTCTCCAGCAGTCTGTCATTTACGAGAAACCAGCTGACCCTGTCATGGTTTGGCAGTTAGACTAAAGATTTAAATGGAGCCACCCTGTTGTAGTTTAGCAGTTAGATTAGATAAAGATAGCAAAATATTCGGTGTGGCAGAACGTGTGACCTGCTTGGAATTCCTTGCATCTTGAGATAGCCTACAGCTGGGTTGCCATAGTAATATGCTTCGCTGCCCCCTGCCTTATAAAACCTTCTACCTGAAAAATAAAATTTGAGAGCTTGATCAAAGACTTGCTCTCCTTCTTCGTGTCTTGTGTTCTGTCCCTATACAGGAGAATTCTCCTCCCGAGTGTTAGTGCCCCGGCAGGCCGGGACAGGTGAGAAGTCATAAAGGAAAATACTCAGAATCTTCCTCTAGCAATTACACAAAGGCATGCCCATGTGTGCATATACCATGCACTCCTACCACACAGAAACATACAATGTCCCACCATACTGTTTGTTTTATATCTGCTAGTAAATGTAAGCTAATAGAGAGGAGGAGTTACACTCAGGGTGGTTTGGTCCTGGTTTGTTTTAATAACATCTACATCTGAGTTATATTTATTAACTACCTAGGGGTTGCCTTTTAGAAAAATGGTGATGAATTTATTTGAAGTTTTTAAAAGAAATGACAGTAGAGACACCTAGAACACACACACACACACGCACGCACACTCACACACACACACACACACACACACACACACACACACACACACACACACATTGCCACACAGCATGGATAGGACAGAAGACACCCAGAGACCAGGGAGTCACTATGATGAGCAAGTATGTGCCAGAGGGAGAGGTGGAAAGAAAGAGAAGTGAAATGGTTTGTGAACTATGAAGAGAGGTAAAACACAGGGTGGTGAGGAACAGCCTGATGTGATTAGCCTGCACTGGCACCTGAGGCCATGGTGACATCCTGCCTCTATTGCCTCCAAGGGCCATGTCTGGCTCTATAGCCCTGTAGTAGCAGGCGTCTGCATTGATGTCCATGGCCATGTTACCATGAAAAGCCATGTGGACGTCCCTGATCTGCGCTGCTACTTGAGGCCATGTTGATGTCCAAGGGCCATGCAGAGCTTGTCTTGTTCCTCACTGGGCAGTGCAGGAGAGCTGGCCTCCATGGTATAAGAAGTTGGGGAGCTGGCCCTATGATTCTCCTGCTGTGCAGTGGCAAGAGTGTGGGAGAGATAGCTCAGCCTCTTGGCAGCTGCAGCACTCGGGAGATTGGGCTCCACACCTGGGCAGTGCTTGAGACTTGGCCACGTCGGCATGAACTCAGGAGAGCTGGCCCCTCCCTTCCCCTGGGCCAGATTGAGAGAGCTGGCCCTGGTGGCATGGGTACAGGAGAGCTGGCAGGCTGCCCAACTCAGCTGCCACCCAAGCCCAGATCCAGGGCTCGGAGCTTGCTAACCCCAACATCTATCCCGTCTATGAACTACTGGGGCAAATGAAGGGCCCATCCTGCAGATCCAAAGCGACAGGGTCTTCATGACACAGGACATCTGACAAGACTTCCTGGTAAGGATCCTGTATTGATAGTGTAGCGAAAGCCAGAGGCCTTGAACCAGACCAATGACTCATTAAAATAAACATTTGCAAGCAAAGCTGTTGGAGCAACAGAGTATACCGTGTAACACGCTATAGCTTTCACGGTGAGATGCTTTGTTTGTTTTCTTTTGTGGGGAGAGTTACAAGAGTGGAGGGTAGATATGAAGAGATGGGGAGATGAGTGAGATTGGGGTGCATAATGTGAAATTCACAAAGAATCAATACAAAGTTTTTAAAAAGAAGAAGCAAGAGTAATACGAAATGAAAAATTATCAGGCTAATGTTAAGACTAGGGAAATATCATTATGCCTTTAAAGTTGCTCCCTAAGGAAATAGTGCAAATCTCTGTGGTTACTCCAAAGATGAATTACAGATAGCTAAAAAGAAAAGGGAAAAGGAGAGAGGGGCATTGCCAAGAAAATTAAAGCAAGGAAATTGTTGGGTTTTGTTACTTATCACCGGCTGAACTGGACCGTCCTTGTGATGCAGTGTGATGGATAGACTCACCACAAGTATGGCATGGGTCCCATGTAATTCAGCCCTCCCCCGATGCTCATGGCTCCAAGGACACTTCCGCTTATTTTTCATGGGTTTTAAAAGTGGAGTTCCAAAGTGGTCCTATGAGCATCTCTTTGGCTCTTTTGGGACTACTCTGATTTTCCTTGCTTCCAGATTCCTATCAGTTGCGGTTCAGACTCTTAATTGACAAGATAAAGACATGGAAACAAGCTAAGTTTCTGATTAAATTAATGTACTGGAACTCTGAATTATGGAAGAGCTCTTGAAAAACCTCAAATGGATCATACAATTTGCCTAGGACTAAAGTTTTGAAAAAGTCAATGCACAACAAGCCCTACTCCAACGATCCAAGGCTGAAATAAATTATGACGGGATTTCTTCTAAGCCCCCCCCCCACTCCAAGGGTAGGATCGTTTCTTTACTTTCCCTCAGACACACACCAAGGGATGTTCTCACTATGCAGGCTCATCCATTCCTGCCATGTCCTATGTGGTGCTCACTCCTTCAAGTACTTCCATCCTTAGAAAATTGTCCATGTACTTGAAAGGAAAAGAATACTGGAGGAGAAAAAAAGAATTGTGGGAGGAGAAAGGCGCTGAGGTGGAGAAGTGAAACTAAGTACTGTGGTCAATCCCAGCCCTGAGGAAGCGGGCATCCTGCCTGGAGTGCACAGGGAAGGAGGGCAATGCGCCTTTAGTTCTGAATGACAGTGTTTTCTCGCAGATGTCAGGCCCCACTTGGAGATCACCCTCAGAGACCTCAACAATGGTTGTCCTAGCCCACTCAGAGAAGTGAATGCAAAGAGACAATTTGACCAGCTGCAAAGTTCACATAAATAAACGCTGCTTTGCGTCAACTATAGAGGTCTGGGCATGAATACTTTTTAAAATGCAATATCGTGTGCCAGTTTTAGGCCAGCTGTGTGAGAGCAGGTGCGTCCTCCACTGTCTCACAGAAACGGCATAAGAACAGAATATAAACTCTGAACACCTGTGGCAAGCAGGTAACTTCGCATTGTACTGGGCTCACGTGTGCTTTAGAACCGGTTTGACGTCACCGGTAGACGCGGCTTAACAAGAGTCAGAAGCAAGCCAGGTATGTAGTTAAATGAATTTCCTGTGAACTTTGCTTTAACGGGCCATTTCCACACAGATGATCTGGGAGATTTAGTGAATCCACTTGGAGATAGGTTTTTGGTATTTTCATTGACCATAACTGATTAAATATTGGAATGAGCAAAGGTTGACGAAGCGGTAATATCTAAATGCATGTTTATATATTGAAGCAGCGCGGGAGTGGGGAGGGAAGGAGAGAGGACAGGGAGGTGGGGCAAAGGGCAAGGGGGCAGCAGTGGAACCAAAATGCCTGGTTCACGCTGGGCTTGGTGAAGCATGCCTTTAATCCCAGCACTCGGGAGGCAGAGGCAGGTGGATCGCTGTGAGTTCGAGACCAGCCTGGTCTACAAAGCAAGTTCAGGACAGCCAAGGCTACCCAGAGAGACCTTGTCTTGAAAAACCATAAAGACAAAACCAAAACCGAAATGCCTGGTTAGTACAGTAAAGGGGCTCGGGGAGAGGGGAAGCCCTGCCCCTAGGTAGAAGCCCCGCCCTGCAGGAGGACATAATAATACCCAGGACTTCCGCTGAAAGATCCAATGCAGGTGGCCCTGTTTGTATGACTTATATCTGTCTGTTCCCCTGCCGGTAGCTAACCGGATCGTGATAAACATGTGATCCACGATGAGCAGAACTAGACCAAGAAGACAAAAGGTTCTTTCCTAAGTAAGAACTGGGGTTTGAGGAGTTTGAACAGTTATACCAGATTCCTTTCCTACTTGAAGTGAGGTCTGTGGACTGGTGACAGCATCTGTGAGAGTTGGGGACTTAGTGAAAATGTTGATCCAGCCTCCTAGACCTGTTGCACCATGATCTGAAACGATCTCTGGGTGATTTTGTGGACACTGAGGTTCTGTCTGGTTGACCGAATACTGTGGGAGGGGACATTTGGAATGACAGGTGGTGCTTGGTTGGTTTCAAGGCACCTTGAACACAAAGCAAGCCAAGGATAAAAAGAATCATAAATTCATAGAATTTATCCAAGAGCTGAGGGACATCAGAGCAGGGCTGGAGAGAGCGTCAGAGACAAGAAGCCCTCAGAGGTGAGGTAGAGGGACCTCTAGTGTCTCAGGTGCCTCCCCCATGTCCGTAAGCCAGAGTATTTTAGTTTATCTGTTGGCTAGATGCCTGGTGAGCTGCAACAATTCTATAATCTTTGGGACAGCTAGATCTAGTGGGTTTTGGTGCGAACCTCCATCTTGTTGTCATTGTTTGTTTGTTTGTTTGTTTGTTTGTTATTCAAGACGAGGTTTCTCTGTGTTGCCTTGGCTGTCCTGAAACTCAATATGTAGACCACACTGACTGACCTTGAACTCAGAGATCCACCTGCCTCTGCCTCTGCCTGTGCCTGTGCCTCTGCCTCTGCCTCCCAAGTGAGAGCATTAAAGGCATGAGCCATCACACCGGACTTCTGATCTCTATTTTAATGTACATGAGGAATGCATTTCCTAGTCTAAAATACGGGGCCATCATTGGAGTCTAGTGTTCAGCTTGGTCACCTCATTTTAGAAGGATGTTGCTAATCTGGGGCTAGGCCTCCAAAGAACAGCCACCATCCTAGCCTAACACTGGATGAATGGCCTGAAAACACCATCAGTGCAGCACCTCAGAAGAGAAGACTTTGAGATACCATGTCCTGAAACAGGAGGAGATGCTACTCGAGATAGTCAGTGACCCTGGAGAGGAGAGCTGTGCCCTGCCAGCACCAATGGGTGCTGTGGCCCTCTGTAAGGGAGAGCTTCGCAACAACTGCAAGCTTTTTAACAACTGCAAGCTTTTAAAACAGCTGCTTTTAAAAAACGCCCCACTCTGCATATCAGCTTTCTCCGTGCCCAGGAGCAGTCGGCACAGAACAGACTCCACGCCCTTTTGTGTGCTTCTGTTTTGTTTTGCTATTTTGTTGTCTTAATGTTTGCTGCTGTTGGTTGGATTTTTTTGTTTGTTGTTCTTGTTTTTGTTTTAGCTTGTTTTGATTTTCATTTTTGGAGGTTTTGGTTTTTGTTTTGTTTTTTGTTTTGTTTTAAGAGAGAGCTAGAGAAAGAACATGATGCTGAGCGAGTAGGGAAGTAAATGTATCTGGGAGGAGTTGGGAGAGAGAAAGAATATGATCAAAATATAGTGTATGAAAATTTTTAATGAAAAAAATCAATTTAAGTAAAAAAAAAAAAAAAAGTCCTTGCATCTGCTATGAGTAAGTCAGAAGGGGAAGTCCAAGGATTCCCCTTAAATGTGTGTGAGGTGAATCCTGGGGAACGGAACTAGATGGTCTTTGGCACGGATGGTTTTCTCAGATGCACCAATCCCCAGGGCAGGGTCTTGAGGGCACCTCCTGAAGTAATTGCCAAGGGCCACATTTTTGCATTCACCTTTATTTTTCTGAGATATATACCAAATTTTATGACAGATGGCCAAGGCTTCTACTCCCTACTTGTGAGTTTGATTGTTTTAAAACTTTTAATTCCTTAAAAAACATACCCCTGTCCATTATGTTGGGAATGCTGGAAGTACAGACAATATTTGTTATCGTTCCCAGCTTGGGGCAAACTGATGTAATGAAGCTGCTTCTCAGTGAACACAGAACAGCCCGCAGAAGGATTTGAAAAACATCATTAAAACTAAACCGCTGCTGCTGCTGGTGGTGGTGGTGGTCCACTTCAGTGGACGAGGAAGACAAACACACAGAAGAGGGGAGCCAGCCAAAGTGGCGGCATGTGACTGCTCCCCCTTGTCACTCTTCTGTACCTCATCTTCTCTTCCACAACAAAGCGATTTCTTATGATGACACTCTCAAGGTCTGATTGGAACATTGCCCTGTCATCTCCTGTGTCCTTTCTGGCTCTTCTTCCTCAGACCTCCCATGATTTCACTAGCTTGTTTATGCCTGTCAGAAGTGGTCAAGGGTGCGGTGAACCCTACTTCAGGCCCGGCTCAGTACAGGGCAGACTCCCATTTAGAGAAGTCCGTGAAAATTCAGCCCTGTGTGCTCCATGGCCGGGGGCATCAGCCACTCAGCAAACCCAACCAGCCCTGGAGAATGCCAGGAATGTGAGCAATTCAGCTTGGGAGTCTCTCGATATGCTCAATAGAATTCAAGAACAATTTCCTTTGTGTTTCTTTTGAATTGAAAAACAAAAGACAGTAAACACCCACACTTCTCAACAAAGAGATAATATCACCCATGTGGCCACTGGCTGAGATCTCAGAAGGTAGAGTCACCATCACACAGGTATCCTTTCTTGCTGTGAATCAACCTTATTAGTGATCCCTTTTCTTTTCATTATAATTTTCCTCCTTGCTCTTGCATCCATAATATATATGTAATATGTATTAATTATTGTTTTTTGTTTTATGTGTATATTTTCCTGTGCTTGCTGGTGCATGTACATGCATAGTGTTGGGGGGGGTGGAGAGTGGGCACAGATGACCCAGAGCTTAGCCTCAAGTGTCATTCCTCAAGTGCCACCCACCATCATTTTGCTTGAGACCAGGATGTCTCCTTGGCCTGAAACTAGGTAAATGGGCTAGGCTAACTGGCCCAG
>OU015753.1:81879663-81925144 GCA_907169655.1 Acomys percivali
TGTGTGTGTGTGTGTGTGTGTGTGTGTGTACCTGCATGGCAGTGTGCCCTGGTGTGGAGGTCAGAGGTAGACCTTGTACTTCTTTCTCAATTGCTGTACATCTTATTTTTTGAAACAGGGTCTCCAGTAAGCCCAAAGCTTGCTAATTCAGCTAGACTGGCTGGTCATGAAGCCCCAGGGATCCTCCTGTTTCTATCTCCCCAGTGCTGTGGTTACAGGCGTACAGCTGTGCCCTGCTTTGTTTTGTTTTGTTTTATTTTACTTAGTCGTTGATGACTTAACTTGGGTCCTCGGGCTAGTGTGGCAAACACTTTACTGACTGAGCCATTTCCTGGGCCTGTTCATCATTTTTGTTATTAGGAATATGGCAGCCCGAGGCTGAGAAGCACCATAAATCAGCCATTAGCTTTCAGTCCACACACTCCACTGCTCAGTCAGGCTTACTGATGCATACACAAAGTCACAGCACTTGGGAGGCTGAGGCAAGAGAATCACGTGCTTGAGGCTAGTCTGGGCTACATAGCAACACTTTGTCTTAAAAAAATTCCAGACTTTTGTAGACTATTAATTCACATGTGCTAATACATCAAACAAACAGAAATAATTATATCATGTATTAACTTAAAATTTTCTTTTCTTTCTTTCTTTCTTTCTTTCTTTCTTTCTTTCTTTCTTTCTTTCTTTCCTTCTCTCTCTCTCTCTCTCTCTCTCTCTCTCTGTCTCTCTCTGTCTCTCTCTGTCTCTCTCTCTCTCTCTTGTCTCACTATGTAGCTCTAGCTATCCTGGAACTTACTCTGTAGATCGGGCTGGCCTCAAATTCACAAAGATCTACCTGTTTTTGCCTCCTGAGTGCTGAGATTAAAGGTGTGCACCATTATGCCTGGGGAAGCTTTTGGGTTTCTTTTGTTTTTGTTTTTTTAAATACCTATCTTTTGTTTGACATTCTTTCCAGGAGGATAAACCAGTGATGACTCAACATTCTTTCTATAAGCACACACACACACACACACACACACACAGAATATATATATATATATATATATTACGTACATAATCCAATAATAGGCTAAAAGGAGCAATTATACTTATGGGCCATCAAATTAAAAGTTGAAGTCTCTCAGGCGGCAATGGGAACAGGTTTCAAGTGAAGATTACTGCTCATATAAAGCCATAATAACTTCAGGTAGTGTTTATTATACCCAATACACCAGGCCAATGGCACACTCTTCACTCAGACTAACTCAACTCTCACAAGAACTCTTGAAAGAAGTACTATGTCCTCATACCCTGCACACAAAAGAGGGGGTGTTCCTGAGGCTATCTAGGTACTCACGTGCATCTGAACATGCACACTGATCCCAGAGCCCACCCTATTTCAGGCTACAGTATGCTATACCATAGGAGAGCACCCTAGCTGGCTATGCTTAATTTTCCAGGATAGGAAACAGTTGCAACCTGAGTGCTTGCTCAGCTTTGGTGGATGTGGTTGGCTGTTTATCTTCTGATAGCACCAGGTATTCTCCAAGTCACCAGGACCCTGACAGCTGGCAGGTAGGTGGCCCACAGCCAGAAAGTAAGGCACCCAAGCTGGATGGTTTTGTAGAGCCCCTCCCGCCTAAATCTTGGGATCCGCTGAGTCTTAACAGCACAGACCATTATAATACTTCCTAAACTGCCTCAACTGATGTCCGTGAGGTGTCATCGTTTTACAGGAGATGAACAGGAGCAGTGAGATGCCTGCTCCTGACTCTAAGATGGTACTTTTAAATGAAAGGCATGCTACTGTTTCACAGTTTGAAACTATTAACCTTAAATTATTAAAAACAAAATCCAGTGACCCGAGTTCCCTTCCAAGTTAGGGAAGCTAATGAATTCGTCAATGAAAAGTAGTTTTGTGCGTAATTATCAGCAGGAAGCCATGTAAAACTATAATTATGCTGGCTTATGTGGGCATACGATGCTAAAAGAAAAGACTGGGCTGCAATGATGCATTGTGAGAAATAAGCACATCTGCTGTGAGGATGCAGCTGATGTGCAAAGTCCTGGATTCGATCCTCACCATCACCAAAATGAAGGACCACATCTTATGCATGTACAATGACTGGGAAGGAAAAGGAGAAAGAAGCATTGATGTTTTAGAGCAGTAAAGTCCAGGATTTTGTTTTGTTTGTTTGTTTGTTTTTAAAGGTCATTCCTCCTTTTATTTCACTTTAAGTTCCTCCCATGTAGGTAGGCATTCCCTGGGAAGAGCTGAGAAAAAGGGTGTCAAGCCTCATGGAAAAGAAAGGATTACCTGTAGTAGTGAGCCCCCCAGATCCCCAAGAGGAGCAGCAGGACCAGCGCCACCACACAGACAGCCACCACAGTAATGTCGCGTTCCTGCCCATGGCCAGCATGGCGCAGCTCCCACCATCGCAAGTCTCGGTGCTGACATCGCTCCCCGACATAGCCAACAACACAGCTGTTGATGACACACAAACAGAAGTCAACCAGAGTCCCCTGGCACCTGGTATTTACAAATTCAATATGAATTGTCTCTAAACTTTCACCTCTCAGACTCAGTGCTGTGAGCCGGTGATGTCATTTGAAAGTGCTACGATTCACATATCAACACACACACACCTCTTTTCTCTGCCTGTCTTCAGGATGATGGGGGTGGGGGTGGGGGGCTAGGGGAGGCACACATGTGGTAATTTGCATACTGTCTTTATAAGGCATCACAGAACACTGACTACAGATAAACTCTCAGTCCTAAGGTGACACCCTTTTAAAAACCAACACAAAGCCATTCTGCCCCAACAGCCAAAAGAGATCTGGAAACCAATGTCTGGCCAGACTGCAGTGCTCAAAAGTCAAAGGAAAGAACTTGAAGGCAGAGACTCTTGCTGAACACCAGGCTGTAATAGAGTGTACTCAGGCGCTGGACAGGAAGGAGAACCTAGTCTATGGAGAGACCATTTGTTCTTTGTAAAACTGGCCACCAGGCCAAAGGAAAATGTAAAAACAAAAGAAACAAAACAAAAGTGATACAAGAGCTGGGTAGCTATTTTGAGGGAAAGGGGACATCTGCCTAAAAGCTCCTTACTGGCCAGTGAAACTGTTGCTATAATCAGAGACCAGTTTGTGAGCAAAGCTCTAAAGTAAGCGAGGCAATGCTGCCACCTACTGGAAATGCTTGTTTCTAGAAACCAGCAGTCAGAGAAACTGCATTTTCTTCACACAGGAATTAAAAAAAAAAAAAAAAATCTATTAAAATTCCCTTCTATTAGTCCTGGATCTAGCATCAACCCACCCATGCTGCCACTTTATTCTAAGAGGACTGGAGGGAAGAATGCACAGAAAAGACACCAGCAGCCCTGGTGGGAAGGCACGGCATGGAAAAACACTGGTGAAAGTTCCAGAAGATCTGGAGTCTCTTCCCTAATTCTACCTGTATCCCACCCTAAGAAACTCAGTTTCTGAGGAGGGACGAAAAGGAACAATAATTACTAATCGCCTATGACTGACACTATACCGCACAGCTTTTACTCTCTATTTTTTAGCTCATTTTTTACAGGCAAAGAAACAGACTCAGCATTAAATAATCTGCATGAGATCACACAGCTAACTACAGGCAGGTCTGGCTCACACAGCTCTCAGATGTCAAAACCTACACTGTCTACTACTCCACGTTGCTTTCAACAGGGCTTTCCATTCCATTCACCTCTGAAAGACGAGTCTTCGAGAACTGACCATGTAAGAGGTGGGTGGCAGGGCTGAGGGGGAAGGCATGAAAGTTACTCAGGTTTCCTGGGGTCTATTTTAATCGCAGCTAATTTTGGTTACAGTTATTTATTGGCAATTCCTAACAGCCATGTTTTTGTTTTGTTTTGTCTTGTCTTGCTTTGTTTTTTAACTGTTGGATGTTCAAGGGCACCACTTGCAAATCAAAGCGATCTGGCTTCTTGCATCGGTCAAATGGTCATTGGTGCTACAGAGCCAAACAGGCTGTAGCCCAGAGCTGCTCAGAGCCCAGCACAGACAGTGATTTACAAGAGGGTGGGGCACAGCCATGAGTCTTTTGGATTATCTGAATTATTAATTAGTTTGGCTGAACCAAACAAAGGGTTCCCTGGCCAAATATGTTTGAGTTTCCATGGTCAAACAATATGAAACCATTCTAGACCAAGTTAGGGTAAAGCAGCCATTAAAATGAGTTGAAGTCAGGACACTATGAGGAATAGCAGAGTCGGGAGCATTCTCCAACCCAACCTGTCCTCAAGAAACCACACAGCCCTGCCGTAGTGGGTGCTGCTTTGAAAAAGGTGTGTCAGGAGGATGCTTGGCCAAAGCCAAACCAGAAAGAATTAAGACCTCTTTTGAGCTCTAGAGTTGGAACATCGCATGAGTCCAGGCCAGTTATAGGGAACCAGTGGGTGTGGATGCCTCAGGTCTCACTCCCTGCATCATGCTCCTGGGCTGTGCATCTGCACCAGTGGGCGTGGATGCTTCAGGCCTCTCTCCCTGCATCATGTTCCTGGGCTGTGCATCTGGACCAGTGGGTATGGATGTTTCAGGCCTCACTCCCTGCATCATGCTCCTAGGCCGTGCATCTGGACCAGTGGGTATGGATGCTTCAGGCCTCGCTCCCTGCATCATGTTCCTAGGTCTGCATCTGGACCAGTCAGTGTGGATGTTTCAGGCCTCACTCTCTGCATCATGCTCCTGGGCTCTGCATCTGGACCAGTGGGTGTGGATGCTTCAGGCCTCGCTCCCTGCATCATGTTCCTGGGCTTTGCATCTTGCTCCATGCCACGCAGAGCCCTAAGAAGCTACTCTGCAAAAGGAGAGTGCGGTGTCCCTGATAAAGCTGCACTGACAAGTACTCCCTGGGGTGGTTACTGCAGAATCAATAAGATGTAAGGGGAGTTGACAGACAAACAGAGGGGAGCACCCAAAACTTGTTAGGCCACATTTTTATTAAATCAACTCAAAATAAAGTTATCCTCCGATGACTGTGAAAACTGGTGAGTTTAAACATCACTTTTGGTTAACGGTCCTTCAATGTGAGCAACATCTTTAATTTTGAACTATATATTTAAGACAGGGTCCCCTGTGACCCAGACTGGCCTTGAATTAACTTGAGGCCAAGAATGACCTAGAGCTCCAGATTCTCTTACTTATCACTGCCTCCCAAGTGATGGGATTAGACATGTGCTCCTATGCCTTTGCCCAGCTCTGGCTTAACTGTCAGTTTGTAGTAATTTGTGTTTAAAACATAACCAAAGAAAGATGATAAGGCATGTTGATGAATCGGTAGATTCATCAGATTAAAAGGAAAAGTGCGCTATTGCAATGCACGATAGCCTTTTAGTATCCTTCATATTGCAGCACTGATCTGGGGACCTAAAGCTAGTGACCACAAGGAAATAAACCATAGACAATCAACGAGACATTCAGTTTTGTAATGTGGTGGTTGGTAGAAGATGACAAAGTATGTAGATAAAAACAATTTGATTGCTAACATTAACTATTAATTAAAAGTTAACTATTGTAAGTTAAAAGCATCTTGAGTTAGAAAATCACAGTGGGTAAATATGAACTCGAACACAGAGGTCTACTAGAATTGACTAATATTTCTAAACATTTCCACAATTTTTGTCAGGCTGACATGATTTTTTAATGTAAGATTGTATACTTGGTCAAAGGATATGGTAGCTTCTTTCTTCCTCTAATAATTTAGACTCTTTTCATTATTATGAACAAAAATCACCAAATTGTTTACGCCCATAACATCTGCCCTGGGTGGTCACAGGTCCAGCCATGGGAGACCTATAGATCTTTGCACATCTATCCATCCCTTTACATTGCTTTGACCATATGAAATTAGTTAAAAGTAGAATACAGTACTGAGTTAAATACTGCCTACTTGGGTTTGTGTGTGCATGGACATATGTGTGTAGATGTGCATGCAAGCGCACATGGAGACCACAAGTTGGCATCAGGTATCTTCCTCCTTTGCTCTCCACCTCTTAAAAACATTATTTATTTCTTTGTGTGTATACATGTATGGGTGCACAGATGCCACAGTGCATGTGTGCAGGTCAGAGGACAGCTTGCAAGAGTGTGTCCTCTCCTCTGCTTCCACCATGTGGATCTCAGGGATTGAACTCAGGTCCTGGACTTGGTGGGGAGGGTATCTACCCAAGAAGCCTACTGGCCAGACCTTCCATTTTATAGTTAGCGACACAGCCTGCCACTGAACCTGGAGCTCACTGACTCGGCAAGCACAGGGATGCTCCAGTCTCCACCTCTCCAGGGCTGGGGTAACAGCTTTCATTGTCCCACTTGGCTTTTTATATGGGAGCTAGAGATCCGAACACAGGATCTCTCTCTTTGATGTAAGCACTTTACTGACGCATGCTTACTCCCTAGCCCGACATGTAGACTTTATACACAGGAAAGGTGCTCTGGGTGAGTTCCATGGGAGTATCTCAGAGTTCTAGGCCTTCAGAATCTTTCCAGGTCAAAATCTTCCCTACCATATTGCTCAGGGGAGCTAGAAGGGAGCAAACAGCAGCTTCATCCCTCAACTGATGTTGCCAAAACAACAATGAAAATGGACCATTAGGAAGAAAAGCAAATTTTGGGGCTGGGGGGGAAGGAGTTTTAAACATCAGAGAAAAAGTCCAGTGTGACTATAGGTGCAAAGTTTTGTTTGTTTTTTTGTTTTTTGTTTTTTATAAATCTAGAATCTGGCTGAAACTAAGTTGGTTTTAGTAAATTTCCCACAGATCTGCCTTCTTCATGTTGACTTAGGAACTGAGTTTCTAGACTATGTTCATCAAATTATTTAAGTAAAAATAAAATTATCACTTCCTATAGAAAAATCTTTGAGAAGGGTGGTGGTGGCTTATGACCTTAATCCCAGCACTCAGGAGGAAGAGGCAGGCAGATCTCTGTGAGTTTGAGGCCAGCCTGGTCTACAGAGCAAGTTCTAGGACAGCCAAGGCTACACAGAGAAATCCTGTCTCAAAAGCAAACACAAAAAGAAGAAAGAAGGAAGGAGGAGGAGAGGAGGAAAGGAGGAAGAGAAGAAAAATCTCCTCTGTATCTTATCTGTATTAATTTTACAAGCTTCCTGAAAGGCATGGACCACAGTGTCATCTTGGGCCATCAGAAAGACACATGGCTTACTTGCATGCGTAGCTGTCCAGTGCTTCAACATACATGCACACACCACCATGGAGGCAGTATCCATCATGTGACGCTGGGCATCCTGGGTAGCTGTTTCTGACCAAATGGCGGCCATCTTCCCCAAGGACAGAGGGTGAAGTAGAGCCTGGAATAGTCAAAGACATTGCTTTTGTTTTCAGTTTCTGTGAACAACTTGTGATGTGGTCTCTTGACAATAGTGGTGGCATCAGGACTGTGAGCCTCTCCCTCCTAACCAAGCCTGTATCAGCCACCAGGAGCTAACTCCTTCTTTCTCTGTGGCTATCAGATATAAAGCATACTGGAGGCCAAGAGAGAGTAGATGATCTGAAATCTCAGGTGAACAACTGAGGTCTCTGTGTGGCTCATAAGCTACCCAGCAACACAGAGCTCACTGTCCCCCAAATCCAGGGAGTCACAAACATTTGTCCCACAAAATGCTTTCTTCTAAAACGGACTTAACTTTTAGAGGGACCCCCTCAGACATGAGACTGTCGCAGTTGATGGGAAAGAAAGTGTTAGCACAACGGAGGCCAGCCAAAGTGCAAAGCCTTCTCGGTTTTGAATAGTTCCCTATTCCTCAAAAGGGAAGGCACTAGGGCTTGCAACTGACTAAGAGAAGTTTTTCAAGCTGCCCTTCAAACTTCAAACTCATGGTAATTCCCCTGCCTCAGTCTCCCACCTCCTGGGGTTGCAGGCACCAGCCACTACACCCATCTTCAATACCTTTTAAGCAGAGAAAATTAAGCACACAAAACCAACCAAACAACAACAACAAACAACAACAACAACAACCAAACAACAACAACAAAACCCAATTCACTATAAAACCCAGAGATCAAGCAAGGAAGAACTTCCCTGAAGCTATTTTCTGTCTGCAGGGCTGAGAAGACAAGAGCCCCTATCCTGGCTGCCAGGGCGTCCAGGGTATGGTGGATGAAGCAAAAGTCAGTACTTGTGACTGACTGTTTTAAAGAAACAAAAGCTGGTTGGGTTGCTAATTCACCTCAAGACATGCTAACTTTAAAAAAAAAAAAAAAAAAAAAAAGCGATTTAAAAATCGCTGAAAGTAAGCTGGGAATGGTGGTGCACACCATTAATTCCAGCACCCAGGAGGCAGACGCAGGCTGATTTTTGAGTTCAAGACCAGACTGGTCTACAGAACAATTTCCAGGACAGCCAGGGCTACATAGAGAAACCCTGTCTCAAAGAATCATCAACAACAAAAGTCCTTGAAAGTGACTCCTCTCCCATCACTGCCCTAAGCACACTATAGAACCTGTTCTGGGCAATATGGCGGGGTTGGTCTGGACCACCCATCCACTTACCAGGGCAAGCCAGTCCAGGTGCAGAAGGGAGGCCTGCGCAGGTGCAGTTGTAGCCTCCCTCCGTGTTGGTGCAGTTGGCATTCTCGCCGCAGCTGTGCGCCCCCTGCTGGCACTCATCAATATCTGTCCCAGGAGTAAGTGAGAAGAGCAAAGGGGTGCAGAGAAGGGAACAGGGTTATGGATCCAGGTTACAGAACAGGGTTATGGAATCCAGGTGTCTAGAAGGGTTTCTCCACCTGTGTGGTGCTGCCTGTTCAGGGCCCCTATGCATGTTAGGGGATACTGTCATAAATGCTAGAAATAAAGATCACTGTGTCCATGGCTGCACACCTACTCAGAGATCCTAGGCTCCTGACAGGATTTCCCTCTGCTTGGAAGGAAAGACTTCAGGATGTCTCCAGGCCAGAGATCAGTAAAGCAACTCCAGCAAACAGCATTTCATATCCTAAAACTCAGACCTCACTTTTGCAACTAGATGGTCACCCTTTGACATAAATGCCACATCAAGTTAGGCATGGTGACACATACCTTTAATCCCAGCACTAGGGAGGCAGACAGATCTCTGTGAGTTCAAGGCCAGCCCAGTGTACAGAGTGAGTTCCAGGAGAGCCAGGGCTATGCAGAGAAAAACTCTGTTTCAACCCCCCACACACACACACACATACACACACACACACACACACACACACACACACAAGAAGGCATATCAAATACAACACTTTCCTAGTAAGTATGAACCATATACATAAATACATATACTTTGGCCCTGCTGCCAGCCTGTGTCCTTCTAAGAGGTCACTGCCCTAATGGTTAGGGCATTATCTGCACTAAGTTACCTTAGGGAGAGCTGCCTCACTATAGCCCAGCGTCTCTTATCTCCTCCGGGCCACTCCCAAACACCAGAGTGTCACCTGCTCCCTAGACTTGCCCTGTGAGTGTCTGGGGCTCTTTAAATGCATCTCATCTTCTAGTCTATACAGTGTTGTCAGTTCAAAGTACAAGCATGACTTAGTATGCAGGCTAAAATGTAAACATCTAAAATACTGATCGCATGGTAAAATGTTAATATTTTGGCTGTATTAGAGCACACGAGATGCACTATTAAATTAATATCAGCTGTTTCCTTTTCATTTTCATAAAATAGCAGCTAGAAAGCTTAAGAGGGCTGATGTAGGAAAGTAAAACAGCAGTAGCCGCCCTGAGACTCGATCTTCCATATCCGTAACACAATCCAGCTGCTAACAGTAGGGGCTGGAATTCCTCTCTACACGGTCAGACCTTGACAACCTACCTCCCAGCGGAGTGATCTGAGATGGGCTTGGTAAGGAGCTAAGTAAGGTTACAGAGAACAGAAGGAGGGTGCCCTGCTGGAAGTGTCTTTAGCAGATGAAAAAGCACCAAGGCTTCTGCCACACCACAGCGGAGACTGTGAGGATGTAGCGAGGAAGTGGCTTCCATAAGCCAGAAGTGGCTCGCTCACCAGACCACGCCAGCACTTGCACGCAGGGCTGAAGGCCTGGAGCTGTGGGAGAGCAAGTTTCTGAGACAGGAGCCACCCTGCCTGTGTACTGCACTGCTCCACGGCTCGCACACAACCTGTACTTAGCACCATTCCCCACTCCCCAGGTACATGATTTGCTCACAGCTGGAGACTCCCCACCCTTTCACACTGCTGCTTAATTGATATTTATTCCTTTTCCACAGTCCCTCCCAGATGACACTTCCTTCAGGGAGTCTTGCCTAAGACCTCAAGCGGATTCTCCTCCCACCTCTCAGCTTCATTGTGTCTCTACTTCTCTTCTGCTGTGCGCCTGTCTCTGTCTCTTGTCAAAACTGCGTTTAGACCCATGGTCTATTAGCAAACAAGAACCGCCTGCCTCATCTTGACATTCCTCACTTCCTAGGGCCTTTGCACCTCATGGAGACTAAGGGAATTGAACCGCTATCCTGAATGGATCAAAGAAATGTCTGGCCTTTGTGTTCTATAGTTCTCAATTCTTTCTTTTTCTGGAAGCTCTAAGGTTGAGCTTTTGGCCTCACATATGCTACATAAGCACTCTACCTCTGAGCCACACCTCCAAGCCTTGAAACAAACAAAGGAAGCCAAAATTCCTGTTAGAACCTCAAGTTAGACATCCTCTCATGATTTTGGTCATGAGCCTCCCCTTTAACAGCTGAACCATCACTCCACGCTGGGTGGTGGTGCTGGTAGTGCATGCCTTTTAGCCCAGCACTCAGAAGGAGAGGCAGACAGATCTCTGTGAGTTCCAGGCCAGCCTGATCTACAGAGTGATTCCAGGACAGTCAAGGCTACACAAAGAAACCCTGTCTGGAAACAAACAAACAAACAAGAAAAAAAAAGAAAAGAAAAAGAAATCCTTGCTCAACTTAAGAGACTTCACTCAATCTAAAGCAAAACAAACAAGCAAAAAAAACCCAACAATGTACTGTTGAAACACTTTCTTTAATTTTTTTTTTTTTGTGTGTGTGTGTGTGTGTGTGTGTGTGTGTGTGTGTGTACTTGTGGAGGTCAAAGGACAGCTTACGGAAGTCACCTCTTTTCTACCTTAAGGTGGGTCGTAGGTGTTGAACTCAGGCCACTGGGCTTGGCAGCAAATATTTTTACCCACCAACCTGTCTTACAAGCCCAACAGTACTTTCCTATAAAATGTATGTGCCAGGCACAGCTTAATAGCAATCACCTCCTGTGCTGGCTTCTTTTATGTCAACTTGACACAGGCTAGAGTCATCTGAGAGGAGAGAACCATGATTGGCAACAAAACAAAACAAAACCCAACAATCCATAGCTCTGGCTGGAGGCAAGCCTGGAGAGCATTATCTTAACTGGTGATGGAGGTGGGAGACCAGGCCACTGTGGGCGGTGCCAAGCGTGGGCTGGTGGTGCTGAGTTCTGAAGGAAAGCAGGCTGAGCAAGGATAAGAGAGCAAAGCAGTAAGCTGGAGCCTTGCACAGCCTCTGCCGCATCAGTGCCTGCCTCCAGGTTCCTGCCCTGACTTCCTCAGTGATGGACTCATCTGCAACTGTAAACTGCAATAAAGCTTTTCCTCCTCAAGTTGCTTTGGTTAAGGTGTTTCATCACAGCACTAGTAACCCAATGTTAATATACCTATCCTCAAATATGCACTTACACATGCACATGCGCACACACACACACACACACACACACACACACACACAAACACACTCAGAGAAAGACACATACTGAGGTACAAGGGTAGAAACCACTATGGTCCTGAAGACCTCATGGAACTAGGCAGGGTAGGGCTGTGATACCCTCTGGCATATTTGATAGTAGGAGGCAGGCTAGAAAGAGTGTAAGTCTCTGAGAAAACATACCTTCTCCCTTCAAAAGAAATGAAATATGAAGTCTGTTTGCCCAAAATATCTGTGAGCCTGCTTAATTAGTGCAGTGACATTTTCCTGACCGACTGCCAAATATGCGCTTACAAGTGTGTTTTCAGATGTCTCTGGCCTACACAGACCTAAATCTGATGAAGTCTGGCTTAAGCCAACCAGATCCACAAACGGATAGTCATGGCCTTCCCGTGTGAGGAAAAACACTGGGGTTTGAGTTTATTGGGGGCACCTGCCCTTCACTGTTTTGTTTTCAGAAGGAAAAGAAAAGCACAGAAGAGGAGCTGGGAAAGCAGCTATGCGCTGCACTAGGTGAGGGTGGCCCAGGGCAGGCCTCCACTTGTGCAGTGATACTGGGCCCCCGGCACCTGGGGCAGCAGAAAACATCCCAGAGTGCACTCCCAGCCCACGGCCCCACCCAGCCCTTGGCGCAGGAGGACGGTTATGAGAAGGCTTTCAATGACTCTGTGCTCGCTGCGAAATGTCAGTGCTGGGAGTTCTCACCCACCGAACTGTCAAGCACCGGGCGCCACCCATCAGCTTCTTTACACACACAACGATCCCCAACACGTTCACAGCAGCTCTGCAGCTCACCAAAGTCTGGCTGCGGTGACAAAGTGATACAGAAGTGCTGGCCACATGTCCCCGGGTGGCGTCCAACCCTGAACATTGATGGGCTTCCACTCCCCAAGCCCCAGAGAATGAACTAAAATGGCCAAGAGGTAGAATTACCTCAGCCCCTTAGCTTGTGCAACTTCGGCCGAGAGATGGTTTCCTAAGACCTAAACTGCATCTATCTGCACAGGTCACACAACTTCTCTTTTATTCTTGACATGTGTTTCACTATAATTACATCCTGCCTTCTCTCTGCTCACAGCAGCCACAACTTATGATGGCTTTACTTTAGCTAGCCTCCTCCTCCTCCCTTGTCCACCGGCACCTGTGCTCTCTCACCAAGACAGTAGATCCCATCTCCTTCGTAGCCTTCTGAGCACCTGCAGACATAGCCACCTTCAGTGTTGATGCACTTGGATGAGGTGGGAGGACAGGTTGAGCTGCCCAGTTCACATTCATCTACATCTGTTGGGGGGGGGGAAGGCATGGACGCATGAAACATTTCTCAACCTGTGGGTCTCAACCCACACAGTTATATTACATTTCATAACAGTAGCAAGATTACAGTTAATGAAGTCACAGCAGAATAATTGTATGGTTGGGGGTCACCACAACTGTGTTGAAGGGGTGCAGCATTAGGAAGGTTTAGAACCATTGGTTTAGGCAATCCTGGAAATAAATAACAGGAACAGTAAGAGAGACTAAGCCTTTGTGTAGCCAGTCACTCAGCTGCTAACAGGTATGTAAACCCTACATGGTGGGTTTGAAGTTCACTTCTCAATTAATTTTTATGAGGTTCCCACCTGTCCAAACAGCCAAGTGTGTGTGAGTAAACAACTTTCTGCCGGGTTTTCAGAACACAAGGATGCCATTTTCCAGGTAATCATTAACTTACAGTTGGAAGCTACCAATATAAAATAGAAATCTATCTGTCATAACCTATGTGTTCCACTGAAACATATATACTAGGCTTCTCGGAGGAAAACGTTCTATTTTTGTGATGCTGTAAGTTTGACCTGAGCTCAAATTCATGTTTCTCTTAGTGTCAACTTCTTTCTTGCATAACTTTAATACAATACTGGTATAATATGAGGTAATGCTATATGTAAATATGCTTAGATATCTCATTCCCTATGCATACAATTCTATTTTTTTCTTTTTTCTTATTTTTTAATTCTATTTTTTCTAACATCAAATACCTTACTTAAATCTATGGATTACTTAAATCCTTGTGAAGGTTTTTAGTTAGTAAAAGCAAAAAGAACGCTTGTGGTTCAGCATCACTCAAATTTGTGTATTTGGCCTTCGCTCTTACCAGAACACAGGTTTCCATCCCCAGCAAATCCTCTCAAACACTGACACACAGCGGTCTCTCCCTCTGAGACACAGCGAGCGTGGCTGCCACACCCCTCGGGGCCACAGTCATCTTGATCTAGAAACAGCGAGAACCACATGCAGTTATTTCTAGTCTTCCGAGGAGAAAAGTGGACCTCACTGTGCTGGACAGAACACCCCAATGCCTCCTTCCTAAAGGCTGTGTGTGGGCTAGCCGCCAAACAGAAAGAACTGGTTACGTCTGTCCACCGTGGATGCTTTACTGGACGTAGAAAACTCAACGCACTGCTCGCACATGCTGCATAGCCTTCAGCTGCATTTCTGTGAATGTGTGTGCTTGCGAGTGTTGCTTTGCTTTGCCTTGCTGATTGTGGTTTTGTTCTGCTCTGGCTTTCTGACAAGGTCTTGGTAAGTACCAACTAATACGAGAGCCTCCAGCCTCCTGCTCTCACATGCTAAGGTAAACCTCAATCTTAAAGAACCATTTGCTGTCCAGAGAGCTCTGTGTGGGCTTGTTTATGAGTATTTTAAAACATGCGTGCATGTGAACTCCTCATAGTGCCTAAAATAGACTCCAATCTCAAAATGATTTGACTCAAAAGTTTCCAGCCATTGTGACGTACTTCTGCTTCTCCTGAAGCACACAGACTTGTATGTAGCAAGCAGAGCTGTTTATGACAAAGAGATTGACTCACCGAGAGATTTATTATCAATTAACTAACATCATGCTTCATATCTAAGAGGATATATGTCACGGCGTGTGCTTATTATCAAGATTTATGTGCTGACTTGTAAGCCTCCTGGCATTTCTGCACAGTCACGAACCATACAAGTCGAACGCTGTAAAGGGATCATTGCATTTCATACTCCATTGACATGCACACGCCTGGGGGGACAGAGCTGCATGTCAACCCACAGACAAGCAAGTTTTTTTTTTTTTGGTTTCTTGCTTTTCTGCCTTAACTACTTGTGCACATAACCATTCTCCACATGCCACCCACCACCTCCCTTTCTGGGTTGGAGTATCGGACATCCCACAGCAGTCTATACCCTATATGCTTTAACTCTATTTGGTTACCGGTCAGTTTGTCCACAGTATACGGGAGAGCTGGATGGAGCCTTCTGAGCTTGTTTATAAATAAAAGGTTATATGTTCTAAGCTGGGTTCCAGTCCCATATTGTTTTGTTTTGTTGACCTTTTAAGGCAGGGTTTCACTGTGTAGCCCTGGCTATACTGGAACTCACTCGGTAGACCAGGCTGGCCTCGAACTCACAGAGATTCACCTGCCGCTGCCTCCATGGATGCTGGGATTAAAGGCATGCACCACCACTGCCTGGTGGTAATTGTGATTTTATGATTCATATACTTAGCTACTTAACCAAGATTTCTCAGGTGGACTCCTTCCTTTCATGCTTGCTTAGTCACCCTCTGTCACTCACAACTCAGGATGGGTACATTCCAGTATTTAGCTCCCAAATCACAGGTTGCTGAGACTAGGGGTGGATGGTACCCACTCACAGCAAGTGCTGGAAACCACTACACAATTATCCTGTATTAGAGTATGAATCGGGCTCTTACCTCTCTCCTCCCTCTACCTGTTCTACCCTCTTACTTTTTCTCTCTCTTCCTCTCTCTCTCTCTGGAGCACCCCTCCCCCCTTTCCTTCCCCTCCCCCTCCCGCCCATGCTCATTTAATAAACTCCTCTACAACATTTAAAAAATAAATAAAAAGAATATGATTCAGGACTCTTGAAAACCTTGAGTCAGCTTTGCATGATGGAAAGCAACAACTCCACAGCAGGAGGCCTGGGCTACCATCAGGGTTCACCCTGTGGACACGGGAGCAATGCTCACCTTCTCTACATTATGAGCAGGGATTTCTAATAGGGACGCTGCTTTCCCTGAGTGGTGTTGGAATCCAAAGAAAAAGGAACTGTTTAAAAAAATCCTCTGCAGCCGGGCATGGTGGCACACGCCTTTAATCCTAGCACTAGGGAGGCAGAGGCAGGTGGATCTCTGTGAGATCAAGGCCAGCCTGGTCTACAAAGTGAGTCCAGGACAACCAAGGCTACACAGAAAAACTCTGTCTCAAAACAACAATAACCAAAAAAAAAAAAAAAATCTCTGCAAATTAAAATTTACTACACATATCTAAGTAAAGATGATAAGCAAGGGTATACTCAGGGCTGCAGACTTGGCGAAGAGCTGATCTTCCAGAGGACCACAGTTCAATTCCCAGCACCCACACGGCTGCACATCAACATCTGTAACTCCAGGGTCAGGAGGTCTGACAGTACCTGGCACCCATGTGGTACACAGGCGTACATGCATTCAAAGCACTCATATACATAAAACAATGATAAAGAATGGCATATTGGTATCTCAATAATTAGGATTGAGGGTGTAGAGCAGTGGGCCTGACACAGGCTCACCCTTGGGGTTGAGTACCAGCACTTACAAAACAAAGCCCCAAATACCAGAAGAAACTCTGGGAACTAAACTGTAAAAATAAAATTCACTCCGAAGTAGCTAATGTGTACCCAGGTCCTACTGAGTGATTAAAAAAAAAAAATACAGCAATACAGGATGCAAAGAAAGACTCCACTGCCTTGCACGGCCTTCAAAGGCCAAGTGAATACAAAGCTAATCATAGACTAGGCTATAAGTCCACACAAATCTTTGGTTGCATCATCACTCCTTAGCCCCCAACAGCCATCCGTGCACTCCTCGTCACGTATGTTCATCTGGCAACCTCTCTTAAGTGTGGTAGAATATGCTCTAGGCCTGTGTAGATCCCCAGTGAGCCTGAGAAGGGGCCTCTAGCTGCAGATTGATAATGACTTGTTTGATTAGGCTACTTGTTCTCACAGTTAGCCATGGCAACGTAGGTTAAGGCTGTTTTTAGCATGCTCTGGTATCCCCGGCACTTAGTACAGAGTATGACCAAAAATCAGCCAGATAAATCTATTTTCAATATGACAAGATTTTCTGGAACTTTTTACTTTACCAGGAACTGGTTATATGGTCAAACTTTCTTTTTCAAAAGTTCAATATTTATTTTTGTATGTTTATATATTCATGTGTATGCATATGTAGGTACGTGGAAGCCAGAAGTCAAAGTTGGCCTTCTCCCATAACCATTTCCTACCTGATTATGCTTTCAGCAAATGTCTCGCGGTAACATGAGCTCGCTAATTCAAACTGGCTGGCTAGCAAGCCCCAGGGATCTTCCTGTACCCACATCCCTGACACTTGGATTACAAGTGCAAGCTGCCACGCTTTTTTTTACTCTGTATAACAGCCCTGCCTGTCCTGGAACTTGCTTTGTAGACCAGGCTGTCCTTGAACTCATACTGCAGAGAAGGCGAGTGTTGGGATTAAAGGTGTGTGCCATGGGTTCTGGGGATACCAACTCAAGTCCTTATGTCTGTGTAGCGAGCACTTTACCAACTGAGTCATCTCTCCAGTCCTAAAATGATCATAATTTTCAAACTCCTTAGTCACATCACTAAGAATACCCTCAGTCTAAGTTTTCACATCTATAAAATAATGGAATACAACATGAATCAAAACTGTGAAATACAACTAAAACATGGTAAGTGTGAAAAGTTCATACAGACATTAATGATCATCATTCCTAAAAATATGAACTTCTTTATATCATCAAAAAGCACACTGGTGGCTCATGAGGTCCTAAGCCCCGAGCATTAGTCTTCAGACCCCAGAAGTCAGAGAAAGACTTCCACAATTGTCCTCTCACTGAGTTTTCAAACATTTATAAAGCCACAGACATGTTAATATAAAATGTTACTCGGGGGGCTGAGGAGATAGCTCGGTGGATAAAGTGAGGACCCTCAGCATTCAGGTAAATGGCAGGTGGATGTGGGGGCCTCCCTTCAACCCAAGAACTTGGAAAACAGAGATGGGATGCCCTGGAGCAAGCTGTGGGTTCACGTGAGAAATCCTGTCTTAGTATACAAAATGGACATATAAAATATATAATATATACATTATACATACAATATATGAAGTGTGTGTGTGTGTGTTAGTTAAATGTTTCAAAGTGAGCCACACTGGGTGAAGGGCAGTGAGCTGGGGGAACACGGTGTGTTTGAAGGGTAGTTAGCTTGGGGAACAGGATGGGTTTGCAGTAGTTCTAGGGCTCATCTGAAAACTACTTGCCTTATGAATCAACACAGAACATAATAGACTCAAGTTCCCTAAAGTTGTTACATATTGAACAAATCACTTGGCATTCTGCTGATAAATGGACAACACAGACAAAGATTTGTAACATTTTCTGTTTATGGAGTTTCCGCAGTAATTAAAGAAACCAACTAATATCATTCATCAATCGCTATCAACTTTTCACAAGTACCCATCATTGTAGGTGTGGATGGGGAAACAGATCTCTTCTGTCCTAATTGTCACCTCCAGTTATACTTCAGAGGGTTCAGCCTAGAGGCTCTTAGCATGCACAGCTCATGTCTAATCCCACAGAGCCGCGCACACTTTTCAGAGAGGAGGACCCGCATCCGAGGTTGGACAATGTTATAGCAGGGAGAGTACAGAGCTTCCTACGGGAAGAACAGATGCTGTTAGAACTCGCAGTTCATACCTGACACCATGATCTCAGCCACTAGTGTGTGCTGGGGCTCTGTACTGTTATCTTCTGGTACTTCAGCCTCAGTGGAGTTGTCCAACGATGTGACCTCTTTACTTACATCAGTGTTGTCACCTGTGGGGGAAAAAGACTCGATTAGGTAAGCCTCTCCACTTTAAGGAAAGTTTGACTTAATTTATGTTGATGGTTATTCGTTGGCTGAGTTCAGACTCGTTTCGGTAAGAAGACTGAGGGAAATGGGCAGGGCTTGTGGAGCCAATTGGTGAGGAAAAGAGGGCTCATTTAGATCAAGGACAATGCTCCCTCTGAATATGGTCACAGCTCATGGTCACAGACCACAGTAACAAGAAATTGTGGGGGCCACCTCTCCTCAACTTGTCTTTTATCTTTGCTCCTTCCTTTGTTCTGCTTTTGTATTTATAATAACCTCATTTAACTGTATTTTTAAAGTTGATGTGCATAAAAAGCTATATAGTAACACCCAGCTCGCAGTCCCTAGGGAGGAGGGCGTGGATTCCCAAAGGTAGCACACCGCTCAGCTGTGCGACACAGACCCCACAGCACCAAGGCTACTTGCCTCACAATTGAAAGCTACTGTTTGCCTTGTCTCGCCGTGTTCACATAAATACTGATGCACAAGGCGGCGGTAGGAAAGATTGTGGTGCCACAGCACAAGCAAAGAGAATGACACCAACGTTCATCAGGAGCTGTGCCCTCCACTCCCCACTCTGTGCCCTCGCAGTAAATACAAAGATGCACTTTACAGAGAGCCCATGACGATATGGAAAGCATTGCTAATGTTTAGACTCCTTCGTTGGCTGTTAGCTCTGGAATGTTATTGAAGTTATAATGGCTGCCTAGAGGAGACGTGAGCGAGTGATTTTTGAGTTGTGAGACGAAATCCCTCTTCCTCCGGCCAGCTGGATTCACCTGAAACAATGATGGACAGGCGAACCGTGCCATTTAGACCTGGGTAATCGGCAAGGCTTTCCTCAACAATGACTGACGAGAGCCCGCCACTTCCAAGAGCGGCAGCTGGCAGCGTTTGTTCCTCATTGTGGGTGAGCTCTGAGAAAGTAGTGCCTGGATGGTCTGACAGTCGCTAAAGAGCAAGATCCCCTCAAAGGCTGTCAAACAGCACCGCCTTTGGTGGGCCATGAGATGACACACACACACATACCCCCTAAGTCCGTTCCTCTTAGAGGCCATGTGTGCTTCACAACACACAAGTGACATGAAGCTCTGGCTGCTGTCTCTTCTGCTAGGCTTAAAGACAGAAACATAAAGCAATGCCTCTCTTCTCATTGTACATTTTCTGCTTTGAATATATATATATTTAGTAATTATAAAATGTGTTATGCTGATCATATTAGGTTTGTTATTAATATCATTTGAACTAAGATTAAAATTATTCAATAACCTAGAAACTGATAAGTATAATCCACATATACAAAAAAAAAAAACCCTCTGGGGAATCTTATAAGTCTCTTAAGAGCATAAAGGAGTTCTGAGACTAAGAAGTATTAAACTAATATCCTAAGGCAACAAATTAATAGGGAGAAATATGTCTGAAAACCCAATATCCAACTCCATTCCATTGGACAGAGCAATCCATTCACTGTTCTCAAGCCGTCACTTAGCTTATATTTATAACATGCCTACTAAATAATTATGCACTTTTCTAAAAAAAAAGGCTTAACAAAATATAAATTATATTTGGCACATTTTTGGTAGGAAGACACCATAAGATGGCTCCAGGTATGCCTAGTCCGGGCATGCACGGGAGACAGAAAGGTCATACATCAGGCACGGCTCCCTCTCCCAATCTTTCTCAACTATAGCTTGTAAAGAAATGGATCATGGGCCTTCTCAGCGTGCGTGTCCTACATTTGTTGGCTACAGTCAAGTTAGTTCGATAAAGAACTCAAGTTTTCCTAGTAGGACCTACACTGTGGGAAGGAGGTTGCCTTTCATGACCCCTAACATTAAAAACATAACATTTCTAAACCAAATGTCTTTAAACGTTGTCATGCTGTGGCACAAGGTGAACATTTATTTCTAAACCCTGGAACACCCCCATTACAAATGGGGGAGAGTGTTAACTTTAATGCTTTAAGAATTATGTGTCAATTAAATTTAGTCTATAATGAGGAACTAAAAAACTCACTGGGGGAAGGGTGCAGACACCCAGACACACGTCCCTGAAGGCACAGGAACATTTAATCCTAAAAAACACTGCAATCGTCAAGCACGGATGCCCCGCTCTACGGAGCCCGGGGGGAAGATAATTCAGAGGCACCGCCTGCTATGTTACCAGGCAGAATCTGATGATCCTTCTGAGCAAGACACTTTTTCCCATTCTGGGCTCTCACGAACCCTTCATGACACAAACCCTGAGCAGTCCCGAAGCTCGCTCGGCAGATATGGTGCCAGGCTCTGTTCTTGTGTAAGCAGGGTTCTGCACCTAGTAGGAAACACAGAATGTGCAGGCAGGTCAGGAGATGCCAAGCATGGTGCGGATGCAAATCAAAGGCGTCCCTGGGTGACAATTCAGCCGTTCTAAACGGAAGGAGCTCTCTCACAGGAATTCCTACAAGGAGGCCACGATTCGAAGACAGCTCAGAACGCTGTTAGCTTCTGCATGTTTGCTGAGTGTGGCCAGTGGTTCAGGATGTAAGGCTCCTTAGTCTGTGTGACTCCTGTTTCCTGACCCAGGAGCTAGCTAAACTCATAGAGATCTCCAGGACGAGGAGCTGTGGGAGGAAGCTGTGGGACTCTTCCTTGGCTTGCTCCTGGCTGCCACTCACTACCTGGCATGGGGGTCATGAGCCTCCACGGGAGACCAAGTGTGGTTAGACGTTCCACTGCAAAAAAAATCTTGGTTTCCTGAGTCAGTAACTGCTAACATATCAAATAATTCTTTCTGGTGCTAAGAATTCTAAGGCGGGACCCCTCTCCCCTTCTCTTTCCCGCTGTCAAAAGAGCCTAAACTGCTTAGCCTTATTTTCTACAACCCAGGAGCCTTTGAAATGCAGCAAGTAAGTACAAGGGAGCAAGAGGGGGAGTGTGGCTGGTGAGATAAAGCCCAGATTATTAAAATCACCATATTAGGGAAAAAATGCAAATTACCAAACTACCAAGTTTGTCTGGGTTTTGACTCAAACAATATCCAAATCTTGGACGGTCTTTAACATTTATGCAGACAGGTGAAAAAAAAAATCACAAAATCCCCTCCGCCCCCCTACCACCTGCTACCATTGGTTAGCACAGCCGCAGTCTCCAGTGCAGGAGGGCCGGTGGGGCGTCTCCAGTGTACCTGGTTTTGCCAATGGATGGACCACAACCAGTGACGAGGGCTTCAGCATGCTGCCTTGGAGACGTACCCTATTTTGACCAGTCCTCTTGTTCACCCTTATTACCGATGGGATAGCCCAATCAGAGACCCACACATGATCCTCAAACACGGCTATGGCAAATGGGTGACCTGGAAGCAATTAAAAGGTCATTCGATATAGACAGGATTTTTTTTTTTTCATAAGGACAAGGCTTAGAACATTACACCACAGGTGGTCGGGGGGGGGGGGGGGGGGGGGACTGCTGACCTATGCAGGTCTTAAGAGCACCGGGAAGGATGTCAAGGTGAGAGTGTTCTGTGCTCATCTGCCACAGACTGAGATTCTTGGTCTGGCTTCCTTGTCATTTTAACGGCTGTCATAAGCAGTAGCATGAATTCACAGGTAATTACAAGGACTCCCCCATCCCCCTTTACTTAAGAGACTGAACAAGTGTTTTTTGAAATCCCCATCTCTATCACTGTATTCCCGAGTAAGCCTTTCCTGTCTGCTCTCTCTTCTTACACAGCCGTCCAGGGACTGTGCAGCATCCTTCTCTTTGTATTCACCCTCCACACCAAGCTCAGCCTACCAGCCTCGCACCTCTTCACTAACCACTTTTCCCTTATCCCTTTAGCCTCTCTGACTCTTTCCTGCCATGCAGAAGGGGGTTTTCTGAACACATATTATATGCCCTATATAGTGTGCTGCCTTCTGAGTCCTCCTGAACCAAAAACACCTCAGGAAACTGCCACACCGTCTCAAGTGGTTAGACACCAGAGTGAAGGACATACGCTTTTGGAAGCTGGCACCACGCCCCCTGTCGCCCCCGTGTGGTGGAAAACTCCAATGACTTATCCTGGCCTCAGCAAGTCTCCTCCACTTTACCACAGCTGGCCAGAGTGTTTAACCATCCTGTCTGTCTCTAGTCTTCTGTCCCAACGTCAAACTATAAATGCATCCTGGAAATTCCTTTTACCTGTCTATTACTCTTCTTGTTGTGGCTAGAAAACACACAACACAGAATTTACTACCTTTGTTTCTATGTACAGCTCAGCAGTGCGAAGTACACTCACACACTGCCAGGCAACGCATCTCTAGAATTTCTGCATTTTTGAAAATCTGAACCTCTTTGACAACTTCCCCCTAGCCCTGAGAAATACTCTTCCACCCGTGTTTGCACGAGGCTGCCCACTCTGGATAACTCGGGCAAGTACGAGTGTCTAGCATCTGTCCTTTTAGTCACTTAACATAATGTCCTCAAGGTTTGTTCATTTGAAGAATATGTTAGAATTAACTAAGTAGGATGTTTCTACAAACACATTAGACACAATCTTCCTTTATTTTAAGGCAAAAAGCCACAATAAATTGTACTTTAATTAAAGATGAATTCATCCAATCTTTTTGTTAAAAATCTCAGACTGTTGGACTTGAGAGATGATTTCAGTGGTTAAGGGGCAAGACTGCTCTTGCAGAGGACTCAAGTTAGAGTCCAAGTGCCAGCATGGTGTTTCACACCTGTCTGTCATTCAAGTTGCAGGGGATACAATGCCCCTTTCTGGCCCTCCATGGCACCAGGCATACATGCAGGCAAAACAGCCATACACATAAAAGAAAAAAAATCCTGAGCTGTCAGTTGTGAAAATACCACATGTATTACAGTATGGTGCTCTACAGGAAGAAGGATGAGACAATTAGATATGTGGAACATGCCTATCATCTCAGCACTCCAGAGGTGAAGGCAGAAGGATTGTAAGTTCAAAGTCATCCTTCGCTATATAGAAAGTTAAAATCCAGCCTAGGATACATGAGACTCTGTCTCAAAAATAAATAAAATAAAATATAACGGTTTTTGGATCCAGATGGGATATTTTCTTCCAGTTGGGATTGTTCATATATCTAACTACCTCTTGTAATGAAGATATGACTTTGTTAACTTGAGTAGCATTTAAAAAATAAAATGTAACTCCTCCACTAGACCCCATGACTTACAGAAATTGTTTTTAACTGCTATCACATCTCCACTTACTGTGAGAAATCAATGAGGATCTGTTGAGTGCAGATAGATAAGGTCTGACTATGTATGCAAACTTATCATTGGCCGTGAAGAATATACTTATTTTAAAGAATCTTAGAAATATGTCCAATTTAAGTATTTTTCTTGCTCTAGTTCATGTTATATTATCTAAAAAGTTATTGTCTCTAAACTAAGAGAACTGGCAAGATAACTAATTTATTAGCTCCTCTCTAAATAAGACTGATTTTTGATCTTCCCAACCAGAATCTAAATCCCTAAAACACTCTCACACTCCCAGGGTCTCACACTCTTTCATACTTACTTGCTATGAGACCCTCTCCAGTTTTATTCACAATAAGTTTTTTAAGATTCATTTTTTATTCTTTATAAAGTATTCTGCCCACACGTGTGCCTGCCCACCACAAGAAGGCACCAGATCTCATTACAGGTGGTTGTAAGTCACCATGGGGTTGCTGGGAATTGAACTCAGGACCTCTGAAAGAGCAGACGGTGCTCTTAACCTCTGAGCCATCTTTCCAGACCCTCATAATAAGTATTAATAGCCTAGTCTTCTATTTAACTTTTTAATAACAATGCGGTCTGGGCCTCTGTGGACTGATGTCTGTATCACCAACGTAGCTTGCTCATTATTTCCTTCTCTCTAGACTTCAATCTGACCACAGCACTGGAATCTAAGGGCTTACCCTGAAATGCCGACCTTGTCACATAAATCTTTTGCTCAAGGACATTTACTGTTTCCTTAGTAAATTCAAAATTAGGCACAGCCACTTTATCTTGGCAGTTCTACTTACCACATGGCCAAATTCATAAGGGTCCTTGTAGACTCCCTGAGTCCAAAGGAGCCTCCCACGTCATTTGTACTTTTTTTTATAGGCTACATTGTGTGTGTTACTCACTCTGTGTGTGTGTGTGTGTGTGTGTGTGTGTATTACTCACTCTTCATGTGTATTACTCTGTGTGTGTGTTATTCCCTCTTGCATGTGTGTTACTCACTCTGTGTGTTACTAACTCTGCATGTATGTGTGTTAGTTACTCTACATGTGTCATTCGCTGTGTGTGTGTGTGTGTGTGTGTGTGTGTGTACATCTGTGTATGGATATGTGAGGGTACCTGCGGAGGCCAGAGAAGGATGTCAAAACCCTTGGAGATGGAGTTACAGGTCAGTCTGTGCTCCCTAACTCAGCTGCCGGGAAGCCAACTCTGGTCCTCTGGAAGAATAGCAAGTGCTCTTAACCACTACACCTTCTCTGCAGCCCCAGGCTCAGTGTTTTGAGGATATTTACACAGTGTATGCTCTCACATGAAGAATCTGAACATGTATGAGGAGAGGAAACTTCCTTGACTAACCTTTGCCTTTGGTATTAGCTGACATTCATTAGTGCCTGAACATGATGTTATCACATTATGGAATGACAGATTAAAAACTAGAAGAAATAAAGTTTTTATTCTTAAATAAGTTTGCAAAAAAATTAAAAATTTCACTTTTATTTGGGGAAATCTTGGGAAAAGGTTATTTATAATACTACTTTTTACTCAATATCCTAGTACTCAGCCAATCTTTCTATTTTATAATTCTTGGAGTGATCTCAGCACTCTGGATTTAGCACTCATCAACACTCTATCAAGATGAGGAAGTCAGAGGCCAGAGACATGGCCCAGCTGTCACGGGCAAGCCCTGCTCTTGCAGAGCATCTATCTATGTTTGGTTTCCAGTACCCACATCTACAGGCTCCCAATCACCTGTGACTCCAGCTCCAGGGGACCTGACGCCCTCTTCTGGCCTTTGTGGTTACTTGCACACATTCCAAAACACATACCTATGTGCACATAATTTTAGAAAAATAATAGTATGACTAAAATAAAGATTAAAAAAAAATCATCCATCCCAAAGTCTCACCTACATCGTTCTGGACAAGTCTTCGGCGTTTGGAACCATCCAGATTGGCCATTTCAATCACAGACAGCTTGGTGTCACACCAATACAAAGTGTCGGTTAAATAGTCAATTGCGATGCCGCTGGGCTCCAATAGATTAGAGTTGGCTACCAGCACCCGGCTGGAACCTTGAAGGGAAGAGCTTTCAATCCGTGGATATAGCCCTACGTCCGCCCAGAACAGTTTCCTTCAATCAAGAGAACTCACAGGTCAGATTTGCATGAAGAAAACTCTTGCATTCTTTCAACACAGAGATACAGATAGAAATCACTGTAGGGTGTAGAGCGTGGTACACCAAGAAATACACAAGGAGAAAATGCAGCACAGAATGTTAAACAATCAAAAGCAAAAACAAAGAAAATCCTTGATTACCAGGTTTGTATAAAGCATCTTGGACAGAAAATTATGTCAGATCATTACATGGAAAAAGGAACTGATTTTTAAAAGTATAGAACATTACTAATCAAATTTGTACTTGAATGAACACTGTTAAATTGGCAACAAAATGGAATCAATTTGGTAGCTCATTCTTATATTGTGTATATTACTAAATTACAATAGAAGAAATAGTGTGGTTACCCGCTTCCTGGATTTATGCAAGGTACTGTGCCTACTAAGATCATTTCAACTTCTATGAACCAGACATATTTTCTTAAAATACCAATATGGCTTACTATCTAGTTGGCTTGTTTGGAAATGGGTTCTCATTGTTTTAACCATTTGGTTGGCTCCAGCAATTTTCAGTTACTACTGAAACATTGTCCAGATACCACTATAAAATTTCCACCAAAAATAAAACAGGATTGTGTTTCTCTTTGCTGTCTAACAACTCTGAATAAATGCTTTATTTTCCTTAATTCTCTACCTTCAACCCAAATGTGATGCCAATTCACAGTTAGTAGCATAGACTCAACTAAGCTTTCATCATTTCTATTTCTGCATGTCTCCTCGTGGTGACCTCGAAGTCACCTCAAGGCTTTTCTAAATAAAGCTGATAAGTCAACACTCCTAATTTCATGTTCTGCTCAAAAAACACTGTAGATTTAAAAATATATTTTTGTAAATAAAGGATTTAAAATTTTTTTATGTATATGAGCATTTCGCTTACCTGTAACATTTCATGCCTAGTACCTGTGGAGTCAAGAGAGGTTATCAGATCTCCTGGAACTGGAGTTACAGATGGTTGTGAGCTGCCTGGGTGCTGGGAACCAAACCCAGGTTCTCTGGAAGAGCAGCCAGTGCTCTTAACTTCTGAGCCATTTCTCTAGTCCCAACATCATAAGATTTTTAAGGAACGTAGACTCAGGGGCTTAAGACTACTTGGTTAATGAGAACCAAGAGATGAGGAAGGGATGCAAGCTGTCAGTCATACTGGCTCTGAAGATCTGAACAAAATTCATGATGTTCTTGGCTTCTGACTGCACTGGCCACCTGAAGTCTTAGCATCTCTACCTGAAGTCTTAGCATCTCGGACACGAACAGCTGCATAAGCTCAGTTAAAGTTTTCATAAACATCTACCTGGCCTTCGGATGCACAGCTATTCCTCGTGGCTTCGAGATGTCCTCTTTGATGATTACTTGAAAGTGCTTCCCATTCAACTCACTCCCTCCAATGAGAGACTTCCTAAAAGGAATACGTAAGGAGGGAGGTGTTACGTCATCGTTTTCAAATAAAACTCTCCCTTTTCTCATCTGGTACATAAACATTATCTCCCTCCTTCCCCCTTTTTTCCCTCCCTCCCTCCTTCCCCCCCACCATACACACACACACACACACACACACACACTCACACACACTCACACACACACACACACATGCTCATTAAATTAGTATGAACAAGGCCCCTACACACAAAAAAATTCTATTGATTTAAAATAGAAATAAAAAGGCAGTGGTGGTGCATGCCTAAAATCCCAGCACTTGGGAGGCAGAGGTAGGCAGATCCATGAGTTTGCAGCCAGCCTGGTCTACAGAGTGAGTTCCAAGACAGTCAGCGAGACACAGAGAAACCATATCTTGAAAAACTAAAAACCAACCAAACAAAACAAAAACCAGTTAACTAACACCACATATTGATCCCAGGCGGGGGACTGCCGGCAACCTGGCAGAAACAAGGCCAAAGTGCAAATGTTTAGTCTTTTCCTCTTCACAGCCATCCAATTCCTGCTGGAAGCCAGAGGCTGGGGGCGGGGGGCCAGAGCAGTGGGTCACAGATCATGGGGAAGAAGGCACAAGGCAACATAGGATGGGGGGGCACAGGGGGGCGGTTACATGGGCTCTCCAGTTTTCTTCCACACTGCTTTAGGGCAGATGGAGTGGAGCGGTGAGCCCATGTCCACCACTTCACTTCCCATGGTTCCAGGCCCTTTGTAGCCACATTCTACTCCTCCCTGGTGAGAGGGAATGGATGCTGAAGTGTGTGGCCAGGGGTAATAAAACCACCTTCTCTGATCTCAACTGTTACATCACTAATACATTTCAACTGCTTGGAGCAGCAGACATGCAATGAGAATTGAGCTCCCCATGGTACTGTTCAGTTCAGGTCAAAAGCACAGCCAGACCCCAGGGCTGGTGATGAGAAAGCAAAGACCCAGGGATCACTTACAATTGTTGGGGTCCTCCACAGAGAGTCCCCTAAAGAACAAGCACTCATGAATCTTTACCTTTATGGTTCAACTAACTTTAGGAGTCAGAAGTCCCTAATATTAATTAATAACTGCACAGAATTATCAATGCATCATGCTCATATATGAGTGTCTTTTTCTCAGCCAATACAGCCACCACCCTCCCTCCTTGGTTTTTCATTGGCTTAGAGTTGCCATGCAATCTAATACCTAGGATTAAAGTCTCAGTTATTTAAATCAAAATTCTAGCTAATATCAAGGCTTTTAAACTACAAACCTCTCATTTCCAGACAAATGAAAGGTTTTTGTTTAGGCAGCTGCCTTTAGAGGGGGAGAGGACTTAAAGACGTCACCGGGCTGGGGAGTCTGAGGTCTGGCTCTGCAGGCTCCAGCTGTGCCCATCTCCTTCCTGAAGGCACTTCCTGGGCAGTAGGCACTAATCACACACTGGGCAAATTAGAGGTGCCTCCTGACTGGGGGGGGAGGGTAATGAGGAGAGAGCCACCTCAGAGGAGCAGTGAGCTGTTGGCATCTGTGATCCTGATAAACGTTTACGCTTCTGAAAACAACCACATACTAGCTCTGTCATTACCCCCCAGCTGACACGGAGACTATCCTTTTAAGTCGAGTCCACACAGAGAAGGCTGTTATTACGATGGGTCTCATTGTTTTGGCAGGAGTTGATTTAAATCTGTTGCAGGACTCTGGGTCTCACCCATTCCAACGCTGAGTGAAGGAGACAGGGCCTCTCTCTGAAGGTTCTGCAGGACTAGGCTTTGAACCCAAGCCTTCACAGGCTAAAGCACATGCTTGGGGCCCAAGCAGCACCCCCAAGCTCCTTTCTGTGATGACGCAGGGAGCAGCTTCAGGGAATGGCTGACCTTGATTTCACAGACTAACCCTGGGAAAGCTGTTTTAGCACTTTGCTCATAAATTCTCTTAATCTTTACATTGGAGATCTGAAAGCATACCTGTTAGGGACTTAGGAGTATCCTGGATGGAATGCTCTTGGCACAGTATCTAGTATACTGTGATTATTTAATAGACAGATGCACAAACCATAAAAGAAGGAAGGCAAAGGAGACATAAGTAAATGAGTAAAAGGCCACGCTCAACCTGGACACAGAGAGCGCATTTCGTGGGTAGCAGCATACCATGTTGCACATCTGGCTCACTGCGAAGAGCCTGTTGGCTTCCTGGGGCCAGAGATCTTCTGTACACACAATGGCTGAGCCTGTGCACATGAGCCTGGTCCCTGAGACTCTGCTCTCTGAGTTGGAACTACCATTCTCCCAAATGTGAAACCTCAATTAATTTTCTTTTCCTTTCACACGGCTGCATGGGCCCCATATGCTCAAAATGGCCACCGTTCACTCTGTGCTTTTCAGTTACTTGGAAGAAATAGTCTAGAGCACAAGACACAGTATCTCTCCTATCATCTGGTGCATGCTGCTCTCCCAGAAGTGAGGAAGTGGGCTCTCTTGAGCACCATGAAGGAGGCAGACCCCTTGCTCATCTGTCCTCATCCTAACCAGCCCTGTTCATTCTCAGGCTCACATAGCCCACAGGGCGCAGGGACAGAGAGGGCCCAGAAGACAGGAACACCCGGACTTTGCTTCTCTTCTTTCCCACAAAGCAAAGGAACCTACCCTACCCGACCTCAGAAAATGTCTCCCACTCTTCCTTCATGCCTGTTCAACAGAAGCCAGCACAGGAATTTTAGTGCAAGACTTGTCACCCAGCTCCTGTGTAAACAACCCGGAAGAACCTCAGCCTCTCTGGGCCTTAAGTTCTGCACCCATAAAATGAAGCTGATCTTCGGCAGTCTGGGCCTTTCTTTCACTTGGCAACTGTTTATGCATGGCCTGACTCTCCCATGACCTCTAGTTACACCAAGCATTTGTACTCTTTTTTTGTTTGTTTGTTTTGTTTTGTTGTTTATCAAGACAGGGTCTCTCTGTGTAGCCTTGGCTGTCCTGGGCTCCCTTTGTAGACCAGGTTGGCCGCGAACTCAGAGCGATCCACCTGCCTCTGCCTCCCAAGTGCTGGGATTAAAGGCATGCGCCACCACACCTGGCTTGTACTCATTTTTTTTTTTAATGGGAAAATATGCCAGTTCTTCTCAGCTAAACTTAGAACTGACCACGACAGATTCCATCTCCTTCTCTACTGCGTCTTCTGGAAGATACGTAGGAGAGAGTCTTATGCACAGCCAATGTTTCCTGGTGGTGCTCTGTCAGGTCTCAGGCTGGACTGATGACAATGGTCTGAATGGCAAAAGCACATGCCACTTTCTTAGTCCTTGAAATCCTACCATCGCTGTGGTCCCTGTTCCATGCTTGGTGGAGGGGAAGGACGAGGAGGATGGACAGCCACGGAGCCTTCTCTCATCCTCACCAAGTGGCCAACGTAGAGGATAAAACCAGTAGCATCACCCACTTCCTCACCTCCATGTCCTGCGACATAAAACTAAAGCAAGAAGCATACCCACTGTCTGTCCAGTAGATTCTTCGGCCAATCCAGTCCACAGCAAGACCTTCTGGTGTGTCTACACCTTCCTTGATAATTCTTTCCCGCTGGGAGCCGTCCATGTTAGCCCTCTCTATCCACTTCAGGGCCGTGTGTGCAAAATATATCTGCAAAAGGGAAGCAGGCATCTCTGATTTCGTTTCTAGTATTAATGTAGAATATATATGAAGGGGTAACAGGTCTTCAGGTCAGGCAATGTCATTATTACCGGAGACAGACAGACATCTCTACGATAAGTCTCAATTCTGCTACTCCCGAACATGTGTAACCTCCAGCACTTAGTCTCTGTGGTGGTTTAAATAAGAACGGCTCTGTCTCATTCCCTCTCTCTCTGTTTCTGCCTCTTGGTCTCATTGTCTCTCTGTGTCTCTGTCTCTGTTTCTCGCTCTCTCTTGCACACACACACACACACACCCTTAGCTCCTATACTGTTAATTTAGTTTTCTTCGATGACTGGTCGGTGACACAGCATGTGTACTTGCTCCTTAATACCTTCTTCAGCTGGAAGGAAAGCAGTGATTTGCAGATGAATGAGGGGCACAAGCTGACCTGTATCTAATCAGTTCAGCCCCCAGCACTCTACTTAAGGTTAATTCAGAAAACATGGATGCTCTGTCAGTTTCACCACTTGCTTGCTTACCTGCCTCAGCTCAGTCATAGCGCCTCAATTTCACAGACTACAGAAATGAGGCCATTAGATGCTGCAGTTCCTTTCATCTCGAGGCCTTCATCTTGCCAAGCTCTGCAGCTGCCAAGTGCTTCATATGACTATGCGTGCTACGGGGCCGGCTATGCTGCCTCCGAAGGCATGTAACCAACCATAAGCAGCCTAATCTCTCATACAAATCACCTGGGATCTCGCTAAAATGCAGGTTCTCGTTCAGTAGTTGGGGGTGGAGCCTAGAATTTGCAGTTCTCAGAAGCTCCAGATGGGCCAAAGGCCACAGCTTGAGTAGTAAGAAAGTAAGAACGCTAAGCTGACAGCAGCAAACAGCCACCTGACTTAAAGTTTGTTCTCTCATGTAAATACTGTTAGGTGTTAAGCTGCCGTTTTCACATAAGCTATAGAGCTTGTTTCCTGTGTTTTATACGTAAGTAGTCCCTAAGTCTCCTCTCCCAGTGACATACATTTAATGCCAATTACTAACTCACAGTTCTCAGGCCCCAACCCCAACCCCCCCTCTTCTCACACTAACAGATAATCAGAAAAACCTATGTCTGGGACAAATTCTGTGGGCGAAGTATCGTGCTGGTCTCCCACCTGCACCTCCAGAGAGGTAACCGAAATGAGGGAGCAGGGTATGGCTGTCATAGCTCAAGCATCCTTACCGTCCCTCAAATGCATATATTTAACCTGTTCTGGGTCCAAACATTGTGAGTGTGGCAGAGCATTTTCAAGTAGCCCAGGTCATCAGTGAAGCTAAAATCCTCCAGTCATGTAACAGCAATTTCATATTCTGTTCAAAAACAAAACAAAACAGAAAGTGTACCTTGCTTTCCACAGGGTCATAATCCAGAGCGAAAACCATCCCCATCTGCCGGCTGAGCAGAGTTCCGTAGTCTGTTCCGTCAAAATGCATGTGTCGGATATCCCGAGAATTGGCAAACAGTAAAAATGGCTGTGGTCCTGTAAACAAAAATTTCAAACATGGCTGAATTCAACGTGCCTAAAACCCCATGGCACTTGTGACTCTTGCTTCTCACTGCACTGTCTTCTTTGATTCCTGCAATACTAGTGTGCTCAGCTTCCCACCAGTGTGACAAAGACAGGCGGGAAGACTTCCTTCCTTTTCTTGGGAAGCACCACCACACGATGTCACCCCTGGTCCTTATTCATAGAAAGGACGACATTAAATAACCCAAACCACAGGAATCAAAAGCAAATTAAGTTTTCATACTTCTAACGTGACACTATTTTTTATATAATCTGTTTTTCAAGGAGAGACTTTCAAACAACCAAGGCACTAACCTGAAGCTGCACAGCTTTTCTGGTCCAATTGTAGGTCATACCCAGGAAAGCAGCCACATTCCCAGGATACTGGGCTGAGAGGAAGGCAGATCTGGCTGCATCCGCCATTATCAGGTGATGAACAACCTACAAAAACCAGCCACTGGGTAATGATGTCATATCACACAAAATAGAATGATTTTTCATGAAAGAACTCTGAGGAAGCAACTGTATTTCCTTTTAGACCCTGATGGCATAAGGTTAGTGTGTAATTCAAATAGTTGATTTCTGCACCCCCCCCCCCATATCTGGTTGGAAGCCTTACTGCAAGAATTTCCTGTCTAAATGGTGTATGAACGCTGCTCCCCAATTGTTCCCTGCTATGTCAATAAAGCAGCTTACAGCCAATCAATGATCAGGGGAGAGAATAGGGCTGGACTTCCTGCCAGTCAGGGGAGGAGGAGTTAGAAGAGGAAATAAGGGATTCAGCAAGGGAATTCAGCAAGGGAATTCAGCTAGGGGATTCAACCACAGGCAGAGGTGCAGGAGGGATGAAGAAGACTCCGCTGGAGCAAAGAAGAACTAAAAAGCAAGTAACTTGGGGATTTTGGCAAAGATGGAGTCAGGATAACATAGAGGGTTAAGAACAGACTTAAACTGCTCAAGATTGTGTCGTAAAACCTTATAAACAAATATAAAGGCATCTCCGATATTTGTGTGATAGACGGGTTAAAAGACAAACTAAGATAAACAAAGTTATATAAAAATAACTATAACAAGACCCATCTTCTTAGTCATTCCTTTGGCTACCATCAGGTTTATTTTCAGAGTTTAGAGGGAAATGTCACAGTATCCACTTCCCCATAACCCAGCATGTTGGTGTTAACCCTTCACATTCCACTGCCCTCATTTTTGTGTTACACCACTGAGTTCAGAAACACACATACTGGCAGCTGTCTGGATAAAGAAATACATTTTGATTATGTCCTAACTGTTCTTGCTGAGTAATGCAATTTTTAAATCTCATACATTTTTGGCCTCTTGGCTTTTGCCTTTTTGTTTGTTTGTTTTGTTTTTCAATGACCTTAAACTCACTTTATTTTCAATTCTAGATTTGGGCAAACCTAAGTTCCACCAAATACATGTTTTCATTTTTTGCATATTTTTCTAAACAATTAAAAACTACTTAAAACTCTTCTGCTAATCTTGAGTTCCATCCAGATTTCTGTATGCTTAAGCCTCTAGGGAGAGAAAAGCACAGGGTTATTTATTAGTTTCCTACAACATACTGGGCACTCTGCGTCCCTCTGGCAGCACTAAGATCATATGAGCCGCTTACACCACACTGCTAGGACCTGGTAATGCTAGTCTAGGACTAACAATGTCAAAGAACACTCTAGAAATCACTCCACTCTGATGTTTTAAAAACCTCTCAAATTTACATATTAATCTGTTACATATGTGTCTTTTGGTATGTGATAATTGAAAAATCTCATCTGCTTATACAATAAGGTTATACTTTTAGTATCTCTTAGAATAGTCATATTGTCACGTCAACAAAAGGCAAATAAACTCACCACTGCATGTTTTCCCATCTGTCTTAAGCACTGAACCTTCAGGGCAGATACACAGGGGACCATCTGATGTCAGAACACAGCCATGGCTGCATTCTGACACGTTGCTTGGACAGGAAACAAGTTCTAATCAAGGAAGAACAAAGTGAGGTTAGTGTTAAATTGGGTTGTGAAATTTTGTTATACTCACTTGCTACTCTGAAAGGAGGAAGCTGAATTAAACAAAAATCTAATGTTTATGAGATGCCACAGAATGGAAAAATATCAAAGCAAGGAACAAAATATCAATCGTTTAAAAAGTGAAGATCTAGGAATAACTGCATAGTGATTTAAGCAAACTTAAACCCTACTCTGTACCTTGCATGAAAAATTAATTCCATTAAATTCAAATACAAATTTGTAATGTGTTTTTTAGAAATTCTTGAAGCTTTGAGAATTAAGTAAAACTGTATTGTTACTGTTGGCATATGATAGGGACTATAGTCAGCCCATTTACACCCAATCTTTTAGGATATTTACTAATAGGTTGGAAGCAAGTCTCATATGTGCAATGATGATAGGTAATTTCCAAACAGTTCGTTATTTATCATCCATCCATTTCCATGAGTCTGGCTTCATAAACCCAGATGATATACAGACATTCTCCATCACCTGTGAAACAGGACTGCATGGTTTCAGACATGCGTTCATACACTGGTCGTGCTAACAGAGTCAATTAAAAACCAGGACTAGAAATCTGGGGATATCCATAGGAATTCACAAGGTTTTTTGGTTTTCTCTTTTTAGTAAGTACACTCTAACATTGATGCCCCCAAACCTAGAAATGGCTAATTCACTAGCAAATTATGTCCTCTAAATACAAATTTCTACTTAATTTGTCCTACACTGTAAGATTCATGTCTTGGGAAAGCAAATTGTAAATGAGAGAAAGTTCTCAGCTAGGCATGGTGGTGCGCCTGTAACTCCAACTGCCTCTGGGAGCAGAGGAAGGTGGATCTTTGTGAGTTCAAATCCAGCCTGGTCTACAAATAGAGTCCAGGACAGCGAGGGCTATTACACACAGATACCCTGTCTTGAAAAACCAAGCAAAAAGCTTTTTAATGACAGGGCTAGAATATTACTTCAAAACTCTATATCTTGGCAGAAGTACAAATTTACTTATAATGTATTCTGGCCAAGAAATGTCACTGTTGAATCTATTCCAGTCTATAGATATAATCACAAGTTTGCAGACCATTTCAGGGACATTTCAAAAGCATAATTAACAAAATCCACAAAATAAGCTCTGGAGTAAATAAAAATAGTAAATTTAATGAATACTATACAAAGAATAATAAGAATCTGAAAGAGATGGATACATCAAGTTAATACATGTTATTCAAACAAATAAATTATGTAGGTGACTTTAAAAAGATAATTTAAACCTAGCCAGTTGTGGTGGTGCATGCCTTTAATCCCAGCACTCGGAAGGCAGAAGCAAGTGGATTGCTGTGAGTTTGAGGCCAGCCTGAACTACAAAGCGAGTCCAGGATATCCAAGGCTACACAGAGAAACTCTGTCCCGAAAATCCCAAAAAATTAAATAAAAAGATAATTTAAACTTACACCCTCTACAGCACAAGCTTATGTGTACTTGAAGGTTTTATTTTTATTAGTTTTTATAGTGTCACATAATAGAAGATAAAAGAAAAAATTGATGCTATTAAAATTATTGTCTCTGTAATCCCAGCACTCGAGAGGCAGAGGCAGGTGGATCGCTGTGACTTCAAGGCCAGCCTAGTCTACAAAGCAAGTCCAGGACAGTCAAGGCTACACAGAGAAACCCTGTCTCAAAAAAACAACAAAAAAAGTTATTGTCAAAATTTAAGAATATAAAAGTAGTATTGTGACTATATCTAAACATTAGATAATATAGATTAAAATATAATATGTATGTTTGTTTATTACTATAGTTTCATTTCTCTTACCCTGATGGCTTTATTTCCTTTTTTCTTTTTTTTAAATAGGCCTGTAATAGAGCCTAGTTATACATGTGGTTGTTGGCTTTTAAGACAAACGCCTTCTGTGTAGGCCAGGCTGGCCTTGAACTTGTGATTCTCCCACCTCAGCCTTCAGAGTGCTGGGCTTACAAGCCTGTACAACAACATCCAGCTTCAGCTAGTCATGTTTTACAAAACCCCCAGGCGCTCTTGATGAGCACTGCTAACCAAAGACCACCCCCTCAGATCATGGCCAGCTTAGGGCCGTTACGTACAAAATAATACAATAACGACTTGCTGCGGCTTACCATGACATCGCTTCCCATCGGGAAGCAGAACGAATCCTGTAGGGCACGTGCAGTAATAAGACCCAGGGGTGTTTTCACACCCAAGAGTACAGCCATGATTCTGAGAGGCACACTCATTGACATCTGCACAATGAGAACAGCAACCCACAGTCAGACAGTTATCCTTGAAAATAAATTGTGGTACCCCTAATTAGCACAAGGTAGGACATCCACGCTTGCTTCTGCTGTAGCTCACCGTGGGCAAGGGTGACGGAAATCAGCTCAGCGCTCACGAAGTCACTCCTATTGTGCCAGAGTTACTTAGCCCTGTCTCAAATGTCTAGACTGCCATTTACCCTTTAATAAAAGTTGATGCGAGACCTCCTGCAGAGCTAGGAACTCTTTTTTGTGACTCTGAGGGCTGAACCAAGTGGTCTTGCATGTTAAGCAAGCACTCTATTACCAAGCTGCATGTCTACTTCCCTCCCCTTTGTTTGGAGAAAAGATGGCTACGCCTCCACAGCTGGCTTGAACTCACTAGGAAGCCCAGGGGTGGCCTTGAACTTCAATCCTCTCATAGCCTCCCATGAAGCTGGGATTGGAGATTTTTAGCAAGTTTAGGATATTTCCTGTTGTACTTTTGTTTTGTTTTTTTCTGTGTACACAACTGTATATTCTTTAAAAAAAAAAAATAATAATAATAATTTCTCTAGGGATTCTCCAGGAATGTCCAAACAGGAGGAGGCCTAGATAAGGACCCAGCTGGATTCGGTTTCCCAAGGTTCTCTAGCTACTGTGTGGGTTAAGATGTGAGGGACACCCTCAATCTGATTGTAGTATGGAATTACTCATATATATATATATATATATATATATATATATATATTTTTTTTTTTTTAAAGAAAGGAAATTGCTCATCCTGATAATTTGCACAAAGTCGAGGAAATAAAAAAAGATTTATTTTCTGACTGCATTCAGGAAACTCTGGCTTAAAGCCGAAGAGGTGGCCCAGAGGTTAAGAGCACTCGCTGCTCCTACAGAGGACCTGGGTTTGGTTCCCAGTACCTACATGGTGGTTAACATCTTTAATCCCAGTTCCAGAGGGTCCCACGCCCTCCCTCTTCTAGCCTCCACATGACCAGGCATGCCCTTGGTGCGTGCACTTTGTACATGCAGGCTCTCATAAACACAAAATTAAAATGATAAATCTTTTAAAAGAAAAAGAAAATCCTGACCTTTTATCAGCCCCTCCCCCCCTCAGTAACTTCCTAGTGGGCTGCGTCTAGCAACAGAAGTATATAAAAAGACCTGAGAGTGGAATAGAAATTAAAATAGAAGAAACAGTTCTCTCTTGGGGAAGGAAGAAAGGGAGGGAGGGAAACGATTTAAGTTTGTTTCCCTTGGAGGCCGTGGGCAACTTCTGCCTCCCACAAAAACAACCTACAGCCAGGCAGGCGCACTCCACTTGGAGCGAGCTTTCGCCTGTCAAAGGGCTAGCTTACCCTGCGCGCGCCCCTTACCTTCGCAGTACTTCCGGTCTCGGCTTAATGCATAGCCCTCAGCGCATGCGCACGCGTGGGACTTGGGGCCTCGCGCACACAGGCTGTAACGGCACTGTCTTCTCCTCTGTTCGCAAAGTTCCGAGTCTAAAACGGAAGTTGGTTTATTTCAGAGCTAGTGAAGATGCGGTTTTTTGTTTTTCTTTCTTTCTTTTTTTTTTTTTTTTTTTTTTTTTTGACAGAAGGCCTTGCTGGAACTCCTACTGATTTCAAAGGGGGTGGAGAGAGAAAGACAGCTAAAGTCGTGACGTCACAGCGGCACCGCCTACTGCGCAGCTCCGCTCCAATCAGCGCGCAAACAGGCTCCCCCGCCCACCCACCGCCAGTGCCCAAGCCTCTTTATTCGCCTAATTAAAAGGCTCCTGCCTGGACTCTGGGTCAAGACAGGACGTCCTAATTAGCAGGAGCTGGCCTTTCTTAGTTTGCAAATGAGCATAACTTACCAGCGCTTTCATTTTATTTGGAATTTGTATATAGAAACCATACATACTATGTCTTTAAGAATTTAAAATGCCTTCTTGACTGAAATATGCTACTAAGTTATTTAAATAAACGGGTTTCATACTTTATATATACCACTGACATATGCCTTACTCCTGATATTTCGTTTTTTGTTTTGTTTTGGTTTGGTTTTTCGAGACAGGGTTTCTCTGTGTCTGATATTTCGTTTTACTCCTGCTAGCATCCCGTGTGTTATGAAATATCCCAGGGGAAACTATAAAGTATGCTCAATGAAACGGATGCTTGAGGGGGGGAGGGGAGAGATTGGGTTAAGTCACAGTATAACTGAGTGATAGCGTTACATTTGTGGTTATTAAACATAAATTGAGGTTAAATTCACTGTGATGAGTAAGTGGGTTAACATAAGTGCTTTTACTTTTTAGACCCAAATGTCAAGAATTAACGACGATAACATGTATCCCTTTTCAAAAAGGTAACAAGAACTCTGCCCATTTTTGCTCCCCTCCTCCATTTTACCAATTTTAATCGTTGGTATTCTGTACAGTGCTTTAGAAATACAGAAGTAAGCTTGAGGGTAAGTGCAAATTTTCAGAATGCCAGAAATACGGAGACCTGGGAAGGGTCAAGAAAGAAGATTGGAGATGGGAGGGGGGGCACGAGCCTTTAGCCCCAGCTCCCTGGAGGCAGAGGCAAGAACAAGTCTATCTTAAAAGACCAAAAAAAAAAAAAAAAAGAAGAAGAAGAAGAAGAAGAAGAAGAAGAAGAAGAAGAAGAAGAAGAAGAAGAGAGAAAGTAAAAACAGGGTCAAAAGATAAAATTTGAATGGATTTAGTTAAATGACTTCTTTGGCTTTCATTTGCAATCCATAAATCGAGCTACATTTCATCTAAATATGGAGAGGTGATCAGATCGCTTGGCTTCCATTCCTTCCCTTGTCAGGGCTAAAACAGAACCGCATTGTCCTGCTTGGGAAACCAAACTGTGAGGTGATTTGCTAGCATCACTCTCCTGATTGCTCAGGTCACAACCAATCGGTGATGTGGGACATCTCTATGGTTGTGTCTGTCCAGGACCTGCTGCAGGACCTCTGTCAGCGTAACCCAGTGACCTGCCATGCATTTTTATTCAACATCAGTGAGAAACATAGAAAAGGGGACCACCCCCCCCAGGAGTCTACATATTACAGAAGCTAGAGCGATCCTGATGCCAGGGCATTCAAAATACACTTTTAATAAGTCTAGCCTAGGCTACTGCATGTTAGTTGCAGGCAAGTAACTACTTTTAGCCAATATATCTTATTAAAAACTATTTGAATTACCTTTTTCAAATGTCTTGGCAGAGTTAAATGCACAATCTTGACAACTTACAAGTTCAACACTGTCTACTGGGTATGTTGAGTTCCATCGGATAGTCTTTTGGAGATTAATTCTAAACTTTTGTTTACTTTCTGTAGTTTTATGTCAGTTATGCCCTTAGAGTGTTCATATTTCTGTACTTCACTTATGCTGTCAAAAATGTAAGCAAAATCAGGGCCTGGGGACGTAGTTCACTTGGTGCTGTTCTTGCCTAACTTTCAGGAGGCCCTGTGTTCAGCTCCATCACAGCACCGTGCACACGGGGTGGGGCCATGTTCACCTATCATCACTGCACTCAGAAGATGGAGGCAGGAGAGGTGCTGAAGGCCGCCTTCAGCTATGTAGCAAGTTCAAAGCCAGTCTGCTCTACAAGTCCTTGTCAAAAAGAAAAGAGTGGGAGAGAGGAGAAGGAGGAGGAGGAGAAGAAAATTTACTGTTAACATTGAAAATAAAAACATTAAAAATAAAATACCTCAAATAATAAAAGTGAACAAATAAAACTAGAACTGTATAGTTATTGGAAACAAGATCAGCAAAAAATCAAAGCGTAAAGCATATTTAAGTTTTCTAACTTTCCAAGTGAATGTTACAACACCAATCCAGAAGAGTCCAAGTCAGGCTTTTAATGACACCAAAATGCCACCACTTCCCTAAGACAGAAAAAAGGTTACCCTTCCTACAAATACCCCTTACAAATGTCTTTCCACGCCCAGCATGGTAGACAATTATAGGACTAAGAATCATGAAAACCAAGTCCTGTTTCTGTTGTTTACAACAAATCACTTTATCTCTTTGACCTTCACTTCCTAATCCATGAAATAGAAGATACTCCCAGACACCTCGATCTCCTTTTATTAAAAAACAAACAAACAAACACAAACAAACTTTTTGCAGTGCTAAGGATCAGACTCGGGGCTTTGTACAGCCTAGGTAAGAGCTCAACCACTGAACTACATTGGCAGGCCATATTTCCTCCTTCCCAAACAAGCTCTTGCTCTGTAGTCCACCTGGACCTCAGATATTCCATCTTCATACTCGGTCTCCTGAATGCTGGGGTCATTGGTATGGACCATGATACCCAGCTTCCCTTTCAGAGAAACTTGTATGATTCTAAAGAGAATTGTTTATAGCAATTCCTCTAAATTTGCATCTTCAAGACCTCAAACCTGATACATGGTATTAGAAAAACCTAACTGATTGACCAAGAACACATTCCCTGTGAGGGTCGGGAGGTATGTTGGGTTTTATTCTTATTGTCTTTTTGTTTATTATCTTTTTGTTTCTATTTCATTTTTCATCTGGACCACCATCTCTCTCATTACAGCTATGTATCTTAGTTCCATGTTTTTAATTGATGAGCGGCTGGGAGTAAGTCATATACTCCACTGATGTTTATTGTCTCACTAGAACCTAGAGCAGTGTCTTTCACAGTACCCCGTTCGGTTTGCCCTCTAAATCCCAATCAACCTTACAGACAGACCTGAGACCCTGCTAGCTCTACACTGCCCCCTGCTGGTGGCTTCAAATGATATTCACTCTTACTATAAGCCACACCTCAGTGCTGAACACAGGTGGAAAACGGTCGCTGTTTTGTGCCTATGCTGATTGCATGACCTGAGTTCAGACGCTAAACACTTGAAAGGTCATCTTAGGAAGTTGCCCAACACAGGATTGTGAGTTGTATTTTTGTTTAATCTGCTTAATCCGCCTTTCTTTAGCTTCAAAATCGGCCAAAGCTAACACTCAGAATGCCGTCCTCAGATAACACCCTTCGCAGAGCCGGGCAGAGGGCTTAGACTGCCCTCGAGATCAATTAAAGCTCCTAATGACGGGGTTTGATGTCCACAGCCCGTGGTGCTCACGGTTACTACTAACTGAGTACGCAGGCCATCATAAGCCGTCCCACAGCTCTGTAAGTCACAGTTGTGCCTGGCCCAGTTCTCAAGCAGTTCAGGAGGATCCCCTAGCCTGCTGCCTTCATGCTTTTTTCTATCTTAAGTTCTGTGTAACATTTGCCCGGTCAACAAGGCTTTTCTAGTCTTTTTCGTTCAGGCATTCATCCTAATGATTATGTTTGTTTGTTTGTTTGGTTGGTTGGTTGGTTGGTTGGTTTTGGAGACAGGGTTTCTCTTGTGTAGCCTTGGCTGTCCTGAAACTCATTCTGTGGCCAGGTGGACCCGGCTGGGCTCAAACTCACAGAGATCTGCCTGCCTCTGCCTCCTGAGTGCTGGGACTAAAGGCGTGAGCCACCACCACTCAACCCCTAATGACTCTCATAACTAAATATTTGGCACTCCTTAAATATTTAGCACATATTAACAAAAATTAAAGTACCATTTTATAAAGTACATTATGGTACTTAATTTTCAGAACAAACCCTTGGAATATTTACAGCAAATTTTATTTTCCATTTTACAGATTTAGAATTGGAATTTTGTCAAGGATCAAGTAAGCATAGAACTGTGATGCAACTTTAGGCCTTCTAAATGCAGACTACACTTTTTCTCATGTATATATGGAGTGTGTGTGTATATGTGTGTGTGTACATACATATTTAAAATGCAACAGTGTGTTTAAATCTCTGTAAAACCTAATATTACATTTTTGATTCACTTGTTCATATCCTTTCTTACTGGTGAGTTCTCATAAACAATCACCTGAACCTCCTTAGAGATTTCCCAAAGTATCTAGTATAGATTGGGGGAGGCAGGTCACTGTGAATACACACACAAAGAAAAAAGTACAAGAATTGCCATTTTGGGCTACTGGAATTTTTTTTTTTTTAAATCGCTGAATAGGATTTGGCTACTTGCTATTTTTATTCTTCAGGATTCCTGTAAGTATTGGAACATGAAGCAACCAACAGCTTTGAAGAGGTTGAAAACAAATGCTTTGGGGCTAGGGCTGTAGCGAGTGTTTGCCTGCCATGCGCTAGCCCCTGTGTTCATTCCCAGTACTGGGGTGGGGGGGGGGGCGGGAATAGCATTTTATTCTTATTTTATGCCCATTTCTGACAAGCCTGGCCACCCCATAGAATGGAGGTGGGAAATACCAGGTGTGCAGGACTCTACTCTCGCTGTCACTACTTTCACTTCACCTGTGTCCCCAGTGACACAGTGGCCGGATGCCACTAGTGGTCACTGTAAGCTCAGCCTCAGCCTTGCTTTCCAGACCTCTAGCATCAGCACCACCTCAGGGAGAGGAATGTATGGTTCATCTTTCCATGTGGGCAAGCCTCACATGAGCTCCTCTGGGGAAAGACATTGCAGAGTGAGTATCAAGAGGCTAATAACAACCAATAGAATTGTGCCAACCACTTAAGAAAAACATGAGTTTATAAAAGCTGTGTTGGGTGATAATGGGAAATTAACTCTTTATTCTGAAACCATGTACATCAAGGGAAAGAATCAAGCTTTGACTTTGCATTTCCTATAATAGCTCCTTGGAGCAATAATTTATTTGACATGCAAAGATTCCTCTCTGCATAAGAGTGGCTTCACTTTGAACTTTAAATTTTTTTAAAAATGGCACTAATGAAATAGGCACTAATCAGTAGCTTCTAAAGGCATTGGGCAAAGGACTGATGGGGAAATTTTACAGATGATAGACCAATCTGACATCTGCCCTGCTGGTTAGCCAAAAACAGAATGGGAACTGGCCCCTGTATGTCCATAGATTGGTACAATAGGAGGTGTGCAGTGCCACCTACAGTCTTATTGTGGGAAAAAAAAAGTATTGTGGGAAAAAAATGTTGATTCTCATCAGGCTTCTGGGCTAAAGTGCCAATGCTGGGAACAACAAGGAGAAGCAACTTGTTAAATGACGCCATAGAGACAAGATATGGAAAATTCAAAAAGTGCACAGCTCTCTGGGACAAGTGAACTGATTTCTTGAACAAACAGATGACAAGAAAAAGCCATAGGTTAAAGAATAAACAGGGGCCCCACTGTCAGGCATGTGGGAACCAGCAAGGTATGAGCCCTCACGGCAGACAAGGAGACACGAAACGATGAAGAACAATTTCAAGTATTTAAAAGGCATTTCAAATGACAAGCATCTGGTGGCAGAGAAACCTGTACCGTGAAGCCAGCTTTGCTCACGCCCTCCCGCTGGCATGGATCTCTGACACTCGCTAAGATAGGGCAGTATCTGTGAATGATAGAGCAGCAGTCCATATTTTAGTAAAAATTTCTACAGAAAGTAGCTTAAGGGAATTTGGTGATATTTCGCGCATGAAACGTGCATGAAAAATCTTTCATGGATATGCTTTTGAAACTCACTTTTAATCTCAAAACTGGAATCTATGTCTAAGGAAAACAGAAGAAAGCAAAATATGAACAAAAGTAATAAAACCAGACCTTTTGCAAGATAGCCCCTGTGAGCTGTCAAAGCATAAAACCTTCAGGAGTTCAGTGTGCAACCCTAGCACCAATAGTGTGCACACAGAAGTGCCCAGACTGCGTTAAGTGCGATAGCACAAGATCAAGGCAATAGGAGAGCTTAACTGGGCCAATTCAAATGGGAGTTACAGACTTTGTTTGGAGTCAGCTAGAGGGAAGGACCTCAGCAAGGGGGTGGGGGGTATGAGAAGGATTTTCTGGGCTTAAGAAGAGGCCTTAACCCCATGATCTCTTTAAGCAACAGAAGACATGAATAGACGATGATATGGCAGATAAACAGTTTTCCCAAAACAGTTCACAGAAATGTACACTATGAAATGAACACTGGAGTGAGCCTCCAGCATGGGGCAGGGAAGCACAGAGTCAATTGGCTATAGTTCAAATCCCAGGCCCCACCACAGTGGAAATCACTGCGATGTGTCTGAACTTCAGGTTTTCAGTCTATGAAACAGTACTCAGATCACATCCTCACCCATAAAGTTGTCATGAAGTTAGATGACCCAGTCTAGGCAAACTCAGGGCTGCTGCTCCAGCATGGAGGTGATACTCTCACACGCTGCCTATCTTGAAAACCGGCTCCTTCTAATTTAGGGGAGAGCATGCCAATGGTGGTGACGTAGGGGTATTCACATTTGTTTTTCCAACAAATCCTCTTGGCTTTGGAGTACAATGGAGGCCTGTATTCCCTGTCTCAGGTGCTAAGGAAGTTTAGAGAGATTGACAACAACAGCTAGGCTTGCTGGGTGCCATGTGATTGGAGACATTCTCCAAGACTGCATTCTCTGGAAATATATTCTCAGAGCTCTGGGGTGCAGCTAATAAGTTGGCCAGGAAAGGTGTTCTGGACGGCAACAGTGTGGGAGCTGTTTCTCAGAGGATAAGAAGAGGGCCAAGGAAGAGAAGGGGAGGGGAAGGGAGGGGATGAGAGGAAGGAGAGGAGGGGGGAGGAGGGATAGGGAGGGGAGAGGAGAGATGAAGAGGGAGAGAG
>OU015753.1:81925244-81943264 GCA_907169655.1 Acomys percivali
AGGGAGGGGAGAAGAGGGATGAAGAGGGGAGAGGGGGGATGGGGAGGGGAGAGGAGGGAGGAACAGGGGAGAGGAGGATGGGGAGGGGAGGGGGGATGGGGAGGGGACAGGAGGGAGGAACAGGGGGAAGGGGAGAGGGAGGATGGGGAGGGGAGAGGGGGGAGGAGGAAGGGGGGAGGAGGGATAGGGATGGGAGAGGAGGGATGAAGAGGGAGAGGAGGGATGAAGAGGGGAGAGGGGGGATCCTGGGTGTACCGACTAGCCTGGCAGAGAGGAAGCCCTCCTCAGGAAGAATGTCAAATCTTTGAGGCTGGCCAGGGCAGAGAATGGAATACATCATGGTAGAAAATGAAGTACAGACCCTTGTGAGATACAGGGCGGAGAAATGAACAGAGGGGCCAGTGAGGAGACTGTGCATTCATTTCTGGAAGTTGTCAAAGGTTTTACCTGAAGTGGGACAATGTCGGGTGGACAATGTCACTAGTGGAGTTTTGGTCCCTGCAGCCTAGAAAATGGAAGTAGACTATCTACCTTCCTGGGGGGCGGGCAGTAGGGAAGGTGAGATGTGGGAGGGGGCACAAGAAGTTTTGCTTATGGGTTCAGGATTGTTAGAATCTGGAGGTTGGGGCCTCAAACAGGGAGGAAGGGGCAACTTGTGGGTTTCTAATCTGGGAGACAGGTAGGTACTGATGCCTTTCACTGAGATGGGGAGACTGGGGAGGCTGGAGATGGGGAGGTGGTGGTCAAAGTTCACAGGTCAGTTATTTCCTTTAGAGCAAAGACATCCAGGTAGGATGTGAAGGCAGAAGTGATGGCCTTGGTGAAGATGTTCTACAACAGAAGGCATGCATCTGCTGCCTGTGTGGCAGAACCTTGACCTTGCAGAATGCACAGAGCAAGTGAGAAAAGAGCCCAGAAACTCTCCAGCCAGATCATCAGAAGCTATGGCTTTCCTCCCTCCCACTCAGGTGAGAAGGCAGCAGCAGGAAGCTCCCATAACTAAAGTCTGCCTGTCTTAGCCTGGGGACAAAAGATGCACATGGACCAGCACATCAATTCTTCTTGAGGAGCTTTATGGCTTTGCTTCTGAGCACATCTCTGCCTGGGTCAGGCAGAGTCTTCAAAGGGTTGCTCCCCTTGGGATATTAGCGGTAAGACTCAAGTGTTTTGAATCAGTCTGCCATACAACTTTCCCCTACAAAACATCTTTGCAACTAAAAAATTGTCTAGAGCCCAAAATTGGGTCAGCATTGAAAGAATAGTTAAGTCATGGGCTAGTACACAAGAATTAAGTGGGAAAATGCCACAGGCTAAATGGTCCTTAGAGAGTAGCTGTACATCTAACCATGTGACATCCCACTCGAGGAAAATCAGCCAGCTTAAACAACTTGTTGACCCTAGCATCTCAGAGTTATCTGACCTTGGAAGGACCTCTCCAGAGCACATGTTCAAATAGCCTGTTTGAGTCCACAGAACTAGAATCTTATAGTGCCTTAATAAGCAATGGCTTAGCCATTTCACAAGAATAAATAGATTCATGGGTGTTCTTGTTTGCATCATGTACATGAGTTTCATACAACTATTATGGCAGCGAGGTTACAGGATTTTCCCCAAGCATCTCATTGAAGTAGCCTTACAGCTGCCTCCTAAACCAGATGGCACTGACCACCTCCCAGAAGAGCTCTAATTACAGGCAGACCTGAAGAAGGAATACAGCAGTCTCTAGAGAATGTGTGTTGAAAAGTATCTGGCACATTGAGGACCTGATAAAAAATTATATGGTTATTTGTCTCCTAGGGAAGACAATGACATAGTTCATATGTTTCATCTAACATATACAAATCAGAGTGCATTGCCCACCCCCCTCCCCTACCCCAAGTCCCAGGTGAAGAATCCCTGTTCTCTAATGCATCGAAAACAATGCAAACTAAATTGATGATGGCCAATGTAGCAATGCTTTTGAAATCCAAAGATGGATTAGGTATGAAGAGTACACCAAGACCAATGACCAGAGCCAATTCACAGTGCCAGATAGGCCCCAGACACCAGGTTTTTCTGGTTTTGCACTGGCCCTTGGCTTCCCAACCAAGTTCTCTTTGTTATGTGGTTTGAGGCTGCTTGTCAGTAAACCCTAGATTTTTCCTCCGAAATTCATGCTTTCAATGATCTTACTTAAATTCTTATCCAAGGGGCTGGCCAAGAATGAGGGATTCTGGAGACAGAGTAGGCTTATGGTGGAAAGAACAGGATCTGAAATATTGATCAGGAGTCGTAGCCCCTCCCCCCACCAATCCATATCTCATGAGCTAAGAACTGAGAAAAGGCCTGTAGTCACTAACTAGCTCCCTAGTCATAGAAAAGTCATGCCACGTCTTCAACTTATGAATTATGAAATACATGCAGTTATTCCATCTGCCCTGTCCCACAACACTGCTTGATGGACCACTACAATAACATATATGAAAGCATGCTGGAAACTGCAAGGCTCCATGTAAAACACGGAAGAAGGAGGTTGTCTAACAAGTAACAAGGCAAGTCCCCCTCCCCCTTGTGGCAATAAATATAAGGAAGAAAACTTGTACTTGAATCTGGGATGCCAGTGTACCATCTTCTATTTGGCAGAGTCCACAATGACACACACACACACACACACACACACACACACACACACACACTGAAAAAATGAAACCCCAGCAATTAGACGCTGAAATGTTCAGGTAGAGACCACATTTAGAAGTAGAAATTTGAGTCTGTGACTTGATTTAGTCAATTATTCACTCATTTGGCTAGCCATAGTTAAAATGTATGATTATATGTCGCATTTACAGTGGTCAAAAATACAGAAGTTCCTGCATGTCGCACAGAAACAAGTGGGAAGGAAAGTGGAAAAGAAAAGCAAGCTACCACATAGCTACACGTTATAATAAACGCAATGGAGGGTGAGGTGGAGGGCAGGCAGGAGGCACAGGAGCACTAACTCTGATGGCAATCTGAGTACATGGACTCCACCTTCAGAACAGGTAGAGAGAGGCTGATTAAACCCTAAATGCAGGAGCATCATGGGCAGTCTGAGGACCTGAAGGGCAGCTTCTCTCAGCCCTCACATAGGCAGAGGACACCGAAGCACGTGAGTTAAACAGCAGAGCCTGAGCCAGGGTGAGCTTCAATCTGAATGCCAGGGGAGTGGGTGAATCAGGTTTGTCATTTCAAGGCAAGAAGGGGAAACAGTTCAGTTAGTGGCCACTGAAGTGGGTCAGGCAGGATAGGCTGTTGAGGAATACAGTCTAGGTGACAGCACTGAACATTCAAGATGCACCTAGGGGGTAGAATGGAAGGACTTCGGTGGGAAAAGTCGAGAATACCAGACTATGCACCCCAAATATTGAGAGCTGAAAGCTATTAAGCCTCTTCAGGGCCAGGCAAGCTCTCAGTGCTCTCTCTACCAAAGTCAGCTTCACCCTCCTGGCATGGAGACAGTCCCAGAGGGCTGGATATTACCAGTTCCAATCAGCCTTCCTCTGCCATTGATTTTCCTATCTACAGAGGCCGTTAGTAGGGACTCAAAGAACTTCTCGTGTCGTGTCGACTTCTTTAAAAAGGTACTGTTCTTCCTTGAAGATGTTCTCTAAATGGTTATGTGCTCAGATAGATCTTTTCTGAGCAGCCAGTCAAAGAGCACCACACACCCCAGCATTGTTCTCTTTGTACCCTTTGCTGAACTCAATTCGCGGTGTAATTATATATTAACTTGCCTTTTTTTTTTTTTTAATTCTGTCTCCCATCTGTTACTAAATAACGTGCTAGTACTTCAAGTCAAAGCATTTTATTTTGCATTTTTAACTACCGTGTATACAATGGTTATTCATAAGTAAGCAAATCGTAGGTAGTAAATGTTAGCCAAATAAACGACAATTGACGTCCTTAGGGACGCTGTATGTCTCCCTCATATAGATGAGAGTTAGGGTTAGGGTTAGGGTTAGGGTTGTGCTTTCCTCTTTTAAATCTGCCTTTTGCTACAGGGTTATGGTTTAACTAAGAACCGATGAGGGTTGAATAAAAACATCACCCTCCTACACACTATAATTCCTAAGTGTCTAGCTTGAGGCAGTGGATAAATGGTCACTATGTGCCAGGCCCTTCTGAGGTAACGAGGAACTCACCAGAAGCCTGAGCACTGCCCGCGGTCCGGGGCTGTAGGCGTGGGTGCACGACTTTCAGGTCTCCAGGCACCATGAAGGATGAATTGAAATTGAGTCTAAGCATGTCTTTGCCGGTGTGTTTGTTGGCTATCCAAATTGCCTTCTTTGTCAACATTGAATAGAAGATACGGTCACCAAAAACGGCCATTGCAAACAAATGGTGCCTGAAAACAACCAGGAAAAGGGAGGGGCAGGAGGAGAGAGGCTTAAATGGCAGAGCGTGTATTACTTGAGTTTTTAAAAAGCTGAATTCCCCCCACCTGAAATTTTTTTCTTGTTGTTCGAATTTTAGTCACTTAATCTTCATTTCTCACTTGGGTTTAGAAAAACATATTAGGTTTAAATTTCGGCTTATGTCATCATACTCAGAACTAATAGGACTTTTTAATTCCACCCCTCTTCTCGCTCTTCTGTCACACTGTCTGTGTGATGAAAGTGGAGTAGGTTGTGGGTAAGATGCTGGCTTTGACAGCTTCACGCCAGGATAAACGTTGCTTCTTCCACAAGCTGGCTCCATATCAAGTCTCACGAGAGACAATGCTTCACAAACAAATTGCAAAATGACGGAGAAGTATGGCCAACAGGTAGGAGCTTATCATAGGCTACACACATCGCTAATTATTATTCACGTATATTTAGTTAATCTTCATAATGACACCAAGAAAAACAGGTACTGTTACCAAATGCACACTAAAGAAAGTTGAGAACAAGAAACGGTAAGTGACCTGCTCAGAGTCACTTGCCAGTAAGTAAATGGTGACCCTGTGTGTAAGCTAATGTACCCTGTTAATTGACAAAAGTAAAATTAACTTATCGCAGCAGCTTCAAAAGGCGGCAACTGCAGATCTACCCAACGGACAGGACATTCTCCGCAGTTATGTGGAGAGCGGGGACTGACTCTGACATGAACTCTGGTGCCCCATATTTGACCACCTCCCCTTGGTGGGGAAGCCTGATGGCACTTGAAGAAAGAATAAGCAGGCTACCAAGATGAGACTTGATAACCTATGACCATATAGTGGGGGAGGAGGTCCCCCTTGGTCTTAGACCTAAGGGAGGGGAATGGGGTAAAAGCGGGAGGGAGGGAGGAACGGGAGGATACAAGTGATGGGATAACAATTGAGTTGTAATCTGAATAAATCAATGAAATTAAAATTTTTTTTAAAAGGCGGCAACTGTTTTTGCTACATTTCAAAAGCAAAACCTACTGTATTTGATGTCTGGTAAGATGGATGGAGCCGCCATCATAGTCACAGGAATAGACGTAAGCCTGTCTTCCTCCTTTACTGTCCTGAACCCAAAAGAGCCGCTTGTCAAGGACATCCAGGGTCAGTACCGACACCCGCTCTTGCGTCTCCAGGAGCGTTTTCACATTCGCGCCGCTGAGATCTGCTCTGTAAAGGTGGCCGGCCACCTCTGAAGACCAAAATATCAACCTGGGGATGAGCACATCAAACATAGCCATAACTGAATGAACAGTCACTGAAGTGGCGACCCTCAGAGCTCCCCCCTCTGGTGCCTGCCTAGGAGGAGTCCGCCTGTTTTGAATGAGAATTCCAATATGTGTATGTATTTCCTATTGGAGGCGCCATGTGATTTCAAGCGGGAAAGAAAACTAAGCTTTTACAGGAGAGCAGGGAGGAGTGTCTACAGAAAGTGGCCCCCCGTGCATGGTCAAGGAAGACTGGCATCTCACTCAAGAAGTCCTTTTGCCTTTCAAGCAATACAATTTAGGAATCTAGGGGAGGTTTGAAGCTCATTTCAATTTCCTTTCAGACAAAACAAAGCAGGGTTTTACCTCTCTATTGGATCCACTGCTATCTTTGCCGGATGTTTCAGGGAACTCAGAAGAAGAACGCGGGAATTGTTCCCTTTCATATTTGTTACGGCGATGACTCCCTCTTGTGGATCTGCCCAGAGAATCTCTTCATCTACCCAGTTTATGGCCATCCCAGAAACATTCTTCTTTACAGTGCACACTGTCTGCAGAACCAAATTCCAATATTATAGATATTTACAATTCACGCCGACATTGCTTCTTTATTGCACATAGGAAGTCTGTCGCTTAGTGTTTGCCGCTTTAGTGCATTCTCTGCGTCTTTTAAATGATGAACTAGTCTCAGCGTGAGTTTGTTTTGATTCAGCAACAGAATATCTTTCCCTGTGGATAGCCTCCTTGCCACAGTCTCTAGAGGCAGTTTTGTTATGAAACCTCATTTTTTTTAATTTTTATTAATTTATTCATATTACATCTCAATTGTTAGCCCATCCCTTGTATCCTCCCATTCCTTCCTCCCTCCCGCTTCCCCCCCTACTCCCTTCCCCTATGTCTGTGACTGAGGGGGACCTCCTCCCCCTGTATATGCTCCTAGGGTATCGAGTCTCTTCTTGGTGACCTTCCTCTGAGTGCCACCAGGCCTCCCCATCCAAGGGACATGGTCCAATATGGGGCACCAGAGTTTGTGTGAAAGTCAGATCTCCTTCTCCACTTACCAGTGGAGAATGTCCTGTCTATCGGCTAGTCTGGGTAGGGGTTCGAAGTTTACTGCCTATATTTTCCTTGGCTGGTACCATAGTTTGAGGAGAACCTCAGGGCCCAGACCCGCCTGTAGTTTTCCAGGACCCTCTGGATCCTTCTATTTCCTCATTCTCCCAGGCTTCTCACACCTAAAGGATGTCGTCCCCTCTGACCCACTTTCCTGGTAGGTAAAGTTTTTCATGGGGGCGTACCCCTTGGACTAGTGTCTCGATATAAGTGAGTATATACCATTTGACTCTTTTTGCTTCTGGGTGAACTCACTTTGACTCACCCTTCTGCCATCAAGCCCCTTCCTTCTTGCGGATCTCAATGATACCAGAAGAAGCAGGGTTCTCTTTGTATGTCTTGGGCTGTCCCTTGCATTTTCTCCAAAGAACCAACCAACAGAATCTGTGTTCTTTGAGTCTAACCTGGGCAAGTCAACTAGTCCTCTCGGGGCTTGGATGGTGCGAGAAGGAAGCCTTGGTGTTTACCACACAGGTTCCTGTGGTGCCATAACCCTCCCATTGTGGTTCTAACTCCCTGCAGGGCAAGGCTGAGCTTAGGGCTGGGTAAAGAGCGCCCAGTCTCCCATAAGCTCGACCACAAGTGGAGTGGAGCATCCAGCCAAACCCTTAAACAACTGCTGCATTCTCACATTAGTGCTCTGGTTTAAATCGCTTTCACGGTCACCTCGTTCTGTTGTCTGTATTGTTTTAAGCACAGAAGCCGGGACAGTGGTGAGCTTTAGGCACCAGGCCATTTCCCAAAGACTTGACAGAAACCCACAACTGCTTATCCTCTTTTCCTCGTTTGGTGACAGGGGAGCCTCCAAATTCTCAGATCTCCTTGCTGTTCTGGCAGATGGCTGGAGAGCACGGAACAGCCAGACCTGTTAAAGTGACGCTAGCCAGTATTAGAGAAGCACTAAGACAGATTTGCACCTAACTGAAGCTCTCAGGAATAATTGGAAGGAGAGAGGTTTGGTTAGAAAGAAAAAAGGAAAAAAAAAAAAAAAGCAAAACCCAAACAATGAGCATGTTGTGTTGGGATAAGTGCTTGAGGGTCTGTTAATCGCCTGCTCACTGTAATCTGTCTCCTGCACGCATTCCTCCTGGGACTCACTGCTGGGTTCTCCCAGTTGAAGAGAGAAGATTAAGGGTCTTTTGTATGGACTAGAAATACAACACTTTTTATCTGTCCTTGGCTTCACACTGTACCCCCCACCTCACCCCAAGTGCAAATACTTTGAGAATGCAAAGGCATTTTTTTTCCTCCCAAAATGTCAGGTAATTTTCCCCCCCTAAAAATGCGTAGAGATAAAAACAGATTTTCTTGACCTCAGACCCATTGACACTTGAAGTTAGACAGGGCCTCACTATAGTGGGGCTGTCCCACACAGAGCAGCATGTTGATCAGCATCCTTGCCTGGCCCCACCACATGCCTGTGGCATCTTCACCGTCCTGTCTTAGTTACATGTGCCAACCAAAAAAGGATGCCTGCCAAATATTCACCAAGGAACAAAACTGTCTGAGGTGCAAAATGCAAACAATGCCTTCAAGGTAACCGACTTAACAAAATCAGATGCTTTCAAAACTACATTTAAGAACTACATGTTCTTCTTTTGGAGGCTTGCAAATATGAGTTTGTAAGCTGAATCACTAGTCTAGAACCACTGATGCAGATTAAACGCCTCCATTTAACACATGCACATTTGAACCGCAACGCATTTTCATTTATCTCCCCATCTAGATACTGTTTAGCTTCTGAGATCAGGCCCATAAATTATCTGTACATTTAAAATTCAGTTCGTCACACCTGTCAGCTTTTGTATAAATTCCTCACACACCACGGGTGATAATGGTTCTTTACCTCTTGCCTTGACCCGTTAAGGAAAACTCTTTGCAAAAGTTGTCTCTCTAAATCCACCCAATAGAGTCTCTTCTCCTTGTAATGAAAATCCATGACCATGGAGGTGCCAGCATCCACCACCAATTGCTGCTGATTTGTTCCTTCTGGGTCAATCCGAGAGATACTCTTTCCATGTGAGAAAATTAGGAAGGGTGCAGGCTCTGAGCAGGGAGAAAGAGACCAACTTACCGATTTTCAGTGATATTTAATCTGATCCACATACAATCCATCCCATGACAATTAAAAATGCAGAATTAACTTCAATTTCTAGTCTTGTATTTTAAATAAAAGCTATTCTATACAGAATATAGGACTCCTGTCAATTTCTACAAACCATGGCCTTTATGGCTAGATTATAAGAAATATGCATTGCCAACTATGAAAAAAATGAATTATTTAAAGAGAAATATATGTTCTACTAATGTACGTGTAATATACATTAAAAAGAAACAAGGTAAGGTTTTCTATCATAGAAAGAAAGTCTGTACGAATGCTGGATTTAGTTGTATAGACTGGGAATAAAATGACTGCGATAATTACTTTGTGCTGCTATGACCAAAATGCCGGATAGGTTGGCTTTGGACCACGGTTTCAGTGTGCTTGAACCCACAGTGGTAGGGAAGGAAGGCTAGGACATCTCAGCTCGTGGCAGCAAGAGTGTGGAGAAGGATGTTCACATCATAGTGGACCAGAGAGCAGAAACTGAGACAAGAACAAGAGGCTGACTCTACCCTTGGTTCCCTACTGTGGCCAGCGAGGCCATACCTCCTAAAGGCTCAGCAGCTCCTCCAAACACCGCAGCCCTTGAGGACCAAGCACTCAAAGCCTATGGGGAACCTTTCAGAGTCAAACAATTACAAATGCTCCTTGTGGAAATAGACGCTCTTCCTTCTGCCTTCGCCTTGTGGCCGGAGCTATCAAGTAATGACACAGAATACGGTAGAAGTCAGAGGGGCGTCTTAAGTCACAAGTGGAAAATGCCATGGCTGATGACACAGGTAGACTAAACATGTTGAATAAAATCATCCTCAGGTTACATGTATAAGTGAGGTCTGCCTGCAGACTCCGATGCTATTCTCAATACAGCTCATTATGCATATGCAAATATTTCAAAATCCAGATCCAAAAGAATCCAAAACGTTCCTGCCACTCACCACTCCCCTCCCCCTCGGCCAGGCACATCTGAGTATCAAACCAATCTAAATGTTACAACTCACACTCAAAGACTATTATTCTCTATCTGGAATGAATTTCAGCGGGCATCTTGAATTTTCATTTACTAAGCCTTAGCAGAAGACCTCCCTGGTCCCAACAATGGCTTCCTCTGAGCTCTAACCCCACGCCTGGTGCCCTTTCCTAATTAGATCACGGCCACCTTCTACTCTGACTTGCCACATCTCAGTATCTGAATGGGAGCCCCATCCCTGCTTCAGTGAATCGGGAAGAGTCTCATTTCCTGGAGGGAGGCTGCATTCCTTAGTCTCTCATGACCAGAAGGGAACAGGATGCTACCGCCCTGCATTTAGAAAATGCTGGAACTCCTGAGGTGAGAGGAAGCTCAGAGGACAAGGATCTAGCTACCTTTCTTGTTGGCTTTATTTTATTTTCCTTGAATAAAATAAGCCTTATCCTGTAATGGAATTTAGTAGATGACTTATCGTTCTAAAGATTAAACATGATGGCTCAGCAGGCTCTAACTCTGGGTCAGGGTCTAAATCTGGAAAGCGTTAACTACATTTCAGTGGTTAAACACTAATAGAGGAGATACAGGAGGAAGGAAGAGATATCAGGTCAGGGGAAACTTTAATAGATGCCATGGGCACAAAGCCCCTTCCCCTATCTCTGTGTCAACACCAGCACACAGGACAGCAGGGAAGGGTTCATGCTTGGTTAGCACCTAAGCTGTAAAGGCCCCGAGACACCATCAAAGACATAGAAAGGACACAGACTGAGAGACAAGTGGCTTTGTATATTGGTGAGGTTTTGGTGGTCGTTTTTCATTGGGTTACGAAATACCTCTGAGGTAAGTGACATCATACTTCTTGCTGAGTGTGTGAGCCCACCTCCTGAGACAGTTAGGTCAGCTGTCTCCAACAATCTATGGGTTAGATTCTCGGTTGACAATCCATTCTTAAGAGGCAGACAGAGCAGAGAGTAGGGCCTACTTGGCAAAAGTGTTTCACAAGGGGTACATTACGGTGCCCTGGCCTCTTCCACTACTGCCATGTGTGCTTCCTGCCAGCAGAGATGTGGAGAACAGCCCCTGTTATATGCTCCTGCTGCCGTGACGTCCTGCCTCACAGTGGATCCTAAAACACACAGCCAAGCAAGCACAGACCGAGGACTCTGAGCCTCTGGCCCAAATAAATCCTTTCTACTGAACGGGAAGGCATTCTGGACACAGCAACACAAAACCTCACTGGCATACCTGTCTTCTCGTGCTGCCTGGCAAGGCTATCTGAAGATCTCACAGACTTTCTCCTGCCTACGGGATTATTAGAGTGATGAAAATGAAGCCACACAGGAGTACATGTCAGGATCTTTCTGCCGTGCATTCCCGCAGCCCAGGCTTTGCTACGTAGGTTTGTGCCACTGTTTCAATGGGAAAGCCAAGGACTAGAATGTGAGCATGACTTGTTTCATAGAGGAAAGGCAGGCTAAGCTTCAAGCTACTAACCTGTGGACCACAAAGGGATATAGAGTCATTGACAAGGGTGTGCTCCTGTATGTGTGGCAAGCCTTTTCTAGAAATAACAATTTCATCTGACCAACTTTTAATGCATTGATGTATTGATGTGATCAAAGCGACATTGTGTTTATTTTTGTTACTACATGGATAGTTTACGTGTCGGAAAGAGGAGGCATGGCATTCTAACCATTTTACTATTCCTCACCCCATTATAGTCCAATTCTTTGCACATAGTAAGCACTTAAAAAACTCTTTTAGTTATTTAGTTATTCATTTACTTACTTAATCAAGAAAATAGCGGCTGAAGAAATAGCTCAGTGGTTAAGAGTGCTGGGTACTGTCCCAGAGGGCCTGGGTTCAGTTCCAAGCACCCACATGCCAGCTCACAATTGTCTGTAATTCTAGTTTTGGGGCTGGGGATGCAGTGCCCTCTTCTGGCCTCTGTGGACACGGCATGCATGTGATGCACAGGCATACATGTAGGCAAAACACACACACACACACACACACACACACACACACATACCACTCACACATAAAATAAAATACATTTTAAAATAAAAAAATAATTGTATTTTATTAAATTGCCTGGAGTTTTACCAATAGAGACTAATAAATTAATATAAGTACATTCATCCCATGGCAGTTATTTAAATGATAACACAATAATAGCAAATATTCACATTATGGTCTTATTTATTCTTTTATGATACCCTGAACTAGACACATAAGATATTGTGCAGTTAGTTTTTGTCCACTTGAGACGAACTAGAGTGTCCTGGAAAGAGAGAACCTCAGTTGAGGTTTTGCTTCCATCAGTTTGACCTATGGGCTTGACTGTGGGGAATTTTCTTAAATGGTGTTCAATATGGGAGGGCTCACCCTACTGTAGGCAGTGCTACCCCAGGCAGGTGGATTTTTGTTATATAAGAAAGATATCTGAAAGCTGGGTGTAGTGGCAAACACCTTTAACCCTAGTACTCAGGAGCCAGAGGCAGGCAGATCTTTGTTCCAGGACAGTCTGGTTTATAAAGCAAATTCCAAGGCTGCCAGAGCTGTTTCACAGAGAAACTCTGTCTTGGAAACAAAAAGAAGAAGAAAGGAGGAGGAAGAGGAAAAGGAAGAGAAAGAGGAGGAGGAGAAGGAGGAGGAGGAAGAGGAGGAGGAGAAAGGAAGAAAGATGAAAGGGGAAGGGAAGGAGGGAGGGAGGGTGGGAGGGAGGGAGAGAGGGAGAGAGGGAGAGAGAGAGAGAGAGAGAGAGAGAGAGAGTTCTAAGCATGCTACAAGGAGCAAGCCAGTAAGCAGCTCTATGGTCTCTGCTTCAGTTCCTGCCTCCAGGTTCCTGCTCTGACTTGCTGCCTCAGCTTCCCTCAGTGATGAACAATGATGTGGAAATTATAAGCCAAATAAACCCTTTCCTCCCCCAAGTTACTTTTGGTCATAGTGTTTGTCACAACAATAGAAACCAACTAGAGCAGAAACTAATTAACAAATCAAAAAGCGAAGGAAAATCTCATAAACATAATTCATAAAACACAAATCATTGCATTAATGTATATAATATTTCAAAACACAAAAAAAAGTTAAAAAAATACTACATTGAAATTTGGATAACTAATATTTTATCATCTTATTTTTCCTATCAAAATGACAATCCAGAGATTATTGTGTCTTAGAACCAGCCAGGCCTGGTGACACAAGCCTGTAAACCCAGCTACTCTGCCCGAAGCAGGGGGATCACAGGGTCAAGGCCTGCCTGGGCTACAGGGTGAGTTAGGACCAGCCTGAGAACTTAGCGAGACCTTTTGTTCAGAATACAAAGTGAAAAAGAAGCCTGGGCTCTATCGCTGGGAGGGCGCTTGTCTCATGTGCAAAGCCCTGGGTTCAATTCCCAGTTCCAAGGAGAAACATTCACCTGGGAGACTCTTCACCTCTAGAAAGTGCCCAACCTTCTCCAACTGTTCAACCCAGTCTCCTCCCTCCCTCCTTTCACCCTCTCCCTCCCCTCCCCACTACTCTTTCTACCCCTTCCCTGCCATGCTCTCCTGTCACCTGTCACCGTCACGGGTAAGAGCACCACTGTCCTCATTACTTGTGCAATTGACTCTAATTCCATTTCCCTGAAGACTGTGTTTGCATCTTTGCACCATCAGCCCTGTCTTATGTAAACGAGTGCTGCAGTTGGGATGTAATATGACTTGAAGTACAGTGAAACTATTTGGAGATTAGGATTAGCATGAATGTCAGTTTCTTCTACACTAGAGATACTGCAGTCATTTGTGGTTTTGCACACCTGTCAAGGGGGATGGAAACACCAGAGCATGAGACAACGTGTGAATGTGTATTTCAGCACAGGGTGCACTTTGGAACAGTAAAAGCTTCCCCACATCAAAGTGTACTGGACTAATTTTTGGTGCAATAAGAAGGAAGTGCATAGAAGCACTTTGCATTGCTTCATCAATTCAGTAGTACTACTTATGTGGCCATTGCCCCTGTTCAGATGACACTGACATTTGGAGCAGGTGCCTGGCCACAGATCCCAGGAACAAGGCCAAATTGATTCAGGATACTAAGGTAAGTCTTTCTTATTATAGATCTTAGCTTCTACGTATCAGGCTGCATTCCTGACCACAAACTGAATGCACCAGGAACTGTTTGTGTTTGGCATGCTGTAGTTCAGATGGATCAAGAACTCACTGCAGAAAATGCTGTTCAAGTCATATCCCTTGCAAGGCTATGTTCTTCATCTCCATGTTGTGGGAGCTAATTAGAAAGGAGGACCCTTTAAGTTAATGTCTGTGATTGCATCACTTGGAAACTGTCTACTTAATTCTAGGATAGATTGCAGCTCACGTGGAATGCATTCTTTGCACCCCCTTGGCTCTCTGCTCTTTTCCCCATCTAGAAGCTGCAACGAAGCACCTTCAGATCCCTCCTTTTCTTGTCTGACTTCCTCCTCTGCTGTCCTTGGGACCCAGGATTATCCTCTTACCTCAAGATCACATCTGAAAGTCCCTTCTGCAGCCTCGAATGGTAGTGCATACCTGTAATCCAAGCATTCATGAGGCTAAGGCAGGGAGGTTGGCCAAGAGTTCAAGGCCAGCCTGGGTTGCAAAGCAAAGAGGAAGGAAGGGAAGGAAGTAAACAGAGATGGAAGGGAAGGGGGAAGAGAGGAAGGAAGGAAATAAGGGAAGGAGAGATAGAAGGGAGAGAGGGAGGAAGAAAGAAAGAAGGAAGAAAGGAAAGGAAAAAGGAAGAAGGGAGGGAGGTAAGTAAGCCAACTCTTTTTCTATGTGAAGGTAAAATTCAAAGACTCTAGGAATTAAAGCATAGGCTGGTTTAGAGCTCGATGGGAGGCCAATGTTTTAGACTGATCTCTTGAACTCCCAAAGTGACCACTAGTTGGGGGACCACCAGACTCCTCCTAGAGATAAGACCAACTTACAGTTGATCCTCCTGATATAACCAATATGTATTTTTTAAAACTCCAATAATAATCAATAACTTAAAAAATGGGCAAAGGACTTAGACACTTAACAGAAAAGATGCAAAGGTGGTTTATGAACAGTTGATCACCTTCATGTCAAAGAGAAAATTATATAGTCCCCATTTACCTTAGTAAAATGAAGATTCCCACCAGGGAGTGGTGGAGAGTGGGTTTATAGGACAGGGATAAGGAAGCAAGAATAAACAACTGGTGAATAGGATTGCTTTATATCACATTAGGATTTCCTTTTAAGGGGCTGAGGATGTGGCTCAGTTCATAGAGCACTTGCCTAGCATGTACAAGGCCCTGAGTTCAATCCCTAGCACCGTATTGACCAGGCATGGTGGTCCACTGAGAGCCTTGCTCCTACCGGCCCTTCTTTTAAAAAATATTTCTTTTTAAGCCTTAAATTAGTGTGTCCACCAGTTAAAATTGGTCACCTGTTCATAGATTAACAGACCACTCTTGCATCTTTTCTAAGTTCTTTGCCTGGTTTTAAGTTGATTATTATTAGAGTTTTTAAAAATTCTGTTCTTAATAGCATTCTCAGAACTTCTCATTTAGTGCTGGGGCAAAGACTTCTGCTTTTTAAAGTTTTATAGTTTTATACTTGACTTCAGGTCTATAATACCTTCTGAGCTCAATTTTGTGGAGACTGGGCAGTTAGGATCCAGGTTCAATGTGCCGTTTACAGATGTTCAAGCATCCAGACACCTGGATGTCTAACTACTGCAACACCATTTGGTAAAAAAGATGAATTTTCTACAATGTTGCTGTTGTGCCTTTGTGAAAGATCAAATTACTTGCATATCTGGATTTTACTGTCTGCTCCATTAAGTCACGTGCCTGTCTCTTGGCCAGTTCCACAATCAAGATAACTGGGGAAAAAAAGCTTTTTCAAAAAAATGCAGCTTTGAGAAACAGTGGACTCTATTGTAGTGTTCATTTGCTATAAGGAATTATTTATTTTTCAGTGAGCGGTTTAAATACTTCTCAGCTTCTTGACATAAATTAGGCTCAACTTTCTTTAAAAACCACTATGACGAGACTCAAGTGAACTTATCAACATGAAGAATTAGAAACGTTTTTCAGGCCTAGGGAGGTGGTTTAGTGGGTAACATGTTTGCCTGGCAAGCAAGCGTGAGGAACTTAGTTCAAATCCACAGATCCCACATAGTCAGAAGCGGTAGTACATATTTGTAATTCCAAGCCTGCTGCAGTGAGATGACAGGTAAAGGTGAGGCCAGCAACATCCCAGTCTGTCCTCTGATATGAGATCTATGCCATGAGATGTTAAAATGAATAAATCAATAAAAAAAATATATAAATAATAAAATTAACAAAAATTAAGGAAAGTCATAAAAATTAAATTAAAATCATTGCAGTAAATACAACACACACACACACACACACACACACACACACACACACACACACACAGACAAATTTTCCCAGATACTTTACTGCACATTTTGCCCACTAAGCCATCATCTCCCATGCCCCAAGAAAGTTTTCTTAATCCAAGTTAGAATTCGGGAAAACTTTTTGGCAAGGAGAACCGACAGTCATCACATGGGTGGGCTTTTAACAGTCTACTTTGGGAAGTGCCAACGTACATTATAACTTTGCAGGACATGAACCCAGGTGGCTCCTGCATGGTGGCAAGAGAGGTCCCTCATGAGCTGCTGCCTCTGTGTGGACCTCCACCTCTGCCTGCCTGAGAGAAGTCAGATACGTGACCTTGTAACATCCAGTCATTCCAAAGTTTAGCACAGGCTTAGGCTTCTTCACAAAAAACGTCATCAGTCATGGAAATCAGTGCTTTCTACAACGCAGGCTGCTAGAAGCTGACGTGGGTCTTACTTATAACTAACATAATTGCTTTTCTTCTTGTTACTTTTAAGTAGCACTTAAAAAAAAAAAGTAATGCTTCTCAAATAACACAGCTAGACATATAAATGCTTGCCACTGGATACTTGTTATGTAAGTGGTCCTTAGACAAAAAGACTTTTCTGGTTTTGAGGCAAGGTCTCGCTGTGTAGATGGAGCTGGTCTCGAACGCACAGAGATCCACCTGCCTCTGCCTCTTGAGGGCCGAGATTAAAGGCGTGTACAACTATGCTCTAACTTGGCAAAAAGATTTTTAATACAGAGGAAGAAAAGTATTCAAAGGCGTCAAGCCTATCCCTCAACTCTAGTTTCTTTGTTCTCTGTCCCGATCTGGCCAGAACTGAGGTCTGGACCACAGCTGTATTTATAGCTACTAAAATATACAGAGAAATACTTTAAATAAGCGTTTTATTTGAAACTTTGGAGGCAAATGTGATTGCAGCAAGAATAAAAATATAGAAATGCTTTGCCATCAAGGATGGTAAAAAAAAAAAAAATGACAAAAACACCCTAGCTTTGGCTCGTCCCAGGGACCTAGCTGCCATATGTTATTAGAGTAAGTAACACAAAGCAGAGGCACTTCTGATATACGAATGAAATGAAACACTGCCTCTTAACTGATGTACCACACGAAAGAGCAAGGCAGCTGCCCTGATGCTCATCTCAATCTCTGTATCCTAGCAACCATCTACCCACAGAAAGAGCTACCTCCCATAGAGGTATGTGCAGAGAAGGGAGCCGGAGTACAGGAAGGCTGTACTTTTCTATGAAAGGCCCTTCCTAGTGTATCCTGGGGCTTTTGTAAATAAAATCAGTGGTTATCATGAATCTTTACCACAGGAACAATTAGATCTGAGGTGCCTTCACATCCACACAATTCCAGGACACAGAGTATCCTGGGAAACATTTGGAAAATCCAAACACTGACGGACATGAGCATGCTCAGCCTGCTTGGGAGAATCAGAAAAACCAAGGTCAGAAATGAAAAGAGATGTGCAAATTCAAACTCCAGGCTTGGAAGGGTCAAGGGATGATGGGAATCGAGGTGCCCAGACTGTGTTGGCCTAAGAAAATTGAGTTTCTGCACATTCCCTAACTCCCATGACTGAAAGGAAAAGTTCTGAATGACAATGCCAAGGGGCAAGCCTGCTAAAGGAGATGTGTTTGCCTGCGCCATCCCATAATCGCCCTGGGAAGCTTGTAGCATGGACACAGAAGAAAGTGCATTTTCAGAGCACATGAGACTTGTCAGGAAATAGAGAGGTCCCTTCTGTCCTTTTCTTCTTCTTCTTCTTCTTCTTCTTCTTCTTCTTCTTCTTCTTCTT
>OU015753.1:81943274-81957036 GCA_907169655.1 Acomys percivali
TTCTTCTTCTTCTTCTTCTTCTTCTTCTTCTTCTTCTTCTTCTTCTTCTTCTTCTTCTTCTTCTTCTTCTTCTTCTTCTTCCACACCTGGCAAAATTGCAGTCATCTGCAGAGGCCTGACTCTGAGAAATCTTTTTGTCCCACTGCCTAGCAAATGGGACAGCTGGGAAAGACATGGAATTGACGGTGTGAAAAAGCTACCTCAGTTCCAAGAATAATCTAGAAAAGAAATTTGAATTCTTAGTGCACCTAAAATCCAGATAATACTTGTGCCACATGAGGAGTAGACACATTCTGGATGGCAGTGTGTGAGCACGTGGTTCATCCCCCGGCCCTTTGTCGGGGCTCCTGGAACCACGGTTACTGCTTTTCCTCCAGTTTCTAGTGTTAGAAACTATGTCATCAAGAAGCTACCGCTCTGTTCTCTAGCTTCAGGATTGTTCGGGTTACTGTGAAGAAAGCAAGACACATTTTTCCACATGTAGCAAGACTAAGATGTGAGCCAGGCAGGTTGCCAGTCTCAAGGGCTTATATTTACAGACCAAAAAAAAAAAAAAAAAAAATGTACCTAAAACACCATCCTGCCATTTCTCCGTAGTTAGATATCAACAGAAACTTTTCTAAAACTGGGTGAAAGCAGGACAAGATTTAGATCTGAAAAACTGCTCTGCTTCGCACATGTCAGGGACGCCAAGCAAACTTCAACCCTTTCAGAAACCAGTGACCTCATTGCCTATCTCCTAAAAGCAGTCTCCCCGGTGAGTTGACTCCATGCCATGCCCAGATCCCTCCCACAGCCAGTTCTCCGAGGCTGGGCTTCTTCCGTGATCGTCATTTACCAAGAACAAACAGCACAGGTTCAGACGCCAGGCCAGGCAGGAACAGTTCCCTGTCCAACTGACATTTGTCCTCCAGGGCAAAGAGGTTTAAATGTTCAGAAACCACCTCCCTTAACAGTCCTCTTTGTTGCTGCCTTCATCTGCCTTTGCTTAAATAAAAGCCAAGAAATCGTTTGATTTCAATCCTGGTGAATGGGGGGGAAAAGAAATTTTATCTTGTTATCTCTTGGGTTGGCTGACTGGCATATGTGAGAACAGCAAGCCTGAGACGGTTTTCCTGGATCTTGTTAGGCCACAAAACACTCTTCTTTCTGGGTCAGGTTGGCCACGTAGGTGAACGGTCTCAATGCCAAAGCCAAGAAGTCCAAGTAGAATTTAAGTGGGGGGAAAAATAGATGATGCCACCATTATCTATTTACAGAGGGGAAAGAAATGCTATCCTCTGGAATTCAAGGGTGACAGGGTGTGACCTAGGCAGTTTTCAACCAACCTAAGATGCAGAGTGAAGCAGAGGGTTTAAAACAGTGACCAGCAAGCAATGGGGAGCCAAGGGGCAGAGGGCTACTCTCTGAAGTCTGCACCTTGCCACCGCAGCATTCAAAATAAGGCAACACAAGGAATGGCCTGACCAAAGAACCATAGTCAAGACACGGAGCCTAAGGGGACATTTATTGGGTCAGTCGTTGGGTGAGGGATATTTCACATGTTCCCTCTGGCCACCACCTCCCACCCCCAACCCCCGCCCCCAACAATCATCCCAAGAAATAGGTGTCACTTCCAAGGGATATGGTAAAATAACCCAACTCTTAAGAAAGCAACGCAAACTCTACATCAAGTTTGTTTGCTTCTAAATTCTATTTCTTCCACACTGTGACACAGTCTCCCCAAGTCATTATTTCTGTCTGAGTTTCCTGTCAACCTGGTGCAAACTATTTCAGAAAAGCACCCCAGTCCCCAGCACGAGTGGACAGGAACACCAGGCAGAGGAATCACAACACTATTCCCAAGGACCAAGGGCCATGCATACAGAATCATTCCTTCCCTTTCTTTCCCTTCTTAAGGTCTGCTCAGGGGCTCAGCTCTTCCTGCCACCAGTTGCAGGACTGGCTCCCACCTCTCCCTAACCAGCAGGTAGCAGGACCTGACCCTGATCGCTCACTTCCCAGCTACTGCAGGGAATCCGCTCCACCTTGTGACATTCCAGTCCACACAGCACAACTGTGGCCAAGACTTTCCTCCTCTGTCTCCACTAGCTACTGGCTCACTGGGGTGGGGAGTAGGGCAGAAGGGGGTTCAGTTCAGTCTTTTGTCTCCCCCTTTCTGATGCTATTATTCATGTGATTAGAGGAGCAAGAATTTACTGAGTATATGCAAAGTAGCAGTGCCCTAGGTCCTGGGGATGCAGGCTTAATTAGCAAGCACTCCCTGCCCCTTCAAAACCCAGAGATCTGCTCTGCAATTGTGATGAAGGATGAACGCTCCCTGGTAACATTCTGGGCTTGGGAACAATAACACCTGATTTCCATATGTGCAGTTTCTCTGAGCTATCCAGTTTGGAGATCCACACAGCAGCAGCCTGGCTTTTAGTCTCACGATTTGCAGCTATCTATCTTCCAGAGCTTTCTCTTCTGAAAACACTATGTTTTCTTCCACCTACGTTGTTGTTTGTTTGTTTGTTTGTTTGTTTAGGAAGACAGACCCAATCTTAAAAGAACAAGATGGTGGCACACACCTGTAATCCCAGCACTTGGGAAGCGCAGTTAAGTTCCCAGGCAGTCTGAGCTAAAGAGTGAGACGCTGTCTCAAAAGAACGCAAAAAGAAAGATGATGAGGAAGGACTTCCAGGACAGTGTAGACTCTAGGGGAAATGAAGTATCTTCCTCTCCTACACAGCAGGTTAGGGACTCAGCCTCGGAGCAAAGAATCAACAGTGAGGAAATGTTTCCAACTGGAATGTTAGGTTCCATAGCGTGCAATCAGAAAAAGCCCCAATTCCCCTTGGAGTTCACAGGAGTTTATAGAAAGGAACTGGGGCTCGGTAGCTCCTTGTCATTTCTCGGCAGTTTGCAAAGTCACAGTGCACCTGTCACTGAGAACCCAAGAGCTGTGTCAGAGCTTCCAAGTCTGAGGATCAGAGGCTGAACTTGATACTGGTTTTTGGTTTTGTTGAAACAAAAACAACAACAACAAAAACTGCAAACGTCCCTTTAATTAACTCATGGCGCTTTATGACATATGCTTATCAGAAGGAAGGCTTTTCAAAACCTACACGACCCATTGCCACCATATGTTTCCTCCAGTTTCAAATACGGCGCTGATCAGCTGGCTGTTACCGGCTCCCCAGAATAAGGACTGAGATTTACATGAAAATAAATATTCAGCTGGTTTTAAACGAGGCATTTTCACTCCTGCACAGAACAGCGGAGAACGGAGACATTTTATAATTGGCAGCATCCGACCTCTACCAGGACACACAGACACACACACACACACACACACACACACACACTCTTCAGAATACACAACTTAAGCAAACATACACACCCAAAGACAGACGAAGCGGGGCGCGGGGGGGGGGACGCGGGGGAGGCACAGGTGTACGAGGCAGATGCCTCCGAGGGTGGGCTCCTGTACTTGGATTACTGACCTGCACAAACGGAGGTCCCGCTTCTCTCCGGAGGACCTAGCTGACAGTTCCCGTGCTGCTGTGTTGTGACGCTGACTACACCAATCTTTAAAACCACCAGCAGGAAAGCCAGTGAGAGCTGCATGGTCTCGGTGGTTCTAAGGTCAACAGATGGTGACTTTTAAGTTGCTAAAGCATAGAGCAGGCGAAGTTCGCGCGCTGGACCCCCAGAGCTTCCAGCCAGGTCAGCCTTCGGCCCCGCGGCATCTTTTATTTAGCTGCTTTAAGGCTGGCTACCTTTCAGCTCCTTCACCTCTGAGTGCAGGCTCAAATGTTCCGGGAGAGTTCTTTATCTCATTTTTTTTTTATTTTTTTTTTTGACTGCAATAAGAAATACCTGACACCCGTATGACAAATTTCACAAAGTCTCAGAGCGCTGGAGGCCCGCGGGTGACTGATTTGTCCCCGTGACAGGCACAGCCAGGCAAGGGCTCAGAGAGATACGAGAAAGAAAAAGAATTGATGGAAAGTTCCAAGCCCCACCGGGATGAGGGATGAGGCTGAAGAAGAAATATGCAGATAGGATTCCTTGCCGGGTGAGCTTCTCTTTTTGGAACCCAGAGAGACTCCTCTCTCCCTTTTAAAGCTCTTCTGGCCCCACCCCCTCTCCTTCGGTGACACTTGAGCAAGCCGAGCAGCCTCTCTGCAAACACCCGTGAGCGCAATTCCAAGGAGCGGGAAGGCAGGGCTGGGTGCCAGAGAGTAGATAGCTGCTACTCACTAAGAATATTCAGGGTGGAGAAGGTGAAAGAGCGATGAAGGGGTGTGGAGCAGCAGCTAATGGTCCGAGGGACCCGTAGGGTACCGCTTACGTCTGAGTATCTTGAAGAAAGGAGGCAAAATTAAACCACGCGTTTTAAGTGAAAGGTGAGTAGCACCGTTGACAACTCAGACTCATCATAATTGGTCACTGACATGAGTAACGGCAAGGAGAGTTCACCCTCAGCTCATTTGCAGGAAATCTAGGTGGTAGCTCACATCCCTGGAGCTTAATCGTATTTCTTTTTCCTGTATATTTTACAGTGGAACTGTGAGATTATTCTTTCCATATCAAAGGGAAATCCATGAGGCTTGGAGAAGAAAAATGTGTTGCACAGACACTTTTCTTTCATCATGAGTCTAACAAAGCATCACTAGGGGTACAGGGAGTGCAGGGAAAGGCGCGGATTCTTATGATTGAGCTGTGTTAGAAAAAGAAAATAGAAGGGAATCGTGTAAAAGCTGGGGGGGGCAGGGGGTGCTGGAAGCACAGCAATACAGAGGGCAATTCCTCCTCAGGTGACTCTGGCCCTCTCCTCACATCTCAGTGACAGAACACAAGACTTTGGCTCTCCGCTGGCTAGCTCCTCAAGCTCCTCCACGTGGACCAAACCCTGTACCCCCAAAACATCCAGTTCTAGCTAGCCATTTATGTTGCACTTGATGGACAATGGGAATTCTGCTAGTTTGCTTCATCTTGGACTTGCCTTTAAGATGGCCCCAGGCAGGCTCCAAAGTTAAGTCTCAAAGTAGCTAAAGAATCATCTCCAAAGCGACAGGCGCACTGGTGTGTGTACCCGTCATGGAAAGCACAACAGCTCCGAGCGCTTTCTTTGCCCATGCTCAATTGGGTTCTGACTATTTTTCAAAGACGAAAGGTTAAAACATGTTCCCCAAATTCCAGCCGCCCTATGCCAGGCAGCTCTGACCCTGCATGAGGATAAACAGACCCTGAAGGGGCAACAGATGTCATGTGGCCGAGAGTACAAGTGTTTCATTGCTTTCTAGACTCCTGGAGATTCAAGGCTAAGAATGAATGTCCTACAAGTAACCTGTGCCACGTACTCATAACTAACTTGGTCAGTGAGCTTTCCCCTTCAGCAAAAGCGCATTTACTGATATTGATGATGGCAGTCAAGGAGACTGAGACCACACTCTAGCATGAAAGCAAGTTTTTGCATTAATAGGAGCACAAACAGGACATAAGCATTTGTTTCTAGGCTGGTGAAGTGGCTCAGTGGGTAAAACAGTTGCTGCCAAGCTTAATGATCCAAGTCCCACATGGGACCCACATAGTAGAAGGAGCAGAGTGAGTCCTGCATGGTGTCCTTTGACTCCCATTCATGCACATGGCACACTCAACCCCACACATGTGTATACACACTAATGTAAGTAATTGTATGTAAAAGTAATTGTACATAGGTAGTTGTAATAAAAGTTTTAAAAAGTGTTTTACAGGCCCCCTATTACGTGCCATCTGAGCTAATGTCATCGGTACTGGACACAATAGTGTCACCTTAGGAGATATGGAATCATCAGGGATAGAGTGGACGCTTCAGTTGACGGCTGATGGTAAGAATCAAATCAGATCTATAATGAAAAAGAGCAAGCGAGGCAGGAAAAAAAACCAAATGCATGGTTTGGAGAGAACTGGGGGTTCCTAGGAAGCTCAGTGTTCCAGCCAAGGCATGTGCTGGAAGGGAGGCTGTACCAGTAAGGACTAGTACCAGTAAGGAAGATGCTCTTCTGCTGCAGAGCTAAAGGAGTGAGGCTCTCAAGGCAAGACACCTTCCACAGAAGCTTCCAAGGTGTGAAAGTGAGCCTGCTCCTAGAGAGAATTTGAGAAGCAGCTGTGGCTGCTGATGCAATGCAAGGAGACCAAGATCCATCCCAAACTGGCAGCCAAAATTGGTCGTGTTGTTCATATAGTGGCTTTAGAGGCATGAAGTTTCCCTCCCCAGTTTTAGAGAGCCACTGAGGCCCGGCAGAATATGGTGGTGGTGCCTGTGTGAAGCCCCTGAGGTGTCAAGAGACTGGGAGAAGCCATTGCTTGAAGGTGTGAAAGGGAAGCCTGTGTTGCTATGGAGACCCCCAAGATGGTGGACATCCTAGGGTTATGGCACATCTGCCAAGGAGAGCTGCAGGCAAGGGGAAGAAGCATCCCCAAGAGAGATGTATGTCCGAGGAAGAGAATCCAGAAGGACAGAGCCATGTGCGCTGGATCGTTCATGTCAACTTGACACAACTGAAGTCATCCGAAAGAAGGGAACCTCACTTGAGAAAATGCTTCCATAAGACTGAGCTGTCAGGCAAGCCTGTGGGGCATTTTTAAACTTAGTGATTGGTGCAGGAGGGCCCAGACCATTGTGGGTGGTGCCACGGCTGGGCTGGTGGTGCTGGATGCCATAAGAGAGCATCCTCCATGGCCTCTGCATCAGCTCCTGGGGTTTCAGGTTTCCACTGGGTCTGAGTTCCTATCTTAGCTTCCCTCAATAGATGTGATTCAGGATACGTAAATCAAATAAACTCTTTTCTCCCCAAGCTGTTTTTGATTATGGTGTTTCATCATGGCAATAGTATCCCTTGAAATTAAAGTCCCAATATGGGGCTACATACGGGACTCAGTGTTCATCCCGATGGCCATCTTTGAGTGCCATTCTTCAGGTGCCTTGGATTTTTGAGACAGTCTTTAACTGGGACCACCCAGCTTGCCAATTAGACTAGGCTGGCCAGCCATCGAGCCATAGGGGCCATTTTTTTCTCCACTTCCCCCATTCTGGGATTTCAAACTCATACCACTACACCAGCTTTTTCTGTAAGTTTTAGGGAGTAAATTTAGGTCCTCATGCCTCCATGGCAACATGTTACCAAGTGACCATTTCCCATCCCTGCTTGTCCATTATCTTCATGCTGGACCTCTGGGTTGTTCTAGGTTTGGCTCAGTGTAGTTAATATCTAATAGCTGGTTCATAGGGTAGGTGTGTGTTCAACTTCATGGAAACATGCAACTATTTCTTCAGAGTGACTGCCTGTATCATGCTCTCATCAGTAATATGTGTAAGCCCCTATCGTTCCTGGCCTTCACCCTCACCCACATTGTTTATTAGTCTTTTTAACTTGAATCATAATTGTGTGAATGACATAATACTGGTGAGTTTAATGTGTTTTTTCTCTGATAACTGTAGTATTGATCATCTTTGTACAAGTTAGCTACTCCTTCTTCTACCCTCCTGTGTGTCATTTTTATCCCTTTTTAGAGTGCTTGACTCTTATTATGTTATTGTTTGTCAAATATACATACATCTGTCATCTATCTCTATCTATACACACATACATAGTATATACACGTATATATGTGTATATATATAGTATTCAAATGTTAAGATGAATTACAAACCCAAATATAAACACTCATGGAATGGAAATGTACATGCCCCAAATGCTGCCCACAATGGAAAGAAATGAATCAACTAGGCTTCATCAAAGCAGAGACAAGTAAACCCTGTGGTTCCATGGCTGGCCAGCCTAGCCTAACTGGCAAGCGGAGGGTCCTGGTGGGAGACTGTCTCAAAAACCAAGGCACCTGAGGATGACACTCAAGGTTGACCTCTGGCAGTCACATGTGAACACATAGAGATACATGGACACATACATACAGGTGAGATATCGGATAAACAACTTGTATTGTGTTCTTACAGAAGGACACAATCCAATTCAGGATCGAACAAAGTATATACACTGGGTTTTACAAAAAGGGTCTCACTATGTCTAGAACTCACTATTCATGTCAGACTGCTGTTTCCCACAGAGAAATCCCCCTGCCTCTGCCTCCCAAGGGTTGGAATTAAAGACCTTCCCCATATCTGGCTTGTGTCACAAGTATTTCTTCCTGGTTGATAGTTTGTCTGCTAATATTCGTAATAGCATCTTTTCATGAACAAAGATGTGAACTTTGATGAAGTCCATCCAGCTCATCCATTTCTTTCTGCTGTGATTGACATGTTGGGGACACACATTTCCATTCTATGAAATCATTGACCGTTCTCAAATTTCAAAGGCTTTCTTTTTTTTTTTTCTGGGAACTTTTAGAGTGAGTTTGCTTGGGTTCATAATTTGTCTCAATTAACACTTGAATACGAAATAAAATTGACATTTAATTTTCTTCATATCCCATTGTTCCAGTGTCCTTAATGGAAAGGGCTCTTTTAGTTGTGTGGATGATATTCCTGTAAAATTACAACCAGATTTGTGTCAGTCTATTTCTAGACTTACTATATATTGCAAATACTTATTTCTCGGGTTATTACTGTATTGGTTTGCAGGTCGCTGTGCTAGGATAGCCTCTCCAACTTGGCGTATTTTTCAATATTATTTTTAGCTATCCTTGCTTCTTTGCATTCACATGTGAATCTTGGAATTTAACACGGCAGTTTCAAAATAACTTTCCTTTGGAACCTTTACTGGGATGCCATCTAATCCTGCAGGCCAATGTGGAAAGGATTAACAATACTAAGGCTCTTCATCTATAGACGTAGTGTTTCTCTGCTTACATATCGATCTTAAAACTTTCTCACTAATATTTTTGATGAGTTTACAGTCTTATTTTTCTGTCAAATTATGCTTTTGAGTCTCTTATAAATTGGGTTGCTTCTATTAGTTTTATTTCCCACTTTTCTTATGGCCTTTTATAGAAATTGATATAATATTAAGTTTCATATAAAGAGCTTTTAGCTTTCCCCTTGCATCCTTCATTGCATCTAAAGTTTGGTGGGTCTGGAGCCTAATTTATCTTCCACGATATCAAGGATAAACTGAGGTAAGGGATTCTACTATGTTTTCCCAAGCATCATGGGTTTTTTTTTTTTAAGCCCAAGCCTGTCACTAGAATATCTACTCTGTACTTAAATCTGACTCTTCTGCCCTCAGTTTTGTTCATTTGCTTGCTTGTTTGGGCACAGGGATGTTGCTAGGTAACCCAGGTTGAGCTTTAGCAACAATCCTCCTGCCTCTGCTGTCCTAGGATCAAGGATGGGTATTTTCATGTATGCTGGGTGTGGTTTCTTTTATCAATGTTAGAATGAGCATGTATCACCCCTACATCTGCTTGTGAGACTGAGACAGCAGCAGGATCATATGGGTCCCCCACACCCCAACATAGACAAGCCCTTCTTGTTTCTACCAACTTCTTTTATGTCTTCTCTACAATCAAAATTCTACCTCTAATGCTTCCCTGGCTGCTGGTGAATACCATAATTTGCCCTGTTGGCAAAATGAAGCAGTTATTCTTTTCAGTGATCCATAAAGATGCATCTACAAATAAGAGAAGGCAGCATTAAATTTGATGGATACCTATGTTGGTGTTCAGGTGCTTAAGTCAGCACTCATAATAGGGAAATGAAATATGAATATATGAAAACAACTCCAAGGATGAGTGCGAGTGAATGTCCTGTTTGTGACATCACCAATAATGGTGAGACTCCAAGTTCTACACAAAGATTTTAAGTGTACTGAGAAGGAAGGGAGGAAGGAATGGAGCCACTTTAGCTGGGACTAAAAGACTAACTCAGCCAATTTAAAAAAAACAGGATCTAAGATCAAATGATAGCTTACTTTATTTAAATGCTCGTCACTGAAAGAGGTGATTCTCTCTTAGGCTTACCGGGGCTCTAATTTCCCATGGTGCACTTGCACATTCATCTTGGAACTTTTAGAACATGAATTCTGAATGCACTAAACCAAGAATACAAATCCAGGCAACTCAGAAGCTGTACAGACGAAGTTGCTTGGGCTAGGTAGCTGTCAAAATTTGGGACATATTCTGTTTATGCTATAAAAGGAAATTTTTGTTGATTTAACAGAATAAGCCAGTGTTAACCTATATTTCTAGTCCCTCCAGTATAGGAGAACTGAGATAAAACGAGGTAATACGTGACTACATGAACACAATTATAACCTCCATCCTACTGTGTGTGCTGTGGCAGAAAAAAAAATGGGCTATTGTAGAGCTGAGGCTTAGGCCATAGCTGGTCCAAAGTATTATTTACGGAAGAGACAATTTACTCCACTGTTATGTCCAAAATGAACAGGACAGAGGGTTGGGACTGTCTGGCCTGCTGACATGAGAAACGTCACTAGCCTTAGGTTGTATTCTTATTATGGATGCTAACAAGTGATATGTTTAGTGTCTCATCAGTTGATAAATGGTTATTTAATATACGTCCTCCATTTTTCTGAAAAATGACAGAATTTTATTCTTTGCTGCTGGATAATTTTCCATTACACACACAGGAGCAAACATAATTTTCATCTCCCTTATTTACTTTGATGATTATAAAGAGCAAAAAATAAAATTGAGCATTAGAGTTTAAAATTGTATTATTGATAATTCACATTTGAGACCTACAGAGTCTTCTTTAGTGGAGGAACATCTAGAATAGCATCAGCATCACCTGAAAGCTTTGGTGCAGTTTGCACTGCTTTGCAAACTCCTTCATTTTGAGGAAAATAATAACTATATTTATTGACTCCTGATCATATAACTCAAAAGGCTGTGCTAGAGATTATAAACTTCACTCTGCTCCTTTCTTGAGGTCCCTAAGATTCCTTACTGCCTGGCAGATAGCTTCTTTTTACTTTAAGGTTAATTATCTCAGTGGAGGTTCCAAAATGCTCCTGCCAGCCTCTGAAGTCACATGACCAACCATGCCCCTTGTCCACACAAACAGTGCTTAGAGCAGAGGAGGCCTTCAGTATACCTGTGTGTGTGTGTGTGTGTGTGTATGTGTGAGTGAGTGTATGTGTGTGTGTATTCATTCATTCATTCACTTTATGTACAAATATATATATATATATATATATATATATATACACATACATATTTAAAGTGAATGAATGAATGGCTATTAGGTTATGCTAATGGATATACACACACACATACATATTTAAAGTGAATGAATGAATGGCTATTAGGTTAAAGTGAAAAAAAAAAACAGAAAAATATTTTAAGTGTGCGCATGTACAGACATAAGTACAAAGATTCTCAAAAGACAGATGCACAAACTCTCCATGATGTTGCCCGTTATATAAAAGCCATTCTCTTGTAGAGGTCATGCCCAAATACAACATCAGTCCCCAGGAAGACCCCGCTGACAATTTGGGAATGTTTGAAGGGTCCCCTAGGAGAATGTGCCATTTCTACCATAGAAGGAAATAAAACCACTTGGGAAGGGAAGTTGAGAAGCCCTGTAAACCTCACGCAACCTCTCAGCTGCCCAGGGAGCAAAGCCAAGGCGTGGTTCTCAACCCCAAATGCCACGACGAGAGAGAGAGAGATTCTAGAGTGTGGCATCTGAGTCCCACAGCTAGTGACACGCCCTGTATTTTTTTTTTTTTTATCACAGCTGTCCATGCTGTTCTTGGATGGCAAGGACAAGCAAGAAGCCAACTGGGCACAAAGTTAGAGCGCTTTGGTTAAGGTCATGGGAGTGAATTTGGCAGCCAGACTCACTAGCTGGACAAACTGACCTTTGCTAGAATGAATCCATTTTAACCTAGAGCTTCAGCTGGTGGCTCCCTGTTCCCATTTTCTCCAGCAGACCAGAGCAGGGTAGCTTGCAGCAGTTCACACTTACTGACCCTGCATTAACATTCACCTGGAAATACTGATTATGAAGCCCAGCAGTGGACCTTTCACCTAATTGGCTGTAACCAGCTATGTTTTCTGAAGAGAATAGTGTTTTCAATTTATATTCCCAAATACCATTTAATTGCATTCCTGAAAAGGGTGACTTTTCTGGGGACAGAAAGAACAGTACTCGCAGCGATTTTCCTAGTCACATTTACTCTCTGGTGCCAAGAATGCCCAGGTGATGTTCCAGGGAACGTGTCTCCCCTGAAGTCCTCTTGGGTTACCTGCACTGACTTTAAGCTCATTGAGCTAAAGGAAATTCTATCGCACACTTTATCCCTAAATTTCCTTGCTGTCCTGGTGTAATTCGGCACCAAGAAATTCACCTGCACGAAACTGGCAAGCCTATGCGTCCACGGAGGCACCAGTGTCTACAACTGATGTACTTTCTCACGGTCCTGTGAGAAGCGGAGGGTTTGAAGGGATTGCATCTGTGCTATAAATCTTCTTTTATAAAGCCTTTACATCAATGTCTCCATTTTTAATTTGCAAAGAACTCATAGTTTAAAGCAGTGGTTCTCAACTGGTACATCACAACCCCTTTGGTGAACAAAGGACCCTTTCACAGGGGTTGCCTAAAACCAACAGAAAACATAGATATTTACATTACGGTTCATAACAGTAGGAAAAGTACAGTTTATGCAGTAACAGTAGAAATAATTTTATGGTTGGGGTGACCACAATTCAAGGAACTGTATTAAAGGTTCACAGCATTGGGAAGGTTGAGAACTGCTGGTTTAAAGGCTCCGGTCTAGTTTATTCACAGGTGAAATCACTTTGAAACGTTAGTTACATCTGTGTTTTCAGTTCTCTTAAATGCATTATATACATTCCGATGTATCTAGAAGGTTGTGTAGGTTTTTTCAACCCAAGACCAAGGTCCTAATGGAAAAATGCTGATGTCCCAGGGTTAGGAGCTTTGGACCAAAGTTTAAGGAACTATTGCTTGAACCATGTCTACATTCATAGTGTGTAGCATGAGATACACTTTCTTAGGAAATGTGCACACACAGAACAGCAGCTCTCAGCATCAGCCAGGTGCTCTGCAATCACCAGGAACTTCTGTAACCCGCCTCACCTAGGGCACATCCAACAAAGGCAGAATGTCTGGCGACTGACTGGATTGGCATCTTTAAAAGGTCCAGTGGGGCAGTGATGTTTGAGAACTCGGAGAAGAATCTTCTCACTTCCTCTCTCCATAGTCCTTAAAATGGGCAGAATGTCCCACCGGTGACCATTTCCCTCCATGACACAGATTGCCTGGGTGAACTGGGTACCCTCCCTATGGTGTGGGCCCCAATTCATAAAGAACAACGCATCATCACGTCACCCCAGAGACAACTGAGATACCCAGAGAGATGAATTTTCCCATTGTTATTCTGCCTCCTTTTAAAAAAAATCATAAATGTATGATATTCAAATGTAAATACTGTAATCTGTTAAATAGTTACAAGAACTATTTATAAATTAAAAATACTATGTTCACTTATATTTTACTCAAATTTGATATTGTGTCTGCCCTTTATTTCACATCATATGTAAATAAGAAGTGCCTGTAGACTTAACTTTCAAAGTAAAATGCAACTATAAAAAAGCAAAAAGGCTTTAGAGAATATATTCCCCTCCTCATGAGAGGAAGAGGCCTTGTGGGCATAGTAAAGCCCAAAACTGTCTCCTGATTTGATGACACAAGGAGGCAAACCACTAGAAATGGTGCTATAATATAAAACAGGGCAAGAATAATTCACACACACACACACACACACACACACACACACACACACACACACAC
>OU015753.1:81957046-81978059 GCA_907169655.1 Acomys percivali
ACACACACACACACACACACACACACACACACACACACACACACACAATGAGTAACTGATATTCTTTTTTTTTTTTCTTTTTTTGAGAGAGGGTTTCTCTGAGTAGCCTTGGCTGTCCTGGACTCACTTTGTAAACCAGGCTGGCCTCAAACTCACGACGATCCACCTGACTCTGCCTCCCAAGTGCTGGGATTAAAGGCGTGCATGACCACTACCCAGCGTAACTGGTATTCTTAGTAATGAAAAGTTCTTATAACTTACAGATGAAAAGATCTTCAACCCAATAAAAAAATGTGTGGAATTCAAGCTGTTGACAAAAACAAACAAACACAAACAAAACAGACAAACAAAAACAACCAGTTTGAATCTCAGCAAAGAGAACACAAATTTAAGTTGGAATTAAAAAAGAACTATTTGGCCAGCCAATGACTCGGCAATTATTTGGATAATGCCTAGTACTTTCAATGGTGTCTGGAAAACAAACACTCAAGACAGAGTGTGCCTAATATCCCAGGTGAGAGTAATTTGGAAATACACTTCACAGTGGTGGGAGGTAATTTGTCTCAATGCTTCTTCGGGGAATCTAACTTCAGAGAACAGTTAGACACATTGGCAAGGATATACAAATTAGGACACTCACTCAAGCACTTTGAACAGCACAGCAGCTTTACTTTGCTTCACTAAGAGTGTGTGGTTAAGGGAACAACCTAATTGCTTTCTAATTGGATTCATGACCCACAACCCAGAGGCGCATACCTAGTACCATCAATAGGAGGTAATCCCCCTCAGGAACAGTCATAGGGGAGGGGAATAAGGGGAAAATGGGAGGGAGGGAAGAATGGGAGGATACAAGGGATGGGATAACCATTGAGATGTAACAAGAATAAATTAAATTAAAAAAAAAAAAAAAAAAAAAAAGAGCCTATGGTTCAGGTCCCAGGCGTAAACCTACTTCTGTTACGCTCGAAAATGAACATCATACCAAAGTGCCTCTGAGTTCTATTTCTCTATGCGTAGCTCAGTGCACTTCTCAGCCTCATCAGAGAAGTTTCTTCGTGCGGTGAATGGTGGTTAATGCAGAATGGATCAAAGTGTAAACAGTTAAGGGTCAGTGGGTTGCTCTGCCACACACGGGACACCTATATCTCAGTCCTGTTCAAGGTTCAGGAACCATCTCTGAAGAAGGTGTGGAAAGATTGTGAGGTGGGGAGGACCAAAGCAAGGCTGCCTTGTGGACCTGACACAAACTCACAGAAGCTGTGGCGGAAGTAGAAACAGTTGATGAGCAGGTAAGAAAAAGTGGTTCATACATGACAGAATACTGTTCAGTTCAGTCATAACAAATAATGATGGCCTATCACATGCAGAGACATGCATGGTCCTGGAGATTGCTGGGCTAGATGGGATGAGCCAGGCACAGAAAGACAAGCATCATGTGATCTATCTCATACTTATGTGGTACCCGGAAGCAGCTCACAGATGTTGAACATAGAATGAGAGTTTCCGGAGGCAAGGGGAATAGGGAGGAAGGCAGCTGAAGAAAGGATGCTACAGTTAGTTGGGACCATGAAGTTCTGAGGTTCTATAAATACAGAGGGACAAATGTAGATGGAAGCATGGAATTTCGCACTTCAGAATGCTGGACAGATTTGGAAAGGTTCCACCATAATGAGATAAGTGTTCGAGGAGGCAAGTGGTTCAGTTCAGTTAAGCACTTCTCAGTGTTTAGAAACACTGCATGGCACTCCATCAGTACATACAACATATAATTTTATATGTTAAGATTTTAAAATATTTGTATCAGAAAAACTAGTTTCTGAAATAATGTGTATAATTTATTCTCATTGGTAAAACATTTACACATAAACTAAAACTCTGAAGAACTACGCACTATAGGCAAGCTTCTGCTTCTTTTCGGAACACCATCTCTCTATGAAGACCATGGGGGCTGGCTTTGAGCTGACTGTGCAATCCAGGATGGTCCCAAAGACATCAACCGCCTGCCTCTGCCTTCCAAGTACTAGATTACAGGCACACATGAAGCCAGTACACTGACTCTTAACATCTGTCATCTTTAAACACTTTTTTATATTTGTCTATTTTATATGTGAGTGAACTAGTGCTTTGCCTGCATGTAAGTCTGTACCTGGTCCCAGAGAAGGTTAGAAGAGGGCATCAGATCCCCCCTAAAATTGGAGCTGTGGATGACTGTCAGTCATCATGTGGGTCCTGGGAACTGAACATGGTTCATCCACAAGAGCACTCAGTGCTCTTAACCACTGAGCAACCTCTTTAGCCCCAACAGCCATTATCTTTGAGGGTGGATAGAACAAATATGACCTTTTATTATTTTCTTACTATAATATGTGCATTTCTAAGCTGCTTTAAAAATACATTACTTTTATAACAACCAAATATAGTAAAGCTGTTTCCATTTTAGAAAAAATAATCTCTCTCTCTCTCTCTCTCTCTCTCTCTCTCTCTCTCTCCCCCTCCCTATCTATCTCCCTCCCTCCCCCTCCCTCTCTCCCTTCCTCCCTCCTACCCTCCCTGAATCTCCAGTCCATGCTTTTGAACACTGCCAAAACTGCTGCATCTGCTGTAAAAGGACAGTGATGTTGCCATCAGCCTCTTGTGCAGCTCCCAACCTCAATGGCTGATAAAAAACTGACAGATTTTATAGAATTAAGTTTATTGGTTATTAGAGTTAAGTTTTTTGAGCTCCTTCTCTGTGCTCAACAGTGAATTAATCTATAAAATGTATAACTCTCAAGATTTCTATTAGGAAGCAGAAACAGTTCAAGAGATTAGCTTTAAATCCATCCAGTGTAAGCTTTTCCCTTTATCCTACAGTGGTACATAAGTGAATAAGTGAATGAACTGATGGATGAATGAAGCAAGGGATACAATCTATCCTATAGTCAGACCTGACTCTTCTGGTAGGAAATAGCTTATCCATTTGAACCTTTTATTATCCATTGTAAATATCCTGTTTCTTGAAAGTGAGTTTAAGAATAACAATTATATTAAGCATATTAGACACTATGGGAACCATAAGACTCTATTTTCCATAACAGTTTCTGTAATCACCACTATCATACACGTTAAACAACCATATCTAGTTTCAGCAAACTGACAGATGTGGTCAATGCTTCTGTAAGTATGGCCTCTGAAATATGGCCACAGTCAATTCACATAGCCATAGGTCAAGAAGTCTACGTGAACTCGGACAGCATCCTCAAAGACCAGTTTATGAAGGAGGAGACTGCCTAGTGCATGCAAGAATGCACACACATGCACATCTAAAGAAGCCAAGAAGCTGGGAACACGCCCTTAAAAAAATCCTGGGTGTCCAATTTTGCAAATGTGCAAATTGCTGGGGATGGAAGTAAGATACTGCTGACAGTGAAGGGATGTGGAGATTGGAAGGGGTGTGTGGGAAAGAGGCTGAAGGGAGTCCCCAGGAAAGGGCATCCACTGAATGGTCCACTTGTAAGTATTTCCCAGAGCAAAGGAAACCACTCCATCAGAGCAGAGCAAAGAGAAACAGCTGCCGTTTGAACATTGGCTGGTAAATGGCATAGATCATGTTGAAACAAATACCAAAAATGCCAGCCCACACAGTCATGCTCTGACAGCGCATGTGCGGCTCTTTATCCTCTCTAAAATAGTCAGTGCTTTTATTGCATCAGTAAAACTGTGCAGCTTCCGAATTTTCACTACAACTTCAGCATCAGTCTATCTTGTAGAAGCTTTGGAACCAGGTCAGTTATGCTCATAGAGGGGCTGTGTTTCCTGCAGCATACGTTAAGCATACACATTCACATATACATACATGCATGCATACATACACACATGCATGCATGCATACATACATACATATACATACATACGTGCATACATGATCTGTAGACTCCAAACCCCAATCCAATCCACAAGGCTTCTTTTTGCCTTTCTCTGTCTCCCATCTGTATATTCCTCTATCCCAGGAATACCCTGGTTCCAAGATATTTGGTGGAACACAGGAACACACTGGGAATAGCTTCAGAATCACAGCACTAGAAATACTCCACAAAACAAACCTACCAAAGATGTCCAAGATATGTTCTTTTGGTTCCTTCAAATCAGGGGAGAAGGGTAGTGGCTTTTAGGTTTTTTTGTTTGTTTGTTTGTTTGTTTGTTTTTTAGTTTAGTTTTTAAAAAGTTATTCTTAAAACATATTTGAGGAAGCTTCTAGAGAAGTGGAGTAGACATACTCATTCCAGTCTGTAAGCTGGAGTAATAGAAATTTCCTTTTACAATTTTAGTTTAACTAGAAACAATGGCCTTCAAGAGTCTAGGACAGCCAAGGCTACACAGAAAAGGCTTGTCTCAAACAAACAAACAAACAAAACAAAACACTGGCCTTCAAATGTAAAACACAGAGTTATAGAAAGAAGAGAAGGTGGAATGGCCAGGGACCTTGAGACCCGAGAAAAGCTCACTCCTAAAATCCCCCTCCTCATTTGTTGATGCTGTTTGGTTTTGGGCCTCATATGTTCCAGCATTAAACTGAACCAGCCAATCCAGCCATGGTGACACAACAGATGACAACGATGATAACCATCTCGTTCTCTAGACCAGCAGGGCTTGGAGAGAAGCATTTTGATAATAACCAACTCTACTTCAGTCAGATACCTCAGGGAAAAGAGGGGTCCAACAGACCTGTGCAAAAGCTAAGGAAGAAGCCAAGGTTTTGTTTGGTTTGGGTTTTGTTTGTTTGTTTGTTTTGTGTTTGTTTTGTTTTGTTTTGTTTATTATTATTTTTTGTTAACCTCTACCAGGCTTTAAGAAGCCATCCTAACCCCTCCTCAATTGCAAGTCCATGTAAAATCCCAATTAGCTCAAAATAAAAATTATAATTTAAAAACAAAAGCAGAGGCTGGGGAGATATCTTAGTGAATAGATCACTTGCTGTGCAAGGGTGAGGACTAGAATTCAGGTCCCTAGCCCCCATGTAAAAGGGAAGGGAGGATGGTGGCCCACGCATAACCTCAACATTCAGGGGATGGAGACGGATACACCCCAACCCCCCCACACTGGTACACTGTAGGATTGGCAACCTCTAAGCTCACCCTCAGTTAATAACATGTGCAAAGCTAGCAAGGAAGACACACAATGTCAATCTCTCTGCCAACCCCACAGCCATGCACATGTGCATCCACACACATGCAAATGCACATGCACAAAGACACACACACACACACCCCTCATAATTCCAGCACTAGAAAAAGTCAAGGTAGGAGACTTATAAGTTTCAGGCCAGCACAGACTACATATAGTGAGACCCTGCCTCAAAACACTAAAACCAAACAAAGTAGTTACCTGTACTTTTCTCTTCCTTACTCACCTTTTAAGTGTTATGTCTTGGAAATACAGTTGAGGTTCATGTCTGTTTATACTTAGTAGTAGTAGTCATTTACCCATACTAGTGGATTGGGTTTTGAATTTTGAATGTGTACAGCATTAATATGCTACTAAAGAAGAAAAATGGTAGGACAGACCCTCAGGGGCGCAGTGGTCTCCCCCTGCTCCTTCCTCCCCATTGTGCCCTCCCCTCAGTTCACCCATCCCTAGACACAGTATTCCTTGTCAGTAACTTGTTTTTCTGCATTCTGTTGTACCTTCCCATGGGTTCTTTTACAAGAGCACGCAGACCCACGCACCACACTTTATTATTTCCCTGTCTCTATGCAGCAAGGGCACTCCTACAGATAGCTACGCTGGTGATAGACATTTCCCTCTACTTCTTTTCATTTAGCGATACAGCCTGAATGCCTCTGTGTATCAGTTTAGGGACACCTTTCAGCTTTAGAGTAGAAGAGGGTTCCGTTGTGTTGATGTCCCAGGTTTTATTTTCAACTAATTTTCAATACTTGGAATTTAGGTAATTTATTCGTGTTTTTTTTTTTTTTTACAATGACAAATAATACTGGAAAGAATTAATTTTGTGTGTTTTACTTTGTTCAAGGAATACTTTTAGAATAAATTTCAAGGAAATTGATTGCTACACTGTCCGGGTCTCCACCATAGTGTGGCATGTTGCATTCTTCCCAGCAGGGCATAAGCAGATATATCTGCTGATTGTCATGTAGACTATGTGAGTAAGCAATGCACAGCTCAGCTGGGATCTTTCTAAACTCCTCTCCCGTAAAATCATGTGCAAAATGTAATGCTGTTCCATTAAGACTTTGTATTTAGTAGGAAAAGAAGAAAATCTGTTCTCTGTAGCATTGTAAAGGGCGGCTTCTCTGTCTAGAACTTCCTGGCTTGAAGAATGCTTGGTTGGGCAGCTCACAGGCCCAGGGCTGAAGTCACTATTATTATTTTGCTAAACGGACATAGTATGAAACTGCCCTTTAGTTATAGATTAGTGGACACTCCAACCTTGTCAGAGAAGCATCTCTGCAGCAGAGGTTAACGCAGAAGCTCAAAGTTGGCCAAAGTGCAGAGAAAAATATCAGTGGAGTGTCCGCCCACAAATGGGACATGGGTGTTACTCAGGGACTATCATCACAGAAGAAGGTATGGGGAAAAAAATTCAAGAGCTAAGGGTCCAAGAGGACTGGGCTGAAACAGCGACTTCTAGACATGATGACACAATTCACTCACCAGCGCATAGCAGCTCCAGTTGCCTGCACACAACCCATACATGAGCAAGCCAGTTAAGATTCGAGCCTAGAGGGGGCAAGCGTTCACGGGCCCCATCTCTAAGTGAGAAGCTGTAGACATGTAATGACTTATGGGGGAAGGAGAGTCAGTTTTCTGTGAGGGTGTGACTCCTGGAAGGTTGACCACAGCTGTGGAGGATGACGTCACATCCGGAAGTATGACAGCACAAATGGAATCTGGGAGGAGTTTCGGAGAAGAATGGGAGTGGTGACTGTGATTGAAACGCCTTGTATGAAATTCTTAAGAATTCATTAAAATATTTTTAGAGGAAATCTTGACTTGAGTACAGCAGGTCATATGCATCTATTATGGTATATGAAAATGCCTCAGTGAGACCTATTATTCCACCAAATTAATATACATATATTTTATTTATTTATTTTGAAAGTTTTCTTTTAAATGTACACATATGTGCATGAGTTTGTATGCACTACACATGCAAGTACCCATAGAGACCAGTTCCCGGAAACTGAAGTTTCAAATGGCTTTGAGTTGTCAAATGTGGGTGCTAGAAACTGACCCCAGTCCTCTGCAAAAGCAGTAAGCACTCTTGACTGCTGAGCCATCTGTCCAGCTTCTGTAGGTTAATGCTAAGAAGAAAATCTTACCTTGCATTTCCTTTCCTCAATTTTCTTGCAAATAAAGCTTCTCCTCCCTCCTCTTTTAAGTGTCATTTGAAAGAATTCTGGTAGAAAGCCTAAATTTTTTAACTTCACAACTAATTTAATCTTTTTTTGTCTGGTGGCTCTGAAAATATTTTGTCTTTAAAGTTTAATCGTTTTAATTTTTTAAATCATTTTAACTTTTATATCTTGCTTTTTCATCTTGATTTTTTTTCATTTAGGTGTTAGGAAGGTATCTATTTTGTTCTTGTTTTAAATTGCCTTAATTTAAAAAAAATTTACATTTTACTCCCTAGCCCATAATTTGAGCATAATATCCTTTGGCTCACACACAGTATTTTGAATAGCAAGCAGTTATCTTTTTACTCTTCTCCTCCAATATTTAGTTTATTCTTGCTTCTCTGCCAGTATATATAACCTTTACATGTTCTTCTTTTAGTCTTGGTCTATAATTAAATGCCCTGAGTGTTCCATGTCAGTATCTTACTTTAATTCCTTCCCTTTTGTGTTCTTTCTCTTACAGTCACACCTTGGAAGGGCACCATGTCTTTTTGTCAGGCATTCTCTGTCACAGAGGCAGGCTCCCATCTCCTGTCTCACTTGCATCAAGTCTTTCCTTGAGGATGTGCTGTGCAGCACCAAGCCTCAGACTTTTGTCTACCCCACAGCTCTTGTTTGACTTCAGTTTCTGGGTGTTATTTCATCTGTGCTCGGCATTTGCTGTGTGGTCCTCTCTCCTCCATCTTGCAGTCTCTGAAGGCTTCTTTCTCTTGCTCTCTACAAGCATTTACTTGGTAGAAGATGCAGGGTAAAGTTTGTTGCTTTGTTTATTTGTTTGTTTGTTTATTATTTTTCCGAGACAGGGTTTCCCTGAGTAGCAGAGCCCTGGCTGTTCTGGACTCACTTTGCAGACCAGGTTGACCTCAAACTCACAGAGATCCGCCTGCCTCTGCCTCCTGAGTGCTGGGATTAAAGGCGTGTGCCACCACACTAGGCTGCTTCTTTCTTTTAAAAGCATTAAAAAAAAAACTTTGTATTGATTCTTTGTGAATTATGCACCCAAATTGTATTCATCTCCTTGAAGGCCCTTTGTATCTGCCTTCTGCCCTTGTAACTCTCCCCAACACACAAATAAAACAAAACAACCAACCAAACAAAATAAACTAAACAAAACATTTTTTAAAACCTCATGTGGAAGCTGTAGTGTGTCACAGTATGTCCCACAGCATACCCTTTTATCCACACACCTTTACTTGCAAATGTTAGTGCAATGACGCCTTGGTCTGGCTCCAGGCCTCTGGTTTCTGTTACACTGTCAATACTGGATCCTCACCAGGACTCCTGGATATCCTATTGTTGCCCTGTGTCATGGAGATCCTGTAGTTTTGGATCTGTAGGACAAGCCCTTTCATACAACACGGAAGTTCATCAATGGGGTAGATGTTGGGGTAGACCAACTCAAAGCCCTGGTGGCCTTGGGTGGTAGCTGAGTTGCTCAGCCTGCCAGCTTTCCTGCACCCGCACCACCAGGGTGAGCTCTCCAGCACTGCCCTGGCTAGTGCACCCAAAGCTGAAGCCAGCAAGGGGCAGGGCCACCTCTCCTACCCCCCCTCCCCTGCATCACCAGGGTGAGCTCTCTAGCACTGTCCTGGCTAATACACCCAAGGCTGAAGTGCTGAATGCTGCAGCCAGTGAGGGACAGGGAAGGCTCTCCCACTCTCATGCCCTCAGGGCTAGCCCTCCTAACTTCTGCAGGTGGTGGTTCCAGCTCTTCTGCACTCATGCCCTTGGGTGCACCCCAACCACTAGAGTCAGTTCTGCTGTGCTGTCCAGGAGAGGTGAAGGACCTGATCTCCTGAGTGCTACAGCTGCTAAGGGGCTACCTCTCTACACTCATGACTCTGTGGACAGCTTTCTAGACTGCTATAGGTGGTGAGGGATGGGGCCATCACCTCTGTGCCTGTGCCACCCCATAGCAGACAACTGGTCAGATCACCTTTGCCATACTCACTCCCTTGGGCCGGGCTCTCCTTCACTCCCACCACCAAGGCTAGCTCCACTGTGGTGCCTGGGCGAGGGACAGGGCCACCTTTCCAGAGTACTGCAGCTAGTGAGAGGCAGGGCCAGCTTTCTAGATCACTGCAGCCAATGAGGGGCAGGACCAGTTCTGCGCAGTCCCTGGACATCCACATGATCCCTGGATGCCCCCACATTCTCTAGTGGTAATATGAGCCATGGTTACTGACCCCTGCCACTGCGTAGCCACAGACCCATACATGTCCCTCAGCAGTAGCTCAGGCTGGGATCTCACCATAGTTCCACGGAACTGTAGGGCTGCTCACTCACAACATGCTACTCCCCTCCACCCTGAGTCTCCAGTTCCATGTCTCTTCATAATGCTCAAGCTGCTCCATTTCTCTTCCTCTCAAATCTGTCTACCACGTACTTACACATTGTTGTGGCTCGGCTGGCAGGGCCCTGGGTGATATCCTCCCTCTGCGCTGTGTGGTGTGGCAGCAAGCAGGAGTCTATAGCCTGCCTGTGCCATAGGGTGTCTTTCCCTGCCTACACAGTATGGCATGGTGGAGCATAGGTCTCTGTCTGTCTTGTTCCTGCCATACTGTGCTGCCTAGATTGGATTTGATTTGATTTTTATGAGTCCTAGGCACAAACCAGCTTTGGTCAGAGGGCAAGTGTGAGTCAGTTCCCTCCTTCTGTCTTTACATGGGGTACAGGGATCAAATCCATGTCATCAGACTGTCATCATCAGGCACCATCAGGTTTACTTCCTGAACCATCTTGCTGAACCTCCTAGTCATTTTTGGTTGGCACACCTATTGGCTATATGCCTTCTAGGGCTGCTCACCACAGTGTGTCCATTAATGCCATTAAGCTATTAATTGTGTGCATTTCATGTTGCCCAATCTGACTTCAGTTTTTCTTCCCTACCTGAGAGGTCATACTTAAAAGAGCAGGATAGCAATTTCACCAGCGGGACTCCTTGACTACACCTCCAATGTGTGTGCTTTTAAGGTAGACAACTTAGTGCTACAACTTTCACTATCTCACGAGTTATCTGCAACACCCCTCATGTGTGGGTTGTACTGGGCGGAGGAATAACACAGGGCTTTCTCCCAGCCTCCTGACTCCACAACTCCAACCAACATTTCCTTGATGGTCAAAATCAACTCTGGGTTGAACTTGATTTTGATTTTGAAGGAAATCAGGCCTCCTGGCTCGACAAATTTCCTTTGTATAATTTGGGCAACTTTACATATCCGCTGGCAGATTCAGAAGTCTGTAACCTTCTCCCACAATCCCAGAATTGCTAATATGCTGTAAGTTAGCATTTATCTGAACCATTTAAATACATGATAACAAAATTGAATGACACCTATAGCATAGTAAATAAATAAAAGTTTATTGACTTCTTAATTTAAAATAAGTTAATCTAACATAAATCGAAGTTAAAATTGTTTATAAAAATTATTTGTAAAATTCTAACAATGACCACTAAACTAAAAGCTTTACATTATTAGACAATGCACTCAGTGGTGAGAGCACCAAGGATACCAAAGAGGAAAGGGGAAGGGAAGGGAGGGGAGGAGAGGGGAGAAGGAAACAGACAAGGGAGGGGAAAGGCGAAGAAGAAGGAAAGAAAATGGGGGGAAATTATAGACACAGGGACGTTTTAGTCTCTAAACAAGCTATCCAACCACAGTTGTTCTTCCAACATGCAGATCATGCCTAAACTAAAATTCTTTTTAATCTTTAACAAGGGGATGTTTAGAATAAGTCTTAATTCTCCTGCTACTTATTATTTCTATGATGTAGAACATTAAAAGCCAACGTGTCTTACACAAAATACATTTCATCAGAACTTGCTTCCCAGAGTATTTCAGAACTCCCAACACAACCTTAGAAATCTATTCTATGCATCACTATACAGGGGACAATGGTTTAATGGATTCTTTACACAGTGGCCCTCACTGAGTACCTGTGGTTCAGAACACTAGCAGGATATCCAGCCACACCAAGGGATGTCAAGGGACCCAAAGGGTGGGTGAGATTGCAGATAGGAGTAAAAGTCAGCGGCCGAGACAGAGCACTCATACTCCTCCAGGCACAGTCACGTGAGAGGTACCCAACCAGCCAGGCCAGGTGCCATGTAGGACAATGTGGCAATAGCATTGGCTTTCTTAGCTGTGAGCTAGCCTGTGATGGGCAATGCCAGCCCTGCCTGTAGTGACTGAACAAACTTGAGATTATTTTAAAGCCATCAATCTTGGCAGAAGCACTTGAGCATGTTGCTTGTGAACTCCGGCCATTTGATTCCATCAGGTGCCACAGGGGGTCAACATGCCCTTAAGAGGCGATGCTGCCTCATTGAGACAGTATCTGGAAGGGTAAAGGGCTTCAGTCCCACCCTACTGGGTAACATTGTGACTCTGCTAATGATGGACAACAACTGTCAAGCTCGCTGAAGAGAAGCTGCACCTGAGCCACCCTTGGCTGCCTGGCGCCTAAGAACCTCTAGGCAAGATGCTCCTCTACACGTCTAGGACTGGAGACTTATCAAGTGGCACTTAGTGTTTCCAGCCAGGATGTGTTCCTGACCTTTCCTCTTCACCAGAGCCTGTGTCCTTCTTCCCGAGACGCGAGACAAACTCAAGAGTAATTTTGGCAGGGTTAGCCTGGTAGAAGCCTCCGCAACAGACACACACACACAAAAGCGCAGAAGGTAGTTAAGAGTGAAAAGAAGAGCAATCCCTCCAGGGCCCCTGTGGAGCAGTTCTCAGGCCAGCACTACAGTCCTTGACCGCATCCGGTCACCAGTCATGCTCTCAACCCTCCCTTAGAAACACAGGTCATAATTCATTTAAGTCACAAATCCCATCTTCTCCTCAGTTTCAGGTCTAAGCTTTGGCCAGCTGGCTAAAGGCCAGCTTCTCTCCTCTGGACGAATCATCAAAGATTAGCCTCGCTTAGCTGGTCATAACGGAAGTACAGTATAAGACAGACAGGGACCACATGCTGGTGGCATGGCACCAGACATTCCACCGGAGTCTGATGGCCCAGACAAGGACATCTCAGCCCAGAGAACATCTCAGGGTTTGGAGGATGCTTCTGTTCCTCCCATCTCTATGCAGCCACACCACTTAGTAGGTGTTTCTTTCATAAATGGAATAGAACTACTTGTAAACACTACCTCTTTCCTACGGTTCCCTGGGCTGAGATAGCCTGGTCTCCCAGGTGTCCCCAGGCCAAATGACAGTGTCAGTCCCCTCAAAAATCTTGGCTGCACATGATGCCCTTCATTAATCTCTGTGGCCACACTACCTCTTGTAATGTATATAATACTTGTGAAAAGTAAATATATTTATGAAGTCTTTCATGTGTTCATGGGCCTATTCCAATTTCCCTGATGTTTTTAAGGAAAAAAAAAAAAAGACCAAGTGAATCCACTGACACTTTCTTTCAAAACCCTAAAATATTCTTTTAGGACCTTGTCTTTCAGCCCATTTGTGTGGTTCATTACTGTGCTGGCTGGTCTGTGTCAACTTGACACAAACTAGAGTCATCAGAAAGGAAGAAGCCTCAACTCAGGAAAAGCCTCTATAAGGTGGGGCTGTAGGCAAGCAAGTGGGGCATCTTCTTAATTAGTTGTGGGAGGGCCATGTGCCATCCCTGGGCCGGTGGTCTTGGTTGCTATAAGAAAGTAGGCTGAGCAAGCCATGAGGAGCAAGCCAGTAAGCAGCACCCCTCCATGGCCTCTGCATCAGCTCCTGCCTCCAGGTTCCTGCCCAGTTTGAGTTCCTGTCCAGACTTCCTTTGATAATAAGCTGTGATGCTGAAGCTTACACAAATAAACCTTTTCCCCTGCAAGTTGGTTTGTTCATGGCGCTCTAGCACAGCAGTGAAAACCCCAACTAAGAACACTCCTACAGTTATTCTCTCGCATGTGTTGAAAGACCCTGCATCTCCAGGATAAAACCAACTCAGCCGTGGTGAATGATCTTTTGATGTACGTCTGCACTAGGTTTGTGAGTATTTTACTGAGTACTTTTGGCTCTATATTCACCTGAGCTATTGACCTCTTTCTCTTTGCTTCTGCCTTGCGTGATTGCTTGCTAGCTTTCTTGCTTTCCAACGGTCTTTCTTTTTGTGGCTGTATCTTTCCCTGGTTTGGTATTAGCTGACAGTATAGGAGTCTGAGAGTGCTCCTCCTGTTTACGTACTTTTTCTTTCTTTCTTGATTTCCTTCTGACTCAGCCACCACACAGCAATAAATGAGTTGCCTAATCCTCAGTTGGAGAGAACCAGATAGCCACTTCTATCCTCTGAGGGCGTTGGGCACACCTGTGGGTCACAGGTGTGTGTTCAGGGAAAACACTAGCCCCTATAAAAATGAAAAAATAAAAATAAAGGGGAAAGCCACTATACCTCAACAACAACAACAACAACAACAACAAAGAAGAACAGCCTTCTCTTCACCCAGAGAAAAATACAGTGAGGATGAAGACAGTTGAGCTTAAAGTCCTTTGGCTGCTGTGCATCTTCTGACTCTTAAAGGAGAAGTTTTAAAAGATGAAGAAGGGAAAATGAAGGAAGACATTGAGATTAAGAGGAGAAAATAAAAGAACTTACAGAGATCGTTTTTAAATTAACACACCACAAGACCCACACAGACAGTCTATCAACTGTGTTAAAGTACAACCACTAATTCTTTAGAAGCACGTTTGTTATGATTTTCTTTTTGTACTTAATTTCACTGATACCTGACTTCAAAGGATGAGAAAAAAAAACTATCTCTTGACACAAAATTCATTTTTAGGCTCTCACACTCTCACACCAGGCAACAGCGGCAAATGCCCCACAGCAAGCACCTCCGAACAGCACTTTGAGCATTCAGGCCATCAGGCTCAGCTGCTCTAGCTTGCATTTCTTTACCGTTGAAAATATGCTCTCTTTCAACGCAGAGTTTACCCATAGTAAATATTGCCTTGTCAATTTCCCTAACATTATTACAAGCTTCTTTTACATGCCCCTCAAAACTGATGTATACAAATGTCATTTGTGTAATAAAAATCAAGGTCATTTCTTGTCTTAGTTGAGACCCCATTTGTGATTCTCACTGATCACATGACGATCTGCCCCAAAGCCACCCAACAGAGAGGTCCGTGGCAGCCATAGATCTCTCACTTCTCTGCCCACCTTCACCTTGCCCGCCAAACTTCAGCAATAATACCCTGGTCTACAGCCATCACTTTTAAGATTCATCTGAGAGTCCACACTTGACTGAGAGCATAGCAGCAACTTTTCCCCATCATCTTTGTACCTTCGTGTCCAGAGCTCTCCTAAACTTTGTGACCTGGGCGATAGAGTCTCAAACCGGATATATGTCTCTTTTGCCAAATCATCTTCCCAGAAAGGGTCTGGTGCACACTGCAGTTTGCAGACTTTATATAATAAAAAACAAATTAGGGGCACGGCTATAACACAGGCAATGCTGGTCACCATGATAAGGAATGGCCACTGTGAGTCAGGTCCTTCTACTCTGAGGGTAGAGAAAGTGATACACTGATCCTTCCGGGGAGCTACTCCTTTTGGACAGACACATGCCACATACTGACTGCCAGGCTCCAGGCCGTTTAGGGTTGCCTGGTTCCCGCCATAGTCTGCATTTGCTAGCAGCAGGTCCTTCTCGCCATACTTAGAGTACAACACAGTCACGGGAGACTTCTGTGTGGCGCTGCTGATGTTCCAGGCCAACGTCACACTCACTCCAGTTTCACTGGCCACCCTGACGTCTTCTATAGTGACATTCGTTTCCGTAGGCATTGCCTGATCCAACAATGCCAACTCCTCTTTCTTACTCGCGCTGAGTGGAGGGAACTTACCCCTGTTCTTCTCTGTTTCTGCATTGCTTTTCCCGACGGGGTGGAGCAGGAGCGGCTGGTGGCTGCTCCTGCTGGTGCTTTCTGAGACGCTGGCTTTCACACTTGTGGTTGCAGACGCAGCAGAGAAGACAGAAGGTAAAGAGAAGGAAGGAGGAGGAAGAGGCGGCGATGTGGATGTGGCTACAGCAGCTGAGCGAGTGGAGTGGGAAGAGGTGGAAGAGAGATGGGATGATAACCATGACTTAGCTAGAGGTGTAGATCTTCCTGATCCCGCCTGGGGGTCCTGTCCGGGGTGCTCTTCAGGGCTTCTTTCAGAAGTATCTGCTGATAGGGTGGTCGTAGCACCACCAACTACTGTCACAGTAACCGTGGCTTCTGACATCCCTGCCAGGTTTTTGGCTCTACATCTGTAAGCCCCAGCATCCTTGTAGGAGATGTCTGTCAAGCTTATGATGGACCATCTGATGCCTTCTCCTGGAGACTCCTGAATTACTAGAAGAAAACAAATGTATGCTCTATGAGAAAAAAAAAAAAAAAAAAAAGGACACCTCGGAGCAATCACCAAGTGGGAGGGAAAGAGCTGCCTGTTCTGTATACATCTCTCTCACACAGCTGGGGGGGAAAGGCACTTTGTTTGCTTTTGCCGGCAGGTGACGATGCCTCGTACTGTTCACATGAAGTCTAGGACCTGCCAAGTGCTGTGGAGTCTGTCTGTTGGGAAAATAATCATGTAAAGGGCAGGGTGCAGAGGGAAAGAAGTCAGGAGATCCAGGTCATGGCAAACTTTTGTCTCCAGAGCAGTATGCGGTTGCATACAAGGTGACTGGTATGTCAGTCCCGAGCCCCTGCATGTGTCAAACAAGAGGATGAGATGAATCTTAAAAGCCCCTCCCCCAGCTTTAATTAGATTTGTCCTAATACTTTACTTAATTCTTTCTCACTGTAATTAGATGCATCTTTGCCCATGCCTAGAAGGCACAAGTGGTCATTTTCTGGCATAGAGGAATTATGACTTTTATTCTAAATCATTCATCCCAAATTAAACTCAGATAAACTAGGGAATTATAAATGTTCTTGTTAATAGAGAAACATATAGGAATATGCAGAAAATCGCACTACTTCTTTGCTAAACATTGGCATTTTTATCTGAAGTCAAGACAGAAGCTTCCTAAAGAATTGTGTTACAGACAGTGGAGTGCCAATAGCCCAGATGTGAACTTAAACTGTGGACCACCTGCAGCAATCTATAAGTCTACTAGACCTATTCCATCAAGTTTAATATTTTAACCCCAATTTTAATTTTGTTTTGAAGAGTCCCAAAACTATATCCTTCTAATTATAAGAACATCTTTGCTTAAGTGGGCCAAAACCCAAACTTGATCTTCACAAAGTTTGAAAAGTCTAATAATTAATATTCCTAAAAATTATATTTTTGCTCCACAGTAAGCTCTCTGTATAAATAGCTGTTTAAAAAAAATTGTATGAAAATCTTTAAATGTTTCCTAGGTTTTTCACTTTAAAATGAATGTATCCAAGATAGCAGAAGGAGACAAAAGCCTTGGTGGCAATCATGTATTTACTTCATATGAAATTTCTACATAAGGAAAGAAATTGTCTAATTATTTTATAGGTATTTGTACAAAGTGAAAAAATATTAATCAATAAAATGCACTCTTGAGATCCCATGAGTCCAGTGTAGGGATATAGTACAGAAAGCCTGCGTTTTATTCCAAGCATTGAAACAAAATTGCATTTGCATTTGTGGGCTGAAGGTGTGACTTGGTGGCAGAGCACTTGCCTAGAAAAGTATGGCCTTTGGCTCAGTTATCACCACTAAAAACAAAAACAAAACCACAGCCCTTGTTCTTGTATCCAACAATCTAGATGAAATAAGAATTAACCGGCCATTTAAAATTTGCACAAAAAAAAAAAAAAACCATGAGATGCAATCCAGATATTTATAAACTTGTTTCATGCCCCAATACTAATTATACCTGTGTGGTTAACTGGTGAGCTATCGGATCTGGTCCACATCAGCCGTGGGGTGGGGTAGCCAGTGGCATCACACCTCAGCAGGACATTACTACCCACAGCAGACGTGATTTTGGTAGCCGAGGTCATCACTGATGGCTTCAGGCACTGGTCCAGCTCTGCCCTCTGAAACAAGATTCCCTGGAGGCGCTCGGGTTCACTGCAGACCATCAGAGGGTCGAGAAGTACAAGGGCATGGTCAGCGACTTTTGACAACTCAATCACTTTGGAAATGTGACAGTCACAGAACCAAGGGTTGTCTTGTAAACCTAAAACACAGAGAAAAGAGGCAGTAAGGGTGACCCTGATGGATCAAGTCTGCAGCCCAGCTTGTCTCGTGACCAAAGGTTACCACATGATCGCTCTCACAGATAAAGTTATGGGTGGGGGGGGCACAAAATACAGTCACCTGCATGTCAGCCTTGCCCTAAAAGCTAGCAACCTCTGAAGGCATATCCTCTTCTAGTCATCCAAACTCATAGCTAGTGTTTCCTGACCTCCACTCTATACACTGACCTTTACTTTCATTTAATGCCAACAATCCTGTGAGGAAGGCTATATTATCATCATCATCATCATCTCCATCTCCATCTTAAAGGTGAAGAAGCTGAGGCACAGAGGGCCTAACATCTTGACCAACATCACATAGCTAATCCGTATCGGAGCCAAGATTTGAACCCAGGTACCACAGAATGCCACAAGTAAGGGACAGAGATGCAGAGTCCCGGAGTGCTCAGAGAGCACCTTGCAGATCAGCACGCGGTGCAAAGAGCTGCCTAGCTCAGCCTGGAATGAGTCGTGGTTTGTGTGACTTGAAGATATAGTGAGATAAAATGAGGCTAGTGGAAGCCGAACCAGCAGACAGAGGAGATAAGACCAGAAAGTGACTTTGCGCGGGTGTCATGTGTGGTGGCCACCAAGGTGATGTGCCCAAGTCTCAGCGTAAGAGGGACCAACTGCAAGGGACATAGAGGCTGAAGGTTTCTGGCTGTAAGCACCCTCAGTATTTACCTCAGCTTTGGGAACCGTGAGCTGACATCGTGTGGCCCTCAGGGAGCCTGCCACTGAGAGCTTAAAGGAAGGTAAGTTTATAGTTTCCCAAAAGGAGAAGAAAGATCCTTGTGGAGCTGCAGAAAAGTTAGTGGCATTGTCATCTTCGGTAAGCATGGAGAGTAGGAAGCATGCTTATGTGACAGAATGTTCTCTCCATAAGGGAAAAGCCTGAGCAGACCACAGAAGCTGAGGTGCCCGGGAGCGGGCTTCTTAACAGTAATGGGCACCGCAGCTGAAGAAGTGGGCTTGTTCGCAGCCTCTCCAAAGTCACCAAGTGAAGAAAGGCATTCTTTAGAACATGCACTAGGGCAACTGTCTCTCCAGAGATGCTGCCCTGCAGCTAAAGGCCTCGCCTCAGGCTGGAGACCAGGGCTGGCCTTGGAGACTTGGGATTATGGTTTTTGTTGATGGCCTGGGAGCTGAGAGGAGAAGAAGAAGGAGAAGTGTGGTTTAAGAACGCCTAACAGTGCTGGACACAGAACTGCCTTTCGTAGGGCCGATATTTTTAACTTCTGCTTCCCGGTACTGTGGCGGCGGCAGGTCAGGAGTGCTTATTTCGCCCAGGTCTGGTTACTTTTTAATCTCCTACTTGAGAGGTTTGGTTTTTTTCCCTGTGGGTGAATAACCTTGAAACTCTTTCCTCTTACATTAAATCCTTGTGAACCTGTGACTAGTCGTCTAATTAATGCTAATGTGTACTATTTTCTTTTGACTATTGGTTCCTTCACCTGGTTGCGTGCATGCCATAAACAGACTTCTTGTTGTTTTTTTCCCCCTGATATTGAATAACTGAGTGTGGCAATGAAACCTAATACCTAGGCTGAAATTCCAGTTCTAGGACACTCCACAACATTAGACAGACGCAACTACCTCCCCCACAGTGTGTATAATGGCAATTCTCCTGCCACAGCTTTACACAAATGCTCACTTGCTGCTTCATGTAAACTACCTGACAAAGAGTGACCCATGATCAAAACGTCAGCCTTAACCATCCTTCCTAAGCACAAAACTTAAAGCCTATTATAGATAAAGTCAACATTTCAAATTATGAATAAGCAATAAATAATACAGAAATAGGGTTGCTATACACAGCTTCTCTCTCCTCTAATCCACACTTTCTGGCTGTTGGCAGAGGTTAAACACATCAGCATGTCTCTAACAGCAAATGGGTAGAGTAAGTCTCAACCTTACATCATCCCCAGACTGCTGGATATCCGTCACTGTTAGGAACCCAGCCGGCTCCACATGCTAAGGGCAGGTTTAGCTATGGTGTGGCAGGTGAGTGGACACGGAGAGGAAATGGCGGCTTCACCAAGCCTGCCATGCATGGTTCTAAACTGGGCTGGGAAGCCTTCTGAGCCCCTACTTCTTCATCTGTAAGAGGAGAAAACCCCAGAGCATGCTCTCACCCCAGCAGTAATATTTTGTTGGTCTATAAAATAAAAAATAATGATCATGAAGTAGAGGAAAGTTAAAGTTGCTTATCAAATTAACACTACAATCCATCACCACCAGTCAAAAGCAGATGAGTATGGTGGAATGCCTGATCTGTAACATTTTTAACCTATCAATTTGAGGTATGGAAGTGCCTATTTATTAAAAAAAAAAACAAGTTGGGCCAGGTGTGGAGGCATACACCTTTAATCCAAGAACTCAGGAAGGAGAAGGAGACACAGCTCTATGAGTTCAAGACCAGCCTAGTCTACATAGCAAGTTCCAGGCCAGCCAGGGCTACATAGTGAGACTCTGCCTCCAATTATCTTATTTGTTTTAAAATATTGGTTAGGTAATTATTTAGATTTAAGGTAATTAAAAAAAAAAGTCGTCCTGGCTTCATAAAAACATCCTGACCAAAAGCAACCAAGGGGAAGAAGATATGAGTCCATTATTGTAGAGAAGTAAGTTCTTAAAACATCACATCCACCGTCATGAGCAAAGAGGAGAAATACATGGACCAGTGTTTGTTTGCACTCTTAGAGCTCACCTGGGCTTCCTCCACTTCCTTCCACACACTCTGTTGTGTGCTGAGAAACACAACGGAGCAGGAAGCATCTCTCACAGTGGGATCTTCAGCAAATGAGAGACGAAGAAAAAGCCCCGAGAGCTTCCTGACAGAGCATCACTGCCTCCAGGACTCTGTACCCAGGTAGTTACAAAACCAGACCCACTCTTCTAATGCTCTCATTTTTTCTGCTATAATTAAATGCATCCTTTGTTTCTATGTTGTTGCTATTGATACTGCAGTCTGATGTGATCTGAATGAACATGACCGCCATAGGCTCATGTATCTGAGGGTGTGGCCTCTTGTTGGTGGCAATCTCTGGGAAGGATTAGGAGGTGTGGTCTTGTTGGAGCAGCTGTGTCAATGAGGCTGGGCCTTGAGCCACATGCTCATGGAACAGATGTAAGCACTCAGCTACCTCTCCAGGGCTGTGCATGTCTGCCTGGCACATGCTTCTCACCGTGGCAAGCATGGTCTAAGGCCCTGAAGCTGATAGGAAGTCCCCAATTAAATGATTGCTTTATAAGTTTCCTTGCATAGTGTCTCTTCAAAATAATAGAAAAGTAATCGAAACATCTGCTTTCTCCTCTGCCTGTAAATGAGAACTGAAACATCAAAAGAAGATTGTTCACTAAAAAGACCATATATATATATATATATATATATATATATATATATATATATATATATAT
>OU015753.1:81983617-81999183 GCA_907169655.1 Acomys percivali
CGCAGCAATGTTGATCTTATGAACTTATTCAAGAGAAATAAAAATATACACCACATAAAACCTTTGGATAATATTATTTAAATAGAGCTAAATTTATAAAAGCCCCAAACTGGAAAGAGTGAATGTGTCCAACAGCCAGAGAAAAGTACTGTATGAACAATTGGTTCATACAGTAAAATTCTGCAGTGAGGAAGTGCTGACGGGTGAAATGAAATGGGTCAGCCTAGAAGCATGTTGCTGAGTGAAAAAAGCCACGCACGAGCATGCATGTTGCAGGACACCACTCCTGTAGCATGCTAGAGCAGGTGATAGAAATCAACGTAATGGCTCCACAACATGACAGAGTCACTGGCACAAGAGATCAAAATAACCGCCATCTTAGGTGCTGGCATACTCTTCACCTAGATGAAGGTATCTTTCTCAAGGGTACATTTCTGTAAGAATTGACTGAATTGCATACTTCAGATCCTGCATTTCACAATGTACAAAGTATGTGTCAGTCCCTCTATTAAAAAAATACTTATAAAAGACAAATGATGTCTTTGGAGATGAACTATAAATTTGACTTGATTCTGCCTCCTTCCTAGCTATAAAAGAGGGTGGTGATAATTATAAACCTACTTCCGAAGGTTGTTGTGACCTGGCAAGAAATCGAGGAATATCCACAGACACTGGGAAATAGTTGTTGAACTAAGTGAATGCCTTTGGGGAATTCAGTGGAAACACTCAGCCTGCCACTGCCCCTTCAGGCAAATTCCATTAACTATGTTTACAAGTGAGCAAATTTGGGTACCAATGGGGGGAAAACACACCACTGAATAAAACATTTGGTGCCCTCTCCAGCTATTAGTTTTTTCCCTCTAAGGTAAACAGTGGATGTCCTTACATAGGTGCCTGTATGGATATTTGACATTTGGAAATCTACTTGTATTACAATTTTAAGCTTGAATTCTATAGTTAAATGTTTACCCAAACACTCTAGTTCAGGGTTTTATCGATACATTAAAATGTTCTAAGTTGGTGTTTTTACTCATAGATGAAAGAGCAACTAAGAGTCTGTCCCTATTGCTTTTCTTTTAATTAAGTAGAGACATGCTCTAAAAAGGTCATCCAAGTGAGCACACATTCCACACCACATCACAGAGAAACAGGAAAGGGGATAGGACTTGGGTCCACAGGACCTAGACTCCGACTCCAGCTCCCCCCATGTGGTGAGTGAACTGGGGCAAGGGGCTGGACTATGTCTTGTGTCATTATCTGTAATGTATTATAAAATGGTCCTTACCTTGTTTTACCCAACACCAGAAGAATGGGCATATGTAGATCTTCAGCTTTTTTTTTCCCAAGATAGAGTTTTTCTGTGTAACTCTGGCTGTCCTGGAACTCTCTCTATAGACCAGGCTGGCCTCAGAGATCTGCCTGCTTCTGCCTCCTAAGTGCTGGGATTAAAGGCATGAGCCACCACTGCAAGCTAGAATCCCCAACTATTAACAACATCAATTGCAGCCATAGGATCTGGACGTTCAGTGTCTGCTCTCCCAAGCATTGGTCTTGCTTTGTTCCTATATGTCCCCTTATTTCTCTACTGGAATAAGAATGTTTACTCCATGCGACTGGCCATTAAAAGCATATAATTTGTTTTTATTTTATGTTTAACATGTGGGCACACATTTAAGAGATTGCATTAAATCTCAGAAGAGGCTATGGATTTTGAAACAGTGTTGGGACTGTTGAAGACTTTGGAGATTTTTAGAGATGAACTAAATGCATTTGCATTAAGAGATGAAAACGAGGGGTGGAATGTTGATTTATTTATTGATTGATTGATTCATTCATTCATTCATTTAAAAATGTTTTAGCAGACTAGGCAGTGGTAACGAATGCCTTTAATCCCAGCAGTAGGGATACAGTGATAGGTAGATCTCTATAAGTTTGAAGCCAACCTGGTCCTGTTTCTCCAACTCACAGTCAGACAGTCAGACAAGCAGTGAACAGAACATAAAATAGCTACATAAGAAACATCCATGAGTTTTCATCATCTTACCTGGCTCATATTTTAGTGAATATTTTGGTGTGTTTAAAAACTCAGTTATGTTATGTAGACATGGTCTTGTTCTAATCCCAGGTGTGGGATATGGGGTTGGTTCAGATTGTCCACAGCAGCAGACTATTCACCCCATGTAGGCTCTGAGAGGGGCTCTTTGCCATCGGCTACAAGTAGTTTAATTCTGGGGACTTTAGAAGGGTAGGAATGAATACCAGGGGTCGGGGGCTGAGGAAGAGCTCTGAGAAAGAAGAAGGAGGCTACTTGCTGCTTCCTCCTGCTGCTCCTGGTTCCTGTTGATGCAGGTTGAGGAGAAGAAGTTGGAGATGCCCTGACTACAAAGACTGGACTTGCTTCATGGGACACAACAACCCTAACCAGCAGGAAGCAGCTAAAGAGAACTCTGTCCCCTCTCCCCACTAACCTTCTCTCTCTCCTACCTGGTGTCGGGGTGATGGAAGGGATTGAGGTGGAAAAGGGAGAAAGGGATATTAGAAACTGCAATAAATTAAAATAGTTTTTAAAAAGGCGCCTACAAGTGGTGCCCAGACGTAGGACTTGGAATAATGGAAAGTCTGGTTTCTGATATTGTAGAGGAGACAGCAGGGTACGAAGGAATCAATATATTGTTTCAGGATATGAGCAAAAGGTTTGCTGCAGTTTCTGGTGTTCGGTTCTCTCCTGTGTTGCTCCCAGAGAGGATTTTCTATTTTGGTTTATTCCTGTAAACCATTTCAAAAAAAAAGGTTGGGAGAATCATTGAACAATTGGGAAAGTTGCAAGTGGATATGGAGGGGGTGTGAGAAGCAAAAAAAAAAAAGGGGGGAGAGGATGAAATAGGAAAATCAGAAGTGTCACTCAATTCTCTTGTTTTTGAAAGGATTGCAGAGCTGACTGTGCAACTGAAGAGTTTGTGGGGAGAGATGGAGGTGCTTGTGAATTTAACAGCGCCGCTGGAAAAAGGAAAACAAAAGGGTACAGGCCTGGTAACCCAAGAGCTGATATTCCCCAAAATTTCAGGCCTGTCCTGCTCCATGCACTTTTGATGTCAAGTTCCCACAGCACCTGGGCGGGCTGGAATGCCAGGAGGAGCAGAAGGCTGTGGAGGGTGAAAGGGTTAAAAAGAAACAGCGCATTTCAAGAGAAAGGATTCATCTTGCGTAAACTGAGCTGCCAGAGGAGCAGCCTTGGTGAACAGCTTACCACCAACAACTCTCCCGGGAGCCACCAAGAGCCTTGGATATCAAAATGCTCAGTTCTTTGTTTGCGGTAAATTTGGTCATTTGAAAAGAAATTGTGACCAAGCTGCTCAAAGCCGCAGAGCTCAAAATGACCAGTGCGTTAAATCTGAGAAATACCAAATGTTCTACCAAAGAAGCAAACGAGCCATTTCTGGCAGCACTAGGTTCTTGGCAAGAATGCCTAAGCTTCCGGGGGTTTGTAGTCGCTGGTAAAAGGCGTTTGACTAGTGAATGCAGGTCCGAGAGGATCACAGGAGGAGGTGACCTCTTGTTCGGAAGCAGGTTTGGGGCCCTCGCTCAAGGCTCAGCACCAAAACGCACAAGCCATTACACACAAGAGCAGCCAAGAGTTACCAGTTTATAGAAGAAACTATTGATCCAAAATGTGCTTGGTTCATTGATAATCTCCTTTTAAGAAAGCAACAACAAGTCTCATTCATATTAGAGAAAAGGGCCACTTTTTCAGACTAAAGGGGGAAATGCAATGGAAGTTTTGGTGTCTTTAAAAACTCAGTTATGTAAACGTTTTCGTTTAACCCCAGGTGTGGGCTATGGGCTGATTCAGCTCGTCCACAGCAGCAGACTATTTGCCTCATGTGGGTTCTTGGAGGGGCTCTTTGCCAGATGCAGATAGTTTAACTCCGAGGACTTCTTCCCCCCCCACTCCCACCCCCCACCTCCTGGTTTCTGATGATGCAGTTTGAAGAGAAGAAGTGGGGATACCCTGATACAAGGAGCTCTCCTGAAACAAAGATTGGACTTGCTTCAAGGAACCCACCGACCCTAACCAACAGGAAGTAGTCTAAGAGGATTACACCCCTCTCCCCAGTACCCTTCTTTATCTCCTACCTAACGTTGTCGTCACGTGAACATGGCAAGTTGGTCAATTCCCTCAGCTTGAGAGCAGTGTCACTCGGTTTGGGAGGTGCTTTCTCCCCATGCCTTCTGCATGTTTACATGCGCATACATGCACTCACATGCGCAGCCACTACATCTTATTGGAAAAACAGGTAAGCAGGTGTAGATTAATTGAAGTCATGGGCGGGGGCTGTGTGGCTCAGTAATATATATGCTTATATACTTAGCAGGTTCAAGACTCTGGGTTAGATCCTCAGTTAAACACACACACACGCACACGCACACGCACACACGCACGCACGCACACACACACGCATGCATGCACGCACACACACACCTACACATGAACCCTGAAATTATGCAAACAAGGTATCTACACATAAGACACCCAGAAGCTTGGGAGCTTACCAAGAATAATTCTCCTTGGTGGAAGGTCCAGACTTCTAGAAGGTGTCGTAGCTAAATGGGACCAGCTGTCCAGGAAATCTGGTGGCAGTGTGGTTAGTCTGTTGCTTGACAAATCCAAGTAGGTGAGGTTCTTCAGATATTTGCCCGCTTCATTTGGCACACTGGTTATTCTGTTATTGTGCAAGTCCAGCGTCCTCAGGTAGGGCATGTCCAGCAGAGATACCCAAGGGAACGCACTCAGAGAATTCCCATCCAAACGCAACTCATGCAGCTGCCTCAGGTTATAAAAGCTACTGGTTTCTATGTTGGCCACTGAGTTGTAGGTCAGCCAGAGGTACTGCAGCTCCACCAGGTAGTAGAAGGCCTCAGGGGGGATCCTGCGGACCACAGTCTTCTCTATGCGAAGCTTCACGGTGTCCACGGGGAAGTTCGTAGGAAGTTCGTTCATATCCAGGTCGTTACACAGCACTGCCCTAGTGTCACAAGAGCAATGCAAGAACATCTGTTCTCCAAGACTCACTTTAAAATAAAGCCTCATTTGAAACATGTATCAGGTTTTCACTCACTACTAGTCTTTTACAAAATATTTGTTTAGTCTAGAAAACCTATTTATTAATGTCAATGTCATTGTCGTCATCATCATCATCATCATCATCATCATCATCAATCTCCTTCCTCATCATCATCTTAATATAGTAATCATTAGACTGAACCACACAAAATGGCCATTTCGTAGTAAAATTTGGTCAAATATGAGGAATTTCATGTGTTCGATGGATATGTATGGAGGTTTTTCATGCTAGGCTTTAGAAACATAGGTCACATCCATTTCTTTATTAGTCATCAGAGCTTTCCAAAGAGGCAGATACTGGGTAACAGAAAAATGCTGAGCGTGTTCCCCCTTCCTTGTGGCCAGGGATGGCTCCTTCCCCAGACTCACGGTCCCATTGTCCCATCGTCATAGTTATGATGATTGTTTTAAGTGGATGTAAAATTATCTGTCTTCCTGGCACATAAGTTCTCAGTCAGCATTTGCTGCTGAAAATCAGCAACCAGTTAAGCATCTGAAATAATCTGTGGCCCCAAATGGTAGACAACTGCTCAGTGTCATCAGCTCATGGAATTTTACAGAACTCGCTTTCAAATCCATGTCTGCCCAACTCCAAAGTGAACCTCTTTTCTTTTTTTTTTTTAATGACCAGTGTTAAAAGAATCCTCTCAAAGCCATAAATTGGGGCTGGGGGTTGTACATCAATGATAAAGTGTCTGTCTAGCACGCACCAGCCCCTTTGTTAGATTCCCAGCACTTCATAAACCAGGCATGGCACACACCTGTACTTCCAGCAGTCAGGAGACAGAGGCAGGAGGATCCAGCACTCAGGGTATCCTGAGGCGTAGAGAGTTCCAAGCTAGCCTGGACTATATGAGAGTCTGTCTTTAAAACAAACAAACAAACAAACAAATAGATCCACTTATGAGAGGACCACTTATGGGGGAGGGGCAAATGTCCACGCATTTCTTTCTCCCTAAGGAGTAGACCAGAAACCAGATGTATTTCCTTTGGCAGTCTCTAACTGGAGAGCCCTTGAAGAAGTCATAGTCTGGACTTGTTTGCTAGCATGAATAAAATAGGGTAGAAAAAAAAATTCCAATTGTAGTTTAAATATGAAGAATCTCAAATCTTTGATTTGTTCTGGTACGGAAAAACAAAACAAAACAAAACAAAACAAAACAAAACAAAACTAGCCATTTATCTCCCACAGCCATCTGAATTGCTCAAAGTGAATATGCAGTTTTGAAAAAAAAAGTTTAAATTATGATTCGTAACAATAAAATGACCGTCAAGTAAATAGGTTGCAGTAGCCTGGTGAATTAAAGAACAAAGAAAAACAAAAACTAGCCCATAATGTAAACAGGGGCAAGCAGTGTAAAGCCTCGAGGCCTGGCAGTGACACCTTCTTTCTGTTACTTTAGAAGGCCACAGGAAACCTTGAATGTTCTTCTTAGCTTCTTTACCACAAATTTCGGTGTCACTTCCCACTAAAATGATACAAGTTTCCACTCCTTACGTAAGCATTTCAGAGTGATATCACAGGAAGAAGCTGGGCTGCCAGCTGGAGCCATAGCACCTTGATTAGCTTGGTGACTGCATCACAGGGTGCTGAGACCCAAGACGAGCCAGTCACTTGACCCTGTGTAGTTTTGTCTCCAGTCACTTGTCCCTGTGTGGTTTTGTCTCCTCACATACACATGACAGGTATTGGACTAGAATCCTTTGAAAGGTCTAATCAGACATAATGTTCCGTGGCTTTTTGTAAACCCACCACACTGGGACCACCATGGAGAAGAGGAAATTCCTCTGGCCATCAAGTGCTGTAAATCCTTAGGAAAATAGGCACTAATTAGTTTTGTTGTTGTTGTTTAATTTTGGGGAGGTTTTGTTTTTGTTTGTTTGTTTGTTTGTTTGTTTTTGTTTGCATTGCATTGCATTTTACTTCTCAGGGAGTGTCTCAAAAGGATACCAGAGTTCGCTAAATAAAAACATTCTAAATTTTAATTGTATCATCATTCTTATTACCATCATCATCATCATCACCATTGTCATCGTCTTCATCTCATTGCTGTGCTAGATATCATATGTGTGTCCTTAGACATGCCAGGCATGTGCTGTGCCATTGGGCTACATACCTCAACCATAATTATTCTTTGACTAAAGTTGTGTTGTTCTTGTATTAAACCTTGTTTCAAAAGCTCATTGTTTATTTCAACTAGCCAAGTCACAAGAATCCATTTATTTTTATTTTTTTTTAGTAAATACTCTCAAACAAAACAAAGTCACAGAGTCTACCATGTTTGGCTACTAAGAGTCCTGTTTTATATTTGCCTATGTGTAAGAGGATTCATGTGCATCATAAACAAATTATACTTCTTCCTATGTTAAAACAGCATAGAGACTTGACTTCTATGAGGCCTACAATATCTGCAACAGGTGTTCTCCAAACATCTTTACTTTCATAAATTCCATCTAAATTAAAGACAAATAAACAAATTATTACCTTTACCAACTTCACTCTTATCCTTCCTTCTACGACCAACTTGTTAGTATAAAAATTCCTCAGGTGAAAGGGGAAGATCTGACAGCCGACATTACGGATAAGCCTGCAGCTCCTACCCAGCCTCACTCACTTGTGCTTTCTTGAACAAGCCTGCTCCCATCCTGCCCTGTCGCCACACTGAACACAGTTTGATCTCCAGAGAAGGGTGTTTTATGCATATGAGTGTAATAAACATTTTCATAAAAAAGAAAGAGCTTTTGGAATTTCAGAGAACCTGTGGAGGCTTCTTAGAGGTAAACTGTTGCTCACAACTAAAAAAAAAAAAAAAAAAAAAAAAAAAAAAAAAAGTGGCAGTGAGCAAACAGCTAATAAAAACTGAACCAAGTCTCATGAATTTAAACTTCCTCTGATTTTTAAGAAATAATTTGCCTTCATAAAGTAAGGCTGGTCTGTTTGGGTCCTCTTTTTTTTTTTTTTTTTCCAGAACAATCAGAGCACTTAGTAGCAAGGAAAGGTGCATACCTTGATCCTGAGCCATCATTTCTGCCGTGGAAATCACAGGTGCACTGAGAGGGGCAGGTACAGCTCGCTCCTCCCAAGAAGCTAAGCACAAGGCACAGAAGTGCAAAGAGCCGCATAGCTCCAAGGTGGGCCTCTGAAGAGAAGGTAAGGGCCAAACCAAGAGCATGAAGAAGCTGGTGTGCCACGAATGCCCACCGGCATTCAGCAGCAGCAGCAGCAGCAGCAGCAGCAGCAGCAGCAGCTTAGCCGGATTAGCCAAGAGCTGCAGTTACTTAACCTTCAAGTGTCTTACAGGGGACCTGTCCACCCAGCCTTGGAATATGGGCCCAGTCAAGTAACATACTCGCTAAGCAAAGTGAAAACCAAACCCACCAGGGCAATTTCAATAGGTGCCCATGTCAGGATTTGTAAGGTACCTTTCCTGTAGATGGAACTGTCGATATAGCTTAAAAACATAGCCAGTTTGATAAGGATCTCACTATCCCGACCTAAGCTAAAATGTCCAATGGTTTAGTTACACATACATCTTTCCTTTTACTTTATGCCTTTTCACCAACAAGGGTGACTTTAATTCAAATTTCCTTCAAGTAGAGTTACCAGTGTTGTCCCGTACTGTTCATCTCTCCAAAACCAAATAAGCTGGGTCTGTGCCATCACTGTTACCATGCTTTCCAGTCCACCCTTGATTGAGTCAGAGCTGCGACTCCAGCGAGAACACATCCGAGTCTCTCCCAGGTCATCTCAGTATGAACAAGATTTGCCCAAAGGCGGTCATTTCCGAGGAAGATAATTATCTTTGTTTAAAACTGTATTTTATTCTGAGCTCGGGGCATCAGCGTTGAAGACAAGCTAAGGGCTGGGGATGCAGCTCTGTGGGAAGAGTGCTTGCCTGGTATGAGCAAAGCACTGGGTCTTATCCCCAGCACCACACGAAACTGGGTGTTGGGGGTGGGTGCCTATAAGCTCAGCATTTGAGAGGCGAAGGTAGGAGGATCAGATGTTCAAAGTCATCCTCAGTACAGAGCGAGGTGGGTGCCAGTCTGATACACGGGTACCATCTAAAGATGACTCACAGAAGGCCAAGTGGCGTGACTTCTAGTAATATTAGGCAAAAAATATAATTTTTGAGACATTGTCTCACTATGTAGACCAGGCCAGGCTGGCTTTAAATGCATAATGATCTGCCTGCCTTTGCTGGGATTAAAAGCACGTAGTATTACACCCAGCTGCAGAGAATAAAATTTTAATTTAACTGAAAAACTTCCTCCATACACACACAAAATGAATATGTCATTATGATAAGTCTTAATTTTCATAGCATGTGATTCTATCACGTTTAAACTCAAAACTTAAAAAAAAAGAGAGAATTAGTTTTGTAAAAAATGAGATTATTATATGAAGTGTTATCGAACACTAATAGGATTCACATATAAACAATGGAGTCTGAAAAACATTGTTCGATTTTTTATTTTTTTTATTTATTTATTTTTTTTGAGACAGGGTTTCTCTGTGTAGCCTTGGATGTCCTGGAGTCACTTTGTAGACCAGGCTGGCCTCGAACTCACAGCGATCCGCCTGCCTCTGCCTCCCGAGTGCTGGGATTAAAGGCGTGCGCCACCACCGCCCGGCCATTGTTCGATTTTTTAAAACGTCGTATTACCAGTGTTCAGAGACTAACACAATTAACTCGTTCACCAAATATTTACTGAGTCCCTGCCAACCGGCGAATCAAGGACTAGAAGTACAAAGATAAGCGACACGTGGCCGCTGAGCAGCACATAAGGAACTCCCATGATAGAGAGAGCCACAGGTCAATGAGGAAGCACAAGAGAGCAGCATGTTCGGCCTGTGTAAGCAGACAAAGCTGTCTTGTTGGGCGGCACCCAAGCTCCCGAGCAAGCAGAGAGAGGGGAGCAGGGACAAGTGTGCTGTGTGCGCAAAGCTTCAAGAGAACCTCAGAGAAAAATAAGCACTTTCTGTTGTTGGGGACGAAGCTGAGGCAGTAGCCGAAGAAGGCCCTAGACGCCCTGTGAAAAAGCCACACTCGGACTCCAGGCAGCAAGAACAATAAAGGTTAAGCTGTGAGTGGCTCAGGAGATCAACAGATTACATGGGATTTCCTGGTGGCTGTGGGGACAAAGGGTTTAGAGCCGGTAACAGGGGGAAAGCTGGAGGCTGTGGGTGGGCACCAGTGGTTATGGTCCCAGTGAGCAGCCATGAGGCTGCAACCTCCGATGGAATACACTGATACCCATCCCTACAAAGATATTTGTATTGAAGTGTTCCCAATTTTGCATCTATGAAAGTGAAAAAAAAAATTGATCCAGGCATGGTGGTACACATTTGTAATCCCAGATATTGAGATGCTGGTCACCAAGTTTGAGGCCAGTCTGGGCTAAATAAGGAGACGTTGTCTCACAAGAGAAAGTTAAGTAAAAAAAATTGAAACAGTTTAGTTGTCTACTTCTAAATAATGGTATATTGTGCTATGATCAATACTCACAGCCATAGCAAAGCACAGTGGTGCACGCCTGTAAGCCCAGCACTTGGGAGGCAGAGGTAGGTGGATCGCTATGAGTTTGAGGCCAGCCTGGTCTATAAAGTGAGTCCAGGACAGCCAAGGCTACACAGAGAAATCCTGTCTCAAAAAAACCAAAAAAGAAAAGAAAAAAAAAGTCACAGCCATTGAAAATGACAAACTTTGAGTCTACAAATGCACTCACAGAGTGCCCGTGTGACAGACAGAATAAGACTATGTGTTAAAGATACAACAAAAGGCAAAAATACAAAAAGTCCCACTCTGTGTGAACTTAATTCTAGTGACAGACATAGGAAAATATATTTTCAGAAAAAAATGTTAATTTAGGGGCTGGAGAGATAGCTCAGTGGTTCAGAACTTTTTATGTACTTGCAGAGGGCCTGAATTCGGTTCCCAGCACCTTCAGGTAACTCATAACTGCCTGTAATTTCAGTTCTAGGACAACAGATGCCCTCTTCTGGCCTCTGCAGGCAGCAGGCACATACTATGTAACAGGATGCACAGATGTTATACTGCTATAAAATGTATATATGCCACAGACTGATATCAAGCAGTTGGGTTTAATGTTTGAATTTTTTTGTTTAAATAACATGAATTAATAAAATCAATAAAATTTGAATTTGCATAGCCAGAAATATCAAATAACTCATTTCAACAATTAATTATTGAGGATTATAATTTTTTATTAAATTACTCTAATATTCTAGTACCTGTTTCTTGTTTAAAAGGAAACTTAGTCAAGTTATAGTTCATCAATGCACTGTAATGTGTGCCTTCTAAGGAGAAAGACAAGAGACTATAGGTTTGTGTCCCTGAAGTCATCAAAGCAGATTTAGCTACTCGCTTATCCTTAAGGACATAGTGAAGGCTCTACAGCAACTACCGCACAAGTGGAGGTGTGTTGGCTGAATGGGAGGAACTGCAGTCCAATAAGGCAATAGTCTATGCCTGTACTTGATCTAAAGGGATTTATATTTTAAATAAAATTAATGTATTGCAAAAAAACATGTTTGGTGGTGTATTGTTTTCCGGCTTCAGATTCTTGCAGGAGTCAATGGGCTTCGAGGCTTATCCATCTGTAGAGTGCTGGTCTCAGGCACTGCCTGGTGAGGCTGGCATTTAAACATGGCAAACATGGCCTTCCGAAACCTGCGAGAAGCAAGAGAAAATGCATGATTCTATAATGACATGACACTTTTAAGGCATTTTCAATTATGTCTAAAGAGGCACTGCTGTCAATAGACGTTTCTAAATAAATTACTACACCCAACTTCAACATCTCCAATTGAGAACCTTTATAAATATATAGGACAGACAGATAGTTAAAGACCAATTTTGCACCACTAATGACAAACGAGGAAGATATTTGATAGATCAATCAATCGCTATGTATGTTTAAAATGACACATCAGCTGCCGAGTGCAATGAGTTATTTGTTTGAATTGGGGATTCGTTTTTCACAGGTCTGGTCCTCCGTGCAAAGGCTGGTTGGATTTGAGGGGACTTGAGAATGGGTGTTCTTTCCCAGAGACCTTCCAGCAGATTCTGACCTCGTGGTATGTCCTCTGGTCGCCTTCTGTGCTCTCCCTCCTCCTCAAGCCTGTGTGCATCTACAGCGAAAGCTGTTCTCTCAAATCTGTGCACTACCACACACATTTAAACAGACATGTCAGTAGCACTCTGTGATCTATGAATATTTAACACAGCAAGTTGTCTCATCACCCAGTAGTAATAGAAAACTAAACTTCACCCAGGAAGTCACCCAAGAAGGGACAAGAACTTCTCTGTTACACTTCATGACTGGCCACTCCTGGTACATATACAACAAAATACCCACCAAGAGACCATCACTGCCTTGTCTACTCTTCTCTTTGGAAACTACTATTCTATAGACCTGGGTGGGACAGCCACTCAACCCCAGCCAATCAGTGACCATCCAGGAACTTTCCATTAATGTTCTTTCTGCATTATTGTTTTATTCAGAAACGTGAGAAACACTACTTACTTCTTGTTTGCAGCCACATAAATACAGGGATTGTAGAAAGTAGAGGATTTTGCAAACAGTGGAGCTATGATGGCCATTGAAGGAGGAATCTTTTGTGGGTCCCCAAAACAAGCCCATAAACACACGATGGAATAAGGGGACCATGCCAGCAGAAACATCAGTATCATTATCACGGACATCTGCAAAGAGATGATCTCCATCACCAAGAGGAGCATCTAAAAGGTCTGCATGAGTGAATCATCTGCAGCAGCATGGAAGTCTACATTAGAATTTTGTTGGTCGCATAAAAGAACCTGGGGCTTTGCCTTCAGTGTTCTTCATTTTGGCTCCTGAAGTCATGTACGATAACAAGGGCCTTGCAAATGGCTGTTAGCAACGTGTGGCATTGTGCCTAAGAGTGCTACACACTTGCAAAGAACACCCTTTCATTCAGTGTGCTGGGGAGAGCACACGATGCCGGCTTCAAGCAAAGATGCTCGCAAACCCTCTCCAACCCACTTCTAGTTCTGCCGACAACGGCCCACCCCCATCATTATGTGCTAATCTCAGCCAAACAAACATTCTTAACTCAGTCTGGAAGCACAGTCCTCTCTTAAGGTCTGCGGGTTCTAATAGTAGCCATTCTGCTGAGTGCGTGGCAGGTAGACAGTGTGAAGAGGAGCCCTTTGTGCCTTGTTTATATGGTGAAGAGAAAGTCTCTGCTCACAGAGCAACCTGACCAGGGGCTATCAAGGCTCTCAGGGATACAGGACGGATCAGCTCCAAGGAGAAGACAAAGTGAACCACATGTCTGGGGTGTTTAAGCATACCAAAAGGAGAGAGGCAGCCGTGTAATGTAAGCAAATACTGGACCAGGCTGCAGGATGAAAAGGGAGAAAAGTCGAGGGGAGAGTGTGAGCATGGTCAGTACCAGGTTTGGCAGGAATCCTCACTGTCCAGGGATTGGTGCTCACAGAGCCAGCCAAGGAGCACCCAGGCACCATATCCATCAACACAGGGACAAACCACAGCAGAAAGAACAGGGGAGTAAAAATTGGGGGAGGCCATGGACCTTTTCCACTGTGTATATTTGAAGTTTTATTACCAAATACATTTCAAGGACTTTGACCTCTCACCTTTGTTACTTCTGCCTGGTCTGTCCAGTGTCCGTTCAGTTGTGCAGTGCAGTTACCAGCAGCATAACATCTCATGGATCGGGCAACATTGTAGTAACAGTAAAACATCACTGTCAAGGGCACAATGAAATTTACCACAATAACCATCATGGTGTAAGACACAAAAGAGCTGGAAATAAGAAAAGACAATCATGACGACTCATTGAATGCCCTAAGTGGGGGAAAGGGGAAGAGAAAATAATTGCTAGAAATACTGACAGTCATTTCATTGTTGAACAGTTTAGGAAGAATGCTTGACTTATATTTCATAGTTCACTAAGACCAGTAGCCTCTAGCCGATGGACTAGTTCCTGCCAGCCAACTATCTTTGTAAATAACATTTTATTAAAACACAGCCATGTTTATCATTTACATAGTGTTGATCGCTGTTTTCTTAGTATAATGGCAGCTGAAGTGTAGCCTGAAGTTTGACTCTGTACTGAAAGGTAGTTTAGAGGACTCTTTTTGTTTTTGTTTTTGAGTCATCGCTCATTTCCCTCAGTGAACTAAAGGGCCCTCATTTCCATGGAAAACCTAGAGGAGAATCGTTAACTCATGGAGAATCCTCGCAGGGGACCCTTAGAATGTGCTTGGATACCAGACCACCTGGAAAAGACCGAACAGAGGGTGCCTAGTTTCAGTTAGGACTGCCTACTCCCTAGCTTCACTAACCTTCTTCCCACTGTGAACCCAACTTTGAGATGAGTCAACAGTGGAAGAGTGTTCCCATTGCTGCCTTCACAGAGGACAGAGGAAGGAGTGAAAGGTCAAAGAAAGGAAACAAAGGGGGCCAGATGACCTTGACCTGCAAGCAAGCACAATCCACTCTTTTGTTTGCCTCTCACTCATATCAAACCATCACTACCAAGAAACATAGTCTATATAAGGAACACTTGCATAAGCAGAAGGGTCAAGAGATGACTACCTCAGGAGCATCTGGTTATAAAAAGTAAGTGCGTCTCTTACGTATCATTTTTCCGCCAGTTTATGGTACAGGTAGCCCCAGTAGGATCTGGGGCATAACTAGCCCATCCCATGATGGGCATCAAAGCCCAAAATAAGCCATTGATCCAGGCGCCCAGGATCATGCTGAGGTAAGTGTTGGCGGTCATTCTTCTTCCTGTTGGGAAGTACATGAAGCATTAGTGTTGTTCCCAGTGACAGGATTCACGCAGCCCTGTGATGACTCGACACAGTCATTAAGCACATTCTCTACAAAGCACCACAGAGCATGCAAAGCCTGGCCAGGGAGCTTCACATGCCGACAAAAACAGCGATCGGAAATCTGAGTAATAAAAGTGTAGACGGTGCACAGGAACAAAAGCTTTGCAGGCCAAAGAAAGCAACCCATGCACAAGTCTCCGAGGCTGAAAGCAACTGACCAGTACCCGAAAGCAAGAGTGACCTTGGACAAAGCTGGAAAGGCAACCAGGGCCAATCCTGCGGGGCCTTGAAGGGCACCTAATGACAACTGGATTGTATATTAAGCGTTCCAGGCAGCCATCAGAACTCTCAAACAAGGAATTCTAGAGAAATAAGACTGAGCCTGATTATAAGTCATTATACTTGTACTTTAAAATGAATACATGTTGAGTGGCTGTTATATAATGAAGGACTTCATTGAAAAGGACAAGAAACGCGCCATTACCTACATCAGGACAGCTGATGGTCAGGTACCGGTCCACAGCTACAACTGTGAGTAAGCCAATGCTCACCATTCCAAAAAAGATATTCAGTCC
>OU015753.1:82011125-82033277 GCA_907169655.1 Acomys percivali
TGTGTGTGTGTGTGTGTGTGTGTGTGTGTGTGTGTGTGTGTGTGTGTATGTGTGTGTGTATGTGTGTCACAGCATGTACATGGAGGTCACTGCACACACAACTTGTTTAAGAAATTAAAATATACTTGGACATCATGACCAGCTCTTGGCATATAACCAAATTGTTCATTATAGCTAAGAAACTAGAATTCTGTTAAGAAATTCTTGCCAGGCATGATGGAGCATGCCTGTAATGCCAGCACTTGGGAGGCAGAGGCAGGAAGATCTCTTGAGTTTGAGGCCAGCCTGGTCTACAGAGTTTCAGGACAGCCAGAGCTATTACACAGAGACATCCTATCTCAAAAACAAAACAAACGAACAAACCAAAACAAAACCCAAACCCTATACAGTCATATAATAAACAGTGACATTTCATTCATAAGAAGATACCAGTCTCCTAAAATAATGGACCGGGCATAGTCTAGTATGCTACATTACAGAGCAAAACATTACTCACATGTGCCTGGCTGGCAATGCTGGTGTATACAAGCCTAGTCATATATGTAAAGTACAGCACATACAGTTACGTACAGCACACAATGCTGACAAGTGTTAGCAGCTTGTGTATTTACTTCCCTTTCTACTGTGACTTTGCAATGTGTCCTTTCCTAGAGAAGCTTACCATGAAACAGTCTGCCCATCTCACCTGCATTAGCCTCCATCTTAATGGTCTCTACTCCACCAAGAAGCTGTGTTGAGTGATCAAGCTCTACATGGGAATGTGGATACATGTACACATTGCATTTCTCAGAATGTATCTGCCACTAAGCATCAGTGACTGCACTCTAATTAAAATCTCTGAATAAAGTTAATTTTTTCTATTTAAGCTGTGGAAACAAAGCACTTCTGTAGAATACGGCCATATGCAACACAATAAAGGCAAGGTAAGTGTGGTTACATGCAAAATTAAACTGCACTGTGTAAGTCAATTGTGGCTACAAAACCCCCCCCCAATAACTTACCACCTCTTCCACCACCTCGGCCACCGCCTCCTCTTCCTCCTCCTCGACCTCCCCTGCCACCACCAGCACCACCACCTCTGGGAGGTCCTTTCTCACCCGGAGGACGAGGCAGAAACCTCTGCAGTGGCAGCAGCTTAAATGGGTCTATATAAAACTGCAAGTTGAACAGTAGCAGTTAGTGTGTCAAGGGCAGTATGCTACAGCCCAGACTACTTAGGTTCAAATCCTACTCCTACCGTTTCTACTACACGGCTCTGGGCAAGGACTCACTCCCCCGCCCCCACCCTTGCACCTCTAATTACTAGGTTTTCTTACATATAAAAATGTAGATAAAAGTATCTATCACAAAGTTCTGTGAGAATCAAAAGATCCATAGATCAGTGCTTTAGATTGCATACATTCACATAAAAAACTAAGGCCATTTCAATCTCATTTTTCAAAGAAATACATGTATCCAAAAATTTAATTTTCATTTTTGAGAGCTGCCAAAAGAAAATTATCAGAACTGTAGCACTAAAATTCAAAAATTTGGCAAATTATAAGGATTCCATTAATACTGGACATTGATTATTTAAAAATTAAACCCAGGCTATATTTAGAGTTAAATAGGACATTGTATTGGTAATGAAATGTTAAGGAGGCATACTGTTTTCCAGATCTTCTATACAAACCACAAATGAAGAAGGGCTTCAAATGGAAACAAGTATGTTACTTAAAGATTCTATCAATCGGGCTGGAGAGATGGCTCAGTGGTTAAGAGAATCGCCTGCTCTTCCAAAGGTCCTGAGTTCAATTCCCAGCACCCACATGGTGCATCACAACCATCTATAATGTAATATGATGCCCTCTTCTGGCCTGTAGGTGTACATGCAGACAGAACACTGTATACGTAATAAATAAATAAATAAATCTTTTTTTAAAAATTGATTATATCAATTACCCTCTATATAAGCCCTTGTTAGCTTTTCACACCCCATCACCTCAAAAGCACTGTCCACTCTGCCCACAGTATAAACCTATTTAAATGTAAATCAGTGATCAGCCATGAGATCAACTCCAGTTCATGAGACACATCAGGGCAGTCCATGTGTCCAGTGCTCTGTGTGGCTAGCTATTTTATTTGGTCAAGGAATTCTACCACCACAGAAAGTACAACTGGGCCAACACAGGAAGAAAAAAATGTAGGAGGGAGGGGCACTAAATAAATCCTAAAATAATCTTGCAGTAAGAGGCAGGGATCAGAATGGCTTCAAGGGCCTCTAATAGCTAACTTTTTCAAGTCACGGCCCACGAGAAGGCCTCCTCTGCCCCGCATCTCTCTAGGCTCTTCAGCTCCAAGCACACCATTTCAGATAGCTGCTATCAGTGGCCACTTGCAATCAGCAAGCTATTGCTCCATCTAATATCCGGTTCCCATCTGGCTGCTGGGACCACCACTCCAACTGCTCCTTGACGCCCACTGAGCAGCACGTGCGCTCAGCCCAGCTAAGCACTGCCTCTCCACAACCATCCTCCTTGTGTGTCTCTCCTTGTACAGCACGCTTGTGGGGCCATCTGTCACACACACCCGTTTACTGGCAATTGTGTCAGCCTGCACTAAGAAATCTAAATTTGGGATGGGACCTGAAGCTCTTTTGAGTGCTGTGCCACTTCCAGTCTTCCGAGACAGCTTCTCAGCTTTACGTCAAGGCTGTCCGCCATATGGACTCCTAAGCTTTTGACTAGCTCAAGTATCTTAAACTCACTGTGCCCCAAATGAAATCCATTATCTTCCCTCAACCTCTGTTCTCCAATGCTGCGCAAGTCAGTAAATGGGATCATAAGCCACAAAGAGGGTAAAATAAAACACCTAAAAATGGTGAGTTAATTCCTGAGTCCCACCGATTCTTCTTCCTGTGCTGCTCACAACCCCGCCTCCTCGCCCCCATTTCCTCGAGTCCCTTTTGCCCCACAGCATCTCTGGCTTCTTACACCTACACTGCAGTCCTTTCCCAGAGTGGCCCCTTTCCAATGGGCTTTTCTGTTTCTCCAATGTTTTTCAAAGCATAACTGTAAAGATCAAGCTCATTACATTATTCAGAAACAGTGCTAAAACTAAAATCTAATTGCTTTCTCATAACTTATCAACCTCCTTCCTACCTCACCAGCCTTTAACCTCAGAGCCTCCGCCCACTCATCCTAAACATGCTATCCCACTGGATCCCTGTGCAGTCTGCCACGCCACACACTGCAGTTTTCTCTGTGTAGAACACACTTCCTGCTCTGTGGCTAGCCCAAGGCTTAAGCACTTGCCTAACATCAAAGTTCTGCAGCTTTCTTTCTGGAAACTGCACTGTGGATGTTACTTATAGCAGCAACTGGGTCACATTTATAAGAATGGGATCTTAACCGGTGTAATCTGACGTGCTATCCTTGGGTATCTGTCATGTGCACCAGGTGTAGGAATCTTTCCTGATTAACTTTAACTTCAAAAGCACCACTAGAGAGTTTCACAGCAACCTCTTGTTTTTTAGACAGTATATACCACGTAAACAAAATAACTGCAAGAACCTGCCAAGCACTTTATTCGCCTTTGAGACAGATTACTGCTATGTATCTCAAGATGGCTGGAAACTCAACAGGTAGCCTAAGCTAGACTTGAAGTTGCTATCCTACTGCCTCTCCACCTCCAAGTGCAACACCACGCCTGGCTAAAATATTACTCTTCAGGACTAGTGAGCTTGGACTGGGTGTGATAGCACACACTTGTAATCCCAGCACTCACGAGGTAGAGGCAAGAAGATCACATTAAGTCAGAAGCGGACCTAATCTCAACAAGTGAGTTCAAGGCCAGCCAGGACTACAGCACAGAGACAGTGGGGGAGGGGGGGAAGTGGGGGTAAACTCATTGCTTGTGTTACTACTGAAAGATACTCCTCAGAGCTTCCCTGCAATACACTGCAAGAGCCCTAAGTGTCTCAGGTAAGACTATCCCTGCAGCACAGCCATTCCCTTCTGAATCCAAGAACTGTAACTATGTAGTTTGACTCACCTTCTGTAGCTTTTTAAAGGAAGACGCCTTCATATTTTCTGACAATTTAACTGAAAAATACTATTAATTACATTAAGGAACAAATACAAAATAAAGATGCAAAAATAGGTTAATATTTTAAGTTTAAGCATTTTTAAAAGAATGCCTGGCAGCCAGGCGGTGGTGGCGCATGCCTTTTAATTCCAGCACTTGGGAGGCAGAGGCAGGTGGATCACTGTAAGTTCAAGGCCAGCCTGATCTACAAAGTGAGTTCAGGACAGCCAAGGCTACACAGAGACCTTGTCTCAAAAAACAAAAACAAAACAAAACAGCTTGGCTATTATAAGAACTTTCTAAGAAGAAATGACATTTTCTTTTAAAAAAAAAAAAAAAAAAAATCAACCTCTCCCCCTCCAAATCAAACTTCCCCAATTTTACCATATTCCAGGGGAAACATCACATGTAAAGCAACAGGAGCGCCAATACAATCTTGTCGTATTTATCCAAATGGCTACCATTCCCAGAACATGAAAAGACGGTCACCTCTCCTCGGCTCACCACTTCTAAATACAGATGGCTGCACTCTCGGCTGCAGATTCTCCTTATGGCCTGTCTGTCATCACTAACTGAAGCAGTCAGTTTACTTTGACATTTTACTGGCTGAGGAGAGGGGACATCATTCCTCAATGAGATCGCTGGCTCATCCAACTAAAAAAGGATACAAAATCTCTCAGTTGTCCAAATATCTCATCCACTTTCCCGATTTGTTCCTTGTTTTCTAAATAAACAGGAGCGTTGAAGTAAGGCACCTTGTTTTCCTCTGTGGTACATTTACAGACAATGTCGTCTTCACAGGGATGCATGAACTCTCCTAACACTGAAACAGCACAGGAAAACAGACATGGAACCATTTCAAATACTCATCAACTATGCTGGGAGTGTTCTCAGCCACTTGGCCTTTCCCTGATCCCCTCTAAGGCAGAGCACAGGTATCCACACTGTGGCTCTAAGTAAGCATGAGATGACTGTGGGACCTAAAAGAGACTCCCCCCTTCTCTCTGTACCCTTGTAAAATGAGGCTAGTTTTGCCTACAAAACTAACTCCCCACCCTCAACAACTAGAACCTTTTATTCGTAGTATTAGCCAGATTCTACTTACTACGTTTCCTTTGGAATCTCTTCCCCATCCATGAGTCCACTGCACAGCCTTCAGGGCTGCAGGGACCACGGGGCAGCCATGAATAGCTATGAATGTGGCCCAAGACAAAATGGTACACTTCATTAAAATATCTTTTGCGGGGTTGTTAAAGGGTGTGTGTGTGTGTGCCAACTCAGCTCTATGGTTCTGGAGTGTCAACTTTGTAGATGACAAGGCATGCTCCAATGCAAAAGGCTGGCCCTATCTCCTACCTTTTCAAGTGTTCTTCATGCCACCATAAGAAACATGGATCTCAAAACCTCATATGTGGCTTACTACAACAGCCCCTTGACATTAGCCATTCGGACCAGCAAATCCACGCTGCACACAGATCCTCCCCTCTCTTACTTCCCATGACTTTCAACCCTCTCTGATAATTACTTTAGACATTTCCCTTGTCATCTCCCAAGCAGCTTTTCTTTTTTTCATTTCCCTAGCCCATCAATTATAACCAAAAGCCACGAACTATGAAGTCTAAAACCTTGGCTTTCTATTTTAACTGGATCACTAGGGATCACAGCACTCATCTTCCTACAAGAGCAAAGAAACTTAATCCTGAAGTTATTTTCTCTGTTTTAGACGGGGCTAGCCACTCAATATCGTCTAGTTTTCATCTTTCCAGCCCAAACGCAGGTTCACCTCCACATCGTATTTCAGTTCTCACGATCCCTTTATATGCTACGATATGACTTTGCTGTCATATGCCCTACAGACTGGCCTTTTGGAGACTTACCATCAAACTTGCTAACAGCATAAACCCACTACCAGACTCCACGCCCACCTCAAAGGAGGTTACCCTTTAACGACGACTTACAGACGACACGTTCTGGGGGTCCTTGATCTTGGAATTTATTAAAGCCTCCACGACCGCCCCCTCGCCCAAATCCTCCTCGGCCGCCGCCTCTGAAATTGCCGCCGCCGCCTCCCCCTCGAAAGTGGTTGTTTCCGCCTCCACGGTTGAAGCCTCCACCTCCACCACCGCGACTGAAGCCTCCACCTCCACCACCGCGACTGAAGCCTCCGCGACCCCCGCCTCGGAATGACATGCTCCCTCCGGCGGCCTGGTGAAAAAGACGGCCCGCTCCTTCAGGTCACCGCGGGCTCTGAGCATTCGTCTATTCTCTTCAGTCTCGCTCAGAACACCACCAGGAAGACGGCAGAAACACAGCCCTGCCACTCGTGCACGCGGCCAGCGGCGAGCGCGGAGAGAGGCGTGCCTTCATTCCAGGCCCACAGCCCACGCTTCGCCGCCGCATCCCACCCAGCTCCTTCCCAACCCTAGCCCACCGCTCTACTCACCGCGCCACGTGCGTCTCTAGCCCTGCTAGGCGCGAGCGCGGAGGAACACTTCCGGCGCGCTCAAACCTTCTCGGCCACCGTACCAGTACAATTTTACCAGACTAGAAACTCTGAAGGGTTGGTCTGCAGGAAGAGCCTGTCACTAGCAGACGGAAAGGTCCAAGTGACTTCCCGAATAGAGCATACAGCACCGGAAGAGAAACACTCGTCCCTAGCACTCAACCTAGCAAGGATGGCGGAAGTGACACGAAATAGCAGCGCCCCGTGCGCAACTTTTCCGGAAGTATGCCGAGCGTTGCCCTTGGAGACAAGGGTTGTAACTACAGTGGAGGCAGTAACCACTGGTGAGGCGGACTATCTGCAGCTGGTGCCACCCGACAGGCTCTGTCGCTTCTCGAGCTGCGAGAATGTCCCGACTCGACTCTGCTTCACATCTCAGTTCTAGCGGTGCTCCGCCGACAATCCGGAGGAGCATGACAGAACCTGTCAACCGCCAATTGAGTTCTTTGCAGAGTTTTTGTCCTGTTATTGTTAAAATAGGAAAGCGCGCGCGTGTGATCTAATAGAAAGGCAACCATCTTTTAATATTGTCTCAGGTAATTTATTCATTCATCAAATACGTTTTCAACACCGACAGGCTGTGTACTAATCTATGGCTACACCTCACCTCCGTCTCCACATCGGTTTCCCTTCATTACTAAAACTTCCCTCATAATAAAGGAGATGGCCTCACTTTGTTCAATTTGACTTCTTTTGTATCCGGATTGTCTGAAATATCTGATATTTGACAATACCACCTTTTATTTCAAAGAAGGTAGCGATTGGTTGTTACAATAATGATTAATGTGTCGCGCAACAGATTTGCTTCTAGTGGCTGTCCTGTAACTCGCTCTGTAGAGACCAGACTGCCCTTGACCTCACGGCAAGTGTTGGGATTAAAGGTGTTTGCCGCCCCCGCCCAGCTTAATGTGATAGACTTCTATTGAGTCCTGTGAAATGACTTTGTATTGTCTCTAGCTGACTACAGCCTTTGACACTGCCACCTGTTTTATTACCCCCCAATTCACTCAAATAGTATAAGAATTCAGATGCCCAAACGTCACAACAGGCAACATCTCCCATTCTGAGCCCCAAATTAAGTAAATACTTGTTGACTTAACTTCTTCCATCTGTGCTGCATTTGATGATATAGTGAGCTTAATAAATTGCTGTCTTGTACAGTCTGATTCTCAGCCCCCAGATAATCCCACACTTTCCCTTAGTGCTGTGTCTAAAGTCGATTCCTGAAGCCTTCTAGATGACTACTAATCAGTAAGCGTGGGTACCGTCCCTCTGCCCCATCAGGCCAGAATTACTGCCTTGCTGTCTTTATCTGCCTTTGGCAACACTTCCTCTTTCCTGAAGTAGCTTCATTTTCCATCCACTAGACCCATCCTATATTTTGACTAATGAAGAATGCTCTAAATAATTTTACCATTTCCAGGGCCCCTGCATAACAGTTACATGCACACGCACATGTATACATGTATGAAGGCATGCACTAGCAGAGTGAACAATATATGACCCAATAGTTACTAATGCTTTTTTTTTAACTGTGGAAAAAATACACATAATGTAAATGTCACTATCATCATTGTTCTTAAATTATTGAGTGCTATGAAGTCCATTTACAGGGCTGTGCAATACAATCCTCTTATGAATAGAAAGAGATGTTTTCACTGTGAACCTATGAAGCTAGGGGGATAGCTCAGTCAGGGAGCATGCTTGCAAGAAGGCCAAGGTTAAACTCCCCAGCATGCAAATGAAAATTAACTGTTGCCCTGGATGCCTGTAACCCCAGCTTTGGGTAAGAGATGGGTGGGTTCCAGGAGCTCTCTGGCCAGCCAGCTTTGTCAAAATAGCAAGCTTCTGGTTCAGCCAGAGACACTGTCTCAAAAAGAAAAATGTGGCGTGTGATAAAGGGTCTGATTTCTTTTCTGGCTTCGACATGCACAACCATGGGTACATGTACCCCACAGAGAGAGGGAAGAGAGAGTGGGAGGTGTGGGGGATGAGGGGTGGGGGTGGGGGAACACACACAAAAAGGAGAGAAAGAGAATCTGAACCTATTTGTGTTCAACTTGTCTAAGCTTTAGGAATGTTAGCAATTCCTAATTAGCAATAACATGCAAAACAGTGGGAGAAACGTTTCTTTTAATTTAGCAAAGATTATAACTTGATTTTAAGAAATAGTAATTTCTTATATGCCAAGGTATAGACGTAAAAGTAATATTCTAAAACAAACATAATGAAATTTACCCACTTATGTGAAATAGTTGCATATTACTTGTTGTGCATGCACTGGGCTCTGAGTTGAGTGTGAAACTGCACACAGATTTCACTCTCAGTTGGAATGAGGTGGCGTCTCCCTTTCCTCTTCAAGCTTGTCCACAGCAAGAAGAAAGCCGTGCTTTCACAAACAAGAAACTGAAAAACACAGTAAAATGTATATTCCTTACCTGTGAAGGGCAGAATGGTTGCCTCTTCTAGAAATCCAAAACTTAAAAAAGAGCTAAGCCAGGACAGCTCATCCCCTCAGTCTCCGGCTCTCACACATCTTCTGCTTGTCTCAAAGCTGGGGCTCAGGCTGAGACAGTGTAGGAAAAGGGGTTCTCATCTGGTTACATGGCTGTCACATCAGAGGAAAAGGAAAATGCAGGCCAGTTGATGCTATGATTTCCGCACATGGATTTTAACAAGGCACAAGGCCTCCCTCCCCCCTACCAAATCTAAGCAGGGCTAAAGGGTTTTTTTTTAATTTCCTTTCACAATATGGCATTTTTCAAAGATTCAATGTTAGTTTAAGCCTGAGAATCTTATAACTGAATCCAAATATTTTTCCTGCAGACTTGGAGATACTTGTTGAACTGGTCCGTGAGGTGAAACTGTCTGTTCTGGACAAATCCTTCTATAGGCATCTTTCATTTGCAAGTCACATGGGACCCCCTGGCCTGCTGTTTTCTGGGAAGTATTCCTACACTTCACTTTCAACTTCGACGTGCTTTTAATTACTAAAACCCTACATCATTTATCTTACAGTGTAATAAATTACACTTGTGCTCAGTGGCCCCTCTCAGTCAACAAATATTAGCCCCTCTCAGAACAAACACTCCACTAAGTCATAAGATTTGAGCAAGTGGGAGGCTGGAGAGAGCTCAGAGGTTAAGAGCCCTGGCTGCTCTTCCAGAGGTCCTGAGTTCAATTCTCAGCAACCACATAGTGGCTCATAGCCATCTATAATGAGATCCGGTGCCCTCAACTGGCATGTAGTTGTACATACAGACACAACATTATATACATAATAGTAAACCTTTTTTTAAAACGATGTGTGCAGTGGCAAGAGATTTATATGGGTTTTTTTTTTTTCACTAGATTTTTGTTTTTTTGTTTTTTAAATTTTCTTGAACGAACTGGCCTGTGTTTGATAATTACTGGGTTTTCATTTTGAACTGTTCCATACAGGTGCTTGTGTGGAATGCTTGAACACAGCTAACGGCACAGCTCTGGGAGCTGAGGCCTGAATGGAGGGAGAGGGTTACAGTGGCTCCTCGAGCCGTTCCCCTTCCTTTGCTTCCTGGAGACCATAAAAGTGAACTGCCTTGCAGTGGGGTGGGGGTGACAAGCTCTGCCACGCCTCCCCCCAGATAGAGTGGTGACACTCTCAAAGCATGACCTATAATAAATGTCCCTCCCCTTAAGTGTAGGTATTGGTCATAGTGATGAGGGAGCCTCACACATGGCTAAATGCCATTCTTTGAACACCACACAGAACTTTCATTTCAGCCCCAAGTTTCTGACGTCACCATCTGGGGGTGCGGGGGTGAGTGGGTGGGGTGGGCAGTGTGTTGTGAGTCTACCAGGATTTGTCAGGCCATAGATTATCTTTGTAAACAAAGTGCTTCCAGGAAGTGCCCTGTGTTTCCCAAAGCACAACACTTTATATCAAATTTTCTCTGGAATTCCATTAGAGGTTTGAGTCCTACGGCTGTAGCCATTGTTTGGATATGATAGTCCGTCGGCCTGGTTGAGAAGTGGTTGGGATTTGGGGTGTCATTCAGCTTCACCCCATCAATTGCCATCAACACAGGCTCAACTCAGCAGCCACAAAGTTTAACACAGTGGCCACAAGATGGCGCGATTCATCAAGAAGACCACGTACCAACTTAGTGGCTGACTCTGATCCTTCAGTTTTAGAAACAAGAGGATCCCCTGTAAGCCTATCCTGGTGTTCGTAGTAAGGGCTAGGCCAGTCAAAGCTACACTGTGAAACTGTCCCCCTCCCTCAACATAACAATATCAACAAAATCCATTAAACAAATGAAAACTAAGGCCGTTTCCTGGTGCACAATGTCCTCCTTGCGTCTAGAAACCAGGAAGAAAGAAGTTTAGCCTTGGTCTTGACAAGAGTGATTGGCTCTGACAGCTCAGAGGAAGCAGAGCTTCTGTACTCACAGCAGGGCCTGGAAGGAGTGTCTGCGGAACCATGTGACTTCTAGAGTGCCTGTTGTGACAATAGAGAACTAGAAACAGCAACTTTGAGCTGAGAACAGAAACCAGGATGCCTGGAAGAGGCCGTGGGCTAATAAGACCATGTAAGCCACTGAAGCCATGGGGCAGGGTGGGGGTGATGGGGGGGGTGGGGGGGTTGGGTGGGGGGACAGGGGGGATTCAAGCTCAAAGGGAAGGGGCTAGGGACTTGATGAAGAAGAGACAGCTCATAAACATCATCTGCGGCCTCAACATGAACTGCAATGTCTGAGTTAGTGGGGTTTTCCCAATCTCTCCCTCCTGTGAGTTTTCTCTCAGGAAGAAGAGACCCAGGGAAATTTTGGAAGAACTACTTTTGGAGTATATGTGGAAGGAGTTCAAAAGATTACGAGCAGTGGACCAAAAACACAGGTGAGTCTTCCAGATGCATCCCTTGTGGAAGATCTTGCCAGCTGGCTGTGAAGAGAGCCAGAAAACACCAGACAGCAAGCATTTGTCAGATGCCTCAGTGTCTGCATCAGCTACCGAGAACTGGTCTACCAAGGGGAATGGCGTTCACCTGAGCAATGCCTCTGACTGGTGAGGTGTTATAATTCAGGCTTTTTCTCTGGGGCAGGATACTGGCCAATCACAGTTCTCCAGAGCGCCCCATAGGTAGGCTAAGGCTTTGTTGAACCCACACAGAGGCCTGGTTTCTCCCCTTGCTCTCCCACTGTTTCCCTCTCTCTTCCATGGGTATTGATGCCAGATGGGGCACATGCACCAGCCTCTGCCTTATATATGCCTCTAGAAAATGCAGCCAGAGGCCAGGCGTGGTGGCCACGCCGTTAATCCCAGCACTTGAGAGGCAGAGGCAGGCGGATCGCTGTGAGTTCGAGGCCAGCCTGGTCTACACAGCGAGTCCAGGACAGCCAAGGCTACACAGAGAAACCCTGTCTCAAAAAACCCAAAAGAAAAAAGAGAAGAAAATGTAGCCAGGCAGCATTCGAACTGCCACAGTTCTCTTCTCTTCAATCTTAAACCAAGAGCATAATTTTATTTACCAAATGACCCACACACCCTGGAAAACAGAATTGGGGCATTGTCAGGGACACGCTGCAGCAATTGGTCTCCCCTGGTGCAAACACTTCCTATTGGTGGCCTGCCCCCGCGATTTCCTAGGAAGGCTATTTTTCTGTTTCAGTTACGGTAAAACTCTGGATATTAGCCAAATCCTTTAAGAGTTCAAAAGTACAAAGCTCTGTAGGAGGAATTTCCTTTTTAAATATTTTTTCAGAGGTTAAAAATTAAATTTCAGGAGAGTATCTGAAATGGACGAGAGCCGCTCGTGGAGGTGCAGGCCAGCACCCCTCCAGCATGAAGCTCACTCATCGTGTTCTGCTGCTTCTGTATTTCCACCTGAGTTCTTCCAAGGTGAGTGGTGCGGCCTTTATGGAAAGTATTTTAAGGAGCCATTTAAAAAATTATAAAAATTTAGGGAAATCTTTAAAAGATCTGATTCAGACGTAAACCTTACACTAGGTCAGTTGTTAAGAAAGCAAATATACAGTACCTGGTATCCTGAATTAATATCTTAATAAAAGGAGTTTTTTTTAAATATATATGCTTGTGCATGTGCATAAGCATTAAGCTGAACAAGAACTTTGCTGATTCATTACTATAATTTACTGTTCTATTAAATCAATTAACCTTCGCCATGCATCCTTCTGCATCTAAAGTATGGTGATAGGAAAATAATAAGACTGATTCTTCCTTCAGTATCTTTTTAAGGAAATTATAGAAAGGTGTTTAAATATGTCAGAGGAAAAATAATAAGCAAGACTTAAAATACATTTGTAAATGCAAGACAAGGAGACCATTACAAGATCATATATATATATGTATATATATTCTTCACTTCCAACAATATTGCATCCTGATGAACCCATCATAAATTGAAAGTGTTGCTTAAGTGGGAAGTGAATTTAATATAACTGAACTTTACAGTGTAGGCTATTCTAACTTAATCATGCTCAAAGCACACTATCCTGAAGTTGGGCAAAGTCACCCAATAGAAGCCCATTGTATGAAGCACTAATTGCCTTACGCAGTTTGCTGAAGACTGTTCTGAGTACTGGGCATTTTGTATACATCCGTGTCAGGGTGTCGAGACGCTATGCTAGGATACACTGGCTAGAGGACATTGCTCACCTGATGATGGTGTGGCTGGTGGGGAGTTATGTCCCAGTGTTCAACAGGATGTGGCCACATTTCATTAGTCCAAGAAACATCAAAACGTGTAGCATAGTTTTCTCCTAAATATAAACCATTTAAATACCAAGCAAAGAAAGGCATTATAAAGTATCTCTTACACCCGATTGCCGAAATGGCAAAAAACATCAGATGGCAAATAACATCAGTGTGAGGAGAAGTCACGCAAAGCTGAGGTCAGGAAGAAACTATGGAAGGAGAGGGATTTAAGCCGGACCCGTCATTCCGGGTTTGACGGTTGGTAAGAAAGACTGATCCTTTGCAGACCTTCCAGGCAGAAAGGGGAGCAGGTATTTTAAGTACCACTTGTCTTCCAGGTAAGTAAATGTATCCCATCCAAGTAAAGGCTTTGCAGTCTCCAAGAGAAGATAAAGCTGCCATGGCACATTGTCTCTTAAGGCTAACTTTAAGACGCCTTAACTATCTGCTGATGGCTGCCAGCTTTGGTGGTCAAGGAACTTTGAGACAACATTCCCAAAATGTTTTGTCTTCGTGCAGCTTGTAAAAGCAACTACGTAACAAAAATCAGATTAGAATTACTCATGAGATCAGAATTAGTTATGAAATCAGAATTTTACACATTTCATTTAAAATATTATTATATTGATAAAAGAAGGCTAAGCTTAACATGCATTGCTAAGAAATGAATTGAGTGATAGAATGTATATTTTGTTACAAATGTGGACACAAACACATTAATGTATGCTTCTCTATACAACAATTAAAAGGTTCTTGCAGTGTATGTGTCAAATATTTAACACCTGTCCTGTTATCTCGGGGTATTAGGTTTGTTTTATGTTAGAAAACATAAGTTTCACAGTTCAAACCCTTTTTTTTGGCTAAAACATTTATAATTAGAAATTTCATTTCAGATATTTCTATTCTTGTCCTAGTTTTATTTCTGTTACTGTGAGAAATACCCTGACAAAAATCTACTTGAAGAAGAAAGGGTTTATTTGGTTCCTAATTTCAGGTTATAGCCTGTAATTGTGTGGAAGTCAAGGCAGGGAACTAAAGCATCGCACCTTCAGCCAAGAGCAAATACACACAGGGATCCTTGCTTGCTCTCAGATACCTCCCCCACCCAACCACTCACGTTGTTCCAGAACCACTTCCAAGACACGGTGCTTCCTGCAGGAACCTGGATCTTTCTATATCAATTAACAGTCAACATCAGTCCGTCACAGAAATGCACTGTGGCCAGCCTGATCTAGAGAAACTGCCATCAAGGCTCTCTTTTTTGGGTGACTTTGAATTGTGTAAAGTTGACAGGGAAAAGTAATGAATACAGTCCTATTTCTACTTCCTGGAGCAAAATTTTAAAATATAGCAAATACAATAACACCCCACTTGGAGACAGAAAATATGTCTTTTTTTTTTTTTATCAGTCTTTCAAAAATAAGGTTTTCTTCGGTGTTTTAAAAACTAGCATTTTGGGCTGGAGAGATGGCTCAGAGGATAACAGCACTGGCTGTTCTTCCAGAGGTCCTGAGTTCAATTCCTAGCAACCACATAGTGGCTCACAGCCATCTATGATGGGATCTGGTGGCCTCTTCTGGCCTGCAGGCATATGCTCAGGCAGAACATTATACACAAAATAAATAAATACATCTTTTAAAAAAAAGAAAAAAGAACTAGCATTTTGGGCCAGCTAAATTGCCCAATGGGAAAAGGCACTTGCTACCTGGCACACACATGATAGAGGGAGAACCAACCCCCACAAGTTGTCCTCTGACTTAAACACACACAGGCTGCGGCTCGTGCACCCCACTCCCAACACAGTAAACAAATGGGTGTAGTTGATATGAAACTTGTAAAACTTTCAGAACTTAAAAAAAAATATTAGTTTATGAAAGAAAAATGGAAAACTCTTATTTCACCTTTTATAATGCAGTTTATTACAGGAGCAACTTAAATGTGTCCAAATACCTTAAACTATGTTTTCAAAATCAAATTATAGTCAGCTGGGAGACATATTTGTTATTTTAAATGCCAGATGCAGGTTTCTACCTAGAGGGAGAAAAAAAATCCACCAGCCCATTTTGCTTTTTCTTAAATTTGAACATCAAAATAGATTGGTATGAAAAGGGTTAAATCAACAAGGACTGGTGTAAGATGCACATAAGTTGCTTTTAAGAGCCAAGAAAGAATGGTACCAAACCTGACCCACTTTGCTTGCTGTACAATATGCTGGTCACATAAATGGCCAATTGCAAGAGAGCACTTATTCACACTTCAGCCAGCTGGGGACAGGGAAGAACTAGTCTTTGCCGCTGGATGAGTTACAGCTGGGGATTGCTGCAGACCATTGGAAATACATGGTCTATGTGCATGCGTAGTCAAACGCCTCCAACGGTTATCACGCTACTAGCCCACGCGTCAGAGGCAAATAGCTACAAGTAGGTGAGGGCTGAAATCTAGAGTGGTTTGTGTTTGTCCTTCTTTTCTAGATTCTCCTCAGTCTAAGATCCTCCCACCCCTTGTCCTTTGCTCGCTTCTCATTCTTTAGAGATTTGGGACAAAGACTGGTTTTAGCTCCCAAACCAGGGTGTGGATCTGAGTTAGAAGAGTGAAACTGTTTGGAACTTGGAATCCATTTGGAACTACTGAGGTGGTGAATATTAGCAGACCATCCCCATGCACTACGCAACAGGAACACACACGGTAGATCATCCAGCATGTCATTAGTCACTCATGACATACTTAAGCTCTAGTGGACTGTTCTGAACACTAACCTGAGACCAATCAGGAATTCCCTCCCTGTTTAGAGAAGGCGGTATCTAGCATTTGAAGCCAATCAAAGTTTGAGTGGCTTTGGCCCCAGTGCTTTCCAAAGCACAGTTTCCTTTTCATGTTCCTATGGGTGGGCTGTGCTTGAGCCCTAACTTTTGCAAGATAAGTTTAATTCATATGTGACAGATCTGTGGCTTGACCTCTTTCAGTCCCATCAAGGAACTGGCCATCAGTAGCACTTCATAAAGTCTAGCTCAGGGGTAATGAAGCTGCTCTTGATGCTTGCTTTTCCTAAATGTCACAAGGACCCAAGTCTCCCTCTTCATATGGGCTCAGTTGGACCATCTGTGTAGGCCCCTATGCAAGAAAGACGACTGGCAAGGCCTGTGCCCAAGCCAAAGTGGCTTCCAGACAAATGGAAGTGTATCTGTTTTTAAGAGTATCTGTTTTTCACTATGAAAAAAAATGTGCAAATTAATTAACTTAGAAGAAGAGAGGTTTTATTGTGGAGATAAATTTCAGATATCTTAGCCCCTTATTGTCAGGAACTGCTGCTTTGGGCCTGTAGCTAGCAGCACACTATGTCACAGCAGAAGTGTGTGGGAGAGGGGACTTGTTCACTTCATGATGACGAGAAAACAAAAAGACAGGGACAGGTAAAGGTCCCAACATCTCCTTTTAAATAACTAAATTCCTATGGCCTCACCTCCTTCCACTCTACCCCACTCAGAAGTTTCCTGTCACACTGGAAGCTGGCAACCAAGGTATCAACACACAGGTCTCTAAACCCAGAGACTATGACTCATCTCTAGCCAGTAGATTAAAGTCACCAAGAAACATGTAATTCCCGATGGAACCCTGAACCACCAAATGCTTCTTGACTTCATTTTTGCCACAAAGGCTCCACCATTACCACTTTGACACAGCCTAGACTGTGTAAGGTTTTTAAAGTTTCAGGAACCCTTCTAGACTCACAGAACAAAGCTTTTACCCAACCATAGCATCCACAAATACTGTTAAGTACATAAAATCACCAATGGCTCTGGGCCAGATATATAGCTCACCAGCTAAGAACATGACCGCTCTTCTGGAGCTCCTGAGTTTAGTTCCCAGAGGTCATATACAAGAAAAGTAGAAGTTCAATAGCATCTTTAATATGTTATTTCAGTGGCTATGGCCTCAAACTTGCAATTCTCAGTGTGGCATAAATGTAAATGCTCATGTGGTCTTCCTTTTTCTCCCATCCCATTTGCTCATGTCTTAAAAGGTTTCTTTAGTTTGTCTCAGCTTAGAGGCACAAGTCTGTTCAGGTCGTTGTAAGATGTTCATTCATCCGGATCAGGGGGCACTCTGGCATAATTTTCAGTAAATCTCATCCCAGCAGTTGCACAGTGCATGCAGCATCTGCAGGAAATGATTCTTTTTTTTTTCTTTTTTAAAGATTTATTTATTTATTATTATGTATAGAGTGCTCTGCCTGCACATACACCCGCAGGCCAGAAGAAGGCATCACATCACAGTAGAGACGGTTGTGAGCCACCATGTGGTTGCTGGGAATTGAACTCAGGACTTCTGGAAGAGCAGCCAGTGCTCTTAACCTCTGAGCCATCCCTCCAGCCCGAGAAATGATTCTTTTAGTGTGGTTTCTCCTTTGTCAGTCTAAAAAATAAGAGAATAATTTTGTGTGTGTGTGTGTGTGTGTGTGTGTGTGTGTGTGTGTGTGTGTGTGGTTTTCCCTGAATCTCTCTGTCTCTCCAGAAATCTTGGGACGCTTATGCTCAAAATTCAGTAGTTGACCTTATGTCCATGAGAAAATCCAACAGGGTCTCTCGTCATCCTGGTCCCCAGGGCTGCAAGAAGGATGCTCTGACCGGAACAGTGGGGTGGGAGTGAGCTCCAGAACCCATTCTTGATCACTAACATTAACCCCCACACTTGATGAACCACTCACTCATTGTCCATCCTCTTCACGCATTCTACCTAGGGCCAGACATACAGCTCACCAGCTAAGAACACTTACTTCTCTTCTGGAGCTCCTGAGTTTAGTTCCCAGAGCCACCATATCAGGTGGCTCCCCAACACCTGTAACCCCAGCTCTAGGGGATCAGATGCCGTCTTCTGACCTCCACAGGCATGTACATTCATGTGTACAGACATACAACTATGTGTACCCATAACATGATTAAAAGTAAAATGAAATAACTTTTAAAAAATAGAGGTTTATGTATTTAAGGACATCCTTTTTCCCCCTTTTTCTTTAATAGTTTTTGTGCTTCCTAAATGTGCACTGGATTGCTTCCACAGTAGGGTGCCACATCTAATTTTGGAAATTAGAGCAGGGCTTCCTATCTTAGGTCTGGCTGTTCCTTGTGGCAAGTCAAAGAATGGTGTTTGAAGCCACACACCTGCTAATTTCCTCTGTTGATGTTCCTTTCTTTCTTAAGAAAGTCTTTGCTACTGAAAATGTTACAGGGCAATTTTTGCCAGTTGAGGCACTCTCAGGCCTCCACCTATCATTTGCTTCTTCTTTTATCTATTTGGGGTACTCTGGTCAATTACAGCTAACTTTGGCTGTCAACATGACACAACTAAGAAGAGGAACCCTCAGCTGAAGAGCTGCCTCCATCAAGCTGGCCGCTGGATGTGCCTGTGGAGTGTTGTCTTGATTTCTGATTGATGGGAAGGACCCAAAGCATTGTGGGAGGTACCATTCCTTGGACAGGTGGGCCTGGCTTGTTAAAAGAAAGTTAGTTGAGCAAGCCAGGAAGAAGTGCTCGCCATGGTCTCTGAGTCAGCACCCAGGTGCCTGCTTTCAGCTCCTCACTTGGCTGCCCTTACTGATGGACTGTAGTCTGCAAGCCAAAGCTGTTTTAGATTCACGTTCCTCACAGCAACAAACACAATGAAAGGCAGTTTTGTCATTTCAACGTTTCTGTTGTCTCTGAATCAATATCCATGTATGCTCTCTTGGTTTCAAAAGTTCAAAGAATTCTATGGGGTCCCCACTATGTTTTTATTTAGCTCTGTTTATTTAAGTTGCTTTGCCTTGCGATCTGTATTAGTTGCTTTTCTGGTGCTGTAATAAAAAGCCATAACTATCAGATGTAGTGTTGCACGCCTTTAATCCCAACACTCGGGTGACAGAGGCAAGCAGATCTTTGTGAGTTCGAGGCCAGCTTCATCTACATAGTGAATTCCAGGACAGCAAAAAACTACATAGTGAGACCATGTCTGAAAAATAAATAAGTAAGCAAACAAAAAACCACGACAAAGGCAAATTATTAAAGGGGGTGGGTTATTTGGGCTTACAGTTCCCAAGGGAAAAGAGTCCACAGTGGCAGGGTAGAAGCATGGCAACAGGAGTTTAGGCAGCAGGCACAGCAGCAGGAACAGAAAGTGAGAATTCACATCTTGAACCACAAGCAGGAAGGAGAGAAAACCTCAGTTGAGAAAAATTTGAGTAATGCCTTCCGTTATTAAAGCTGTTTATTCTTTAGAGTCTGTGATTCTGTGTCCTGGAAAGTGGCTGACAGATGTAGGTGGCATATGTGGGGAATGCACACTAATAAGGAAATCCACTGTAGTATTATTTGTAGCAGTGAGACACCGGGAAGAAATTAAATTGCTTCTTTTCAGAGTCTGGCAATGGGGCCATTACATGCAAATTATAGTGGTCAAGGGCACTGGAGAGTAAACTATACTGCTGACCTCGTGGAAAACCATAAGAACCAAGAAGGCCAATGATTTCTTTTTTTTTTTTACCCTGAAGACAAAATAATAGAGTGGATTCCAAAACAATATTTCCTATTTCTTTGGAGCAATTAGAGATAAGCATGCAAGATCCCGTCCTTCTTGCCCACACTGCGCAGCCATCTTCCCACCAATTCCAATTGCATTCTGATCCTGGGAAAGGAGGGAAGGGGTTTTATGTTTAAAATATGATAAGGAAAAAATCCCAACCAAAACAATGAAGACCATATTGAATTTCCTATGTAACTTGAAACAACTCATTATTAGGTACTAATGAAGCATTTGACTTTTGAATCTAATTAGAAGAGTTGCCTGGTAAGAAGCTGTTTGGTATCTGGGCCATCAGTTTCCATCAGGATGGGGCAAGCTGAATGGACTAGTCAAGCCAGTGAGAAAACTTATAATTGAAGACCACAATGACAGGTGTTGAATGATTTTTAATATTTAATATTGAATTATTATTTTAGTGAAATCAGTGATTACTCCTTTAACCAGCTTTATACCTAAATAACCACATAGAGAGACCAGGATCTATTTAACAGCCTATAGCATAATTCTGCACAGTAATTACTCCATCCTGAACCTCCGGCTAGTCTCGTTTCCTCCCATTGTGATTTCCCACTTTATACTTGCTCTTAAATCAACTCCTACGTCCAGCTCATTCCTTTTGGTGTCTCCTGGTCTTCTCCTTATGGCTCCAACCTCCCTTCCATCCCTTTCTCCTCTCCTCACTGGATCAGGATCTTCTACCCTAATCTCTGTTATTGCTCGGCATTGGCTAGTTTATTTTTATTGGCAACACGGAGAACCAATGATGACGTGTTTACACAAACTTGAAACAGGAGAAACTTAGAATACGCATCACAATGAAATGTCTGGATTGATCCAGAGAGTGGGGTGGAGAAATCAATATTTGAATGAACAAGGGTAAACTGCACACAGTCCACATGAGCATTATGCCAACAGACAGGAATCACATTACAGTGGACCTAACACTCTTACATTGGGAAGGATTCTGATGTGGATGTTTATTCTTGGGATCCAAGTCACTTACTCACTTCAGAAAAAGAGACAAAGCCTTTTCTATGAATTTTTCTTAGTGTTTCCCAAGGAAATCATTGTGGATAATACCATAGTAATCAAGCCACCTCAGCATCCCATTGGTATACAACTTTATTTCATACACAAATCTGTAGTTTGGACAAGGACTAGCTGATTTATAAGGGGCTCAGCTGGGAAGGGCCTCTCTTATATTTGGTGGTCAACTTCCCATGGCTAAGCAAAGTCTTATGGCCAGACTCAAGAGTCCTAGTGTAGGGAATTGCACCTTGCCCCCAGGGAGAGGCATGATTAAGGAATGAATGAAAATTAAGGCTATCTATGCCCTAAATCACGGTTGATATTGTGTCAGTATTTGCACAAGACCTGAAACATTCATGATTTCTCCTGTATGTTTTCCAATTTCTTGCCTACTAGTTCTTCTGTGCTCTGTTTCTCCATGGAGTAAAGGCTTCAAGGTCCAGGAGTTTGCAGACCACAACGTTTAATTCAGCAAAGACAGCACATAAGCACACATAGCTAACAAAGTCAGAACTTCTTACGTAAGTGGTAGGGGCCTCAGAGAGGAGCAACATCTGCCCCCTTCCTAGGAGTCTGGATATATGTGTATATATATATATCCTGGATATAAGTCCATATATATATATATATATTAATATTCATAGCATTTCTGCTTCTTGGACCTGGCACAATGCATTTAGCCTGTTTGGTCATTTTAAATGACATCAGGCTGAGACTAGAGTAGGGACCTATGAAATGTTTGAGAAGAAAGCCTGCCCAGTTTTCCTCAAGGGTTATCCAGCTGCCTTCCACAGAGGTTACAAAGGATAGGAGGAGTTTCTTTGGGGTTAGGGAGTAAATCGTAACAAATCTACATCGGAAAAAGTCAGGTTAGTTTGATCTGACCCAGGACCTCCCTGCCTACCTATTTACCGATTTAATAATTAGCTATCTCCTATCTTCTCTTAATTTGATCCTCAGTAACTGAAAACATCATTTTTATTTAGCAAAAACAGGATGAGAAGGGAAAGGCTACTTAACAAAGATTGCATAGCTCACAAATAATTGACGCAGAGACCTGTTAGATTTATTCAACAAGTTTTAAGTGCTATAACTGGGAAGATATCCATCTATTCTAACCTGTCTACGCTGGCCGTGGCCTACTTCTCAGCCACATGTCCCATCACCTGCCATCTTAGTCTTTCCCTGGCTACTTCTGCTATATCTTTGTCCTCATGGCGACTCCTTCATGCTGACCTCCTTATGACTCTCTCTCTCTCTCTCTCTCTCTCTCTCTCTCTCTCTCTCTCTCTCTCTCTCTCTCT
>OU015753.1:82063157-82084407 GCA_907169655.1 Acomys percivali
AGAGAGAGAGAGAGAGAGAGAGAGAGAGAGAGAGAGAGAGAGAGAGAATATGAACCCAGTCCTCAGATGTAAATGTGTAGAGAAATGGAAAAGTGGGAGGCTCAGAGGCAAGACTTGGTAGCCTGTGTAGGAGGGTAGTGTGTTTAAGGCAAGCCAGAGGACAGCCTGGGCTACAGGCCAAGACCCTGGCTCAGAAAAAATAAATTAAAAGGGCTTTGGGCTTTAACTGAGGGGCTGGTCCCACGTAACCTTACTGCATTTGTCCTGATTTGGAAGACATATTCCTGGCCCAGGACAATTTTTCTGGTAGAACTGAATCAGCCACGCCTTGCTTTAAAATTCTGGTGGTAAAATTGAGTAAGACCTCAGAGATCTCCGGTGTCTCCGCCCCCTCCCTTCTGTCTAATCTGTGTTTATCAGCTCACTACCATATTTGGAATTTTAGGGAGGGGTAACTGTGAACTTTCCCTTCCTTAAAATTAAGACCCAGGCACTGGAGGAGGTGCTCTGGCTCACTGAGGAAGGGGTCCATCCTCAAGATCCTCAGTTGCGATAAACGCCGCTGCAGTGCTAGGATTGCAGTAGGTCATGAGGTCCCCACAAGGACCCAGGAGGCAAATCCTGGTTTCTGTAGGGTGCGAGGCTGCTCCTGCAGTCCCGTGTTCAAGCAAACCCGTACACTGAATCCCTGACCACATCCAGACTGCTGAGCTCAAGTCAGGCTGGGGTCGGTACACGAGAGCTTTAAAAACCAAACCAAAAAAACCCTCACTCCGAGCCCCCTGGTGGAATTCCAAACCAGCCTGATTTACAGAGTTTCAGGACAGCCAAGGCTACACAGAGAAAGCCTGTCTTGAAAACAAAAAAGGCAAAACAAAACAAAACTTACTACGGTGCCGGACCAAAACAATGCATAGGTCTAGGGCATGGGCGCTTTTTATAACTTTACAAAGGCAGGACCGAAAGCTACCGTACCGATCCGAAGACCACGAGGGTGAGAAAGTCTCTACCTCACTCTCCAGGTTCCCACACTCCGGCGCAGGCGCACTGTGCCGGACGCGCCGCCCCCTAGAGAGCGGCGCGCGCGCCCGCGCCGGCCCGCCTTTCGGCGCAGCGTTGTGACGGGGCGCGAGCCCGTGAGCGCGGAGGAGACCGGGGTCTGAGCGGGAGCGCGCGCCGCAACCCAGCCCAGCCGCCCCGGCGGTGCAGATGGTGGTCCCGCGGCCGGCGCCCATCCTGGGCTCCGCGCTCCTCCTCCTGCTCCTGCTGGCTACGGGGCGCGGCCAGGAACAGGATCAGACCACCGACTGGAGGGCTACCCTCAAGACCATCCGCAACGGCATCCACAAGATCGACACGTACCTCAACGCCGCTCTAGACCTGCTGGGCGGCGAGGACGGGCTCTGCCTCTACAAGTGCAGCGACGGTGAGAGTTCGGGGGTGGGGGGGCGAGAGAGGGACAGGATGGGGCAGGGAAATGGAGGGACAAGTATGGGGCAGGTGGATGGCGGGACAGGTACGGTTGCAGGGGCTTGGAGGGACGGGTGTGGGACTGGGGGATGGAGGGCCAGATGCTGGTGTGGGAGGTTGTGGGGACAGTACAGGGAAGGGGGATGGAGGGACAAGTGAGGGACAGGAGGATGGGGGGAACAGGTGCCAGGCAGACCTTGACTGCGTCCTCGGGTGTGGAAAGAATGAGCGCGGCGCTGGGAGCGTGCTGTCCTTGGGATTGAGCAAACTGGGAACAAATGTGAGAGGTCACCTGAGTGCGGGCTCTGCTCTCCTTTGCTTCTGAGTTCCTCGCCCTCGCTCCCAGCAATTGCACAAAGTTGCCAAAGAACTTACTGATGTTTGAATCCTGGTAATGGAATGAAACTGACTGGAAACTGACCGATCTTAGTGCTCGGGAACACACACACATACACACACACATCCTTTGTCATTGAGTCAGCTACACATATAAAGCCAAAGGAGAAATTTCAAGCCATCAGTTGATACATTAAATGGTGTTTTGTTTGTTTTCCTGCAAGGCTAAGTAAGATAAATTGTGGCTTTTGTATAGATTTCTGGCGTACTTAAGTTTTTGAAGACGGTGTACTTTATTGAAAGAGTTCCACCAACTTCTAGAAGACAATCCGTTGCCTTTTTGTTTTTGATTTTTGAGACACGGTCTCAGGTGGCATACATGCATACTTGGTATGTAGCAGAGGCTGGCTTTGAACTCTTGTTCCTCCTGTGGCAGCCTCACAGGTCCTTGGATGACAGATGCAAGCCACTTTGCCCTCCATGTGGTTTTCTTTCCTTGGATATCAGCGCCCCCTCTTCCTTATCCTAACAGTATTGTAGTTTTTCCACTTACTCCTTTCATTGTTTTAAAACTTGCTGTTGGAATCTGAGAACTTGCTTAATGCAGTGTGGATGGTAATAAAATCAGCACCTAAGACAGTGATTTCCGTGCTTTACACCCCCCCCCCAAGTTTTTTAGCATTTGTTTTTGTTTGTTTTGTGGAGGTGTGGCTTCTGATTAGCAATTCAAAAACGTTAGGCTAGAACTTGTAAAATGAAGTTTTTTATGAGATTAGCCAAGGCTACCAGCTAAAAATAACAGGGAAACCCATGACTCTGGTGAGAAAGCCTGATTGCAGATCTAATGAACTTAATAAAAACCTCTATCCTGTAAAACTGCATGGTGCTACCTGCAGCTTGTGAGTCTCCAGAGGGCTTCTGCCTTTGTTAATATAAAGAATGTCCCATCGCTTCTAACAGTCTTCTTTGCTTCTGTGATCTATGCCTAAAAATTTCTACCAGTGTGCACCAAGAAGACTTATTTTCTTCTTGTACAACATTTCGTTTCTGTAAACTGTATTAGGGAGACTTTGTGGATAACGAAGACTAAAATATAACTTAATTCATGATCATTATGTAAATACTAGTTGACGACACGTCAGTGCTTGAAAGACTAGGGACCAATCATCGACAGATAAAATCCCTGTCCCTGGAGCTTGTGTTCTGGTGCAGAGAAGCAGCCAGTGACTAGTCAAGAGAGCTGCATTGTCGCTGCCTGCAGGTCGGCTGTGGGCTCCTGCCTTGATAAAAATAACCGTTCTCAACATTAGTGAAGACTGCCACAGTGGTGCTGGGGAGTGCTGGGAGCCTTTGCCCTTTATATGAGATGTCCCAGAACAGAAGAAGATCTCAGAATTGGAAAGTAATAGGAGTGCTCTGTTGTGATTAGGTAAAGAGCATTCCAGGCCGGAGGGAACCAGGGAGTATGCAGTTCCCCAGGGTACAGGATCACAAGAAAGCCAGTCAATGTGGCTCCCGAGGATTCCCACCTGTGGCAGTGAAACTATGCAGCTGTTATTTACAGAGACAAGGATGACTCGGCGGTGCAGTCTTCATAAACAGCCGTGAGTCTGGGCTATAGAGCTCAGACCAATGCTATTCCTGGGAAAGGGTTGTGTTAAACTTCCCTTTTGCTTGTTGTCATTTTCTACAAGCCTCACAAAATTTGCCACCCAGCTGTTTGGTAAGCAAGAACTGCTGAACGCAATGCATGTGAGCACTTCCATATAACTTCCCTCCCCTAAGAGCTTGGTGTTCTAGAGACTTGTACTTCTTCATTTTTGGTCATCTTCCTTCAGATGGGAAAAAAAAAGGCTTTTGAGAGAGTAATGTGAACTTTTATGGGAACAGATTTTTATATTCCCCCCCTCTCTCTTCCTCTCTCTCCCTCCCCTCCCCCTCTCTTCCTCTCTCTCTCTCCTTTCCTCTCTCTCTCTCCTCTTACGCCCCCTCCTGCTCTGCCTCTCTGGTGTGTGTAAGGTGCATACATGTGGATGTTTGGGTCGTGGGCCCATGCACACACACAGGGAGGCCAAGAGAGAATGTTGAGTGACTTTTCTGTGACTCTCTACTCCCTTAAGATAGTGTCTCTCTCTGAAAGTGACGCTCACAAATATGACTCGGATCTGCCTGTCTCTGCTGCCCCTCAATGTTGGGGTTATAAGCACATGTTTGTCTACCAGCTATTTACCTGGGTGCTGGGGATTTGAACTCAGGTCAATGTCAAATAACAATCACCATTACCCACCTGAGCCAGCTTCCCAGCCCATAGCTTTTTTTCTCCCTGACCTCAAAGGAAATTAAGGGAGAAAAGTTTTTTCATTTCTATTGAAATGTAGAGGAAAAACAGCTTTTAAAGTTAGAATTTTGAATAAGTTGTTCGTTCCTCTAGTGATGTAGATGCTAGCAGGGGTGTCTGCTCTTCTGAGACCTAGGCGTCACTGGAGGCCGGGGAGGCAGAATGGAGCAAGGCTGCTGTGTCCAGACAAATGGTGGCAGGAATTATGTCTTAAATTGGCAGGAGTTGGGGTGATGAGAGAGGAGTGAGTCTGAGATATACTTTGAAGGAAGAACCTAAAGGATTTGTTGATGGCTGGCAGTAATCTAATTAAGGCTGTAAAAGTAAGTTTATTCTCCTGGCTCAGTTGTTGTCTGCGAGGCTTACTGCCTCCTCCTGCTAATGTGGGCCCCATCCTGGAAGCTTCTGAACAATCTAACCTAGGCTTAGAATGTTTTCAGCCTCTGAGACTTACTGCTTAATGAGCTCACCCTTACCACTTCTTTCTGAGCTCTGGACTGGCTGCTTCAACTCAGCTGTTCTGGCCCAAACTCTTCTCTCAGCTGACGTATTTAATCCGGCTTCTCTCTCAGCCTGGAATTGGCTCTGCTTGGCCTTAAACTAACTCAGCAATCTGCTCCAATCTTCTGGCTTCTTCTCGTTTTCTTCCCTGAGTTCTTCACCTGAGTTTTCTTCCTGCCATCCATCTCTCTATTACGGTCCTGGTTTAAAAACAAAACAAAACAAAACACAAAAAACTGCCTCCTCTCTGTAAAACTGCCTCTTAAGTAGCTTCCTTTTCCTTTCCTTTCTCCTGAGGGTTGGGCGTACCTTGTTCTGCCAAATCTTCTCTGATTTGTCACCTTTTCTGCCACTCAACTAGACATCACTTTCAAACATGGGTGCTTCCTTCTACAAACTAACTTTACCTTGGTTTGGGATTAAAGACATGTAGCGTCGTGCCCGGATCTAAGCTTTTCTTTACCGGATACTTGCTCTGTACCAGGCCGGCCTTGAATTCAGATCTGTTTGCTTCTGTCTCCTGGATTAAAGGTGTGTTTGTATTCCAGCTGGATGACGCAGACCTAGAAGGTCTTTGGATGTGATCTCGTGCCAGAACAGCCATGCTCTGGATTTCCTCTGCGAAGGCTGAGAAAGATAGCAGAGGGGGCCACTTGAGAAGTATAGTGTGAGTGTGTAAAGGGAGAGGCTGGCCAGGAGCAGGCAGTGCACTCCTGTTTATAGGGTGGAGGTGGGATGTGGGCACAGACGTTAGGTGAGTGAGTTCTGATTGACTATTTTTCAGTGAAGAAGGAATGAAGCCATTGACGTCTAGAAATCCTAAGAATGAACATGTTGTGAGAAAGTAAGAAAGGAAAGGCCTAGAGCAGTGATTCTCAACCTGTGGGTCGGACCCACCCTAGGGGGTGGGGGAGGGGGGGACAGCGCGGTGGTGCATATCAGATACCCTGTGTATCAGATGTTTACATTATGATTTATAACAGTAGCAACAAAGATAATTTTTTAGTTAGGGGTCACCACAACAAGAGGATCACAGCATTAGGAAGGTTGAGAACCACTGGTCTAAGGGAAAAAGTTATTCTCTGAGCCACGTGGAGATGAAAAGCTTAAGTCTCAAGTGATGCGGGCCGGAAGTCACCACTGTATGCCCTCCGTACACAGTAGGAAGGTCTTTGTGTGACGCAGTTGCTGTCCTCCAAAATTCTCACCTGCTTCATTTCCTTCCTGGAGTGAGTCTGTTTGAGAGTATTTATAACAGAGTTGGAAAAAATAGTGTCTGGGGTGGGGGAGGGGTGGGTGGGAAAAGAATGATAATTAGTATCTCACTCCCTGCAGACACTTAGGTTTGACTGCCTAGGGAGACAAGAAAACATTAAGAAGCCACCTCTCATGTCACTGGTTCTCAGTCTTCCTAGTGCTGCCACCCTCGTGTTGTGCTGACCCCAAACACAGAACGATTTTTGTTGCTGCTTCGTAACTGTAATTTTGCTGTTGTTATGAATCCTAATGTATGCAGGATGGTCTTAGGTGACCCCTGTGAAGGGTCACTTGAGCCCTTAAAGGAGTCGCAACCCACAGATTGAAAACTACTGACTTATGTCAAAAAGTACAATTGATGAGTAGCTTCCCCATGCGGCTGTACCCCTGGATTTAGTTTGTCCTTAGCTCTTCCTCCCATTTCCTTTATTTATTTTCCTATATCTGCTTATGAAATTTGGGCAATCATAGTCCAGTACATAACGATGGTGCTGTGGTTGGACTCTAGTGTGGTTTCCTCTATTGATGAGCTCCTGTTTGCTTTTTTTTTTTTTTTTTTTTTTTTTTTTTAATTTTAATTTATGTGTGTTGGTGTGAGGATGTCAGATCTTGGAGTTACAGACAGTTGTGAGCTGCTATATGGGTGTTGGGAATTGAACCGGGGTCCTTTGGAAAAGCAGGCAGTGCTCTTAACCACTGAGCCATCTCTCCAGCCCCCTGTTTGCTTTTTAAAAGTTGGTAACTGTCAAAATATTAAAAGCTTTAATGTTCAGCATCTCTTAACACCACTTATAACAATATTTTAAATAACATTAGTACATAACTTGGCACCTGAATCAGCTAACTATTACTTCATGTGTGACTGTTTTGCCTGTGTGCATGTATGTTCACCACGTGTATATAGGGCACTCAGGGAGCAGAAGAGGCCACCAGGCCTGGATCTGGTGTTACAGACTGCTCTGAGCCTCTCTTATGGGTGCCAGGAACAAAACCTGAGTTCTCTGCAAGAGAGGCAAGTGTGCTTAACTGCTGAGCCAACTCTCCAGGTCTTGTAAATCAATTCAACTTTTTCATAAGCAGTTTTATGTATAATTTCTTCTAAGTGCTTGTTTTAAATTTAATCGTATTTATTGGGTGTGTGCCCATGTATTTAACTTTATTTGAGTGGGGGCAGAGAGAGGGAGTCGGGGAGCATGCACATATGAACATGCTATGAACACGTGTGTAGGTCAGAGGATGGATTTACTCTTTTTTTAGTATAATCATAAATTATATTTTTTATTAATTATTCATTTTACATCTTGGTCACAGCCCCTTCTCTCTCCTTGTTTCTGAAGCTGGACAAGAAAACCTAGAGATTCAGCTACATTTCAACAGCTTCTAGAATTTCCCTAAGGTTTTCTTTTTAATAATTTTTCTCAGCTCCTCTGTCTCATGCTTACTAATAACACTTATTAATGATCTAACTGTGCATCTAAGTAAAAAAGTTCTATAAAAGATTCATTTTCCCCCCTGTTTTCCCCAGGGAACTACCATTAGTTTTATTCTTATTAACACCAGCTTTTGTGACGTCATCCCAGCTCTAGCTTTCCATGACAGGCCTATAACAAACAGTAAGGATATTAAGTACAAGCAAAAGATGTGTAATAACATTTCCACCAAGGGCAACAAAGGGTTGTCATAGGGCGCCTTCAGGATGCTTGGCATCGCCAAGCCAGCCTTGAAATGAAATTTCAGTATACAGGTGAACTCAATTGTTGCAACGAAGAAGTCACCTCTAATGTTTATGGTAGGCTTATCTGCTCATTCTGTGGAAAAAGAACACTTCAAGTTTGGCAGAGTATTTCTTACTTTTCTCATCTAGTAATTTCTTGGGCATCCATTGCATGCTAGGCATCTTTGAGGAAAGGAAGACAAAACCTGTTCTCATAGAAACTGGTATGCTAACTTAGCTCATAAACGTTGGAATGAAAAACAACCAGCCTTGGTGTCCAAGTGGTTACAGAAGGGAAGATAGTTTTAGATGGGGCGAGGTGTTTGAGAGAAATGGCATCAATTGTTCTAAAGAAACCCCAAACTAGCCAAACACCCGTGCATGTGCCCCTCAGTCCCCAGCCTTCCCCTCGCTAGGCTCTCCGCTGGCTCGTGTGCAGCAGGTATGGATCTTTATACCTCAGGGTCATCACCTCCCTCTGCAGGAAGCACTTGCATCTTCACCTTCTCATTCTGCCCCTGAGCTTCCCTGCCGTCCCTGCTCCCCACCCACTTCCCTGCTCCTCCGGAGTGGGCCTGTTTTCTTGGTGTTTCTCACTCCATTTGCTTGGGAGCATTCTTTTGCTCAACGGTAATTATCTCTTCTGAAGAAGGTGTCCACATGTACTAGTGGCATGCTTACACTCCTGTGTCTACCACCACAGTCATTAAGATGTCAGGAAGCATCTCCGCAGATTGGGATGAAGGAAAATTAACTAAGGGACAAAGAGAAGGAAAGACTGAAGAATTATTGCATGACTAGGAAAGCAAATATATTCCTAGTTCGAAAAGAAAAGAAAAGAAAAAAAAAAGACAGTTAAGAGGCTGCTAGAAGCGCACATACCTTCGAATTTCTTGCTCACATCAGCTGTGTGAGGGTGGTGATGTTTAGGTAGGAGCTGTGCCAGAAGTCTGTAGACTTGTAGGTGGCAAGGAATGCACATGCAGCTGAGCAAGTACGAACATAGGGCAAGCTGTCACTTTCAAATCCAAACCCCAGCCTTTCCCGTCAGCTTCCTGACAGTTGTTTAGGTAATGTGCTTCTGAATTTAAAACAGTTGTTAACCTGTAAAGCTTCATATATATATCATGCCCTCTTTCCACATTTCAACACGCACTGTAGTGTATTTGTAGTGTTTTTTGAAAAGATTATCAATAGTCTGGCTCAGTGATTCCTGTATATATGCCTAAAGCAGTGGGTCTCAACCTCGCTAACGCTCTAACTCTTTACTACAGTTACTCATGTTGTGGTGAACCCCAAACCGTAAAATGTTTTCATTGCTACTTCATAACTGCTACAGTTATGAATTGTAATGTAAATATCTGATTGCAGGATATCTGCTGTGTGACCCCTATGAAAAGGTCATTCAACCTCAAAGGGGTCTCGACCCACAGGTTGAGAACTGCTTCTCTGGGTGTTTGTAAGCATTTAAAGCCAAGAGAAAGCTTTGCACTCGTGTTTAAGGGACTGCAGTGTGGTTCCCAAGAACACGTTGCCAATTTAGCCTTTCTTCCTGCTATGGTTTGAGTATGGCTTGTTCCCTCCAAAACCGAAATGTCATCTCCATTAAAAGATTCAGTAATAAGAGATGAAATCCTTAAGAGATGCAGAGGACTCTGCCCTCCTTAATTGATCAGTCCCTGTCTACTTCATGGATCAATGGGTTTATCTTGTGACCGAGTGTGTAGTAAAAGCCGGTTTGGCTGGTTTCTCCCACTCTGGTTTCTAGTCATGTGACGCTTTGCTCTTTCAGAGGATGAAGTCAGCAAAACCATAGCCAGATGCAACTCCGGGACTTTGGACCTGAAGTGTGAGCCAAAATAAATATTTTAAAAACCTACGTTGGCTCTTGTGATATTAGGGCAGGAAATAGCCTGGGCTGGAGGTATAGCCTCGTGCTAGGATACTGGCCACACATTCACAAGGCCCTGAGTTCAGTCAATCCCCAGCACCACAAGAAAGAAAAAGGAAGTGAACTAAGGCATCTGCCTTCTAAGCAGAGCCTGAACCTAGATGGAGTTTCTCATGACGGTCTGTGGGAACAGTGAACTAGCTAACAATTCACTTAAGTAAAGTCACAACGGGCTGAGCGGTCTCCCAAGGAGCTGGGTTAGTAGCATCATACAGGGGACTCACCTATAACAAGGTGCTGCTCGCTTCAGTCCACACTGATATTTGTGGCTCAAGTGTGTGTGACTCCAGATAATGCCACACAAATAGCCCTGGATGCAAAGCTTACTAAACAATGGTAGATGATAAAGTAAAGCCAACAGAACAGAATTCAACAATCCTGTAGCAGGTCTAAAAAGTTACAGAAATGCTGAAATTCTACAAGTAGGTATTTATTTATTTATGGTTTTGTTTTGTTTTGTTTTTTAGACAGGGTCTCTCTATGTAGCGCTGCCTGTCCTGGAACTCACTATGTAGACCAGGCTGGCCTTGAACTCGGAGAAACCCACCTGCCTCTGCCTCCTGAGTGCTGAGATTAAAGGCCTGCACCACCATGCCCAGCTTGGAGTAGAATTCTAATAGCTCAATTTTAGGAAATACTTTTTTTAATTGCTACCATGTGATAGTTTAGCCCTGAGATACAGCTTCTATAAGCTGTATTAAGATGAATATTCTATCACCTCAAAAGGGCCCATCATATATAATGACATTATGTTGCCACATTTTACAGGTTCTATTTATTTATTCATGTGTGTATGAGGTATGATGTATGTTATGCATATTCCACAGTGTGCATGTGGAAGTCAAGAGGACAACTCGTGACAATCTGTTCTCTGTCATGTGGGGGCATTGAACTAAAGGAGTTAAGCTTGATAGCACATACTTCCTCAGCTAACCATCTTGATGGCTCCTGGCTGCCACATTTTAAAACAAAGTAACAAGCTAGAAGTGGTCCATCTTTCGAGGCCAGTAAATGAAGGCCCAGAGACTTTAAAATACTGAAGAGTAAACAGCAATAGTGTTTATCAATTTATAACAAATATTGTATACGTCATAGGGATTAGCCTTCTAAGTCTGCCCAGTGTTCATTGATTTAACCATTTGTCAACAGCATTCATTGAGAATGTAACTATATGCAAAAAAACTATGCTAGGCACGGGGCATGTACAATAGTAGAAGAAGTAGGCAGATTAATGACATGGTGTGCTATGAATCATACAAGTCAAAAGTGTCACCAGGAAAAGCCTCGCTGAAATGTGAATGTCAGTCAGCTTGGACGGCCATAAGAAAATGGCACAAACTGGGTGGGTTATGAACAGACTTTCTTAGCTGCATTCATGGAACAGTTGGCTGCAAGGAATGGAGCCAGATGTACGGTCCTGCAGTGCCCTATAGGGTACTAAAATTATTAGATTGCCATTGTGCACCCTCACCTTTCTTAGATTAGGCTTTGACTAAACACCTGCTAATTGATGGTCATTGAGCTTTTTGTGGAATGGAACATTTGCTGACTAAGAAGATGCAGTGTAGCTGGGCACAGTGGCGCACGCCTGTGATCCCAGTACTCTGGGCAGCAGAGGCAGGTAGATCTCTGTGAGTTCAAGACCAGCCTGGTCTACAAAGTAAGTCAAGAACAGCTAGGGCTACACAGATAAACCCTGTCTCAGAAAGAAAAAGGAGGAGGAGGAAAAGAAGAGGAGGAGGAGGAGGAAGAAGAAGAAGAAGATGATGATGATGATACAGTACATGCCTAACAGGTTTCCTCCTAAGAAACTCAAGCTTTAGATGTGCAGGAAGACAGTGTTGATCTTTCGTACATGTGATGCAGTGGCGTGTGCACCTTTGAAATCTCTAGCTGTCCAGGATAAGCTTTTGCCTGTTTTTACAGTGTGTACTTATAAATAGTAATCACCTTCATGAATGCTGCACATTTGTGTATGTATGTGCATATTTGCATATGCTCTGCATTCTAAAATTCCATGATCAGGCTTTCTAGTACTTATCAAAATAAATACATCACTATGTTTTGCACAGCTAAATATTAAACATTTCCAGGGCTAATTAAGCACATTGTATATCTTTACAAATATTTGTTTTATTTCTTTCATATTTTAAACTAAGTGTGACATCATTTCTATTTTATATAGGATCGAAGCCTGTTCCACGCTATGGATATAAACCATCCCCACCAAATGGATGCGGCTCTCCATTGTTTGGTGTTCATGTAAATACTTTTTTTTCCCTTTGATAAGTTTTTTAACTCTTAGTCTAATATTTTTAGTAATACATGACTTAAGTGTGTCCTCAGGCTCACAAATAACCTTGTTTATTTTAATGATTGTGTTTATTATTGTTTTCTGATAAAAACATTTAAGAACTAAACAATACTAATGGTTTTAAAATGATGGCTTATTTTTTTATCTTGTATAAATGTTACATAAATGATATTTTCTAATTACCACAAACATAACTTAAAATTTTAAATGCAAAGTAATACTGCTTAGGGAGGAAAAAAGTAAATCAGTTATGTTTTCTATATAAAACAAAGGCTAAGTTATTGTAGCAGTTGTTAATTAGGTAGACTTGACAGGCTAGTAGCCACAGGTAGAGGGGGTATTTATAAAAGCAGCTGCTGTCCACAGAGGTTGTGTAAGTTAATTAAAATAACTAACGGTAGATTATAGATACAAAGTAATGGTATCTCTAAAATGGAAAAATACTTAAAGTTAAAAAACAAACAAAACACCATTTGACTTATAGGTGCTTAAGAGTTTGTCAACATTTCACAGAAAGTACATTTATTTGGAGGAAGGGGTTCACAAAGTGCTTTGAAATATCCCAAGATAATTGTTTAGGCCCTAGAGAAATTTTTTTTAATTTAATTAATTTATTCAGATTACATCTCAATTGTTATCCCATCACTTGTATCCTCCCGTTCCTCCCTCCCTCCCTCCCACTTTCACCCTATTCCCCTCTCTATGTCTGTGACTGAGGGGGACCTCCTCCCCTGTTATATGGTCACAGCCTCTCAAGTCTCATCTTGGTAGCCTGCTTATTCTTTCTCTCAGAGCCACCAGGCCTCCCCACCAAGGGGAAGTGGTCAAATATGGGGCACCAGAGTTCATTTCAGAATCAGTCCCCACTCTCCACTCAACTGTGGAGAATGTCCTGTTGATTGGCTAAATCTGAGTAGGGGTTCGATGTTTACTGCATGTATTGTCCTTGGTTGGTGCAGTAGTTTGAGTAGAACCCCAACCCCACGCCTCTTAAGCTTGTTACTTTTAAAGTTGTGCTTTGGGTACTAAAGAGATCTCTCAGTGGGTGAGCGTGCATCTGTGCAGGTATGAGCACTTGAGTTTGAATTCTCGCGTATCCACAGACAAGCCAGGCTTGGCTACTTATACCAGTCACCCTAGTGTTGGGGGATGGAGACAGGTGGATCCTGGGAGCTCTCTAGATAATCAGTGTAGCCAAAACAGTGGTCTCCAGACTCAGCGAGAGACTGTGTCAGGGCAGCGAGGCACATAGCAGTAGAGAAGACATCCTCCCCGCTAGCCCTCCTCCCATGGCCGCTGTTACACACACGCACGCACGCACGCACGCACACAAGCACACACACACAAATGAATAAAGTAAGAAAGGAAGTTAGTTGCGCACTGTGATTTGGATAGCTAAAAGTTGTAAAAGTTACTAACAGTTCACTCTAGCAAGCAAATTAGAGGAATGTGTTGTGGCTGCGGCAGTTACATGGCTGGGAATTAATTGGTCAGGGGAATAGGGAGGCTATCACAAGGAAGCATTTGTAGGCAGATGTGGGTTTGGGGGTTGTCTGCAGCGGCCACTTACTTCTGTGAAGTTCACTTGAATGTTCTATGAAGTTCACTTACACGCTGGGAGCTTTGCGTCACACTGACACTAATCCGTGCCAATGCATCTCGCAGCTGAACATTGGCATCCCTTCCCTGACAAAGTGCTGTAACCAACATGACAGGTGCTATGAGACCTGTGGGAAAAGCAAGAACGACTGTGACGAGGGCTTCCAGGACTGCCTCGCCAAGATCTGCCGAGGGGTACAGAAGACGCTGGGGCTCACCGAGAACATTCAGGGTAAGGATGGGCTGTTGACCGGGATGCGGCAGTCTGTCATGTTGCAGTGAGCACGTGTTCAGAACAGAAGCACATGAACAGAGTTCTCACACCTTCATTGGATAGTATGGAGCAGCCTCCTCAGTGGCCCGGAGTGAGGGGCCTGCTGATCATTTTGTAATCTGAAACTGTATAGAGCCACCAAAGCAACGTACTGAGAAACCTTGGAGGAGTATCTGAGGCAGAGAAGGGAAGAGTCCCATCTACCGTGTGGTATATAGATCTAACCATTCAGAAACTAATGTTGAGGCCTTGAAGGAAGGTGCCCTAGTCCATTTGGTTTGCCGTAGTAAAATGTAATAGACCGAGGTTGGTTATAGACAACAGAAATGTATTTCTCAGTTCAGGAGACCGGGGCTACAAGATGAAGGCCCAAGCAGTCATCACCTAGCAAGGCCTCTTTTCTTGCCTCATAGACCACACCTTCCAGTTGTATCATGAGACATGGGGAAGGGGACTAAGCAGCTCTCTGGGCTTCCGCTGTGTTTGTCCGCATGTCTGTTGTGATGCAGTACTGGGGATTCCACTGAGTGTCTTGAATGCTAGGTAAGCCGTCTACTGTCTATGAGTAAGACTGTTTTTTTAAAAAAAATAAAGATTATTTTATTATTATGTGTGCAGTGCTATGCCTACATGTACACCTGCAGGCCAGAAGAAGGCATCAGATCACATTACAGATGGTTGTGAGCCATCACGTGGTTGCTGGGAATTGAATTCAGGATCTCTGGAGGAGCAGTCAGTGCCCTTAACCTCTGAGCCATCTCTCCAGCCCCTAGAGTGTTTTTAATGTGACTTAGTGCATCCATGAGGGTAGTACCCCAATGATATCATCACTTCCCAGAGTCTTTACTACCCTAACTCCTTTACCTTGGAAGTTAAAGACTTCAACAGATAACTTAGAGGATCATGGGCATCTAAATAGACCGACAATTGTAGCACCAGTGAATTTTAGAGTGTAGTATGGCTGTTAGATTGGCTCGTGTGCCTCTGTGCATGTACATGTGCCCACACACGTGCGAGTGTATATGCACATACCCGATTCTTTTCTGAGCACTGAGTCTCTATGCCTTGACAGTAGATGCTTATCCTCAGTGTTTGGCCAGTTATGAGGCACAACAGTAAGCAGTCATCATTGTTAAAATAAGCCTTCCTCCATGACTGAAGCAGAGAGATGTGGGCATGAGCAAGAACGAGCGTTTAACTGGCAGGTTAGCAAAACAATAGTAATATTCTCCAAAGTGCAGCCTGCAGTTCCCCCAGGGCTGTACTCTGTCAGAGAGCGAGTTTCCTAGTTTGTAACAGGCCATATATCTGATCAGTAAGTAATCGGTTGAACCCATAACAACTGTGCCATCATGTAACTACCATGGGCACATCTTGCATGGCATGTTGATGGCATCAACACAAAGGGCCATACCCAAGGGGAAGAGTTGGTGACATACTTCCCCCGCAAGCTGTCATCTTCCAGCATTACAAATGTTAGCCATCAGGGAAGCAGCCTCTGTATTGCTCTCAGACTGATGCCATCAGTTCCTGTCACCCTAGAGATAGGAACTGACTGTCCAGTTAGTGGCAGCAGAAGTGACTCCATCCAGATTAACTTGGTGAGCCAGTAAATGTTTTGGTGCAACTTACAGGGACAGGGATATGGATGACTGCTGTAAAGCATCTGTCCTACTGAAGGTCCCACCCTAGAGTAGAGGTGACTCGTGAGAGCTGAACGCTGGAGCCTCTAGTCAGTCTTGGTGTAAGCTGGACAAAATGTAAGGCACTCTTCAGTATGAGCATTTATAAGGCTTTTCTTCTATAAAGCAAAGAATGCACTACACGCTAAGTCAGAAGACAAATGGCAAAGAGAAAGGCAGGAAGGAAAACTAACATTTTTATGCCTTTTCCTTAAAATATTGTGACAGATAATATATTCATGTTTTCTTGTAATGCTCACGAAAAACTCAAAATGCTAGACAGGATCCCTGTATCTTTCAGGTGAGAGTAAGTTGATAACCTTTTTTTAATAGTTAAAAAAATTTTTTTAAACCCACCAGAAGAAAGCACTTTTGACTCCCATGAGCATCCATCCCTAAGCCAAATTTTAGAACTGGTCAAAGAAATAGAGCGGGTTCCATTTGTTATTAGCATCTCCAATAATTATGTGATCAGTTCTTAGAAACCACTGGTCATAGTGATGCCTTGAGGCTTCAGAGATTTTTTTATTTGCTTGTTCTAAAGTTTTTTTTAAGTGTGTGTGTGCGCGCGCGCGCCACAGCACACGTGTGGAGGTCAGAGGTCATAGCTTGGTCTCTCCTTCACCATGGGATTGAATTCAGGCCATTGTGCTTGGCAGCAGGTGTTTTTGCCCACTGGTCATTTCTCCTTCCCCACCATTTTCTAAGAGTGAGAGTATAGCATGTGCTCAGCATGTCAGAGGCCACAGCCTGACCGTCCAGCAACAGCAGCAGCAGACCCTTCCTTTCCGTGTAAACTCAGCAGTGGCCAGACATCTTAATCGTGATTACACTTGTCAGCTATGACCCTACTTGTGTTTCATAAAGATTATTATTTGTCTACAAAAAAATTCTTCTGTACAGTTAAGACTAAGCATGCACACGTGCACACGCGTGTGAGCACACACATGTGAGCACACACGTATCTCAGAGAAACGAGACTAAAATGGAATCTGCAGGGTGTGCTGCTGGTGTGAGGGACTGGAATGACTTTGACCTCCTACATGTTTGAGTAACCACTTCAGGGCGTTGCCTTGTGCTGCCCCTAGTGACCGTGGGGGGAACTGAGTGATGCTTGACACTTGCCCAGTGGTGATGACACATCTTTACTCTGCAGCATGTGAAACAACGGTGGAGCTCCTGTTTGACAGTGTCATACATTTAGGCTGCAAGCCATACCTGGACAGCCAGCGAGCTGCGTGTTGGTGTCGTTATGAGGAAAAAACAGATCTGTAAAGAAGACACTGCCAGCCGGTGCGCCAGCGAGCATGGAGGACAATCTTTGCCAAAGAACTGATGCTCTCACAGCCTAAAGCTGCCTTATTGGGTGTGATGGGTCATTTTAAGATCTTACTAGACTGTGCTTTGATTTGAAAACCTCAAAGTGAAAAGGTGGGGGCTGGTCAGAGGTAGAGCGAAGAGCATGCTGGGACTGGGAGTAAGTGGAGAGGAGAGTATGCCTGCCTTCGTGGGCTTTGTTGCTTCAGTGGCTCCTGCAAGACAGGAGCAAAAGCTTGAAGCCTGTGTGACTTGTTTTTCAAAGTTGTACTTAACAATAAACATGAGAGAAAATATAAAAGTCTTCATAAGGACTTTTCAAGCTGATTTTATTTTGAAATATAGTCCAGTCCTCCCTTATAAGTGTTATTTACTTTGAAATTTCAAATATGTATTTATGCCTGGAGGAACTAACTATTATTTCTCTATTTTAATTATACATAACATGTTGTTTCTCTGGAGCCCACTAAGATAGGAATAAATTGTGTTACTGTAACCAGGCTTCCAAGTGTGCGTCTCTTGTACAGTTGGAACCACATGCCAGTGGTTCCACAGACAACCCAGGACATCTACGTATTGTGATGTGAATGATATTCAGAAACACAGCACTCCTGTTTCACAAAGCAGTTATAACAAATGTCATCTTTTGCTATAATTCTAGGAAAGATGGATTTAATGAGACAACCCAGAGCACTGTATGCTGTTGAGTTTGATGGCTATTTCCTAATTCTTGATCCTCATCCTATACTCTGGAGATTGTTAGAAGATTGACCTTTTCCTAATGGAGGTCTTTTTTTTTTTTTTTAAGATTTATTTATTATTTTACAGTGTTCTCCCCTCATGTGCACCTGCCTGTCACAAGAAGGCACCAGATCTAATTACAGATGGTCATGAGCCACCATGTGGTTGCTGGGAATTGAACTCAGGGCCTTTGGAAGAGCAATCGGTGCTCTTAACCTCTGAGCCATCTCTCCAGCACCCCCCTCCCCAATGGAGGTCTTAATAAAAGTTATTTGTAGGGGATGTAAACATGTTTTTGTTTTGATCCCAACTGTGGGATGTAAAACAGACTTGTGTAAGGGTGTGTGGTGTTTTTCCACTGAAAAGAGACTTGTGAGAAAACAGGTTATGTTTGTCCACTGGAAAAGGAACTACCTTTTGCAGGGGCATGGTCTTTGCCAACTGCTAAATATGCTAGTATGGTCTTTTTGGTCTTGGCTGTTCATCACTGTACTTCAAGACACTCCTAGAGAGAACCATTCCAGCGAAGATGTCGAGGCTCCAGGTTCCAGCGGCTGTGGTTGCAGTCACCTTCGCTGAATTGCTGGTTTACTGTTTAACTGGTCTATTGAAATCCTGCCTGTTACTCCAGTGGAGTTATTCCAAGGAACTAAATATTAAAAAAAAGTCTATCTTTTCTGTTTCTAATAATTTCTTTTCTCTCCTATCTAGGGTATGTGGGTTGGAAGGGCATGGAGACGTAAGCATTAAAGAACCCCCAAATAAAGTATGTTTGGAAAAGTTCAAAGCCTACAGTTATTCTCAAAAATGTTTTCTTCTTGATTATCTTTTGAAAGTGTTTTCAAGACTTTAATTGTGGAACCAGAGACAATGGGAAGGCAGAGTTAGCACTGTCTTTTGTGGATCTCTCACCTACGCTGAAAATGGACAGGTGTGTAAGCAGATCCCAGGAAGTGTTGGCTGTCTCTTAAAATGTATGGATATTGGGAACATTTTAATGGCCTCAGAATGTCTAGCAGTGCTGGCCATTGACCGCTGCTTTCCCCTATCCCAGACACCAAGCCATGTGTATCTTTTGAGTAACACAGAGCCAGAATTATAAGGTAAACTGCTTGGAATGTCAGAAAAGAACACAAAGGTGAAAGTGGTCTCTGTGAGTCATTGCAGGTGGCACTGGGCAGAAGGCAAAGCGTCCTGAAGACAGGGCTGCAGTCTTGGCTCTGAATATGGATTGCTACTTCCAATCAAATCTCTTCTCTCAGAGGTGAGATGATGGCAGACACTCTAATAAGAGATGTGTTCTCTATCAGACAAAACAAGGATGTGTGTATGCCTTGTGGCCACAGGGCCCTTAATTGATACAGAAGGGGAATAAAATAGGCAAAATGCTTTCTATACATACTGTATTGCATTTGTCAAAAGTCTCAGAAATTAGCTGTAATGTGTATATATGTATATGCATATATACATATATATATTCAGGTGATGTATAGTGAGGAGTGAAGTAACTCTATAGTTTGCTGGTTTTCTACACTTTCATCCTGCAAAATCAGCCAGGTCCCTAGGTAACAATGCATTAGTATAGCTAATATATAGTAAAAAAGAAAAAAAAAAAATAGTAGGTATTTTGCTTTAAAAAAAAAAAAAAGCAATAGAGCTGGATAGATGGCTCAGCAGTTAGGAGCATTCACTGATCTTGCATCAACCCAAGTTCAATTTTCATCATCCACATGACAGCCTACAACCATCTATAAACTCCAGTCCCAGGGGATTCAACTGTTTTGACTTCTGAAGGCACAAGGCATCCAAGTGGTAGGTACACAGACTCTCATAACCATAAAATAAATTTTAAAATGTGTTTTAAATCAAAATTAAAAGTAATAGATACGAATAGTAAGACAGTATCAGTGGATGAAAAAAGAAAAAGGAAGGATAACATGGCTCCTAGTATGGTGGAGAAGGAGGTTTATTGTAGATAAAAGGGAGTGCATAGCCAGAGGCAGGAACAGCTGGGAGAGTCCAGGGTAAACGTGACTCTGAGCCCTGTGGGGAGAGCTGGGAAGGAGAGGAAAAAGCCCAGAGAGTAAAGAATAGGTCAAAGGGCTGGTAACTGGCTGAGTTAGGAAGGGAGGGGCAACTGGGGAAGAGCAGCCCAGCCCCTAGGCTGGAGAAGTTTTTTTGGGGGGGGGTGAGGGGCAGGTATGCCAGCCATTTTCTCTAACAGATGGGGACTGAGGGGTGCTGGGAGAACCTGGCAGCCAGGTCTGCTTTGACTTGTTATGTAGGCACCTCAGTTAGCCATTGATTGCAGGTTTGAGACGTAACAATCACTGTTCTCACTTTTGCTTGCTAGCTGTAGTGATACTGTCATTAATGATTTTGGATTACATCTTTCTTCTTTTCTTTCTTTCTTAAATTTTACTTATTTATTTAAGTGAATGGGAGTTTTGTATCCATGGCTGTCTGCACCATGTGTGTGCCTGCTGCCTGCAGAGGCCAGAAGAGGGTGGCAGTTCTCCCTGGAACTGGATGGTGAGTGGCCATGTGGGGTTCCTCTGGCAGGGGTTCCTCTGGCAGAAGATAAACCTTGATGACAACTTTACTTCTTTTCCTTGGCTCCCAGGTTTCCCTCTCCATCATGCCAGCTAACTTTTGGCCTCTATTGTCCCTAGCCTTATCTTACCAAATAGCTTTGCTTTTTTTTTTTTTTTTTTGTCCTCTTCCTTCCAACAGCAGGGGCTGGAGCTTACTAAGGTTCTAGCTAGTAACTGTAGCAGGATCGTGCATCAAATTCACTGACTGCGGCAAGTGCTTTCTTTAAACGTCTAAAATGATGCATCTACGATCTTAAAATAAGTTGTTGCAGTTTGGATAGAAAGCACAGGCCGCTGTACCTGAGCACTTGGTCTCTGGCTTGTGGTGGTGTTTGTTTGAGCGCTGTAACTGGAGGAAGGGAGTCACTCCCTGCAGGCCAAGCCTGTAGCACCTTACCCCAGGCCTGCTTCTGGCTCAGTCAGTTACTTCCTGACTGGTAGAGCTATAGCAAGATGCCTTCGGCTCACACAGCCACAGACCGAAATTGCCTCTGCTTCGGTGCCTTCCTGCAAGGATGCAGGGTATCACCCAAACCAGGGCCACCATAAACCCATCCTCCATTCCCTTGCTTCTTTTGGGTGCTTTTATCACAGTGATTAGGAAAGTGGCTACTTCTCAGTACTTTAGATCTTTAATAATATTTGAATATGTAATGTCCCCAAACGTCCAGGGGTTGAAAGCTTAGTCACCAGTCCAGGACATTATCAGAGGGCATGGGCTTGAAGAGGGTACTAAGGCTACTCTCCCCACGCTGTCCGCTTTGTGGATGCTATGAGGTGAGCAGCCTCCTCTGTCATAGACTCTGCCATGTCGTATGGCTTTGCCTCAGCCCCCAGAGTGATGGGCCACCCAACTGGACTGTTTTAGTTAGGGCTCTATGACTGTGAAGAGACACCATGACCACGGCAACTCTTATAAAGGAAAACACTCAATTAGGGCTGCCTTACAGTTTCAGAGATTTAGTTCATCCTCCTTATGGCAGCAAGCATGGCAGTGTGCAAGGAGACATGGTCCTAGAAGAGGAGACAGCTCCAAAGCTTGACCCTCAGGAAGCAGAAGGAGACTGTGTGCCACACTGGCTGTAACTTGAGCATAGGAGACCTCAAAGCCCATCCCCACAGTGATGCACTTCTTCCAACCACACCTACTCCAAAAAGGCCA
>OU015753.1:82085607-82113910 GCA_907169655.1 Acomys percivali
AGAGAGAGAGAGAGAGAGAGAGAGAGAGAGAGAGAGAGAGAGAGAGACAGAGAGAGAGAATACAAAATGTTGAAACCCTGAACCTTGCTCTGTGCTAGGTATTGGCAGCTAGGCTGGAGACTGAGGAGACTGAAATAAATAAATAAAAATAGGCCATACCTGCTTTCACCAAACAAGAGAAGCTAGCAGTCCAACTTACACCCATTTTCCCCCTGAGTAGTTAGTTCTGAGTACAAGGTTAACTCTGTGACAACCACCACTGGAGGAAGAGCTTGGTGCCATGTCTCAGTGGCAGAGGAGATTATTAAGGCAACTGAACTAAGCCCAACCCTCTGAGACTGGATGCATGTGTGAATCTGCCTTCACATACGCCCGCCACACACACACACACACACACACACACACACACACACACACACTGCATACACACTTCCTACACATATTTCCATGATTAAATAGTATAGTAAAAGACCCCTCAGCCAGCTGGTAACATCTTAACATAATCTTTTTAATCATCTGTACTTTTGAAATGATAGGTGGCAGGCACAACATTCAGTGAACAAGGACACAGGAAAAGCCATGGTCACCGTCACCTACAGACAGACCCTTAGGACAGACTTTTAGAATTTCTGCATACACCGCCAAATCACCTGTACTTATGAAAGCCAAACTTAAACATTAAGAATCGGTAGAGTGCTTGGTTAGCATGCAAGAATCCTGGGCGTGGAGGCACGAGTAGCACTGAGTGTGGAGGCAGGAGAATCAAGGTCATCGTGACCTCAGCCACAGGGAGGAAAGGAGACTGGGAAGGAGGCCCAGGAGTTGCCTTCAGTTTTGTTTTGCTTGTTTGTCCTAAGCCCCCTCCCCCGCCCCCGTCCAAACAAAAAGCATTAAAAATAATTTATTACAAGCGCCCTCTAAAGTAACTGGCTGTTTTTTTGTTTTTTTTTTTAAATAGCTCTCTACACTAAACGGGAGCACTAGATGAAGTGGCAAAGGCGGCAACGCTGAGTTCACCAGCCTGGACAGGCGTGAAGTTGCTCCAATTGCTCCCCCCCTCCGAGCATGGCAGTGGCGGGCATTAGTGTCCTTTGCCTGTCTCCACACCCCTGCCCGCAAAAATGTGAGTTCCGCCTAGCCGGAGGAGGAAGGTGCAGTGGCGTCCTGGCGTTACCGGGGTGACGGCGGGCCCAGAGACTGTTGCTAGAGCAGCTGGGGGAGAAGGAGGCGGATCCTGGGGCGGGGCACGAGGCGGGGCAGGGCGGGTCTAGCAGGAAGCAGGGTCTGGCAAGCAGAGGCCGCTGGGCTAGGACACCCGGAGTTCGCCAGCAGGTAAGTGCGAGCACTCGTGCAGGCGCGGGGCACGGGGCAGCGCTAGGCCGCTGGCCTTCCCCCCTGCCTCCAGAACTGGAGTAACTGGCCGAAGTTGTAGGCTTGCTCGGCGGCGGACGTAGCTGTGTTGTTTGCCCAGGCTAACCCAGCAAAGCGCCTTTGTCCTCCGGTTCCGCAGCCTCCCGGCTGTTTAAACTTAAAAGGGCGGCGCTTGCACTGTGTGGTAGAGAACTTGGCCCTGCAAGTTGAATCTTGTTTTGTTGCTCGCTTCTGCCTGAAAAGTGGAGAGAAGTGGCGGTCCAGGGCTCAGGGCACAAGCCGGTGGGAGTCGGCTTAAGACCCCAGGACCTGGGCGGAGACGTCCGCCCCAGAGCTCCCAGCAGCAAACAAACCTGTTGCTGTCTGGCCACGGGTTCGCCCCAAGTAACTTTTCTCCACAGGATGATAAACTGCTAGTGCTCGCGGCGGAACAGGCTTCCTGACGCCGAACAAAACCGGCACTGGTTAAAGTTAGAAAATTCAAGCCAGATTGGTCTTTATGGTCGGTCAGAGATGGCCTTTTTTTCAGAACTCTGTCCTTACTCCAGAGTCAAACTGTGAAAATCACCGTGATCTTACCAGGGGCGGTGGACCTGTTGGACACAGGGTCTAGTGGCCATCTCCAGTTTAGGAATGAGTGGTGTAGGGTGAGTAACGGTGGGGGGGGGATTGGAGGGGCCGAGGGGAGGGAAGAGTTTGCACTAGTTTCTCCCCCTTTTTCTTTGATTCCTTTTCTCTCAGGGTTTGGGTTACATTATGTCCTCTCCCCATGCCCTTTCCATTTGTGGGTTCAGGGAAAGGTAAGTTAACTTCTTACAGGTTATTAAATAGATGGCTGACAGGGATAATGGGTCGATTCTCGTGATGGCTAGTTTGGAAAGTGGCCGCCGGTAGAATGTCCCTAGTGACAGGTTGTACAGACTTTGCAGTCCACCAGCGCCTGGCTTTCAGTTCCAATTTCTCAGAGCTGCCCTTAGGCAGGCCTGGCCCATGGTCTGTGTTCTTGAGCTTTGGAAGCTGTATGATAAAGTATCTATAGTGTCAAGCAATCAAGGAACAGTGGCTGATAGCTTTATCTGAAAATTGCCATAAAGAGAAAAAGGAGTGAGTGATTTTGCACAAATTAAGGAACTAGCAGGCAATGCTTACTCCATTGGAGTGGAACATGAAAAGAGAAGTGAGAAGAGGCCGAGAATCAGGGTTAGTGGTCTACACATTTGTGATGACAACTTCAGAGGTAACTACAACTTTCTGAATCTCCTATAGAGTGTCTTATTCTGTGCTACTCAAGAGGCTGAAGTAGGAGAATCTCAGGGTTCGGGCCAGCCTGGATACATCTGGGGGGGAGGGGGGAGGGGTTGCTGGTCCTGTGATGCTTTGCTGTAACTCAGAAGGCTGAGTCAGAAGGAGTGAAAATTGGAGGCCAGCATAGGAGTCACTGCTTTAAAACCCTCACTAAGTCAAGACCCATGTTGGCGCTGGGAGTTTTATGTCAACTTGACACAAAGTCATCTGAGAGGAAGGAACCTCAATTAAGAAAATGCCTCTATAAGACCAAGCTGTAGGCAAGCCTGTAGGACATTTTCTTAATTAGTGATTGATGTGAGAGGGCCCCAGGCCATTGTGGGTAGAGCCATCCCTGGGCTAGTGGTCTTGGGGTCTATAAGACAGCAGGCTGAGCAAGCCATGGGGAACAAAGCAGTAAGCAGCACCCCTCCATGGCCTCTGCATCAGCTCCTGCCTACAAGCCTGATCTGTTTGAGTTCTAGTCTTGACTTCCTTCGGTGATGAACAGTGATATGAAAGTGTAAGCCAAACAAACCCTTTCTTCCCCAATTTGCCTTTCGGTCGTGGTGTTTCATAGAAACACCAGAAACCCCAACTAAGGCTGATAACTTGGATGTCTATTGTAATTTTCCTAAGTATCCCTCCTCTCCCCTCTAATGCCTGTGCTTAAGTCTGAATTAAAACTGTCTGAGGCCAGCTGGAGAGATGGCTCAGCAGTTAAGAGCATTGACTGTTCTTCCCGAGGTCCCAAGTTCAATGCCCAGCAACCACAGTGTGGTTCACAACCATCTATTATGTGATCAGATGCCCTCTTCTGGCCTGCTGGTCTGTGGGTCTCTGTGAGCTTGAGGCCAGCCTGGTCTACAAAGGGAATCCAGGACAACTAAGGTTACACAGAGAAACCCTGTCTCAAAAACAAAACAACCAAACAACAACAACAAAACCTGTTTGAGGCTGGCAAGATGGCTTAGCAGGTGAAGACACTTGCCATTAAGCCTGAAGACCCAGGACCATATTATAGGAGGAAGCCTACTCCTGCAGGCTGTCACCTGACCTCCACAGGGCTGCGGCCTATGCCTGCCAGCCTCCATGCATACCCAAAATAAATATATGTTTAAAAACTTTACTAACAGACTCCAGGTTAAGCTTAAACACATTCTTACGGAGGTTGTAAATCTGACAGCCCTGAAACTGAATGTCTTATCTAAAAGAATAGCTCGTCCTGAGCAACAGCTTAAAGCTAAGTCTGTCTGCCCTGACTGTGTGAGGGAACTATGTGAGCTTCTCCTTTAGTGGGAAGAGCAGAGCTGGTCTCCAGGGCTTCCACCCTCGGGGACGGGGACGTGTCAGGCTGTGACTGGCATTTCGCCACACAGCTCTCGGGTAGACTTTGAGCTGCCTTAGGCAGTGCATTGGGTAGAGGCAAAGCTGAAGGAGGTGACCAGCTGCCTTCCACCCGGAGTCACCTGGTTCCTGTGCTAGCACAGGCTAGCTCAGCTACCTGAAGGGAACCTTGGGAGAGTAGAGGCTGAGGTAAAGGAACTTCTGCAGACCCTTCAGCTTCTTAGAAAATTTTACCTCCTTACAAAGACAGACAGAATGCCAGTCCCTTCCTGGACTCTGCCTCTGTAAGGCTCAGTTACAACCCAGACCCAGGAGTCTACACCCTAATGCTGAGGAAACCTGATTAGCACCTGGACTCCTCATTGATAAATGGAACTGTCTGAGCAAACTCCAAGAGGAATAGGCTAAAGGCATCCTGGGCCACTTCCCCACCCCCTCTCACTGCCAGGGTAGTAGCATTTTTTTGTTTGTTTGTTTGTTTTAGTGGCATGAGGTTGGAACAGTCAGATGCCAGGGAGGGACACCGTTTAAGGACAGAGGGTAATAATCCATGCTGCCTCAAAGACCTCTGCCAAAAGACGTGTCCCGTTGGCGCGCCTCCTTGTTCATAACGATCTCCTCCCTTTTCATCTGTTAATGAACCAGCGGAAAACAGGCTTATTTCTCTACTTTCTGTACAGAAACTGGGCCAGGTGGCCCGCGCTTCTTGCCTGTGCTACTCTGGATGCTGAGCCAGGCGAAACAGCACATTGAGCCCGTGAGTGTGAGGACTTCCTGAACAACAAAGTGAGACCACCGCCTCATTAAAAAGATAGAGCTTCTCTCTTGTACTTGCTACATCTCAGGTGCGGGGGGGGTTAGCGCCCAACACAGGGCATTGCATACGTTGCGCCATTGCATCAGCACAGAAAGTTCTGTCAGCTAGCACTTGCCAGAGTAGAAAAGATGCTAGGAAGGGTTGTTTGGAAGATTGTGGGGCATGGTATGTGGTGAGCACTGGGGTTCCTTACCAGTGCTGTCAGTGGAGAGAGGCCATTCCGAAGACTAAAATTTGAGCCTTTGCAGGCCCTGCCCTCCTCCAGTTAAATATGTTAGTATGCCAGTAACATTGTCTACCACAGGCTGGATTCAGTTCTCCTGTATGACTCAGCCCCTACTCCCTTCGCAAAAGGATTTCTTGTGCACCACAAAGCAGCTGAATTTCCCTCAAACTCTGTAACCACAGAATTGTTTCACTCAAGGCGGATGTGTTTGGATAATGTTTTCTCCACATCTGCTTAGGATTTTTGTGATTTTGAAGGCAAGAGCAGCACTGTGCTGCTGTCGCTGATCTACTGATCAGATAGTTTCCAGGAATCTTAGGGTGGGGGTGGGGGGCTGCGGGGGCGGGGGATGTCTGCTGTATTTTAGTTAAAAATAAAAGAAATGAGCAAGGCGTGGTGGCGCACACCTTTAATCCCAGCCCTCAGGAGGAAAGGCAGGTGAGTTCTGTGGGTTCGAGGCCAGCCAAGTTTACACAGGTTTTCAGGTCATCCAGGGCTACATAATGAAATCTTGTCTCAAGAAAATAAAATTAAATTAACAAATAACTTTGTTTCCCTAATAGGTGGAAGTAAACCATGACAGAAACAGATGGCTTCTACAAAAGGTAAGAACACACTCTTTTCCCTTCTTGGTCACATGAGAACAATGCAGTTGTTAGGTTCAGCATTTGTTAGCATTTGGGGAGCTGAGCAGCGGTTCTCAACCTGTGGGTCACAACCCCTTTGGCAGTCAACTGACCCTTTCCCAGAGGTCACCTACGACTCATAACATTAGCAAAATTATAGTTTCGAAGTAGCAAAAGATATCACGTTATGGTTAAGGGTCACCACGGCATGAGGGACTGTATTAAAGGGTCACAGCCTTAGGAAGGTTGAGAACCAGTGGCTTAGAGGCTACACCTTGTTGTCAGGGGAACTGGAGTGACGTTCAAATGATACAATATTGAGTAAGGTGTGGGTTTAGTACTCCGGGCTCCAGGCCTGGCTGCTGCCCTGCTGCCCTGCTGCGCCATCACTGGACCTTAGCGACCAGAAGGAAGTATCGTGGCAGTGGGCCTCGGATGGGGCTTGAGGGTGACACAGTGTTGCTTTTTAACACTTAACCTTTCTTCACTGATGGTCTCCCAGTGCCCAGCCTTAGAGAAGCAGCCGACTCCCTTCTGCACGTTGGCCTCGGGGTTATTATTTAACATGATTTAATGTGAGTTTTTGCTTGCTTGTTTGTTTTTTTTGTTTTTGTTGTTGTTGTTTTGTTTGTTTGTTATTTTAGCAGGGAGGTGTTTGACCCTGCAGAACAGTACAAGATGGACCATAAAAGGAGAGGGATCGCCCTCATCTTCAATCACGAGAGGTTCTTCTGGCACTTGACACTCCCAGACAGGCGGGGCACCAGCGCGGATAGGGACAACCTGACTCGAAGGTAGTTTTCTCTGTCGTGATGATATACATTTAGGTGATAACTAATCATAATTTAGTGCTGATGGCAGATTAAGAGCCTGACTTGGACCCGGCGGCGTGTGCTTAGCATTCACGAGTCCCACCACCCCCCCCCCCCCCAAAAAAAAAAAAAAACGCCCCCCCCCCAAGCTTGCCTGAGCTGTCTTCCTCACCCTGGTCTCTTGATTGTTACTGACAGATGCGCAGTAGATGGTAATAGTTGTCATTGAATTTCCATTATCCCTGTTAAGCCCTTTTGTAGGGCAGGGGATCAAGGAGAATTACCATTGTTTTTTTTTTTTTTAAACTATTTATTATGTATACAGTGTTTTGCCTGCATATACAACTGCACTCCAGAAGAGGGCACCAGATCTTATTGTAGATGGTCGTGAGCCACCATGTGGTTGCTGGGAATTGAACTCAGGACCTGTGGAAGAGCAGTCGGTGCTCTTAACCTCCGAGCCATCTCACCAGCCCATCCATTGTTTTCTATATGTCATAAAAACACACATGGAATTCCTCAGAAACTAAGTGCAGTGGGACGGCCTTGGACTGGGACTGCTCACAAGCTAATTCTGAGTGTACTGTGTCACCAGGTTTTCAGAACTAGGCTTTGAAGTGAGATGCTTCAACGATCTCAAAGCACAGGAGCTACTGCTGCAAATTCACGAGGGTAGGTGGCCTTCTACTTAAGGCCTCTGATGGGATGGATACTGTGTGCTGTCACTGAGGACAAGGGCAAGTAGTAACACCAGGCAGAGAGAGGGGGAGGGAGAGAGGGAGGGGGGAGGGAGAGGGAAAGCGAAGGAAAAGAAAAGGAAAGGAAAAAAAAGTTCCTAATTTCCAGCAGGTTATGCATGTTGGCCTTGCCTCTGTATTTACACTCATCCAGCAAAGTCTATATTGGCATGCCTCCAGTTACACATTAATATATTCTTGTTGTTGTGATCATTATCACTCCAGAGTTGAAGGAAATGACCTGTTGATGTGGACATCTGAAATGCAAGTTCTTCCGAGCTGGCCCTTTTGAGTGGGCTTGCTTCCTCGCTCTTACCTAGTTCCTTGACTCATGGTGCTGATAAACTTGTGTCTTGACGCTGTCGCCTCACTACGCAGCAGGTGTTCTAGTTACAGTGCAGCTTAGAGTCGGTCCTTAACTGCATGCTGTGAGCTTTCAAACCAGTGCCCGGTGGGCTGTCATTGCTATTTGCATAATCCTTTTGCACTTTCTCCAGGCTTTCCTCTAATTAAATAATTATAACTGAAACTGGCTGCTTACTAAGTTTCGTGCTTTGCTCATAAGCTTTGGAGGACGCCTGGTCTCAGCTCTCCAGGAAGCTAGGAGAGTTGGGCGTGGCACAGGGGGGCAGCCACAGGGGCAGCTGGTGAGTGGCTGTTTTCTAGATCGGTTCAGTCTGCGGTAGGGGAAGTCTGCTCATTGAAAGAACCTTTTACTGTATTGCCAAAGTCACCTGGGTCTTTTTAAAGAACTTGTAAATTACCATATAGTCACTGCATAAAGCAAGGTTCCTGGTGACATTCATGTTCCATTTTTGGAACATGAATTTTGACTGTGTTCCCTCTTCACCCCTCCAAGCAGCCCCCCCCCCCCCCGCAACCCTGCCTCTTCCCAAATGCCCTGCCTTCTATTTTCATGTCACATGAGTATGACAAGTGAGAGAATAGTGGGAAGGAAGCTGAAGATTGCACCTTCAGGGATCATTCGAGAGGCGGAGTCTTCTCGTTGTAGGTCTGCCCTGTTCTGCTTAGGGGCGTGGCCTCCAGTTCCATGCCTTTTCCTGCAGATGCCGTGTTTTGTTCTTCTCTATGGCTGAAGAAAACTCCATTGTGTAGCTGTCCCCCATTTTCTCTGCTTGCTCTGAGTTGAAGGACGGCTGAGCGGATTCCGTGGGCTGCTATTCTGGCAACTCATGTTGTCCTGGAACTCCCTATGTAGACCAGGCTGGCCTTGAACTCTCAGAGATTCACCTGCTTCTGCCTCCCAAGTGCTGGGATTAAAGGCGTGCGCCACCACCTGGCTTGGTCCTTCATATTTTCAGAAACATCCCTTTGTTTCATTCATCAATTTCTGATTGGATTATTTGGTTTTCTAGTAGAGTTTTTTTTTTTTTCCATCATTCTTTATATAGTCTAGATACTAACTAATCCCTTCAGATGTGTAGCCAGAAAAAGATTTCCTCCTGGTCTGCAGGCTGCATCCTTACTCTGGTCATTGTGTCTTTTGCTGTGACATTCATTTAATTTCAAGTGATCCCATTTGTTAATTCTTGGAAATATTTCCTGAGCTATTGGAGTCATTGTCAGAAAATCTTTGCCTATGCCTGTATCATATATTTATTGTTTTGTGTGCACATGTGCGAGCCTGTATGTATGGCACAGCAGCATCCATGTGGATTTCAGGGCACAGCTTCGGGAGGGAGGGTTCATCTACCGTGTGGATTCTGGGATTTCTCCAGGTTTGGCCACGAGCGCCTTTACCTGTGACCCATCTCAGCACTCTGCTGATGCCTCTATCTTGAAGTGTTTAGAGTAGTTTCAGGTCTTGAAGTCACTTCTTGTGGGTGTCCAGTTTTCCCAGCAGATTGTTCAAGAGTTTGTCTTCCTCTTTTCTCTCCTGTATATTTTTGATACCTTTGTCAAAAATTAAGCGTCTGGAGCTGTGTGGGTTCATTCCTGGGTCCTCGGTCCCGTTGGTTGATGTCTCTCATCTGGCGTCATACTGCTTTTCTAATTCTGTGAAAAGTTATCCTGAGACCCCATGGATAGCTCTTTTGTATTGTAGCCGTTATCTAGTGTCGTCAATCCCTGGGCGTGGAGGCCTTTGCGTGTTTCACCGAGGAGGTCTTGCACCTCCCTAGTGGCTGTTTCTTTTGGAATGCTATGTTGAGCAGTGTTCTGTTCTGTTCTGTTCTGTTCTGTTCTCCCTTCCTCCCTCCCCACACCCCCACACCCCCACACCCTCTTTCCTTCTTTCTCAGTGTGTAATAGCATCCAAGGAAGCTTCTGGTCTTTGTATCCCTGCTGTTTTTTCTGAAAATGTTTGTCAGATCTAGATCTCCTGGTGGAGTGCTTGGTGCTTTTTATTTGATTTTTAAAATCTTATGTGCATGAGTGTTTTGCCTGCATCTAAGTCAGGTGTCTGGTGCCTTCAGAGGCCAAAAGAGACCATTAAAATCTAAAGTAACAGATGGTTGTGAGCTGCCACGTGGGTGCTGGGAACTGAACCTAGAGCAGCCTGTGTGGTCTTACCTCCTGAACCGCCTCTCCAACCATCTTTTAAATATGGGATCTTGCCATCCACGAACAGGAGCCATTTGCTTGTGTCTTTCCCATTTGTATCTCTTTCATTTCTTCCTCTTGCCATACTGCACTTAACGCACCACATTGAGTAAAAGCGAGGGAGCGTGCATTCGTTTGTCCTTCCAGGAAATGCTTTGCTTTTCCTCTGTTAGTACAGAGTTGCTGCAGGTCTGTCATGTACAGCCTGGGTGGTGGTGCTGTGTTCCTTCTGTTCCTGCTTTCCTCGGGGCTCCCATCAGGAAAGGATACTGTCCTTGTCACGTTTCTGCATCTCTCAAGATGATAACGCACTTCCGCCTTTGAGCCTATTTATATGCTGTATTATAGTCACTAATTTGCATATGATGAACCACCATTATAATCCTGCAATTAAGCTAACTTGATCACAGTGTGTGTGGTTTCTTTTAATGTGTCGTTAAATTCTGCTTGCAAGCATTTTACTGGGGATTTCTGTGCCCATGGTCCTTGGGGATGTTGGTCTGTAATGATTTTGTTGCTGTATCTTTAAGTAGCTTGGATCTTAAAGGAGCCTCCCCATGTTTTTCTCCACTTTTCTGTACTTAAGAAAAACTAATCTCTTTAACGAAATTGCTTCAAGTTTTAATAATTGTTTTTTCTTTTTAAGCCAGCCATGGTACGTCATAACTGTAATCTCACTACCAAGAGGCTGAGAATGGAAGATTCCTGAATATTTCAGGCCAGCCTTCATGGGCTACAATATCAGTCCCTATCTCAAACAACTAAATTTTAAAAAGAAAAGAGTTTAGGGTAAAGACACAGTTTATGGTCAGCCTGGCTCCAGAATGAGATCCAATATTAAAAAAAGAAGAAAAGGGTATAAAGATGTGTGCTATTATAGGAAGCTTGTATTTATTAAGGCAGGTCCTTCTCCTGCCATTTAGCAAGTGTATTTTTGTTGTAGTGTCTGTCGTTGGAAGTTCTGCATGTGGCTAACAAGCTCTTATTTTCACCTCTGCATGCCTAGTGTCGACCTCAAGTCACATAGATGCCGATTGCTTCCTGTGTGTCTTCCTGAGCCACGGGGAAGGCAACCACATTTATGCATATGATGCCAAAATTGAAATTCAGACATTGACTGGCTTGTTCAAAGGAGACAAGTGTCAGAGCCTGGTTGGAAAACCCAAGATATTTATTATCCAGGTAAGACTGCCCTTTCTGTTATCTCAGATATAAAATTCAGGACGTTGATTATAAAGGTTAAAAAGTCAATCTCTAAAATAAGTTCCCCAACAGTTGGAAAGGTTCTTTGTGGATCCTGGTCACGTAGAATGGAGATTTCTTTATTATAAGAGTGTTTTGAGCTGGACAATGGATGGCCCACACCTTTGATCCCCACACTCGTGAGTTTCAGGGCCAGCCAGCCTGGTCTACAGAGTGCCTTCTAGGCCAGCCAGTGCTACACAGAGAAATCCTATCTCAAAAAAATGAACCCCACCCCAAAAAAAAGTGTTTTGATTAACATTTAATGAGACACATAATCGCTGGTACGCAGCTGTGTGCCTGGGCTGGGTGTGGAGGAGGCACAGCTGGAACTGAAGACGTCGATGGCACAGGATCTGGCTGCCCTGGGCTTGGGTCTGTTAGAGATGGAGTGCGTGCTAGCCAGTGGAAGTGATGGAGTAGGAGGCCTCACCAGCCTCATCCCTTTACACATCCTCAAGCTGCCAAATAGTCTTAAGAAAAAAACAGGTTTGGGGGCGTGAGGAATTTGGTGCTAGAGTCTTCGACTCATGAATTTGAGATGGAGCACATTTTAGCCTGTAGCACTGAAGAGTAGAGTTTACCTCAGTGGCAGAGAAGCTGCCTAGCAAACATGGGGCCCTCAGACCAGAAAATAAAAACATTTAATGCGAGCTTCTGAATCAGGATTAATAGATAGAAATTTAGAATTCACTTTAAATTTGGAACAAAAACTGGAGAGAGAGAGACAGACAGACAGACAGACAAAGCGACAAAGCGCACACGCTCTCAGGGCTGGAGGGCTGGCTCAGGGACTGATGGTACATACTGCTGCTCTCACAGAGGTCTGCATTCCTGTCCCTGCTCCAAGGGACCTAGTACCCTCTTCCGAACCTTGGGGCACCTGCACTCACATGTGCACAAGACACACCCACACCCAAAGACATACATGTAGACACATGATTTTTAAACATTGAAGCATTTACAGTGGGAACAGAAGGCAAGGGCATGTGCGTAGATAGATGACCTCTTGAGCCGGCCAATGCTGTTTTGACACAGATTGTCACAATTTGTGACCACAATGAGACAGTCAGAACATCATTTGGAAACTAGTACCTGACTGAATGAATAAAAAACATTCGGTAAGGATGATGGTTTTTAAAAAGAAGGATATGCCATTTGGCATATTTCGGTGTTTATTTGGGGGATGGGTGGGGACCGGGTTTTGTAGACCGTATCTAGGAGGAGATGTTATTGGGAAAGCACCTGTTAGCCTTGCGTTGTCCCTGTGACTAACGGGAGGTTTGCTGAATGACACAGTCTCGCGGCAGGCAGAGAGAGTGTCTTTCTTTTCCTCTCTCATAGGCCTGCCGGGGCAACCAGCATGATGTGCCCGTGGTCCCGCTGGATGTGGTGGACCATCAGACAGACAAGCCGGACAACGTCACACAGGTGGATGCTGCCTCCGTGTACACACTGCCTGCGGGGGCGGACTTCCTCATGTGTTACTCCGTGGCAGAAGGTGAGTGGGCAGACGTTGCACAGAAGCCTGTTGTGGCCTGTCCTTTTGGCTAAAGTCTGGCTAACCTTTGAGTTGGAGCGGTCTTTCCCAGTTAAGTCATGGTGCTGTATTAAAAAGGCGCAGACCTAGTCACATTGAAGGAATCCTTTCTGATTGATGAGATGTAAATTATACCTTACAGAATGACAACCTCATTCCTGTGTATATGTATGTATGCATTTATAAGTGTATAGACATACTATAATTTATAACAACAACAGGACCAGCTTGCTGGTTGGGTGATAGAGGAGCAGCGCCATTCTGAGCTATTTGTGGGAAGCCCTGTTGAAAACATTTTGCTAAGTTCTTTGCTTTGGAACTGAATAGTTTTGTTTGATCTCTGGCCTCCAAAAACCATCGAGTATTATTTAGTTCTGGTTTTCTTTTATGGAAATTGCATTAATCCTTTGTATGTAAAACCATTGCAATCAGTTTGTTTTCCTAATCCTGAGATTAAAGCAATAGAAAAGGCCGTAACCATGCTTGAACAGCACATTTTATTCTTCCCCAAGGACTTTCGAGAGCTTTCGTTTCTGTAACTGAATTAGTCATAAAAGTGTCCTCCAGTGACCTTGAAGCACCTTCCCCCCCAATCTTGTTTTAGGGTATTACTCTCACCGAGAAACCGTGAATGGCTCCTGGTACATCCAGGATTTGTGTGAGATGCTGGCCAGGTACGGCAGCTCCCTAGAGTTCACGGAGCTGCTCACGTTGGTGAACCGGAAGGTCTCTCAGCGCCGCGTGGACTTCTGCAAAGACCCAGGGGCAATTGGCAAGAAACAGGTTCCCTGCTTTGCCTCAATGCTGACCAAAAAGCTGCATTTCGGTCCCAAGTCTACTAAGTAGGGCCATCCATCTTGTGTGCATATATTTTATTTCACACACATTTCCCTTTTATACAATGGTCAGTCGGATGAAGCCTTTGGCCTATCAATGTTAAATGTTTTGAAGTTGAAGAAAAGTCATGCTTTGTACTTGTTATTTTTCAATCATGTTGGATGTGGTGAAAGGGCTAAAAGAAATCCTCAGGAAATTACTATGCATAAATGTCTCCTAGCACTTATTACATTTTCAGTAAACCGCAAGATTACTCAAAATGCCAGCTAGTGTGCCTTACATTGTATGACACTATTTATACAAGTTTATTGTATAATGTTTTTAAAGATGAATGAGATCGTTTTCACTTAATAAAATATCTAAAACTCATGTTATTAAAAATTTCTAATTCATATACTTATATAATTTATAGTGGGCCTGTTTTACTTGGTTGTGTATTTGTTTATTGTTTACCTATAATTCAGGTATTTTGTGTATGGATTTAATACCCATTTTGGAAAAAGTAAACCTTAAAAAAACTATTTAATGGCACCCTGAGGATGAAACATGGACATACAACCACTATAAAGGCACATGCATAGTAACACCTAGCCACCCTAGGTACATATAACCACTATAGGCACACATGCAGTGACACCCAGCCGCATAGTCCAACATGCAGTGCGACTCCTGGTCACAACAGGCAAAACATATACCAAAAAGTAATTCTACAGTAACTTAAACTTGAAAGTCTGACATTCTCAGCAGACTGTTTCTTTAACAGTATGATTAGTTTTTACTTTTAGGTTCAGTTCTTATTAATCAGACACATTTGGAAAATAATTTTCTGTTAATAACTTGCTGGTTATACCGGGACTTTGAGAACAGGAACACGTTGCTTGTATAAAAGCAATACCTTGGATGCCTTGCTTCTTCTGGAGTTGAACAGGTGTCGGTATAGCTAGTGGGGCATTTATACCTTAGAGGAAATGTTACGGGAATACAACTGCTGCGTTAAAAAAAAACAAACAAAAAAACCAAAGCCTGGGCACTGTGGCTTGTAATTACACAGCATCCAAGAAACTGAGCCAGGAGGATTGCTTACCATACAAGGCAGCTTGAGCCACAGTGTGAAGCCCTGTCTCATGAAATAAAACAAAAGTTCAAGTTAACAACAAGGTGAGTCTAAAAGCCTGAGACCCAAAGTGAATGAATGTCAACGCACTAACCTTTTTAACGCTGACCAATTCGCTCCCATGAGGAGCCAGCTGGGGAGGGAGGGGCTGGCGTTGTGGCAGCTTTGCCAGGGCACACAGGCCATTTGAAACTGCCATCCGCACAGAGCCACAAACCACCTCGAGGGAGAATGTCACAGAACATTTCCATTTCACACAGATTTATTAACCAAACAGTATCTGAAGCCGTCAAACGGAAATGAGCCCGACCTTAAAAATGTCCAGTTGGTAAGTTAGAAAATCGGCACATAGCCTACTGGTGTTTAAAAAAATGTAAGCTTAATTATTCCCGCTGAGTTCCTCCCGCTGCGTTCGCAAATGGAGGGAGTGTCGCACGTTCTCCAGGGATTCTATAGCCTGTCATGAGGGAGAGGAAAGAAAGCTTGAGATCAGAGAAAAATAAGAAAAATCATCATAGCGATTTAAGGGGAATTGTTCAAATTTAACATCTCCTTAGGACAAGAAAACATTTACATTACTGGGGCAATTGCCTTGTTTGACTCTTTTGTGTTATTTGTTTGTTTGTTTGTTTAGTTGTTTGTTTCTTTTGAGACAGAGTCTCCTATATTTCTGCTGTTCCTGAAACTGGACATGTAGACGAACTTGGCCTTAAGCTCACAAACATCTGCCCGTCTCTCAGGTGTTGGGATGCATCAAAGGTATTCGCCACTGTGCCCAGCTTTATGAATCCTTTTTATTTATTTATTTTTCTTTCCCTTTCTGAGACAGCCCTGGCTGTCCTGGACTCACTTTGTAGACAAGGCTGGCCTCAAACTCACAGAGATCTGCCTGCTTCTGCCTCCCTAGTGCTGGGATTGCAGGCATGCACCACTGCACCCAACTGTGAATTCTTCTTAAGAGATGAGTTTATGGTTTCATTTAACCCCTTCCTGGTACTCTGAAAAGAAACTACCAGATAATCCCTTTCAGCATTCCCCGCTCTGCCCCAGTTCATATTTAAAAAAAAAAAAAAAAAAACTATCCCAAACTTTTGCTAAAGAAAACATAAAAAAATCTCCCTGTCTCCCAAACAATCCCCACTCTGAGATGTGCTTGCTAAGATACCTCAGCCAGGTCCTCTTTTAATTTGTTGTATTGCTCCACGTCAAAACACTGCTGCTGTGACTTCTTGTGGAAGAACTGGAGAAACTGCCTGCTCCGCAGCGAGGAGTACGTGTAGTTCTACAGGAGAGAAAGGGACACTGCAGTTTGGGTGAAGATACTCACTCAGCAACGCCAAGGCAAAGCAGGGAGATAAAGGGACGTCTACAGTGGCCGTCAGAGCAGAGCGCCCACAGAAGTAGAGCATGCGTGGGAGCTGAGAGCAGCCGCCCCTCTTACAAGCAGGCAAACCGGGACGAGAAAATGTACGCACTAAAGAGAAAAGTGGAAAGATTTGCCAAAGCAACCTTGAGACAAAGCTAGTTAGTGGGTAAAACTTTTGCAGTACAAGTTCAATGTCAAGGATTAATGGGGGCACACAGAACAGGAACGCAGCGTTTACGTCAGTGGACGAGTTCATGTGCTTATACGAATTCATCTGTAGGAATTAAAGTTTCTTGATGCTATAAAGCCTCCATCCAACTTTGTGGAAAAACAACCAACTTCAGAAACCTCAGGAAAATGCTAGCTGCTTGTGCTGCTTAGTTTTATGCCAACTTGACACAGGCTTGATTGTAGACAGTGCCACCCCTGGGCTAGTTAGTAGTAAGAAAGCCGACTGAGCAAGCCAGCAAGCAGCACGCCTCCATGGCCTCCACACCAGCCTCTGCCTCCAGGTTCCTGCCCAGTTGGGAGCCTCCACCTTGGCTTCCATCAGAGGTCTGGGCCTTAGATATGTAAGGCCCCCCCCAAAAAACCCTTTCCTCCCCAAGGTGCTTTTGATCATGGTGTTTCATCACAGCAATAGTAGTAACCCTGACCAAGACACCGCTTGAGGGGCTGGAGAGATGGCGCAGAGGTTAAGAGCACTGCCTGCTCTTCCAAAGGTCCTGAGTTCAATTCCCAACAACCACATGGTTGCTCACAACCATCTATAATGAGATCTGGTGCCCTCTTCTGGCATGTAGGCATGCATGTAGGCAGAATACTGTAAAAATAATAAATAAATAAATCTTAACAACAACAACAACAAAAAAAAAAGACACCGCTTAACTTGGATGAGGAATTCTTTAGCCCAGTGGTTCTCAGCCTTCCAAATGCTGCAGCCTTTTAATACAGCTCATGTTGCGGTGACACCCCCCCCCAATTGTAAAATTACTTTCCTTGCTACTTCATAACTGTAATTGTGCTGCTGTTATGAATCATAATGTAAGTATCTGATATCTTTGGTTGTCTTAGCAACCCCTGTGAAAGGGTCTTTTGGGGAGGGGGGGCGTCATGACCACTCACCTGCCGAGTTATGATGAAGTATGCAAAAAAAACCATGGAATTTGCAAACGTAAGGAAGAACGTAACTGGCTCCATGATATCCCAGGAGTACACCCACCAAGTCAGCCAGGCCAGCGCCCCACCCTGAGCAGAGAGCAGAGCTAAGCCGGCCCACAGGAGGCCGCTGGTTTTGGCTTCTGATCGAGCTTCTATGCTAGCTTTGACCTGGAGGAAGGGAAAACCACTCCGCTTACAAATTTGCCAGCTTACAGAGAAAACAAAAGCAATGAGAAACAATCGAACCAGTGAATACTTGGCATAACTTTGAAGAGATCTGGTATGTAGAAAAATAAGATTTATGAAGTATGTATTATCTGCTCATTTCCTGATCAGTTCATTAATATTTTTTAAAGTTATAACACCTACTCATAGAAAAGGGGAAAAAAATGAGGCCAGCCTGGTAAACACAGAGCTCCAGGACTACATAGAGAGACCCTGTTGAGAGACAAAGACAGAAAGAAAGATGGAGGCAGGTGGATCGCTGTGAGTTCGAGGCCAGCCTGGTCTACAGAGCGAGTCCAGGACAGCCAAGGCTACACAGAGAAACCCTGTCTCGAAAAACCCAAAAAGAAAGAAAAGAAAGAAAAATGGAAGGAAGGGGGAAAAGGAAGGAAGCAAAGCCCCCTAGAGACTATAGAAGGTTTGCACTTAGAAGCCTGCAAGCCCGTTCTGAAGTGCAACTGAAGTCACGGGCTGTTTTTTTTAAAGTTCTCTTATGTGAATTATCTCACAGGCAGTGTGTGCCCGGTGGGTCTCTAGAGCTCCCTTCTGTTCTGTGACATGAGGCACAGTGCTCTATGTGAATGGAACTGCCTTCCCTGGAACTTCCCTGCAGACCTGGCTGGTTTTGAGTTCATAGAGGTCTGCCTTCCTCTGCCTCCCACATGCTGGGTAAAAGTAGCCACCATCATACCCAGAATATCATTTCTTGAAAAGCAAAATATGGGTAAATAATCCAGAAAACCAAAACCAACAAAGTGCTTCTCTACCATTCTTCCAGTGCTCCTGGAAAATTACTACATTTCTAGAAACTTTCTGTTCATACACAAAGATTAGCTACCCATTTTTTTTTAATTATAAGTGTAATTATAGCTTAAAGAATGTAAGTTTGTCCCTTAAAACAGACTACCCACCCCTACCCCTACCCCCAAAATCATCAGGTTTTTTTTTCTTCCATAATTTGGAGAAAGGAAATAAGCACAGATGTTATGAGGAAGCTGTTGCTAACTTGCCACCCACAGTGCTCTTAGGCAGAAGTGAGACGTGTGCTGTCGCATTCTACAATGCCCCATTTCACAGTCAGCTTTCATCAGCTCTGGAGTCAGATCATGCACCACATGCTAGCTGCACACCTCAGTTGCCTGGTGCGAGCATCTCAAAACGAGGAAGGTCAGCTCACAGCTCATTTTTCGAATTGAAAGAGAAAATGAGCATACACAAAACACCCCAGTGCTCATATGACAGGAGCTCGCTAATAAAAGGTTTACCTTCCCGAACCATTGGGAAGCAGCGCCCCACCTGCTCCAAGGGCCGCAGCTGTTCCTGCAGGTGGTCAATCTTGGCCAGTAGATGGCGCTCTTGTTTTTTCTGAAACTCTTCTAAATGGAAGACAGTAAATAGCCTATGAACCAAGGACTTCATGTTCTCCATCTCAACCATGTGCTTTTCGCTTGGTCTTCCTGAGAAAAGGTAAGCAAGACATAGGATTACTCTGTGATCCTCCAGATGAGTCCGGGCAATGAAATCTGAGTCACTGAGTCTGGCGTCTGAGCTCTGGCCTGGTCCTGCCCTGCTGTCTTTGAGTCCACAGGGATCTAGTTAACCACCAGTCTCTTCTACGACGTCAATTTATAGTGGTAAATTACCAGATAGTGGCTTTAAAATTCACCTTTTGTTAGTCAGATCGTCTTGCCGCCTTTTGTTTTTATGTATACAACGTTTTGCCTGCATATACACCTAAAGGCCAGAAGAGGGCACCAGATCTCACTATAGGTGGTTGTGAGCCACTGTGAGGTTGTTCACAATCGAACTCAGGACCTTTGGAAGAACAGCAAGTCGCTTTTAACTTCTGAGACATCTCTCCAGCCCTTGCCTCCTTTTGTAATGTGGCTTTACTGTTGCTTTAAGAAAGATACATAGGGGTATGTATACAGTCTCAAGATGGAGACTGGCTGAATGGATTAAACGTGTTTGCTGGCTTCAAGAAACCTCAATGGTTAGCTGGGCAGTGGTGGTGGACACCTTTAATCCCAACACTTGGGGAGGCAGAGGCAGGCGGATCTCTATGATTTCGAAGCCAGCCTGGTCTACAAAGCAAGTCCAGGACAGGAAGGCTACACAGAGAAACCAAACCAAACCCAAAACAAAACAAAACAAAAAAGAAACGTCAAAGGCAACAGTATTCATGGAGTGAAGATGAAAAGATGCAACAGAGCTCTCCCCATACTAGCGGAATCTGAACATAGCAGTGTGAAATGTGACAAAGCAGGTTTCAAGCCAAAACTAGGAAGACTAAAGGAAATCGCCACATATTAATAAAGTAAACAATCCATCCAGAAATATAATAATTATAAATATGTACATATGAAGCATTAATGCACCTAGTTTCATAAGCAGTATTGGGCAAAAAGGGGACCAATAAGTCCAGATTTATCATGATTTCAAGGCCAGGTTACATAGCTCCAGTCTGTCTGTAAATCAAGAATCTGCCTCAAAAAAATTTTTTTAATAATCCCACTACATATGTGTTTATACACACACACACATACACACACATATGTTTATGGGTATGTGCATGTGTTTGGACTTTATATGTAATTAATTCAGATTTAAGAAGTCAAAAGACACTTCAGAGTTAAACTGCACCATAGGTCAAATGAGCTGGAGAGACATCTGTAGAATAGCTCATCCCAAACCTATTTTCTTTGCCAGTTCATGGAGTTTTCTCTAAAATAGACTGCGTGTTGTAAGGAGAAAGCATTAACAAATACAAAAAAACGAAGGAGAAAGAATTCCTTGCCCCTTATCAGACCGTAATGATTATAGTAGACTAGCACTAGAAATCAACAGAACAGCACGCTATACAAACCTGGAGACTGAACACAAGAAAGAATCAGGGAAGAAATAGAAATGTCCTAAAACCAAGTGAAAATAAAAACACCGCTTCCTAGAACACTGAGTATAGTCCTAAGATGGTAACTTATAACTGAGTACTACATTAAAAGACTAGGTCTCAGATAACCCAATCTTCCTGCTCATCATAGATTTACTTTTTGGGTTATTAATATCTTCTTGTTTCAATATTGGCAGCCATGTATGTCTTAAAATTTATCCATTGGGTCATAGAGAAACAGAAGTAAGGTAAACTCAAAATTAGTAGATATGAAGAAATAAAGACCAAGGTGGATTAATGAAACAGGCTAAAACAAAAATGGGTCAGTGAGACAAGTTGGCCCTTAAAAAGAAAAGAAAACAAAACAAACAACAACAAAAAACAAAAAACAACAACGGGAGCTGGAGAGATGGCTGAGAGGCTAAGAGCACTGACTGCTCTTCCAGAGGTCCTGAGTTCAATTCCCAGCAACCACATGGTGGCTCATAACCATCTATAATGTGATCTGATGCCCTCTTCTGGCCTGCAGGTGTACATGCAGGCATAACACTGTATACATAATACATAAATAAATCTTAAAAGAAAAGGCGGTGGGGGTGGGGTAGGGTGCTGAAAAGACCTTAACTAAACTAATCAAAAGAAAGTAATATGTTCTGGGCATGATGGCCATGCCTTTAATCCCAGAACTTGGGAGGCAGAGGCAAGTGGATCTCTGAGTTCAAGGACACCTGGTTACAGAGTGAGTTCTAGGATGGCCAGGGCAACACAGAGAAACCCTGTCTTGGAAAATAAAGTGCAAATGGAGTATATTATAATAGATATGACATCATCGAGAGAATCACTGGGGAATATTTTTCAAAATATCTTTTACAATTGGAAATTTTATAATAAATAAATAAATTTAAAGACATATATGGCCTACCAATATTGAAAGAATAAGATACAGATAAACTGATCTTTAATGAGCAATAAGATTGAATCAACAACAGTTTCCAACAAAGAAAAGTGAGAGCTGAATGGATCTCATGCTTTGTTCTATACTTCTGAAGCTATAACACCAATAATTTTGTGTGTCATGTTGGCATGTTGGCAAAAGTCAACTAGTGTCCTATGAAGACAACCAGTGAATGTCTAAGAGCCTCTATTGGGTGAGGTGAGCAGCATCTGAGAACAGAGAATGAACAGCAAGATGGAGAGGCTTAGAACAAGCAAAGGAACACCAGAAGTGGAATTTATCACACTGAATGAAATGTCTCTCCCATGGGCGCAATAAGTGTCTAAACTAAATCAGTGAGCTTGAAGATCTATCTGAAGAAAGCTGAGAAGGAGGGAAATGAAGAGAGCACCCAAAACCTGTGGGTCGACTACAAAATGTCTACATTTGTATGTAGCATAATGTCTATATGCTGGGAACACCATATGGGGACAGAAGCAAAGTGTGCAGTGGTCACAGTAGACATTCCAGGAGCAAATTGCTAATGTTGAAAATGTTTCCCGTTGAGTATCTCTTACCCACAATACTTGGGACCAGATGCTTATTTCAGATTTTGTGTATGCTTCAGATGTCTGCCTACCACCCTATGCGTGCTGCCGCCCCTGGGCTGGTGGGTCTGGAGGATATAAGAAAGCAAACTGAGAGCCAGGCCTGGTGGTGCACGCCTTTAATACCAGCACTTGGGAGGCAGAGGCAGGTGGATCGCTGTGAGTTCGAGGCCAGCCTGGTCTACAAAGCGACTCCAGGACAGCCAAGGCTACACACAGAGAAACTCTGTCTCGAAAATTCAAGAAATGAAAAATAAAAAAATAACAAAGAAAGCAAACTGAGCAAGCCGTGGGGAAGCAAGCTGGTAAGGTATGATGAGACATCTTGGGGATGGGACCCAGGTAAATACAACATTTACATTATATATATATATATATATATATATATATATATATATATATATATATATATAGAGAGAGAGAGAGAGAGAGAGAGAGAGAGAGAGACAGACAGAGAGAGAGACAGAGAGACAGAGAGAGAGACAGAGAGAGAGACAGAGAGACAGAGAGACAGAGAAAGTGATTTTATTATATATAATATATGCATATATTATATTATGCTGGGTGAGCACTGTCTCTGAGGTATGCCCCCATCCTCCACACACCTGCTTCTGATTGCAATCACTCACAAGGACTCTAGTGTAGAATTTCCCATTTGGATTACACCAACATTCAAAAGGGTTTGGATTTCTGATTTTCAGGTTAGGATTGTTCAACCTAGAGTTTAACATTAAAAGCCAAAGTCTACTTAAAGAGTTAAGACTTGTAGTTTCATTATCTGGCATGCAATGAGCCCGAAAGTCCTCATTCCTTAACCGCAATGAAAAAGGGAAACAAATGGGCAGTTGGGAGTGCTTTTGAAAGTGGCAAGAGCTGGGCAGTCCTCGGCTGTACCACCTTGACCGTGTCCAGTTTAGTCAAGTAGGATTGGTCCTGTTTAGTACTTGGATGGGAGAATTAAGTGAGAGGCTTGGGTGCTATGCAAAGTGACCAAATCAGATCGAATTGGCAGCAAACAAGCTCAGTTTTATAGGTGCAGCTCTCGGGGACATGGAGGAGCCAAGGGGTGGTGGGGGAGGGAGGTTGGGGGGGCAGGCAGAGAAGTCATGTGTGAGACCCAGGCAAGAGGAAAGGTTTGACATGTCAGGCAAAAGGTGGCTTTTTTCCATATAAGGTCGAGTTATATGGTTCCAGTGTCTGGTGGTCATTCAGGAGGGGGGCTGGTAACATCTGGAACTCAGTTTTGATGCCATTTGGGTAAAGGGTGGCTTTACAATGTGGGCGGGGCTGTAGCAAGCGGGAGCTGTAGCAATTGGGTCTTTCTGGGCAGCGCATTGTTAGTCTTTCTCCCAAGCAATCCCACCCTAACACTGAGATCACAGAGCAAAACATGACCCACAGTATTGAGGAGAGTGGCTGAGAATCACAACTGGCCTGCTCTATAACCGAAAACTTGCTGGAGGCACTGTGTGTGTGAAACTCTTGAGATTCTAAAACTCTAGGGTGTTCAGGTATGAGGATCGGGTCACACTTTTGAAAGCGCTACTCAGTTTTCATGGTAAATATTGGGAAATCTTCCTCCTGCTTCTGGCCGGAAGAAAATGGCCATTCTGTAATAACTCAGAAAAGGTTCTGTTACTCCCTGGAAAAGCTTCCCATAAAACAAAAGTTAAGATGGCTGAGGGCCGTTGCTTACCTGTCTTGTGACACCGTACATCATATGGTACTTTGTTGATGACGAGTTTAAAATCTTTCGTTAGCAAAGTGTCCATCAACATTGAAGCTGGAATCTCACTGCCATCTGAAAGAAACAATACAAAACTACGCCTGCTTTGAAGCCGTGGGAGCCATGTCTCAGCATGTAAAAACTGAGACACTACTTTGTATAATACAGTCATGGACATCTGCTTTCCAGAGGGCTCCCTTCTCACTAAGCAAATCTTCTCCGAGTGCTTTATTTACCTCCCATCCCACTGGGCCATATTTAACAGGCCCTTCTACACCAATTATTACTCAAGAAAATGCCCCACAGATATGCTGCCTTAGTTACTGTTCTATTGCTCTGGGGAGATATACTGTGACCAAGGAAGCTTTTAACAGAAAGCATTTAACTGGGGGGAACTTGCTCAAATTTTCAGAGGCTTAGTCCATGACCATCATGGCAGGAAGTGGGTGGCATGCAAGCAGACAGGGCTCTGGCGCAGCAGCTGAGAACTCACATCTGATTAAGTTCCAAGGAGAGAGAGAGAGAGAGAGAGAGAGAGAGAGAGAGAGAGAGAGAGAGAGAGAGAGAGAGAGAGAGAGAGAGAGAGACTGGGCTTAGCATGGACTTCTAAAACCTCAAAGCCCACCAGCAATGGCACACCTCCTCCAACAAGCCATACCCCCTAAGCCTTCCCAGTTCCATTAGCATCTGTCCCTGGAGTTCCTGAGATCTACAAGCCCCTCTCATCAACTCCATCAGCCCATCGTCTCCCTCAGGTCCCCCCCCCCAGGTCCTTAATATGTTCTATTAAGCACAGTGGCTTTTATCTCTCTGGTCTTTGCTCTGTCTCTAGCATCTACAAGGCCTGATATAAATATTTGTTGGATGAATAAACTCTTTAATCTCTATGTTTACAACAACTGTGTCTATCCCTTAATTGGTTCTTAATTTGGTTAGGAACAAATCTCTTTTCTTTTTTTTAATTTAGCCTTAATTTTTATTTTTAATTATGCGCATATGTGTTCATCTGTGTTTGTGCACATGAGTGCAATACCTGTGGGGACCAGGAGAGGGCGGTAGATGGCCAGGAGATGGAGTTGCAGGGAGCTGACTGGGGATCAGTATGGATGTTGGAAGGCCACTTTCCATTGCTGAGTCATTTCCCCCGCCCTTGTTTATTTCCTTTTCAGAACTACAACAGCAATCACTGACTTTTAAATAAGCTTACATAGAGCTGTTAATACAATAAAAGAACAATGATAATTTATTGGTGTTTATGTACCAGTGGCCTTTCAATATTGAACTGATAGAAATAATTTCTTTCTCAATTTTAGGGGCAGTTGGTCTAAACCCATTTCATGCAATAGGAATATGAAATCCATATTATGCACTTAAATATATAAATTACCAGCTAGCTCTCCTTATATTAAAATGTATATTTTCCTAAGGACCGATTCTATGAAAACAATCCCTGACTGTAATTGCTTTATAACAAAGATTAATTTACTATCTGTGCATTTTCTACTGGCAATTTTAATTGTATAAAATACATTTTACTCCCAATTATTCAAATTTTTGTTGAAAATAACACACAAATGCCATTCTACTAAAATTTTCTCATAGAAAAAAATCCCGATGGCTTATAAAATGAATAACTGGAATTTACACTAAACTTTATTTCATCATCTTTTATTCAATGTAATTGGGCCAATCTTTTTGTTTGCTTTGTCGTACGTTGAGACCCTGTCTCACGATATAGCCCAGACTAGCTCTGAACTCTCAATCTTCCTGTCCCAGCTTCCCAAGTACTTGGATTATAGGCATGCGCCACTGTGCTGGCTTTGAGTTATTATTTTAATAGTGCTGGTATGTAAAAAGGAAGGACTCCATAATGGGTAGGCATTGGTTATATAATGAGTTATATAATTTATTATATAATGAAATTCTTTCTAGGATAGTAAAGAACCAAAGCACAGGTGCAGAAGGGAAGAGAAAAAACCCTGACTACAGAGTTCTCAGACATACCTGCTGTGATGACGGCTGCAGTTTTGATGCCTTTATCTTCGTTTTGTAAGTCCTGAAGGAATGAGCCCACTGTTGACAACAGTGGCTTGACTACAAACTGACAGCGCTCCTTTCTGGATGGCAGAGTGAGTGTTACCAAAGGGAGACCGTGTCTATAACTAACTGTTATTTCTGTTAAGACAAAAAAATATATAGTAAAACATAAGCATGAAGGGTTTAACCTGGAGAGGTGGCTCAGTGGTTAAAAACACGGGCTGCTTCTGTAGAAGACCCAGGTTTGGTTCCCAGAATCCTCACTGCAGCTCATGTGGTCTGTAACTCCAGTTCCAGTGGGTCCAACGACTCTTCTGGTCATCATGGGCATGCACATGGCTGATGTACATACCTACACTCAGGCACAGGCACACACGCGCGCGCGCGCGCGCACACACACATAAACACACAAATACACACTAAATATTTTTAAACAAGAGAAAATAAAATATAGGATTTTATGTATTTTGTTGAGCATTTCATATGTGCATATAATGTATTTTGATCAAACACACCCCATTCCCTTCTCTACAATTATCCCCTCAACACCCTCCCCCCCACCACCAATTTCATGTGCATTCTTTTTTTTTTTTTCTTTTTAAAAAATAACCTGTGCAGAGCATGGTGGTATACACCTTTTAATCTCAGTACTGGGGAGGCAGAGGTAGTACTGGATTGCTATGAATTAAAAGTCAGCCTGGTTTATAAAGTGAGTTGCAGGACAGCCAAGACTACATAGTGTGATCTTGTCTCAAAACAAAATGATTTAAAAAACGAAACAAACAAACAAACAAATATAAGAGGCTAGAGCACTGGCCATGGACTAGGCTTTAAACCCAATCAGAAAGTGAGCGGTTACTCCCATAACCTTCCTGCCACTCTCACACCACTGGGCATTTACAGCCAGCCCAGTGGCTATTGTAGTTTGAAGGGTCCACAACTGGGTAAGTCTATTGAAAAGTTTTCTCCCTCTGTAAACAGAACCTTCTGGCACTATGAAAGCTAGCCAGTAGAGGTGAAGCTGCCAGGTGTCTCAAGTATGTGGTGTCTTCAGCAGTGGGGTCCTAGAGTGGAGGTGGGTCTCTAGCACACACCACTGACCAACAATTCAAAAAGAAATGACTCATACCCAGCACTGGGCTTTTTGACTGATCTCCTATGATGACTAGGAGAGACATTGCCCTCCCACCCCCATTACAAGGTAATGGAATGGAATGCTTATGATTCCTCATGGAATTTATAAATCTCAGGAATTCCCATGAAATTTGTATCATGAATATGGTATGTGCACTATGCTATGGTTTGACATTACATACATTACAGGCCTACATCCCCTGGCAGCTTGTAGTAGCGTCTCCTACTCACCATCATAATTATCTGCCCAAGGTCTTCATAGGGAAAGAGTTCTGATCCTGAGGGAGGAAACTGACTTATCTTCAGTTTCTCTGCTTATTGGATAAAGTTTGCCAAAAGGCATCACAGGAGATGATGTACTAACAGAAGGGCAAGAAACCGAACATAACCTGTAGGTCGAGTGGGGCAGGCAGAATCTGCCCAGCTCAGGACTGTATCTCCCACTCTATTGGGAAGAGTGGAAATGAGTTAGCCAGCCCACAAACCAAAGAAGTGATGACAAGACTTACCATCAGGTGATGTCACTGCTCCATAATGGAGTGCTTGGTAGTATTCTGGTTTTCCATAGAGTTTCATACATAGAGCCTGTAAGAAAGATGGCAGAGGAATTTTCATCCAGCAACATGGCGACTTTGGCTAGAATACAGACACGCCTTTAATCCCAGGAGACAGAGGCAAGTGGATCTCTAAATTCAAGGCCAGCCTGGAATAGAGCGATTTTTCAGGTAAAGGAAAGGTTAGGTCCAGGCGTGGTGGTACAGGCCTCCTGTAATCCCAGCACTCAGGAGACAGAGGCTTGCAGATCTCTGAGTTCTAGTCAGTGCTCTTTAGTCAGTTCGGTTGAGGCAGTGGCCGTGGAGTTGAGTCTGAGGCAGTTTTCAGTTCATGGAATTGAGAGGCAGTTTTATCGGGAGAATTTTACAGAGGCAGGTTGAAGTGAGAACAAGCTAGTCACAGGCGAAGACAGAATGAGCCAGAGAATGAGAAGGAGCCAGAAGATTAGAACAGATTGTTAGTGTTAGCTTGAGCCAGAACAGCTGAGTTGAACCAGGCAGCCAGAGTTCAGAAAGAGCTAGAATGGGTGAGCTTCTTCAGCAGTAAGACTCAGAGGCTGAAAACATTCTAGGCCTAGGTTAGATTGTACAGAGGCTAGAAGCTTCCAGGACTAGGCCATAGTTAGCAGATAGGGGCAGTAAGCCTCAGAGATGACAGTGAAATCAGGTGAATAAAAGTTACTTTAACATGATGGTAGCGCATGCCTTTAATCCCAGCACTTGGAAGGCAGAGGCAGGCGGATCATTGTGAGTTCAAGGCCAGCCTGGTCTACAAAGCAAGTCCAGGACAGTCAAGGCTACACAGAAAAAACCCTGTCTTGGAAAACAAAACAAAACAAAGCAAAACAAACAAACAAAGTTACTTTAACAAAAGATTGTGCCTTTAAAAAAAAGATGGGAAAGCTAAAATCCATAAGATTTTTTTTTGTCAGTTTATGCAGCAGGCATGGTGAAACATAAACTTTATGCATGTGGGGTAGTTTGAATGAGAGTGGCCCCCAGAGGCTTGAGGATAAATGCTTGGTTCAAAGTGAGTGAAACTGTTCACAAAGGATTAGGTGTGCCACTGTGGTGGGCTTTGAGGTTTCAAAAGACCATGCCAGGCCCAGTCTCTCTCTCTCTCTCTCTCTCTCTCTCTCTCTCTCTCTCTCTC
>OU015753.1:82114857-82132115 GCA_907169655.1 Acomys percivali
AATGTTTTGCTTGCATGTATGCCTGCACACCAGAAGAGAGCACCAGATCTCATTATAGATGCTTGTGAGCCACTATGTGGTTTCTGGGAATTGAACTCAGGACCTTTGGAAGCACCGGCAGTGTTCTTAACCGCTGAGCCATCTCTCCAGCCCTGCAGTATGCACCTTGTGTGGTAAACCTGGATATAACAGATCCCTTCGTTATAGACCTAAATACACAGAGAAATAATAAACTCCTGTGGGTAGTAACTGTGGATCTAACATCATGTGAACAATAACTTAAGTACCTAATATTCACTAAGTAATTACTGCATGCTGAGTGACCACCCAGTCTTCAAAATGTATGCCATCTGACTAATAATTTCCCATGGGTGGACAAAGCATGGTGGAGTGTCTCCTGCCCACCACCTGCTTTCTGTCCGTATCCGGCCCCTCCTCCTTCCTCTTGAAAAGGCTGGCTGCATTTACCACCCATCTCTCCTCACTCTTGCCTATGGCTACCTGGCTCCTAGCCCATTGTTTCCCAGAGCTCACTCACAGAAGACTCTGCGTTCTTCCTTGGTAGATCAACTGAAAGCTTAATTCTCACTGGTTTTGCGGAAGCCTTGGCCTCATTTCCTCCTCGTCCTCCCTCCCCCCCGCCCTTGACACTTTCCTGTCTCCCATAATTCCACATTTCCCTGGATCTCTCCTTACACCTTCCCAGCCTCACTCTCAGATTCCCTTTCCTATCCATGAGAAGAAACGAGCTCTGTCCTCCATCGTCACGAACTGTCAACAGTGTCTCCCTGCTCACATAGCCCCGACTGCATTGCTGTGCTGTTGGCCTGATGCAGCGCCTCCAATTTGAGGCCTCTTTCTAAGCTGTGTGCACACAGCTGGAACCTTCTGAAGTATCTGCCCAGCTCACCCACTCTCCCATTTTCTAAAACGCTCCTTGCTTTCAGCGAGCCGGTTGAGCTTGCAGGTGCTAGCATGTCTGTACCGTGTGCCTGCCAGTTCCTTCACTGTCACTGGACAGACACCAGCTCCAAACTGGGCCATTGAGCTGCCAACCACAGGGACCTGACTGGGCCTAAGAATATGTCCAAACCTCGACTCTACATGCCGCTGGGAGAATATAAACTACCTTTTGGGAATATCCCTCTAAATACACAAAGTCTTAATCCCAACAATGCTAGCCCAGAGAGTGAACCAACAACACCATTGTGAATGCGCTTAAATGACAGATATAACATATATCCATGTGGTCATACATGAGTATGTGTGTGCATATGTGTGTGTGCAAATGTGTGTGTGTGCATATGTGTGTGTGTGCACGTGTGTATGTATCCTATATATGTGATGTGTCTATGCATTAGTGCATTTAATATCACTTTTCATGAGATTGAAAAACTTGAATTACACAAACATCACTACTATGATGAATAAATCATGATACATTTTATTTGAGTATTATGCTTACATATTATATACTAATGCAATAATGTGAATGAATCTAAAAGATTACATTCAGTAAGATTCCAAAACAAACAAACAGGAAGAACCCTTAATGTGGGAAAACAAGAGGATGGTTGACAGAATGGGCACCAGAAAGCTTCTGGAAGGCTTCTGATCTCTTTCTTGCTCTGGCTTCATTTTGAAAATTCGTTAAGGTTTTTCTATAAAACTTCGCAGCTCCTGTGCGGATGCCGTTCTGCGAGAGTCTCAGTTAAATCAGGGCTTGCCTCTTGCACTCAATGAGAAGTCTCCTGTGTGCCACTGTCTTTCACAGTTGGGTTAGGATATGAATAACTGCATCGTGAGTATGTGCTAATTAAAAGGCTAAAGCAGAGTAAGGCAGCAGGGAGGAACGACGTAGGAAGGAAAGCTTTACATGGGACCAAGATGAGAACACGGACCTATTCTCAGTAGCCTAAGCCAGCCACTGTGGAGAATGATCTGGAAGAAAAAAGTGGACACTTGGAGGTCTGGCCAATTGGTGCTGACACCATCATCTTCAGTGTTTTAATGCCTGGCATCTATGATGCTGAGAGGCAGAGAGCCACGGGGGACAGCACAGCCACCCTTCTCAAGTCCTGCAAACCAGCATCCAAATGCTTCCTGTTTATCCCACCACAGATGTAGTTAATGGTACAATTAACTCCTTTTTAAAGTTCCTCATAAAATATTTTAAGATAAGAGTTTGAAATAAAACCTGTTGAAATAAACATAAAACAAAAGACTTCAATCGGAGCTTGTGAAGAGTTTAAGTTTTGTTTTTTAGTATATATTTTTTCATATCTGTCATTTCAGCTTGGATCTTTTCCTAACATGTAATGCATATGTTCAGATCGGTATCCACCCTGTTTTGGACCTTCTACCTTATTGTTGACATTGTAATTTCATTATCACTATTTTAGTGTCTCATCCTCTAGACCTGCCGTTCACTGGGCTACCATGCCTATACCTAGTGAAGACAGTATTGAGATTAAACCTGACCTTCACAGAAGACTGAGAAGGAATCAAAGGAAAATTTAAAGCTTCATTAAGTCACTTCTGAGAGTAACAGCACTCTAAAACACAACTACATCAAGGTCTACTGGTATCCAAGAATTTTCTTGAGAGGAAAAGAAACATAAGCAATAGATATGAATATCTACTTAAATATAGAATGGAGGGTTTGTGGTGATATTGTTATTAATACTGAAACCATACTATGCAAACTGATAGCCATTAACCCCAAAACACAGTGGTTGAGTCAATATGAAGATGTTGTAGCATTTGAATCCCCTGGGAAAGACCAAAGACAGACCTAATTCTAGTTCAGATTAAGCGAATTTATTCTTACTGCTAGCAGAAGCCTTAGAGCCAACAGGCATACCATGAGGAGTGGGGTTTAAGGCAAAGTTTATTTTGTTTTGTTTTAGATTTATTTATTTATTATGTATACAGAATTCTGCCTACATGCCAGAGGAGGGCACCAGGTCTCATTATAGATGGTTGTGAGCCACCATGTGGTTGCTGGGAATTGAACTCAAGGCCTTTGGAAGAGTAGCCAGTGCTCTTAACCTCTGAGCCATCTCTCCAGCCCTAAGGGGAGGTTTTAAGGTGGTCATCAGAAACTTGTGTCTTATAACTACCCACAGAATCCATGGCTGGGCAGGAAAATGGTTTTACTTCTCTCATTTCCCCCCTGCTATATAGTAATAAAAAGACCATGTCATCTCTTTCCCATAGTGATAAGCAGGCTTCACAGAAACAAAGGCAGCTGTTACTATTTCACAGCCTATTATTCTACTCACATCCCAGGGCAAAAGGTCAACAGCCCTTCAGGGATGGATGCCTGAAGTTTATTTAGCCATCACAGGAGACTTGTGCAAATTATTACTCAGGTCCGAGCACTTAATGCCTGGGACAGAGTAGTTCATTCTGGATAAGCAATAACACAGTGCCATCAGGTTAGGGCCGGTTGTCACATCCCCACACTGACAGTGTCTTCTAGGCGTACAACAGGGACAGAAGGACATCAGAGTCCTCAGACAGACAGCTGGCAAGACACTATGACCTCAGAAGCTTAAAAAAGTGAAAGAGTAAGTGGATGCTAAGTGGCAGGCGGGTTAGACATGTAAGGGTTGTGGGAGGAGAAAAGCCTTTGACTGAGATGGCCCTCCGCTGTATTGAGCCTTAAAAGGCAGGGGAGAGTTACCAGGAGGAGGCTCAGCAGAGACAACGGAAGCAGATGCTTATGGTGAGGATCTGCAAAGAAGAGAATGGGTGGACATCATGAAGATAGAGATACAAATCACAGGCCGAAAATAGCATCTTTGGAGGGTGAGGCACTGTCTCTCTGTGCCTTGGGACTCTATGTGTTGGGTGCACAGAGATCTCCTTCTGCTAACTAGAACTGATTAAAGGGGTACACTACCATGCCGGGCCAGAACACAGTGCTCCTTTCAACCATGGGAACCCACTATTTTCAGTATGAAACCTGGCTATATTTAGATTAAATTTGGAGTTTAGTAAGATTTAAGGTTAAGTTTAAGGAGATAAATGATTAGGGGGCGTTTAAAGGAACGAGAAAAAGCAGGGTGCCACAGACGTCTGCCAAGGACTCTGGCTTTGTTGACTAAATCACAACAGCTTTTTCTAGTCTCTGTTGAAGAGTATAATTAAGAAGCAGGATTAGGTAGTTGGCCTAAAATGTATTTGTAAGTGTTGAGAAAGCCTGGAACTTCTGGACGAGTTCCTACGCAGGCAGAATATACATGCAGACTCCTGGGAAGTCCTAGTGATCACGCCACTCTCATCCCTGCCACACACACACACACACACACACACACACACACACACACTCCACCACCACCACCACCAAGTTTCCCTGAGCATCCTTCCATTTTGGTTCCCTCTAAGAGGTGGCTGGGAGACCCCACACAGTCCTCAGGAGCATAAAGATTATATTCCTTCATATCAAAATTCCAAAGGCCTTTCTGCTTTGGGACTGGGAGATCCTCTATGAGATGCACATGATCATCTAACTAATAAATTAGTTAATGAAAAGAAACATGAAATGCAAATACCCTAAATGTGTTAAGTCAAAACCATAAATATCCATCTTACATTTTGTTGTAAGCCTGAAGTCTTCTTTGAGAAGGAATCCACTGCCTAGAGCCGACTGACCCCAGTCAGCGCAGTGAAATTAGCTGCGTCTGAAGTGTAAGCTGAGCAGTAGCCATGGTCATATTTGGCATGTATGAAGCAGACACACCTAGAAAGTACCATCCACAGTCTCCGGTTTCTATTAAGTATCTTTGAGATACTTGAGATCTCTGCTTGTTTCTTTTATATCTTTGTGATTTTCCGTTTGGACCCTTCACTGCTGGTTTGCCCAGATTTAATGCACAACACATTTTAATAACTCACAGTTATCAAATCACCTGATGGAGTCAATTTAGTTTGTATAAAGATGATTCTTATGTTCCTTTGGTTCATGTAGTACTGTTTTAAGTACATAGCTACATTAACAAATAATTAATATTAATATGCTTGGGAACAAACAGTTGACTCTTAAGACAATAGTGCAAATGACAGGAGCAGCCTTGAGAGCTCGGCACACTTGCATGGTTTATAGGGGACAGGGAGAGTGTTGAGAGGACTTTGGTTAAGAGGGGTGGCACAGCTCTGTCTGTAATCCCAGCATTCAGTGAACAGCCTAGGCAAGAAAAAAGTCCAACATTTTGAACTTTTTCAGATGTCACAGTAAGTATCATTGATGTATATAACTAATACGTGTTAATAAGAATGGGTTCAGGATAGATGGGTGTGGTGGCGCATGCCTTTAATCCCAGCACTCGGGAGGCAGAGGCAGGTGGATCGCTGTGAGTTCGAGGCCAGCCTGGTCTATAAAGCAAATCCAGTACAGCCAAGGCAACACAGAGGAAACCCTGTCTCAAAAACAAAACAAAACAAAACAAAACAAGAATGGGCTCAGGGCAGACTGAGCTTTGACTTAGGGGGATCAAGAAGGAAACATGATCTACATTTTCCTAGGGCCTGCCTAACAGGCCCACAAATAGTTTGTGCTTAGCAAAAATGCCAAACTGTTCCCTTCGTTGTTTCACACCGTGCGGGCTTTCCACCCTGTCTGCTTCATTTCCGATGCTGCCCGGTCTTGGCTTCATTAGAACCCTCATTGTGGAGCCAAAGAATTTGACTAAAAACTACAGGGCCAGACTGCACAGACTAGAGCCTTGGTTCCACTTGCAGGGTCTGCGTGCCCAGGCCCTTAACCTTTCTAGGCTTTCTCTGAAGGAAATCCTTTCAAGAGTCAAACATGGAATACAGAGGGCTGCAATCCCACCCCTTGGGAGGCTGAAGGAAGATGAGAGTTTTGAGGTCAAAGCCGGCTTGGGAAACATACTTCAAAAAGGGAAGGGAGAGGAAGGAAATTCCATTTAGCAGAAGGCACAAGTTATTTTCTCTTCCGAGCTAACCCTTGACCTGCTGTGCTCACCTCCATCAGTGGCATCAGCATCCACTCGATGGATCTTCTCTTCTCTCTCAAGGACATACTCACACAGCAAGGGCTCCAGGTAACCTTCTTACTTCCTCCGTTCCACTCAGATAGCAGCCAATGCAATCAATCCCAACTCCTCCGCCTAACTGGCTTCCTAGCCTTGGGGTTTATCTTCTGCCACCCACTCTCCATAGAGATGGCTCAGAGGCTAAGAGCACAGTCTGCTCTTCCAGAGGTCCTGAGTTCAATTCCCAGCAACCACATGGTAGTTCAGAACTGTCTATAATGAGATCTATTTCCCTTTTCTGGAGTGCAGGCACACATGCAGGCAAATGTTGTATACATAATAAATAAACAACTCCTTTTTAAAAAAATGAGCATCAGGCTGGGTGTGGTGGCATACACCTTTAATCTCAGCTCTCAGGAGGCAGAGGCAGGTAGATCTCTGTGAGTTCAAGGCCAACCTGGTCTACAAAGCAAACTCCGGACAGCCAGGACTGGTACTAGTCTAAAAGCAACAACAACAACAACAAACAAACAAACAGCAACAACAACAGCAAAAAAACCAAAACCAAAACCCCAAATGAGCGTTAGCTCTTGTTACCCTCAGCTAAAACCGTAACATCCCATTTCAATTCAAACTGAAACCCCTGCCTCCTCCCTGCCTCCTGGAATTCTTCATGCCCTGTATCTCCTTCCTTCACTCTGTGCCCTCGAAGCACCTTGTTTGCTTTTTCTTCTCTTATTTTCTTTTCTCTTTGCCTCTTTTTGTTTGTTTGCTGAGATGGGTTTGTATGTAGCCCAGGATGGCCTCAAATTCCTTATGTAGCCAAGATGACCTTAAATGCTTAACCCTCCTGCCTCGTCTCCTACCTGCCAGATCACAGGCATGCACCACCAGTCCTGCTAGCACCTGGCCTTCCTAATGAACTCCATGCATGCATTATTTTTTGTTTTGTTTTCCTTTGTGTTTCTTTCTTTCTTTCTTCTTCTCTCTTTTTCTTTAAAAATTTAAATTTATTTTCTTTACATTCCCAATTGTAGCTCCCTTGTCTCTTCCTAGTCCCTCTTTCTCCCTCATTTCCCCTCACCTCTCCCCTAGTCCTCAGAAAGGGGGAGCCCTCCTCCCCTATCATCTGACCCCAGACTATTATCTGGGGTCTCATCTGGACTGCCTGAATCCTCTTCCTCTGTGGCCTGGCAAGTCTGTCCCGCCAAGGGGAAGTGATCAACATGTGGGCACCAGAGTCCATGTCAGAGGCAGCCCCTACTTCCCATATTATGACTGCTTTGTTTTTCAAGACAGGGTTTCCTCTGTGTAGCTGTGACTGTCCTAAAACTTGCTCTGGAGACCAGACTGGCCTCATGCTCACAGAGATCCTCCTGTCTTTGCCTCCCAAGTGCTGGGATGAAAGGTGAGTGCCACTGCCATCACTACCACCACCTGACCCATATAAGCATTCTCACATACAATTTCATTCATGTTGGGGACTCTATGCTTTCCATTCCGGTCGCCTCTGATCGTTACCCAAGAATGGCCTTGATGGCTTTCCCTGGTTATCTGTCCTGCTCCTGCCTCTCCCCGTGTCACATCCTACTCATCCTAAGCAATATTAAGTTGCTTATCTATGCATTTCTTTCCTAATTGACCTCTCCCTACAAAGATAAGGAAGAAGCAAAGATTATGCCTCTGGCTTTTGCCACTTTCTCTCCAGCACCTTGAACCATGCCTGGCACATGGTGGCTACCCATAAAAGATTTGTGATGCACCTGTAACCCCTGCACTTGGGAGGCTGAGGATGCAGGTTTGACTTTAGCCTCGGCTACCTAATGAGAACTAACCCCCGCCCCCAGAAAAAGTCTATAAAGAAGGCATTTAACTCTACAACATGGTATCACAAGTATTCTAACCTGGTTATGAAAATGCTACAGCTACACAAAGAGAAAGAAATTCGCTCTGTGAAGTAAAAGCAGGACTCTTAAGTCGTCCCGAAGTATTCCTTACACTCAGGTGAGCACAGAGGTTGGTCCAGTTCTTCTCGACTACAGCATCAAGGACTCGGCATCCCTTCTAAGATGCTTTCAAATGTGTGACAGTCAACATTGCTCAGCTCCTCTTGGTCACAGAAAACTTGAGAGAATTCAGATTTGGCGGTACAATTTTAGGAAATTTGTTTTGTTTTGTTTTAAACCAAATTTAGAAATAATGGCAGCTGATTAGAAGAGAAAACTACAAGTGTTGCCAGGCATTGTGGCTCACAGCTGAGGTCCCAGAACTTAGGAAACTGAGGAAGAAGCCTGAGCCAGACTGTCGTCACAAGGATGGTCCAGAGGGGAGGGGAAACCATGCTCAGAAAATACTGTATGAATTTTCAATAAAGAGAGAGGGAGAAGGGGGGGCTGGGAGGGAGAGGGGGAGGGACAGAGAGAGAGAGACAGAGACAGAGACAGAGACAGAGAGAGGAAGAGAGAGAGAGAACCACAGTCTGAGGAAGAGTGACTCCAAGCCTCTAGGCAAAGCACCTCACAGCATCCATCCAGTGCATCCAGGCAGATCATTGGCATTTTCACATCCTAAGCCCTACGGCCCTCCCCTTTCTCTACTTACTCCTCAAAGGTTAACAAATATCCTTGCAAACATGGCCTTGATAGTGGAAGAGGTCGACTTGCTTTAATCTCAGCACAACATGCCACAGCTACACTTTCACGTGTTCAGAGGCTCTTGGGTGATTGCTACATGGGCTTCCTTAAATACAACACTCTCCTTGGAGACACAAATAATTAACACTGAACCTCTACTATGTCTGCCAATTTCTACTTAACTGTACACTCAACTTTTACTTAACAGCTGGGGACAGCTTTTATAGTTGGGTTATTTTCCAACCTCAGCTTACACATGAAAATGAGTTTTGCAAACCTGCGACATCTCTTTTAAAAGCATGAATAAGTCCAAACAGCTGAAGTGATGATTAGCCACCTATTTGGTAAATAATATGATGTCATTTTATTACAGTCACGATTTCCTAAAGAAATATCTGGTACCCAGATCCAAGTCTATATATACGAAAACAAATCAGAGTGGCCACTTCACAGTGGGAGCTCAGTGTGGTGCATTTGTCCCATGATGTTCTGGGGCAGGGAGGGAGGGCTGGTTACCAGGTCCCTTGAGGACATCAAAATCTGAGTGTGTTCATTGAATGTCATGTAAATTACACTGTTTAGGGAATGGCCGGCAAATGGCTGTCATGGGGCTAGAGTGATGGCTCAGTGCTTAAAAGCACTTGTAGCTCTTCCAAAGGACCGGGGTTTGGTTTTGTTTGAAAATAGATTTTTTTTTTCCATACCATATATTCTGGTCACAGTTTCCAGATCCTCCCCACCTCACCTTCCACCTAAATCCACACTCTTCCTTCCTCTCATTAGAAAACAAATGAGCAATAGCAAAAACCAAAAACTAAACAAAAACAAAAAACTAAACTAAACTAAATAGAACAAAACAAACAGGAAAAAAAAAGCCAAAGAAAAGGCACAAGAAACACATACGGATTCAGACATGTACAAATCCCTATCTGGCTTAGAATAGTGCAGGCCCTGTGCATCCTGCATCAGAGGGCCCAGATTTGAGTCCCAGGACCCCCATGGTAACTTATGACCATCTGTAATCTAGGGAATCCAATGCCCTCTTTTGATCTCTGAAGGCACAAGGGGTGTATATGGTGCACAGACAAATGTGCAGGCAAAGCACCCATGCACGTGAAAACAATTCAATCTTTTGAACAAGACAAAATTCAATCTTTTGTGTAAGCTTAAACATGGTAATATTTGCCCTGCAAGTCCTCAGAGACTCCTTGGTGAAACCGTGTTAAACACACTTACCTCATAGGGTCTACTCGGGAACTAAATCAGAGCGAACAGGTGATCACAGCTCATTCTGCAATTCTGATGTTATAGTTAAAGTAACATGTACTTATGATGTCTGGTTCCCTCTGTGCTAATTAGAACTCATTCGCTTGCATCTTAAATAAGGAATCCGTTGGAAGAACAGTGTGGCATTTTCTTTGTGGGTCGGAGCAGGGCGCAGGAGCCAGGGCAGCAGGGGTCCTTGCTGCTTTCTAACACCCTACCAGAAGATGACTCAGCAACCCCAGTCACGTCCCACAAGTTCAAGCTTTCAGATTCACAGCACATAGGTCTCAGGGGTTTAGCAAGCAGCAGCCAACCGAAAAGATGTGGGGAGAGGGTGTCCCCAGGGGAAACACTCATAGGCAGGGCTGCTTCCTAACTTCTGTCTCCTCTAGGTAAAACTGGAAATATTCAATTTAGCTTTTAAAACGTTAGGATCTGGGCATGGTGGTACAATTGTAATTACAGCATATAGACACGGAAGCAGGAGGAGCAGGAGCTCAAGGCCACCCTTGGCCACATAGTAAATTTGGCTGTATTGGGACCCTATATCAAACACACACACACACACACACACACACACACACACACACACACACACTGTAAAAAGTCAAGCCATCTCCCCAGCTTCCCAGGACTTCATAGTGTGGAGTCACACTCCTTTGATCCCAGCACTTGGGAGGCACAGGCGGATGGATCTCTGTGAGTTCAAAGTGAGAATGGACCCCCAAACTGTTTTAGCCAATGGGCAGCTCAGGCTTCATGTGGGTCCCCTAGTAAGGAGAGCGGCCAAGGGGGTGGTGGTGGAGGGGGGCTGCCGCGGACATGTATTCTGTTGCCTTCTTTTTCATACTTGCTCCCCCACCCCCAGGGGCTGCCTCGCCAGACCACAGAAGATGTGCTTAGTCCTGATGGGACTTGATGTGCTGAGGTGGGTTGGTGAGGGGGGAGGGTCTGTCCTTTTCTGAGGAGTAGGGAGGAGAGATAGGAGGAGGAGGGAGGGAGGGAGGGAGGGAGGGAGGGAGGGAGGGAGGGCTACGACCAGGATATAAAGTGAATAAATAAATTAATTTAATTTAAAAACAGAAGTGTATAAAGCCGGGTGTGGTGGCGCACGCCTTTAATCCCGGCACTTGGGAGGCAGAGGCAGGCGGATCGCTGTGAGTTCGAGGCCAGCCTGGTCTAGAAAGTGAGTCCAGGACAGTCAAGGCTACACAGAGAGACTCTGTCTCAAAAAAAAAAAAAAGAAAGAAAGAAAGAAAGAAAAAGAGAAGTGTATAAATCTGAATACAAACAAAGAAAAAACAAAGTTAGCCTGGTCTACAAAGCAAGTTCAAGGGTAGCCAGGGCTACATAGTGGAACCCTGTCTGTCTCAATAGAGAGAGGCAGGGGTATGGGGTGGGGGTGGGCCTGGACACATCACCTTATGGAGAGCCACAATTTCTAAACATTAATTTTTAAAAAATTAATATCATAAATTTCTTTTATAAAGCCTTTTATAACCTTCCAGAAAGTAGTACAGGCACAATCATTGGAGAATAAGAGGGAATTTTTCTAGTAAATTCCTCTCTCTCTCTCTCTGCAAATGTTTTAATGTTTTATATATTTTTCTGTAAGAATTTCTAGTAGGAGCTTGGGATGTACAAGAACTGTGAGACTGGTCTAAAAGAAAAGGATGCTACTCTAGTGGTATGAAGTGTAAAATTTATAAACTGTTTACTCCTGGAATTTTTCACTTAACACTTTTGGGCCATAATTGACAACAGGTAACTCAAGCTGGAAAGGGCAATCTTATACAGGGGCTGTACTGACAGCCTCAGATTCTAAGCTTCATTTGGGACAGCCATTACCTCAGAATGCAGACACTGACCAACCAAGACTTTGATTCAGAATGTTCTTTATAACTGAAAGAATAGGAAAGAACTAAGACCCGCTCTCTTGTGATATTTGGTCTACAGACAGACGATTCTGTAGAGATTATATCCAATGGGAAATCCCATTTCACAGAATAATGAGGTTCCTCCCTCACCCTGAATCCTCTTTCTTGTTCTCCCAGATCATTTCTTGAGCTACATCACCTAAGGAGAGTGGACAGGGAATTCGAACATTATGTGACACAGTTTGTGATGTGTGGTAGTTTGAATTAAAATGTCCCCCGTAGGCTCAGGCATCTGAACATTTGGTCCCCAGTTGATGGCACTGTTTGGGTATGTTTAGGAGGTGAGGCCTCACTGGAGGTACAAACATCAGACACACACACACACACACACACACACACACACACACACACACACACACGACAGGCCACCAATGACAAGCTACAGACAGATGAAGGAGACAGGGAGAGAAGTGGAGGATCTAAATTAGGGCTTGCTTTTAGTCTATTTATTCTAAATAGAAGTCTCTCTTTTTTTTTTTTCATTACTTAATATAAGATCAAAGCAGAAAAAGAAAGTATTTATCAATAAATTTTTTTTACATATTTTATCACAATTTTACAGAAACACAAGGTTTTACATCAGATATTAAATGTTTTTGTTCAAATTGGAAACGTATCTCACAAGTAGCCACAGCATATGTGAAAAGAGGAGGAAATAAGGAACAAACTTGCTTTACTTTCTAATGCTATATTCTATATTTTCTCTCTGTTTTGTTTTCACTAAACAAGGTTTCCTGGCCTTGCTGTCCTGTGTAACCTTGGCTGTCCTGGCCTTGCTTTGTAGACCAGACTGGCTTCGAACTGACAGAGATCCATCTGTCTCTGTATCCCTTAGTGCTGGGATTACACACGTGCGCCGCCATGTCCAGCTTAGTTTTCTCTTTGTAAAACAAGCATGTGTTCATTGTGTGATTGAAATACGTATTGATGCCATACAGCTGCAGAGGTAGCAAATCCATTAGCGTCACTTCACTGGGATTTACCATCACTGGGTAGTAACTCTGATAGGACCATTGTCATTTTGTGACTTGTCATTAGGCAAGAGCAAGTATAAAATGACAATGCTGTGTTTAATTCCCTCTTCCCTTTATTTCCCTACAATGTAAAATCCTAGGGGATAAAATTTGCTTTATTCCTTTTGTGTACAGCTACTGTTGGGTGCTTTGTCCCTTCTGTAATTCTACACTGACAATTTAAAAACCATGTGCTTTTTCCTCTAAGCATTTCAAAATTCTGTGTAGCCTTCATGTCTTCTGCCTTGTAACACTTCCCCATGGTATATTACAATGTGCTACATTAAGTACTTTTTCTCACATTAGCAGATTCAAGATGGAAAATGAGTCATATATACTCTCTGAACCAGCCAGACTCCAGGCAGTTGTATAATTTAGAATAATTATGGAATTAAGTACACTTTTTGTTTTTCATTTGTTCTTGTTTTGGAATAAAGCCTTATGTAGCCCAAGCTGGCCTTAAAGACACTGTGTAGCAGAGGCTGGCCTTGAACTACTGATCTTCACGAGTGTTGGAGTTACACTTGGTATGCACCACCATGTCTGGAACTCCCTATAGTCTCACAATCTTTCCCTTTCATTCCATTTTTCCTTCCTAAGCAAGGCAATTGACTAATATTTGTGAAAAAAAAAAAATCAAAGAAAAAATCGTCTAACCTGGTATATTTACTCTGGCTTATAGCTAGACGATGTTAAAATTTTTCTTTTTAAGCAAGTCATTCAGTTTCTCCAAGCTGTGGTCTTGTGACTCATAAAGTCAGAATCAACTTGCCTCAACTGGCTAGAACTCTCAAGGAATTGGAGGGGGAAACCTTGGTTAATTACAAGGCATTGGTGAGCATGGTGGCTCATCACTGTAAGCAGAGCACTTGGGAGGTAGATGCAGGAGGAGCAGGAGTTTCAGGCCAGCCTAGGCTATACAAACGCAGACTGAGCTACATAAAAGCCTGTTTAAAACAAACAAACAACTACAAATCATCATCAAAACACCACCACCATTAATATAATAGATGTTCTTCCCTCATGATCGCCTCTCTTGATAGCAATGACAAAGAGGAAAACAGTCATTGCCATGAAATCACTAATAAACAGAATCAATTATGACCAAAACAGAATTCTAACTTATATGTATATGAAGCTACTGCAGCTATTTTTCTATATGGCCTCAACAAACCAGTTCACCTTTCCCCACTCTATTTGGTCAAGTATTTAATTTCATCTAAAGAGCTCTTTAGGGCACATGCAAATGGGACTAATGCCTAACTTTCAATAAAGATTCAGATACATAGCCTCCTGTAGGGAATACTATTCAATGCTCAACAGTTTCCTGTCCAGAGTCTGCAGTGAAGATAGACAGGCCCACCCCTGAGCTAGTCCTGGGTTAGTGAGCCACAGGTGTGCTTTGTAAAGATTTGCTTTGGGGTGCCAGGTCTTAAGACACAGACAACCAGAGCATCCATCTTGGCATCTGAAGGCCTGTATGCAAGAAGCAGAGGAACCCAGTGCCTGGTGAGTAATTCACTCCGCAATGCCCCCAACCTTGTCTAGAAAGATGTCAGGCCCCAAAGACCAGGAACTAAAAGAAGTAGTCAAGGACAGAGCATATAGAAATCCAGAAGGACACTGAAGAGCTGTGTGACCTGGTGCACGCCATCATCTACAGAAGAGGAACACGGCACCTGCTTCGTTAGTTGGCATGGCACTGAAGACGAGCAGGTATGTGAAGTGCTCAGCACTCAATGTCATGCCATCAATTGTTATAATTATTATTGTAAATTTCTCAGGTAAAAGTAGTGTGAACCCTGTTGTGAGGTGAACGACAATGGCTTCCATAGGCTCACATGTTTGCAAGTTTAGTCCTCAGCTGATGAACTGTTTGGGAAGGATTAGGAGGCGTGGCCTTGTTGTAAGGGGGTGTGTCACTGGGGGTGGGCTTTGTGGTTTCAAAAACTCAAGCCAGGCCCAGTGTCTCATCCTTCCTGCTGCCTGTGGACCAGGATGTACTTTTTCAGTGCTATGCCTGTCTGTTTCCAGCCATGGTGACAATGGGCGAACCCTCTAAATCTGTAAGCAAGGCCCCAAATAAATGTCTTCTTTTATAAGAGTTGCCTTAGTCATGGTGTCTCTTCATGAAACTAGAGCAACAATTAAAACAAACCCAAAACATAATTATAGACTAGTCCAATGACAGCCTTAAAAAGATTCTTGAGGCATTGGGATCAAAACCAGAGTGCTGTGCAGAGTGTTCTACCTCGGAGCTGCACCCCAGCACTTGGGAGGCTGAGAAAGGAAAGTCACTGCAAATTGAAGACCAACTTTGGTTTGCCTAGCAAGTTAGTTATAGGTCAGTGGGGGTTCTACAGTTGGACTCTCAAAACAAACAAAACCAGAAGGAAGAGCTAGCACATGAAGGCACACAACTTTAGTCCCAGCCCTTGGGAGGCTGAGACAGGCAGACCCCGTTTAAGACTGAATGTTTCCAAGTTCTTTAATTCTCTGTACATTGTTTAGTTGAGGATCTCTGTTCTCTGATGATGGCTAAGCAAGGCACTGATCTATGAGTATAGCAGGATTTTCAACCAATGCTGTTCATAGGCTACAATGTAATCCATACTTTGAGTGGTACTGGCTTAGTTGTATAAAGCAATTGACGTTGGCTTTTTCTCCACTGCCCATGGCTAAGGGTTAAGGGCACTGATCTGTAGGCACAGAGATCAGTTGGGTTCAAGCGGAAAAGCAAACTGCTGCATGTGTGTGACATTCATTGAAGACAATATCAAGTTTTATTATGGATATTTGATGTGGTGCAACTGTGAGAGCAGCCTAAAGAGCCTCTCTAAGGTTGCTGCCCTGTCTGGTGTTGGAGCTGAGGTCCACAGGGCAGGCAGGCAGACATGGAAGGATGGATGCAAATTGGATAAAGAGGAAACACGATGAGACAGCACTCACTGCCTGGGACCTGGGAGGGGGGTAGTTTTGTGGAATATGACTATCTAGGTAGCTTACAGGTTGAACTTGAGGTCTGAGAAGCCCAGAATGGCAGCATGGCTGGGTTCTAGTGAGAGGGCTCTTTTTGGGGGTTCCAGCTATGTGCTCACATGGCAGAGAGGAAGGGAGCAAGCACCCCCTTGTCTCTTCCTGTAAGGGCACTAACCAGTCAGGAAGACTCTATACTTGTGACATAGTTATTTCTCAAAGGCCTCATCTTCAAGTAGCACACTGGGGATTAGGGTCTCAATATTTACATTTTAGACGAAGCCAAACCTTCTGTCTGTATAACATAACCATAGATGGGAAGGAACTTTTCCCAGGGCCCTGTTCTTAAAGATTTAGGCATGGTTCTGGACTCTGTAATCATGGTTAAATGGGATGAGGATGTGAGGGCCTTGAATGCAAGTTAATCTTTTTTATTTGGTTTGGTTGCTTGAAAAAAGGTCTCACAGAACCTAAGGCTGACCTGGAACTTGTGTAAGCAAGGATTTAAAGGTATTTGTCTTGTCTTTGTTTGGGTTGCTGAGGATTGAACCTGTGGCTAAGTATTCCGAGCACTGATCCAATCCTCCCACTTAGCTGCATTCTTGGCCCCATGTGTTTCACACTGGATGGATAGGAATCACGGAGCAGACTCTTGCAGGCAGTTGTAAATACAATTCTGCGATACAGGCAGATTTTGCAACATAGAGCATTGTTGATATAGGGACATGCCATGGAGCCGTACAAAAGTACGCTCACAGAAATAAGTTAGGGAACATCACCATGGCTAGGGACACCAATCAACGCCAACCCCTGTTGTGATGTTATTACTACAGCCTTGAAAAATGCTATTTTGGAGAGAAATGAGCAATGTGTACACCTCGTCTCTCTGTATTATTTCTTACAACTGGTCTGTGAATCTATAATAGGCTCAATAAATATGCCAACTGAAAGAAAACACTTGGCTCCCAGTGACCTGACTGCTGTTGGCATCAGACTGGAGGCTACAGTCTCTGCCCTATACCATGTCCAGTCAGCCAATTAAAGGAGCCAATTAAAAGAGCCAAATTTAAAGTGGGAAGCAGAAAAATGCGGCTACATGGGGAAGAAGGACAAGGAGGTCTACGGGACACCCCTCCCCCTCCAGTCCATCTTCAGAATCCTCAAGTGAGACCAAGGTAGCCAAGGATATGCAGGTTTAAGCAATCTTAGGGGCAGTGTGGTGCTGCCCCACTGAGCACCATTATCTGCCCTTCAGTGTCAGCCTGTAAGATGGTCTGACAAGGTGTTACAGCCCTGTGACATCTCCCCCTAGGAGACAAAATGCCCCTGTGGCTGGTGCCTTTTCCTTCTCCCAGCATGAAATTGCATGGAAATCTCCCTTTCTTTTTTCTTTTCTTTCTTTCTTTCTTTCTTTCTTTCTTTCTTTCTTTC
>OU015753.1:82135655-82185792 GCA_907169655.1 Acomys percivali
ACACACACACACACACACACACACACACACACACACACACACACACACACACACACACAAATAAATACATACACAAATAAGGTGTAGAGGAATGACTGTGACTGGTGCTGTCCTTGCATAGGACCAGAATTTAGTTCCCACACCCATCCCATGTGTGGCTGGCAACCATCCCTAACTCTTTCTCCTTTGGACCTCCCAGATACCAGAATTGAACCATAGCATCCTTTACTCTTTATATGGTCTTCAGCTTGGGTGCTCACTTACAACAGAAAACGGACAAGGCCAGGCTTCAAGGCTTTCCTGTCACTCTAGTTGTTTCCTTAACTCCCATGATGCTGTCAATCATATAATACACACAGATGGAAGAGGTCGAGAAGAGGACCAAGCCAAGCTAGGAGACTTGGAAACTGCGAGAAGCTGTCCCTGGTTTTGTGCCCCAGCCCTTTGAAGTTCCTGGACCAAAGGTCACATCATACCCATTAACACCCCAGGGATCTGCTCTTAATGCTTCAAATCTATCAATTAGAATGGCCAACAATATTTATTTTTTTTCAGCACAATAGAGGCAGTAGTGTTACTGCTTACATGGGAGAATGGTGCCTTGAATTTAGTGTGTTTACAAAGCTTCCAGCATATGCTTGTATCTTATTTTCATTCTTATTAACTATTCAGTCTACACACTTTAGATTTCAAATCCAGAACTGAGTACTTTAAAATACAAAACAAAAAAATGGCACACATGACCTCTGGCCTCACATAACATCCATCCAATCTAATTGAATCCCTAAGTACAAATCCTGGAGAAGCCATAACTCTGTATACTATAGTGGTGATGAAGATGCAGCGTCCAGGCTTAGGGAGAGACGTGCTAAGGAATGTGGAGACAGACTTCCAGTAGAGAGAGATGCACACACAGAAGGAAACTAGGATAGGAAAATCTAGGCACTATCCAATTGCAAGCTGCTTTTTCTTGCATCTTGTTTGCTCTGTTTTACCATAGTGGATTAGGTGTTTCCTTCTAGGATTAACTGCGGGCTTCTTCCCAAGTCTCATTTATGATTTCTGTGCTCCATGAAAGACAAAAGAGAAAATAGCAACATAGTTAATTGAAAGCACGGGGCGCATTATGAGTGGATTTGCACCCTGCCTCTACTACTGATGAGTTCTGTGTGAGTGACTTATTTGACCTTCCCAGGCTTCGGTTCCCTTATCTAGTTTATAAGATGACATCTGGGTAAAGCCTGTGAATGGCAATGCTACATAGCAACCATATGAGTCACGCATACAGAAAGCAGTAACAAATAAGTTACATTTCCATCCAGTGACCAACGTTGAGCTGCCGTACTGTACATTATTGTACAGGCATTAGGAGGATAACTTTCACCTGGAGAGACAGACGGCTCAGCGGTTAAGAGTGCTTGCTACTTGTGCACAGAAGTCCAGGTTTGTTTTGTTTGTTTGCTTTTCCCCCCCAGAACCCACGCTGGTCTCTGGGAGCACATGCTCGCCTGTACAAGGATGCACATGAATGCACATAATTTAAGTAAATACATAGAACAGAATAGCTTTAAAACTTTTTTCAAAGATTCATTTTTTTAAAAAAATTATTTATACAGTATTCTGCCCAGATGTGTGCCTGCATGCCAGAAGAGGGCACCAGATCCCATTATAGATGGTTGTGAGCCAACATGTGGTTGCTCAGGACCTTTGGAAGAACAGACAGGGCTCTTAACCTCTGAATCATTTCTCCAGCCCTAGTCTTAAAACCTAAGACTAGACTCTATTTTTTTTTTTTTTTTAAGCAAAAGGAGACTGAACTAAGGGGCAGAGAAGACATCTATGTACCAGGTTAGTTGCAGTTTTACTATGAACACAATACTGACCCAAACAGACAAAAGTCAGGATAGCCCTGGCTATCCTAGAACTTGCTGTGTAGACCAGGTTGGCCCTAAACTCAGAGATGTGCCTGCCTCCTGAATGCTGGGACTACAGGCGCATGCTGCTACACCAAATTATCCCAATATCCTTAGATTTGAAGTCCCACTGATTTTATGAAGATTAAATCTCTTAATAAATTTCTCTCTCTGTAAAGACAAATGCTTGTTTCTTTAGGAGATAATGTGTAGTTTATTTGGAATTTTATCCAACAGTTTGCTTATTTTCCATGTAGAAGTCTAAATAGGCTGAGGACATATCATACTTTTATATCCTAACACGAAAGCAGTATGACTATGTCATCACATTAGTTGTGTTTCTATTGCTGAGATAAACACCATAGCTCAAGGCAACTGGGAAGAGAACAGTTTATTTGACTTATGTTTCCACATCACTGTGCATCCTGAAGATAAGTCAGGGCAGAAACTCAGAGGTTCTGGAGGCAGAGACCTAGGGGTAGGAACTGAAACAGAACCCCAGGGGAGTGCTGCTTACTGGCTTGCTCCTCTGGGCTTGCTCAGCCTGCTTTCTTATGGCATCCAGGATCACCCAGGGCCACTCATAGTGGACTGGCTCTCCCATATCAATCATTAACCAATACAATGCCCCACAACAGCTGGAGAGATGACTCAGTGGTTAAAAGGATCTGCTGCTGTTACAGAAGACCTGAGCTCTGCTTCCCAGCATCCACATAGTGGCTGACAACCATCCTAAACTCCAGCTCCAAAGGAGTTACCTTTACAAGGTGGGGAGGGGAGCAGAGACAGTCAGAGGAAGGAGGGAAGGAAGGAAGGATGAAAGAAGAAATGCCCTAATTGAGGTTCCTTCCTCCCAGATTATGCTAGCCTGTGTCAAATTGCCACACACACACACACACACACACACACACACAAAAAAAAAAAAAAAAAAAGTCATCGTGTGATGACCACTGCATTGCATATTTCTTATAGAGTCCAAGCATCCGTTTCCAACCATGGGGAAGTCAACTAGCTTCAAAGCTTGGAAAGATGGGGTTTTATTTTCAGTGTAAAAGCCATTCCTCTACAGAAAGATAGACTGGCTTCTTTGGGTCCTTGTCCTAGAGGCCACTGGCTGTGTTTATGCCTCTGCTGCTTAAGCGATTGATGACGTAAGGGTAATTTCCACACATCTCACAGTAAGGGGACATAGCAGAAACAGCTTTCAGTCCTGGTTGGCGTATGTGGAGGACGGGCTGTGTGTGATGGGTTATTATTAATTAAAACAAAGAGTACTAAGTTCAATGACTGCTGATATTCAAAATTCTTAGGGTGTACATAAGCTCGACTTTGAAATTTGGCTCCTTCATTGAGCACCTGAACTAGGACTCTGCAGTATCAGTTTGAGTGTGTTTTGGAATGTTATCACTTAAGGGATTGGTTACTCCTGAGTGCTTGTCAGCTGTGGCCCACAACTCCTCCTTGCCTCTCACAGCCAGAGCTCGTGCTGGGCTGCTGTGTCACCCCTCCAGTCTTCTCTGCAATCACACGCAGAGAAAGATTTATTTATTTATTATTATGTATATAGTGCTCTACCTGCATGCACACCTGCAGGCCAGAAGAGTGCATCAGATCACATTATAGATGGTTATGAGCCACTATGTGGTTGCCGGGAATTGAACTCAGGACCTCTGGAAGAGCAGTCAGTGCTCTTAACCACTGAGCCATCCCTCCAGCCCGAGAATAATTCTTTTGTGTAAACTCTCCTCTGTTATAATATTTCCTGTTGGGACCAGGACTCTCACTATCACTTTCTACCCTCACTAGAAACCAAACTACTTCCCGGCATGCTTTGCTTCCAGCTTTGAGTGCTGTGGCTGTTTGAATGCCTAATGTCCCTCATAGGCTCTTGTATTTGAACACTTGGACCACAGTTGGTAGCCTGTGGAACCTTGAGGGGGGTGGAACCTTGCTGCGGGAAGTATGCCACTGGGGCTCTGAGTGCTTTCAGCCTTGCCTCAATGCCTGTTCTCTGCTTCCTGTGTCTGGATGAAAATGTCATCAACCTGCTTTCTGTTCCTTCAGCCATGCTTTTCCTAACTCTTGCCATGCCCTCTCCACCATGACAGATTCCATCCTACTGAAAGCATAAGCCAAGTAAACCCTGTTTTTTTTTCTAACTTGCAGGGTATTTATCACAGCAAAAGAGAAATAACTTATACAAGTATTATCTTTGTGCTGGTCAATTTATTAGTTTTTTTCCCAAAATATTTGTTCTCCATCCTGTTTATCTACTTCTTTGGCTACTAACGAGGCTGATTTTTTTTTTCATGTTTACTCATAGTTTTATTCTCTTTTTTTGAGACTCACTCATGGCCCCTGTCTATTTCTCTATCTTGATGTTTCTCTCTAGTTTTTTTTTTTTTTAAGATTTATTTACTTATTATGTATATAGTGTTCTGCCTGCTTGTACCCCCGCAGGCCAGAAGAGGGCATCAGATCACATTATAGATGTTTGTGAGCCACCATGTAGTTGCTGGGACTTGAACTCAGGACATCTGGAAGGGCAGCCAGTGCTCTTAACCACTGAGCCATCTCTCCAGCCCTTTTCTCTAGCTTTGAAGGGTGACTTCCTGCATATTTACTGTTTAGACAAGGGAACAATTATCTCCTTGAGTTGACTTAAGCAAGAAGAGAATTTACCCTAAGGACACAAGAGTGTCTCTCAGGGGAACTAAACAGAAGGATTCAAGGAAGCCTCAGGAACAGTAGACTCAGAGGCTGGGGAGTGATATGGAAGGTAGAAAATTCTCAGCTGTATTTTGCACATAAGCATCACCTGGCTTAGGACCTGAAACCATTGTTACTGTTCCGGAGTAGGCAGCGGTCACCACCCACAGCTCCAAGTGCAGCTGGGAAAGCTGGGAATCCCAGACTTGAGTCTAAGTTCCAAGTGCAATGCTGAGATGGCCAGTCACTGCACTATGTAGAGAAGATGCTGGACCATGTAGATAAAACGAGGGGCATTTCCTGAAAAACGAGGTGGCACGCAGAGACCAACCACAAAGTGGTTCTCTCAAGTTTCCCAGCTGAGAACCTCACTATGTGAAAATAATAATAATTTTAATGCTGTGCCCGTGAAAGATTGTTGTCTAGTGTCTAATAGGGTTAAGAAAATCGATGCAAATATTAAGACATTTTCTCCTAGCTCGATGTGAAGGGTATGCTCAGGCCATGTAATTTCTAAACGAGATTTGCCTTTGAAGTTTTCTCATAGCTGCAGGCTTAACAATTACTGTTGGTTACAGTGTTTAGACACTGGCCGACATTCCCGCTCCACTAACGAAATGGCAGCGCAATCTCACTAAATAGAATAAACTAATTAAATGCGTCTCCATATACAAGCCATGCTACAAGCTGATAGCAGAGAAGCTTAAGCAACAGCTACACATAGCAAGGTTGTGTTGCCTCAGGGCAAAACCTTACAACATCCCCAACCCAAATGTTTTGCAGAGATTAATATTTCATACAAGTAAAAATGTCCAAAACAAACCTATCCACTCAAAATACTTACCCTACTGTGAACAACTTCGAGCCTTTTCTTGGCCAGCAAGAGAGAGAGAGAGAGAGAGAGAGAGAGTGAGGGGTGGCCAGAGAGAAATGAGTCTCTAAATTTCAGTGATTTTCAACTCATTTTTTGGATGGACATCAGAGGTCTATCTAAGGACCTCAGAGAGCATGAGAAATGAAAGGAATCTTAAGAATTAAGGACCCCAGTTCAGATCCTGCTACTCAAGCCAAACTCTTGGCCTTTCACCATTCCACCCCTATCCTCCGAGCCTTTGTTCTAATGGCCCAAATGCTCATAAGCCTCATTCACTGTATTGGATCGTTGTGACTCACCCAGGCCCTGTTTGAGCTGTATCCCAGGTCATGAATCCCTGATGTGTTTTTAACTTGCTTCCTGTTCTGGTAAGCTGGTACTTCTTTACCAGTGCTTTAGCCATGTTCCGGCTCTGCCCCTTTCTTCCCTTCGCCTAGACAGCTTAGCCACGCTCACATGAAGCTGCCACCTCCAATGGTACCCAAGGGCTGGCCTACTCTGTCTGGTGGTGACTATCAACATGCTGCCTGTCTGCTCCCAGTTTACCCCACTTGATTGCTTTGTCTAAGTGGATCTGAGTCTTTAAGTACATTTCCTCTGCTGAATAGCTTGAAAGTTCTGCTGTTGGGGAGACACTTGAGAGACAATTGGTTTTGCTTAGCAGGCTCTTCAAGGACATACATTGGTGGCTTCTCCAGCACCTGCTCCTGCCATGCTAATGGTATCTACAGCTTCTCCCTGGGTTCTTTTAGTGACACAGACCCTGTCATATGAGATGCAATGAAGAGTCAAAAGAGGTACAAATAGTCTCTTAAACTGAACTGAACTCTGCCTGCCCCTTCCTCCCGGTCACGAGAGAGGTTTCTTTGGTTAGATGCGACTTTTTCAAGTGGATTAATTTTTCACATGATACTCTATCAGCTATTTGGATGTAAATATCTTAAACTGGGGGCAGGGTGTAGTTCAGTGGATAGGGAGCTTGTCCAGCATGCACAAAGCCCTGGGTTTGATGTCCAATGCCGTACAAATGTGGTATGATATTATATGAATGAGATCCCAGCACTCAAGAGGTGGAGGTAGACCAGCCTGGATTATATGAGACCCTATCTAAAATAAAAAGAATAGACTAGAACAGAATAGAAAATAGAATTTTTTAAATCTCACTTTTTATTTTGTTTCTTTTACAAAACTGCTAGAAAAATATCCTGCTCCTCAGTTATCTCCTAAATGACTCTTGAACATTTTGTTTGGTTTGGTTTAGGTTGGTTGGTTTGGTTTTTGTTTGTTTGGTTGGTTGGTTGGTTTTTTGTTTTTTGTTTTTGCTTTTGTTTTTGTTGTTATTGTTTGTCTTGTGGTTTTTGATTTTGTTTTTTCAAGACAGGGTTTGTCTGTATAGCCTTGCCTGTCCTGGACTCACTTTGTAGACCAGCCTTGCCTCATCGCCTGCCTCTGCCTCCCTGAGTGCTGGGATTAGAGACCTGTACCACCACATCTGTCAGACTCCTGAACATCTTATTCGCCATCTGTGACTGTTAGTGTTAACTGTTCACTTAGCAGCTCTAGAATCACAGGGGCGGGATTGGTTAGCCTCTAAGAATGCCTTGAGAAATTAGGTTAACTGATGTGAGGCTCATCTTATCCATTGGTGGGGTCTTTCTTCCTTAAATTGCTTCTGTCAGGGACTTTTACCACAGCAATGGGGAAAATAGCCAAGACACCATGTCCACCAGTGACTTGTTAATGTCCTTTTGGTAAGTACTGCCTCAATAACAAGACATAACACCCTCAGTGACAATCCTGCTGGGAGGTAATGAGAGTGCACTTCTCTTCCCTCGGGGAGAGAGCCCTGTGAGATGGGTGCTCTAGGACCTCACATTTGTGGTGGCTTGCAGGTGAGCTGAAATCCCCAGAGCCTTTCTATAGAGCAATGGGTGAGAACTGGCCCAGCGGATCCTCTGTCCCACTGAGAGAGGCTGTCTTTTGTAGAACTGCTGGATTGGGTTCTTTCTACTAACCTCAGACCAGTGGTCTGTCCAGGCTTATTCAGCCAGATCAGCCTGCTACAGTGAGGGGTGTGAGGAGGGAGCCTTCAGCTTCTCAGAATGCATAATGATCATTTCTATCATGATGCTGCCAGCTAGGAACAGTTATGTCTGGTCCAGAATAGTATATGTTTCTGTTAAAACATATACGCATATATTACATAATGCTAGCTCTTTAGGACAAGGCTTTCACGGAGGCCCTGTTAATATTTTAGCAACTATTATGGAGTATTGAAGTCCAAGGACACACAAGTTTCTACAGCGGAGCTGCCAACTTGTTAGGTAAACAATTATACTAAAGCATCACAAAAAGAAACAAAAAGCCCTTCTGTCACCTACAGATTACCCTTCTAATACTGATCAATAGCCACATCCAAGCTTGACAGGTCAGACTCAAAAAAATCATGTTGATAAGCAAACAACGTGATTGAGCCAGTGTGGTAAGGAAACACACAAAGTCAAGTTAATGCGTCTCTGTCTGTACATCCCCTAACCACAGGAGATGAGTCTCAGTTTTCTCTCTTTTATTCTAAGGCATGGCACCTTTATCCTAAGTAGCTGATTTCCTATTTGGGTAGCCATAGTCACACAAGCTAATAAACTGTCATTAAATGTATATACTAGCAACCTTAGACGTTTCTCTAGCATTGCCTATTGCTCATGCAGCTGCTAATCATAGTTCTTGTACAGGAAATCTTTCTGAAAACTGCACTCTGGACATTTTTCCTCAGCTGTCTTTCTCCTTATTATGTGGCCTCTCATAAATATGAGTTCCAGTCTCAAGGGCTGACAGGACTATTAGAATGCGTTTCTCTCTCTCTTTTCCTTGGCTTAGAGCATCCTGGGAAGACTTCTCCTTTTCCTATTATGTTTCTGCCTGGAGGGCTGAGTATAATGAACCCAGCAAGGTGTCAAATGATGCTGTTCCAGGCAAATTAAAAACGCTGACTCCCCACAATTCACTTTTTCAGAAAGAAATCATGTTTCCTTGTTACTGTTTGCTACAGAGGAATCCCTGGGGTGCCTTGGCAATTGAGTGAGTACCCACCAAAACAAGGTTACCTTGTTTCTGGTCAACAGAATTGTGGGAAAGATAGCTAAAGTTCCACTCTACTCTGTTCCTCCTTCCACTATGGTGATCAGATTTAGCTGGAATGCTTCTCCTGGTCAGGACTACTTCACTTAGCCCTTTTTACTAAGCGCGGCCATGTGCCACAGTCAATGAAATATTCAATGGAATATGAGCTCAAGTGACAAGTAACACCCCAAGGCCTGGCCCACATTACCTTGCAAATCTAAAGCCCTGTGTGTATTTGACTTTGAAAGATGCTTGTGGTTGACAGAGCAATAGGTCACGGTGGGCTCCTAAGCAATTCCTGAAGGTGAGGGGCACAGCTATTGCTTGATCCATTTTTAAAGCTCAGAACCATTTCACAAGTGGGGAAAGCCTGGCATTAAGAACACATATGTTTCTCAAGGCTCTGGGCTCCATGACACCAGTAAATAAAAACAAATGCCACAGATAACACATGATTTAGTTCTTTTTAAAATTGTTGAAGCTTGGTTTTTGTTGTTATTGTTGTTTTGTGCCAGGGCGTAGTGGATTGAATAAGAATGGAACCCATAGCCTCATATATTTGAATGCTTAGTCATCAGGGAATGGCACTCTTGAAAAGAATTAGAAGGATTGGGAGGTGTGGCCTTGTTGAAGGAAGTGTGTCACTCAAAGATGGGCTTTGAGGTTTCAAAAGTCCATACCAGGCCCAGTCTGTCTCCGTCTGTCCATCTTTCCATTTCTTTACCTTACCCCCTCTCTCCTTTTGCTCTCTCCTCTCCTCTCCTCCCCTCTCCTCTCCTCTCCTCTCCTCTCCTCTCCTCCCCTCTCCTCTCCTCCCCTCTCCTCTCCTCTCCTCTCCTCCCTTCTCCTCTCCTCCCCTCTCCTCTCCTCTCCTCCCCTCTCCTCTCCTCCCCTTTCCTGTCCTCCCCTCTCCTCCCCTCCCCTCCATTTCCCTCTCCTCTCCTTCCCTCCCTTCTCCCCTCCCCTTTCCCCAAGACACTCCACTTTCTCTACCAGAAAATAACTTTTTATTAGACACATGTTCAACACCAAGGAACAGCACCAGAGAGTGTTTCCCAACTGCCTGAGAGATTGAGCTGAAGAGCATCCTTAAACGTAGCAAAGATACGGGCAAGGATGTTTACAGCAATCACAGCCACCTTCCCGCAAATGAAGGGTTGCACTTGTACCAACCACAAATGCTGTGCTGGGCCATCAGCAGGCAGTGTACCCCCTCTGACTTGAGTGAAAACTTTTCCTAGAGTTTCCCCCAAAGTTTTGGGATGGCAAGCTATTCAAAACAGTACCAGTTGGGAAAGTGCCTTTTGGTGTGGAGTTGTTTGGAGGCAGCAATGACTGTGTTGCATCATTCTTAATACTCTAATACTCTGTAACACCCAAAGCAGCCAGGCTGGACATGAAGGCAGCCATGCCAGGTGTGTGGCTGAGAGATAGTCTTTCACTTAGAGCATCCCAGCTACCAGGAATGGGCTTACCAGCCATCCACTACAGAGTCAAAGTCCCTGGCCCTCAGGTCGCTGGCTACCTCAAAGGGTCAGTAAACATTCAGAGTGGTGCTTACGATCAAGTCCCATTATCAACAGTACTTGACCAGTTTAACAGTGCTTCACTCTTAACCAGACACACTTGGTAGAAGTTGTATTGTTTTATCTGTCTCCTCCATGATCTAATAATCACAATGAAAAGAAATCTATGGGAGTGAACACCCATAGCAGTGCACTACCTTTCAATGCCACCTTTTTGTCCATCATATCATGTTTTCCCAAAGAATTAGAACTTATCACATGACAGTTGTTTTCTTGACTCCAGACAGGAGCTCACCCTGCAACTTTCATCACAATCATCTTTCTCTTGTTTTAGTTTCATACCTTTTGGACGCTGCAGCCTAAACAGAAAATAATTGAAATTTATACTCACTTTCACACTCATCACCTTGTTCCATATTACTTGTTCCTGTCATTCTAGTTCCATGGGCAGTAACCATGATGTCATGATGCCTCCTTTGTGTACTCACTCACCTCATCCTGCTACATATAGACTGAGTTGCCCCACAACTCACAAAGGAGAAATGCCCCACATCCAGAACAGAACGGAAGTTCTGTTACTTAAGGGCCTGTACATGCCGTCCTGCAAAAACCATATTCCTTTCTTTAGGTTTTCTCTATCTTATATTTTGCACGAGAGTTCTATTTTATGAGCAAATATGTTAAAGTAAAATTTAAAGTGGTTTCTAAATTACTTAAGTTTTAATGATTAAACTTACAGTCCTGGGCTGGCAAGATGGCTTAGTAGGTAAGGGTGCCTCTTACTAAGCCTGAGGACCCGAGTTCAGTCCCGAGTTCAATAGTTCAATCCTCAGGACCACATGATGAAAGGAGAAAATTACTGAAAGATGATCCCGCGCACACACACAATAAGTGAATATAATTAAAAGAGAAAATTCAGTCAAGACAAGGACGGTGATATATGCCTTCAATCCCAGAACTCTGGAGGCAGAGGAGGAGGAGCCTGAAGCCAGCCTGCTCTACAGAGTGAGTCCCAGGCCAGTGAAGGCTACATAGCAAGACCTTGTCTGAAAACAACTACAGCCAACAACAGCAAAAATAAGACGAAACAACCTAGAGTCCTAGCCCTAATGATTTTTGGTGGTCACAAAGCAACACTTCGTAAGTTTATAACAGCATGCTCTCATAGTCAGGGAACCTTCTAAGAAAAGTTTCTTGTCTGTGGAGAAGAGGGTTGCTCCCCCGGCATGAAAACAATCACCCTAAGAGAAATGTCACATGGGGTGGGGATGTAGCCCAGCCAATTGAGTGGGCTAGCATGCACAAGGCCTTGGGCTCAGTCCCCGGCAGCACAGGCCTATAGTCCCAGCATTCTGGAGGGACAGGCAGGAGGATCTGAAATTGAAGGTCACACTCAAGTGGGGTAGTGGGAGGGATAAGCAGCAACTATGTGGTGACATATGTGGTATGTGAGCATGTGGTAACATAATTCAAGACCAGCCTGGGACATAGAATACCCTGTCTAAATAAGTAAATAAATATTTAAGGATAGACAAGAAAGTGGTATATGCATATATATGTGTATGTGTAATGTATGTGTGTGTATACATGCAGGCAGAGCACTGTATACATAATAATAAATAAATAAATCTTTTTACAAAAATCCTGATATAGGGGCTGGAGAGCCGGCTTACTGGTTAAAGTGCACACTGCTCTTCCAGATAACCCATGTTCAGTTCCCAGCACCTACCCAGCAACTCACAGTCTCCAGAGCCAGGTGCATCTGACACCTCTGGGCTCTCGGGGGTGGGGTGGGGGGGCACTTACAGTACCCACACACAGACACATGATTGAAAACAAAATGCCTCTCTTTAAAATCCTGATATGGACACATATATGGGATAAAACTAAATTTGAGTTAAGGCTACATTTTGAACGTAATAGAAAAGTATGAAAAGATTGAAAAAGATTGAAAAATAATCAATTATATTATGGCTCATAGGACAGAAAGTTCAGGCGATGCTTCAAATTTTGCCTCTCCTTAGTTAACTGGAAAAGAGGAAATTGGGATGGTGAGGAACTGTGCACGACAGTGTGTTCTTAGTCATCCATTTTGTCACTCTCCTATCCAACAAGTGTCTGTCATGTACCTACTGTGCCGGGGTGGAGGTGGTCAGAGATGGAGAATCACTTGGATGACAGTGCTTATTAGAACCACTGGGAAACTCATATGCGCACAGCAAAATACAATGCATGGTCCAACAGCTGTAGGTAAAAAGTGTACTTTGCCTACAGCTGCTGGAGGGCTCCCAACAAAACTCAGGTGGGGTGGAGACAGGTGGCCGTTAGAAGTGGGGTAATGGGAAGAATAAGCAGCAGTCCACAGAAAATCATAATACCCACAGAAGGAGAAAAACACAGGACAAACCATGAGACGTAACTAGCTCAGCCATGCTGACCATGGGGCATGTCGGGGCGTGGAGTAGGGGGTGGGGCTAGAGACAGGGAGCTGGGACACACTCTGGATCAACTGCCGCTTTGATTTGAAAGTTTGCTTATTTTGGTGCCAATAGTAACACATCCATAGAAAGATGGTCACAAGCTCCAAAGAAACTGCTTTCTCAGGCCGGGCGTGGTGGCACACGCCTTTAATCTCAGCACTTGGGACACAGAGGCAGGTGGATCGCTGTGAGTTCGAGGCCAGCCTGGTCTACAAAGTGAGTCCAGGACAGCCAAGGTTCACAGTGAAACCCTGTCTCGAAAAAAACAAAAACAAAAACAAAAAACAAAAAACAAAAAAAAAAAAAAAAGAAAGAAAGAAACTGCTTTCTCTTGAAGAATGAAAATTGTTTTTAATTCCCTGAACAGAAAGAAGAGTTGCAGAAGGGAGCTGGCAGGCTGTAAAATGCCACAGATATCCTCCAGCAACGGTTTAGAAAGCCAATACTGTGCTCATCTGTTTACAAGGGTTTTCTAAACCAATTCTTTTTTTTTTTTTTCCAGGCTTGTGGTCACATTACTGTCAGCCTCTAGAAAGAGCAATTATTCATTAACAGCTTTTAAACCCAGTATTCAGGTATCTCATTGAGAAGGTAGGCCTGATGGCACACACCTGTCATCCCAACCCTCGGGAGCTTAAGGTCAGTGGATCATTTGAGCTTGGGAGCTGGAGATCCACCAGAGCAGCACAAAGATTCCCTCTCAAAGGGTTAGGAGAGTGGCACTATCGCTAGGGAAATTCATCTGGCATTTTACAAATTTTACAGACACCCCTACCCCAATGAAAACACCCATGGCCAGAGAAACAACAAAGATTTGCCAAAAAGAGCCACAGTCTGCTCATTCTCCTCCGCAGATTCAGCGCAGTTCTTATTTACTATTTATGCTCAAGGGTTCAAAATATACGAGCTCATCTTTAGGAGATCAAAATGTGGTTTTTATCAATGCAATCATTATAAAAAGCGGGATATGTCAGGCATAGTGGTTCGCACCTATAATCTCAGCACTCAGGGAGGTAGAGGCAGATAAATCTCTGTGAGTTCAAGGCCAGGTCTACAGAGAGAATTCCAGGACAGCCAGAGCTACACAGAGAAACCTGGGCTCAAAAAAACTAAAACCCAAAACCTAAATAAATAAATAGTGGGATATATTAGGGTTGTTCTGTCAGTAGCAATTCAGAAGGGAAGGAGGGAAGAAAAGGGAATACACTGCCGAGCTCAGATGTCTACTCAGCTCAGGAGTTGCATCCCAAGAGCCCCAGAGAGGACTCATGCCAGCCTCCAAGATGTCCTCTCCCTAAGGTTTGCCAGAAGGCTTCTTGATATGAGGTCACTTCATTGACTTACATCACTTCCTGTTTGTTTGTACAGGCTATAAAACCTCCACTTTAAATCTATTTCTTGCTTCTCCTTTATTACTTATTTCCTGCCCTTTAATCTGTTCAAACAAATTCTCTTTAATGGCCTTGCTTGTTTGTACAGTAACTCATCATTTCTTACCAAGACTATAAATCTCAAGACAGAAACATCTGGGAAAAAAAGTCTCAGACTGTAATACTTTTTAGTCCCTTTGGATAAAATTTTGTTAAATCAAATAATACCAGTTAGAGCCAGGAGTAGTGGCACATGCCTTCAATCAACAGCACTTGGGCACTGCACTGAGACAGGGGGTTCTCTATGAGTTCAAGGCCAGCCTGATCTACAGAGCAAGATTCAGGTCAGCCAAGGCTACACAGTAAAACCCTATTTCAATTAACAACAACAACCACAATAATAATAATAAATTAAAATACTGGTTAGGAGTTTACTAAAATGGAAACTCTAAAGTTTACAGGCCTGGACAACTGGACCAACCAACCCTCTTTTACTCAAGTGAGACAGTAGAGGAAGCAATAAAAAAGGAAGATATATATTTTATGAAGGCAAGAGGAGGAAGAAAATATGAGGGATCTGGGGCTGGAGACATGCCTCAGTGACTGGAGCACTCTCTGGACTTGTGAGGACTCGAGTCCAAATCCCCAAGAGCCCAGGAAAAGCGCATATGTCTGTAATCATGTCATGTCTGTCGTGAGATAGGCTGCAGAGGCAAGAGCGTTCTTAGAACCTATAAGTGAGGCTGGCGTATGCAGCTGCAAACAGCAAAGATACCATGCCTAAAACACGGGGGATGGTGAGGACCAACACCCAAGATTGCCCTCTGACCTCCACAAGTGCATCCACACATGCACACACATCACACATATACCATGTACACACATCCACATCCACACAAACACACATCATACATACATCGCACACATCATACATATATACCATACACAACATATATACGCACATACAGACCACCACACATACACAGCACACATAAACACACATCATAAACACTATACATATGTGCATACAGACCACCCCCCCCACACACACACCAGTGTTACAGTTAGAGTCTCATAACAATTCACTTAATTTGACACCTTCTATGGAAAAAGCACCAAAGAGAAAACGTGAACAAGAACCAAATGACCTGCCACACTTCCGTGATTTACTACATAGAACACATTAGTTCAAACACCAAAGTGCTGGTTTTTGTTTTTGTTTTTTACACTTTTCAAAGTTGCATTTGCCAATTACTCTTCCCCATTAAAATGAATAAAAAAAAAAAAAAAAAAAAAAAAAAAAAGGATGCTGATACAATGGGCAAAACTTGAGGAGATAGAGCTAGAGCACCATAAATCATAAAATATTGCTCACAAGCCTTCACTATTGCTAGAAGTGAGTCAAGGTCTGATCCTCAGCTTTCTGGCAGCTGGTGCACAGAGATGACACCACTGACACTGTGTTCTGTTCATCATGACAACTTCTGTGTCTGTTCAGGAGAACCCCACCCATTCTAATCCCCAGACCACACAACGGTGTTTTCCATGGCTCCTCTTAAAGGCACCTTGAGTTGATTATAACATTTTACAGAGCTGTTGCTTAAAAAAACATATCAGTGTGGAAAATCAGTGCAAACATTTGGGTATTTAATCCCATGACTCAAGTGTAAATACCTGGCAGTGTTCAAAAACCAAGCAGCTGACGAAGGGGTCAAGAGAAGATGCATCTCACAAATGCAAGGAATAAAGGCAGAAGGTGCCATCAGCCTTAGACTTCAGGTGGCCAAGGAGAGAATGTATTTGATGTCAGACACACCATTGCCTCCTTCAGTGACCTTTCTCTAGGTCATTAGTCTCTCTACCAAGGAAATGATCTGCCTGTGACTGTTGGAATGCAGATGAATCATTTCACTATGCCACCACATGAGGGACCCAAGCTGTATCGCAGAGGTACCAGGAGCCAAGCAACAAGGCTCTACACATCAAACTCTGGGCCAAAGGATGAAACTGACCCCTGGGTTGGAGCTCAGTCAGTCCTCAGAACACTTGCTTGCTCATCAAATGGGTAGAGGTGCCACCCCATCCCCTCCAACAGCACCTGTCAGAAAGTGTCACCAGGCTCACTGTGAACAGTACGTCAATGTGTGTCCCGTTATCAACTTAAAACTGTGTGTAAGTCTTTTACAAACAAGTGGCTGGAGATATGGCTTAGGGGTTAAGTGCACTGGCTGCCCTGCCAGAGGACCTGGATTTGATTCCCCACAACCACATGCCAGCTCACAACGGCCTGTAACTCCAGTTCCAGGGGATCCAATGCCCTTTTCTGGCCTTTGCAGGTATTAGGCAGTCACATGATACTCAAACATATTGGCAGGCAAAGAGCAACTATGTGCATAAAATAAAATTTTAAATTATAAAAAGAGCTAATGATACCAAGTTAAGTGGGATTTAAAATAGATTCTCCTAGTATATGCTGTTTGGTTAATTGCCTATTGGCTTATGGCCTGTATGTTAGCCTGAAATACCTATAGTGAGTTTAGACTTCTAATATTATACATTCTTTTAAGAAAATTATGTACACTTCTATTCTGCCTTTATGTATGTCTCTGTGAGGGTGTCAGATCTCCTGGAACTGGAGCTACAGACAGTAACTGACAGTACATGGGTGCTGGGAATTGAACTCAGGTCCTCTGAAAAAGCAGCCAGTGCTCTTAACTGCTGAGCTATCTCTTCAGCTCCTATACATCTTGAGTAGGCAATGTTTCATAAGGAAGATACTAGAATGAAACATTGAGGGACTTACCCTATTCTATTAGGACATAAAAAGCCCGAACACATCTTTTGAAGGCTGTGCTGGCTTTCTGTTCCAGGACATGCTTCCTGACACAGTCAACTTTAAAGGTGAAAAAAGCTCATTTTGACTCATAACGTAAGAGGCTTCAATCTGCGCTCGTTTTGGCCCTGTTGTGTTGCCTGTACAGTATAGCATGGAGAAAGCGTGCGCTGGAGGAGACCTGTTCATAGCATGGCAGCAAGAAGAGGAAGAAGAGGAAGCAGAGTCCTGATTGCCCTGTCCCAGGCACTCACTCCGTAGTCACCTACCATCCTCCCACTAGGCTCTAGTGGTCCCACCATGGGCTTTGGGGAGACATTCAAGTTCCACACTGTAACAAAAGGAATAACTACTGTAACAGCCACCCACGAGGAAGCAGCATCTACTGTCTACCCAAGACAGACAGTACCATCCCTGTATGTTACACCCAGGGCGAGAAGAAAGCAACATGGCATACCCAGAGATGAAAAGGGGCTTTAAGATCAACAAGACAAAGCCCTTTGTTTCTGAAAGTGGGGAACAGGCTTACACAGACTGAATGACCCGGGCAAACTTATAGAGCTAAGAAGTGGCAGGACCAGGTCTGCTGGTACCCTCATGTCACAGTTGGCTAATATCAAAAAAAGTTGGATGACGTACACTGCACATGCTAGCATATTTAACCTCTCGGGCTTTCTAGTTTAGTGCCTCATCAAGTGATCTTATCTGCCAAGATACAGAGTGATTTCCTATTGTCATTTGCTACAAAACAACACAAATGTCACTTAGCTACAGTAAATAGCAAGAGATATCTTTTTTTTTTCTTTTTTTAAAGCACTGATTCCTACATACTAGGGAGCTGGCAACTTTTAGAAGTTAAAGGGCAAACTACATTGAGGTCAAAGCATCAACCAGCACTGCGACTGCTTGCCCTCCAAGAGAAAGCGCTCTGAGTGCAGAACTGACTGCAGAGCACTTCAGGGCCAGACAAGAGGTGGAACAGTAGACGTGGCAAACAAGAACAGTGTGCTCACTAAATCCCACAGATGAATCCAATGCTTCAGCGATAACATCCCGTAGGGGCTGAAAAACTGGATGCTTTGTTTCTGGAAGTTAAATTAAACAAACAAACAGTGAACTTGACCTTTTGAGTTTCTTTGCAAAATACTCTTGCCTTAAAAAAAAAAATTGTTAAACAGCTTGTGTTGGAGATTCAAATGATGTTTTGGGAACTCAAAATCCTGTCTAGGAGTGTTTTGATGCTCAACAGCAGAAAAACCCAAATTAAGGAGGGCACAAGTGAGCAAGAGCTTTCAGTTTGGATACAGCTCACCGGGCACTGTCACCGCTCAAAGCAGTGTCCATGCCCACCAGCAGGAGCCTCTGGTCACCCTGACAACCACCCAGGCAGCACTGGCGGCTGAGATGCTGTCACCAGACATGATGACCATGGATTCCAGGCCAGGCCAAAGATAATGCAATATACGCACTTGTTTTTGCTTCAGGCAAGCTGTGTTCTTTGACAAACAATTCTGCTACATTAAACATATCATGTCGACAAGCTGTGGGGGTTTTCCCTACACAGGAAACACTGGCAACTACCCCCCTACCATATAAAGGATGAGAACCAAATATTTTTCAAAGCTATTAAATGCACAGTCATAATTTCAGAAAAGACTAATTATAGTCGCTTATTAAAGATGTGACTTATGACAAGTTCTTGCAAGTTAGGATTTTATGAGAAAACTACTTTTTTTCTTTCTTTCTTTTTTTTGTTCTAGCTGTTTTCATGGGCTTTGGGTGCCAGGAATGTTTTTAGGGAAAGTGTACAACTGTGATGCTTGTCTTTAGCCCCAGGGTGTCTCATATGGAAAGTAATAAGATCTTAGAATGAGAAATGTCCCTATAGTGGGGAGATCTGACTCAGTTGTGGGAGCAGAGGCTATCTCTGAGATGGACTCTAGTGCCTGCTATTTGGTCACCTGCCCCTAGCAAGGGCAGCCTTGCTGGATAACAGAGGAAGAGGATTTAGGCAGTCTTAATGAGGGGTCAGACAGTAGGGGAGGAGGGCTCCCCCTTTCAGAGACCTAGAGGAGGGGGAGAGAGGGAAGGGAGGGGGCTGTATAGGAACAGGAAAAGAGGGAGGAGGTTACAATCAGAATGTAACATGAAAAATTATAAAATATAAGAATTAAGAAAAAAGACTGGAAGACAAAAAAAAAAAAAAAAAAAAAAGATCATTCAGACTTAAGGCTTCTGGAACTTGTTTCATTAGCGGCAGGCATGTGGTGGTGTCGCCCTATCTGCCTTAGGTGGACAGTGCCGAGAAAAGAACTTAGAGCTGGTGTTGATCTTTTGAGAAACGACAGGCAGTCTTGGAAGGTCCTAAACCTTCATTCCAAGTATTTAAATGGGAGTGACCCAGTAGTAGGTGGGTGTGGCCTAATCTAATAGAAGATTGTCGACATTTGGTTCCATTCTGAGCACTACGAAATTGTCAAATGAGCTTAATAATTAGCCCTGTTTAATTATCCCTGTGTTTCTGTGATGTGAGGCAAAGACAGGAGTGAGTGGTTAGTGTTTGAAATGCCCTTGTCTCTGAAACGTAACCCTTAAAAGTTCCATTTTCAGAAAGCCTGTCTCCCAAACCCCCACTGAGCTTGCTAAGGTTAGGCTTTAAGAAGTTTGCCTTAGGTCTGAGTATGGAAATGGACTTCTTCGCTTGCTTTCAAGCATTTAAGAAAAACGGTTTTGTTGTTTGTTTGTTTGCTTGCTTGTTTGTTTTTTAGATGCATTGAAATTTCTTTCCTCAATCCAAATTCTGAAGCATTAAAATAGTGCTTTGGAGCAGAATCCAAAGATTGTAGAGGGAGAGGGGAGTGGAGCACCACAAGAAACAGGAAGTGAAAGTGACCCAGCCGATACTGACCCTTTCTCATTGCCCAGTGAACTATAAAGTTTCCATATACTGCTCTCCCTTTAGCAATCTTCAGCTAACCCAGTAATGGGGGAGGAGGGCAGACTCAGCTCCCTTCCCAGCACTAGGTTCCGTCCAGGCTCTTTCTCTATTAGCATCCTGGTTAAGTCAACACTTTCCCGCCCTTCCTTTTTGATGCACATCCACACTTTTTCCTACTCCTCGAGGTTCCACACAGGCCATGACACAAACCGTGCCCGCCTGTTACTCACAGCGCACACTTCTGATTCACCACTGCCTGGTTTACGCCTAAAGCAAGGGTGTGAAAGGGAGGGGCTCCGGGTTTGGAGGATAGGCAAGACTCCGTCCTGGGCCAGCCTCCCCCCCCCCCCCCCCAGACAGGAACCCAGATTACAGCCTACCCCGATGACAGCCGCCATGGGTGGGGACAGCCCATCCTGGACACAGCCACCCGAGCTCTCCCTGCCCCTCCTCCACTCCAGCGACTACACTCCGCAGGACACCGCGGTGGGGACTCTAGGTTGGGTCGGCGGACTGAGCTCCCTGCACTTGCGCCCCGCGCTGGCCGCTCAGGTTTATCTCCCCCACCCCCAACCCCCTGCCCCGAGACACTTCGCCCACGGACACCACCTGTCGGGGTGCGGAGCAGGTCGCAGGGAACTGCTCTGCTTTCTCTCCCGCGAAAGTTGCCCGGCGCAAACTTTCCACCCGAGGCTCCCGGGTCCACGACGCGCCTTACCTGGGGTGTGGGTGCCAGTGGCCTCGGACACGCGCGGCCGCGGGCTCGGATAGTCGGCAGCAGCCGCGACCGTCCCAGACAGAGCCTGCTCAGGAGCATCCTCCTGGCTGGCCCGAGCTCTGAGCATCAGCGACGCATCCTCCTGCCTTTGGAGTCCAACCCTCTGTGGGTTCAGCCCGCCCCGCCGACGGGGGGAGGGGGTGCAATAGGAGGGTGTGTCCCCGCTTCGACTTCACTTGGTGCACACCCCGCGCCTGTCTGGGTATTTTTCCTTTTACAAAAAACAAACTTTCTTTTTTGTTCTTGTTTTTTGAGAGACAGTGAGCCAGTAGCGGACTTCCCAAGTCTTGTGTTTCCAGTGCCTGACTTCCCTCACGTATCTCTTGAGAAAGGAGCTGGGCTCACACCATTGCAGCTGTTGAGAAACTCACAGAAGCCACTACCGGAAGTAGTGAGGCATGCCTGGAACCTCAGATTTGTAAAAAGAGGCCTGATGATCATTGGTAGTTCAAGGCCACCCTCCACTAAAAAGTTAGAGGCCACTCTGAGCTACATGAAACTCTGTCACAAAATGAACCAACATCCCCCCCCCCCCCAAAAAAAAATCTTCGCACCCCCTTCTGGGAGAGTAGTAGTCTTCTCCGCTGCCACCCCCCCCCCCCCGCTCCCCCCCCCCCCCCCCCCCTGCCCCCCCCTCGGTCCCCCCCCCCCCCCCCCCGCCGCCCCCCCCTGCCCCCCACCCCCGCCGCTCACACCTTTACTTACACAGGGACAGCTCTGGGGAAAGGACTTCTGGGATCTGGCAGGACAAAAAGATACCTGGAAATTTCTCTCCTTTGCCAGTCTGCCAAAGCTCCGCCTGTGGCTGACTTCCCAGGCTTGAGATGAGCCTCCTGCGGCCTCAACCCACAGCAAAGGCAGCCCAGGGCTCTAGGTGTACCAAGGGTTTGTAGTTCATTACAGGCTGGCCCAAATGCAGACACTGGGGATTTTTCCCCCCATAGCAGAACTGGTTTCTCTTTTCGGGACACATGAAAGGATTCTGCACTCCCAGGGGCAGGAGTTAAGCATTGTGAAATCACTGTAAAAACCGCTATTAGTGTTAACGATCAGTTCTGTAAGCTCGCATTATAAGCTCTCCTGATGCTCTCTTTCCTGTAAAGAGCAAACATGTGGGGGTGGGGAGGCAATTTGGCTTCCTAATTGGCAGCTGTTGGACTTTCCCTTGATTCCCAGGCTGCCTTGGAGCCAAAGGACTGTCAGTCAAACAGCCAGCCACTCTGCCACTTAGAGCACGTCACCCTTATGGAAACTACAAGATGATGATCAAAGCTGTTTGCTATAGTTCCCGACGTTACAGGCCCAGCCTGGAGTGTTTCAGTTCACACAGGACTTTTTGCGATCACGGGTAACTATTTATAACCAGGCCGGAGGGGAAGCACTTCACCCGGTAGCTCAGAAGCTACAGTGTTGTGATTAGTGGAAACACAAACCATCTGTAGGAAGTTTTTGCTGTGGTTGGTACAAATGCCCTTTTCTCGCTATATAAGCAGAGTGTTTTGCTGGTTGGTGAGCAAACTGGGAGGCCCCACTGTGTTTTGCCTGCTCTGTTGTTGCAACATTAGGCCCAATAAAAGGCTTCTTTCTAGGTCAGTGGTGGTGGTGTACTTTAATCCCAGCAACTGGAAGGCAGAAGCAGAAGGTCTTTATTTTGTAAGTTCAAGGCCAGCTGGGTCTGTCTGCAAAGCATGTTCCAAGCCTGTCCCAAAATTTAAAAAAAAAAAAAAAAAGAAGAAGAAAGAAAAAAAAGAAAAAGAAAAATGTTGCAGGATATTTCTTTGATCCCATTGTGATCCTTGAGATTGTGAACTGTAAAGACCTGTCTTCTGTTTGGTGCAGGTGAGCTTTCTGTACACAGGATTTAAAAGTTAACCCTAGGTTAAAAGGCAGAGCAAGAAACCAGCTGACAGGGATTAAAAAACAGGCCGGCCTTTGAGTTGAAGGGTATTTAAGACAGCCTGAAGAATAGAAAGGGCTTTAGTTCTTTAGCTCTTGAGCTCTGTGGCCTTTGACTTTTTGGGCTTTGAGCTAGCAAGCTTCTTCTTCTTCTTCTTCTTCTTCTTCTTCTTCTTCTTCTTCTTCTTCTTTTTCTTTTCTTTCTTTCTTTCTTTCTTTCTTTCTTTCTTTCTTTCTTTCTTTCTTTCTTTTAACCTTTTCATCCTGGGCTGTCAGCTTAGCTAGTTAGCCTTTTAACTTTTTCCATTCGGACATGAACTGAGTAGGAAGGTCAGCTGGGTGCTTTCTCTGCCTCTCTGAGCTAGTAGGTTTCACCCAACCCTCTGGCTCCTGAGTCTTAAAACAGAAGGCTCAGTATTTTGATTTAAAACAACAGAAAAAGAAAAAAAAAGTATTTTATACAATTGACTTAATTCAGTTTCTGTTGCTGCAATGAAACACATGACCAAAAAGAAGTTGGGGAGGGAAGGTTTGTTTGTTTTTGTTTTTGTTTTTGTTTTTTTGACTTATACTTCCACATTGTAGTCCATGATTGAGGGAAATCAGGACAGGAACTCAGACAGACAGGAACCTGGAGGCAGGAACTGATGCACAGGCCATGGAAAGGGGCTTACTGGCTTGCTCAGCCTGCTCTCTTATAGCACTTAGGTCTACCAAGCCAGGGATGGCATCATCCCCAGTGGGTTGGGCTCTCCCCCATCAATAATGAATTAAGAAAATACCTATTCTACATGTTTGCCTACAGTCTGAGCTTACAGGGACATCTTCTTAATTGAGTTTCCCTCCTCTTAGATGACTTTAGGTGTGCCAAGTTGAAATAAAACTAGCCAGCACAAGAGTGTTCTTTTCTGTAGAGCAGGATGAGCTGATTATGGAAACACACAAACAAACAAACAAACAAACAAGCAGAGACAGAGCAACAGGCGGGGCAACAGTGGCAATCACAGAGCCAGGGCAGCACACTGAGTAACAGAAGTAGCAGAGCAACCAAATGCTTTGACAACCCAGCAAAGGCAGAGCTGCGGAGGGCACCGGACAGACCAAGCCACAGAGGTGGAGGGAGCCTCAGGCTGCAGAACCAGAAACTGCAGAAACTGGTGCCGCAGAAAGGCAGTAGGGAAGAGCTGCATGTTGGGTCCAGGCTGTAAATGCAGAACCGCAGCAGCAGATAGAGCAGCAAAAGGAACAGCGATGCTCCAGAGAGAGCCAAAAGAGCCCAGGCAGCTGACTAAAAAGCTGCTGCTGCAAGGGTCTGCCACGATGGTCAGTGATTAAGAGCCCTGGCTGGCTACTCTTCCATTCCCAAACTACTGGTAACTCCAGTTCTATGGGATCTGACGCCCTCTTCTGGCATCTGTAAGTACCTGGCATACATGCAGTCAAAACAGTTTGCACACATAAAATAATTAATCTAAATTTTGTTTGGTTTTTGGTTTTTGGTTTTTCGAGACAGGGTTTCTCTGTGTAGCCTTGGCTGTCCTAGACTCACTTTGTAGACCAGGCTGGCCTCGAACTCACAGTGATCCGCCTGCCTCTGCCTCCCAAGTGCTGGGATTAAAAGCGTGTGCCACCCCACCTGGCTCTAAAATTTTTCTAAAACATGTTTCAAAATGTCATCAGTCAAAGGGGCTACAGGATGGGAGATCAAAGATGCTACCACCTAGAAAATCTGATGTTTGGGCTCTGAGACATTTTGTTAATAAAATAAATAAAAACAAGGTGTTTACCAGCAACCCAGGGCTATACTGGGTAGCTCATGCCTACAATCCCAGCACTTGGGAGGCAGAGGCAGGAGGATCACCACAAGTTTGAAACCAGCCTCAAGTTCACAGACTTTCAGGCAAGCCAGGGCAACACAGTGAGACCTTGTCTCAAAACAAAGCAACAAGGAAACCCAAGGCGTATTATTATAAGATCTGCAATACACCTGAAGCCAGAGTTTGGATCTAGCACTTAGGTCTAGAACTACATAAATTTTGACTCCAAGATTTTATAACCTTAATCCAATTCTTCTGTCTTTGTCTATAAGCCGATCACTTCCCTTCTCGCAGTCACAGATGTCCTTGACAGCCAGGACTCCAGTGAGGTGATGCCACTGATGTACTGCGCAAATCCTGAACTTGAAATTTTGATATGTTGCACACCACGAATCTTGCATGAATTTCCACTTGCATGTCTACATACATGTTCATGTATGAGTACACATGCACACGGGTAGCCCTGCCTGTGAAGGCAGGTGTCAGCTTCTGATGTCCCTCCTTAGGAGTTGTGCACCTTGTTTTTTGAGACAGGACCTCTCACAGGAACTCCGAGCTCACTGATCAGGGTAGGCTGGCTGGCCAGTGAGTCCCAGGGATCTTTTTATCTCTGCATCTCCAGCACTAGGGTTACAAGCATGCATCGCCATGCCAGCTTTTCATCTTGCGTTCTGGGGCGCTGTCGCTACAACACTTTGTTTTGATTTTGAAAAATATCCCTTTAGCATTTGGGAAGCTGAGGCAGGAGGATTATCATCACTAAGAAGGTTGAGGCAGGAAGCCTTTAATTCCAGCACTTGGGAGGCAGAGGCAGGAGGATCACTGTGAGTTCAAGGCCAGCCTGGTCTACAAAGAGAATCCAGGACAGCCAGGACTGTTCCACAGTGAAACCCTGTCTTGAAAAACCTAAATAAATAAATAAATATCAGTCTGGACCACAGTGAACTTCAGTGCAGCATAAGCTGGCCAACAGCTCTGTCTTAAAATCCCAATGAGTACAGGAAGGAGAGCAAGAAAACAGGCCAGGTACAGCAACCAAACCCCACCACTGTGGCTCTCCATGAGCACCAGGCTTTGAATCTGATAGCATGTGGACACAGTAGACTAAAGCGGCTTGGTTCTTTCTGAAGCACATGTTCACAAACTGACTATACCAAATCAGAAGAAGGAGCAATAACAGCGGGGTGGGGAGTTTGTTTCTGGGTGGAGTGGGTAAGAAGTTCAGCGAAGGTAGAGACTGAGAGGGCAAATCGCAGGCTCAGGCAGTGGCTAAGGACCCCGACCTTCTGTTGTGCTGGACTGCAGCCTTCTGCTTTGTGAGATGATGTCCTCGTTGCCAGACCCTGTACGAGAAACTCTGCACAAGTCTTCAGAAAACCTTCACTGAGGGCTTAGAGGCGCTTCACTCCAGGGCGAAGGCTAAGGAAGTAGTGAGAGAGGCCCAGGTCATACAGCTAGAAGAGGCTCCATCGTGTGGCAGGTGCAGAGATAGAATTATTTTTTTTTTTTTCTCAAGACCATAGTTACTTCCATCACACCGCGCTCAGATTGTGTTGCGTCATTCAACATTCCTTACCAGGTAGGAAATCCCATACTCATCTTCTGAATGGTTTGGATTAAATCATCCATGTTTTGTCCTTTTATGGGGTTGTACAAATACATTAGCTTTCTTTTTTTATAATTTATTTTTTACATTTTATGTGCACTGGTGTTTTGACTGCATGTGTGTCTGTGTGCTGGTGTTGGATTCCCCTGGAAGTGGAGTTACAGTTTGAGCTGCCTTGTAGGTGCTGGGAATTGAACCCATGTCCTCTGGAAGAGCAGGCAGTATTCTTACCCACTGAGCCAAGGCAATGTAGAGCTATTGAGTGTGCACGCCCTCCCTCCCTCCCTCCCTCCCTCCCCCCCCCCCCTCTCTCTCTCTCTCTCTCTCTCTCTCTCTCTCTCTCTCTCTCTCTCTCTCTCTCTCTCTCTCTCTCTCTCATGGTGCTTATGGGCAGGGCATTTCAGCCCTAGTTATTTGACTTCAAGTCGTGGCCTTTCTTGTCCACAATGTGTTCTTTAACTACTTATCCATATATTCCTTATTCCTGACTCTGAAAAAATAATAAAATCCATTTTTAATAATTAATTGGAAGCAGATCACAGAACCTTCTATCCCATTCCAATTTATCATCCAGTAGGAAATTAAATCCTGCTGGGGCAGGACTACAAAGAAATTGAATGCCAGGGCTTCGGGTGGGCCATTAAAAATTAAAAGTGGGAGATTCATTACAAAATGGGGGAGTCCTCTCTCAACTGGCACGTATTACAACTTGCCAAAGGGTCAATGTGAGTGCGCGTTGGAGGTACAAGGGGAAGCACAGAGCCTTTCTAGGAAGGTTTTCTAGTTAAACAACTCAGCTAGCATGGTTCTGTATACTCTGTCTTGGGCGGGGATACGGAAAGTAGGATAAGAAGTTCAGCCAGGCGTGGTGGCGCACGCCTTTAATCCCAGCATTCGGGAGGCAGAGGCAGGCGGATCGCTGTGAGTTCGAGGCCAGCCTGGTCTGTAAAGTGAGTCTAGGCCAGCCAGGGCTACAGAGAGAAACCCTGTCTCGAAAAAATCAAAATAAAAAAAAGAAGTTCAAAAAAGATAAAGGTGACCTGGGGTGTTGCTTAATGGTAGAGTACCTGCTGAACACTCAGAGGGCTGGGGTTCAGTCCCTAGCATGGGGGGGGAGGGAGGGAGGGAGGAAGGGAAGGACCTAAGATACAGTTGACTCTTCCTGTTAAGTAACTTCATATATATATATATGATAAGGAACTAAGAGAAACATACAAAATGTTTATTTTCAAGAACTTAAACACACAACCATAAAACTATAAATTATTAACTTAAAAACACCCAGTATATCTATTATTCTTCTTAATCATCAGTATGTGTTATAAGCAAAGTAAAGGTTAGGTTATACAACTTGAGTTTTTTTCCTTTGTAATGTCATAATTATTTCATTTCTGCGCTATCTTAAAGTCTTATCAGAAAAATAAAGTATCAAATGTGCACATATATGTCACCACACACTAATCAAAATAATATACAATGACTTAAGAGGTTCTCGGGATAAGTTATTCACAAGAAAGCAAGATCGCGACAGGAACCATGGCCACTTCTGGGCAGGGCTGCTTGCCTGAGGGGTGTCCAGCACCGACTGCTGAGCAGCTCCCTCTGCCACTGGCTAGCCTAGTGTGGGATGGACCTGCATCTGTGCTTCTGAGCACTCTTATAAAATTATAAACCTTCTACAGAAAGCAAAATTCTGTGAATGGGTGTACCAGTAAAATCCTAATAAACACTGACTACCATTTAGTATACAGTTTTAGTAATCATCAAGTCAAGACTCAGAATAAAAAATATTTTCTCTCATATGCAAAACTTAAGTACACAATCCTGGCAAGACATTAGATGGTAGATGATGACGAGATACAGTGAAGAGGAAGGCAAAACTATATTTATTCTCATTTTAAAACTTTTATTTCCTTTTTTGAGACGGGACCTCACTATATGGCCCTGGATGACCTCAGACTCAAAGATCTACCCGCCTCTGCCTTGCACTACAACACTCAGCTCATATTTATTGTCATAAGTAAAACCTACCTCTGTGTGTGTGTGCGTGCGAGAGAGAGAGAGAGAGAGAGAGAGAGAGAGAGAGAGAGAGAGAGAGAGAGATGGGGAGAAAAGTGAAAGATAAAAAACAAGCAAGGTACAGTGAGATCTATTATTAAATATCCTAATGAATGCTATTGTTTTGTATGCTAACTAAAAAAAACCAAACAATAAAAAGTGGGGGTGAGGGTCATGTGAAATGGTTTAGTGAATACAGGATTTGCCACCAAGCCTGATTACCTGATTTTAATCTACAAAATCCACACGGCAGGACTGTCCTCTGACTTCCACAGTATGCCTCCTCATAAATAAATATTAACAGTAATCACAAGGAGCAATTTTTAGTGATCTGTAGCAAGTCATTCAGTGACATTCTGGTTAGCGTCACTGTGGCCGTGATAAACATGGACCGGAAGTGACACCGAGGAGGACAGCCTACCAGGCTTGCAAGTTACAACCGCTCAGGGAGGGAAGTGAAGGCAGGAGCCTGGAACTGAAGCGGAGAGCACAGTGGGAAAGCTGCTTCCTGGATGCTCTCCAGGACCGTGTCATGGCACCCATGAGCCCTTTTAGTCAGTCCAGAACCACCTACCGAGGGTGGTACTGCCCAGATGGCAGGGACCTTCCACATCCATCTTTATTCAAGAAACCTCACACAGGCCCACAAGCCAATCTGATGGAGGCGGTTTCTTAGGTACTTGTCCATTTACCAGGTAGCTCTAGTTTGTATTAAGTTGACAGAAACTAGCCAGCACACATGGTTACGAGTAAGTTTGTTTGTTTTAGTTTTTGTTTTTTTGAGACAAGGTTTCTCTGTGTTGCCTTGGCTGTCCTGGACTCACCTTGTAGACCAGGCTGGCCTCGAACTCACAGCGATCCACCTGCCTCTGCCTCCCGAGTGCTGGGATTAAAGGCGTGTGCACCACCACTGCCCGGCTGGTTACAAGTAAGTAATGCTCATTGATCTGCACTGTTCACCAGTGGGTGGGTCTGTTTATATCCCACCAGAGGGCATGAGCACCTGGGTGCCCCAAGCATGGCCACCTCCCCTCCTAAAGCCACTTACACGTATGTGCTTACCTACTTTTGTTTTGTTCTGTTTGTTTTCAAGACAGGGTTTCTCTGTGTAGTAGCCCTGGCTGCCCTGGAACTCTTTGTAGACTAGGCTAGCCTCGAACTCAGAGATCTGCCTGCCTCTGCCTCCTGAGTGCTGGGATTACAGGTGTGTGCCACCACTCCCGGCTTGCTTATCTACTTCTTACAGATACAAGGGGGTAGGAAGAGTGAGGAGAAGGAATCATAAACTATTTTCCTATCATTTTATATTTTAGGTCTTTGTTTCATGTGTCAAACCAACAATGTTTCTACACACGCGTGTGTGTCACATGTACACATTTGTGGGAGTTAGCTCCCTCTTTGAACATAAGAGTCTAAGGGCTGAAGTTAGGCTTTCAAGATTAGCAGCAAGGACCTTTACCCACTGAGCCATCTTGTTTTTCTTTTTCTGGTTACTTACAACTATCTGGATAAAATCTTCAATGGTAAACTTTTTTGCAAGTGAGTTTTCATCTTTTCCTGTTTTCAAAAATATTTTACTGGAAATACATGCTGAATAGCTTCATGGCTTCTTCAACATACCAATATCTCCATCTGTGTATTTTCTGGTCTCGTGGCTAAGAGTTCACATCCTTAAATAATTATTAAGGCTTGCCTGGGGATAACGCAGTTGGGAGACTGCTCACTCAGCATGCACAAAGCCCTAGGTTCCATCTGCAGCACCCTATAAAGTCAAGTGTGGCAAGGCACACCTGCAATCTGAGCACTCAGGAGGTGAAGACATGGAGCTAGAAATTTAAGGCCATCCCCTCAGCTTAGTAACTTCAAGGCTAATGCTACTGGACATAGGCATGTATACTAATGTCTAGACACTCTGCTAAAATACACTATGTTTCTGGTCACGCCCCTGCCCAAGTGGTGCACATCTGGCTTGAGGAGGAAATATCAGACAGGTGTACAAAACTTTTTTCCTGGAGCTGTGAGTTCAAGGCCAGCCTAGTCTAGAAAGGTAGTGCAGGACAGCCAAGGACAGTGCAGAACTTACTATGTCACTGAGGAGAACCTTGAACTCTTGATGTTCCTGCCTCCATGGCCCAAGCACTGGGATCCCAGCTGCACACCCAGCTTTGGAATCTAGACAGTTTCAACAGAAAAGGGTGCTCCTGGCAAGCGTGCCCTTTGCTCATCCAACAGTTGATGTCTCACAAAACAATTGGCTAGAGACTTGTCCTATGAGACCATCAGGATAAGTCTCCCCGTGCCATCAGTCTGACATCACTCACCAAAAACTGACACCCAACTTGTGAGGTACGACCTCCACTGCAAACCCTCTATGACAGTTAGTTTCTAAAGCATATATGCACGCATGCATGTATGTATGTATGTATGTATGTATGTATGTATGTATGTATGTATATATGTTTGTTTTTGACACTGGTAGGCGATTACACATGCCACAGTACATGTATGAAGGTTAGAAGACAACTCGAGACACCTGTCTCTCATTCCACCATTTGAATTGCAAGGATGAAACTTAGATCATCAGTCTTGGTGACAAATACCACTGAGCCACCTTTCCAGGCAAGAAAAGATATTTTAAATTATTAGGTAGACTGCTTATAACTCCAGCTCCACAGGATATGATGCACTCTTCTGGCCTCCACGGGCATTGTTCACAACTGGTGCATACACTGAGGACATACACGCAGGCAAAAACCCCACAAAACTAAAGTTAAGAATCTCTTGAAAATTAGTGTACATTGTTGTACAATGTGCTTGGTTTTATAATGACTTTCATTGTTGTTTTTCTTTTTTCTTTTTTTCCGTTGTTGTTCTTCAACAGGGTTTCTCTGTGTAGCCTTGGCTGTCCTGGAACTCTGTAGACCAGGCTGGTCTCAAACTTAAGAAGTCTGCCTGCCTCTTGCCTCCCGAGTGCTAGATAAAAGGTATGTGCCACCACTGCCCAGCCATTATAATGACATTTCTGTCAAGAATATATATGTACTCTGAATCATATTCATTTCCCATTATCCTCTCTTGTTCCCCCCTTCTGCTATCATGCCTTATATATTCATGTATATTTGTCGCATGTGCGTTGAATATATTTTATTTAAATATATTTATTTTATATTATACATATTTTAAATAGTGTATAATAGATAATATATACATTTATCTTATATAAATATTACATATTAATTATACTAGTATTAATTATTAATTATTAATATTAAACATGTTTTAATCTTTAAAAAAATATGGATTCCTCTTCTCTAGCTATCTTTGATAACATCCCAAATGTTTACTCCCATATATACTAGATATAGCCGACAGCAGTCTTTTCATAGCCACTTTTAAACACACACACACACACACACACACACACACACATTTGTTAAAAAGATGATCTTCCATTCTACCCATTTTCCTACAAATGGCATAATTCTGTTCTTCCAACTAAATTTAAAAACTGAACTGTACACATAGACTGACTGGTTTCGGTTTCCATCCCCATGAATTCCTCCTTATCTAAAGGAACCCACCTTTCTCCTTGTTTCACGTCTCTCAAGAGCATGCCCCCAGCATCATACCCTGACATTTACAGCCCTTCACTTCTGTCACGTTCACAATTAGAGGATGCACTTTAAGCCTGCAGTTCCTGTTCTGAGCCCTCTCCTCTGGCTATCTCCGATAACACCTCAAGCGATTACTCCCACATATAGTCTACAGCAGCCTCATTATATTAAAAAAAAAAAAAAAAAAAGCCGTGTGTGTCCATTTGTATTTGTATCAAATGCATACAGTGCCTCGGAAGCCAGAAGAGGGCAACAGACTCCCCTAGTACTAGAATTACAAGGAGTCATGAGCCACCCTTTTGTAGCTGCTGGGAACTAAACCCAGGTTCACTGCAAGAGCAAACGCTCTTGACCACTGAGCTATCGTCTTCCCCAGTGACAATTACTCGACCCCATCCCAAATGCAAAAGTGAGGCCTACATGGTACCCATGTATTCCTTCTGGTAGCTATATTCCACCAGCCCTTTGACCTCATTGAGATCTGCAAGCCACCAAGTGCACTCTTTTCCACACATTCTGTGTTCCTTTAAAGAAGTCTCCTCTGTGTGTCTTCTTTTAAAGACAGGGTCCTACTATGTAGAGAAGGCTGGCCTTGTACTCAGGGTCCTGCCTGACCCTAGGATTACAGGTGTGCCCACCAGACAGGATTGCTTGTCAGACCTGCCGACACACCAACAGTCAGTTCAGTCTCACTGTTCTAGGAGGCACAGGGCACTACCCCACATCCCTACTGATATTCTGGAATCTTCCCAGAAAAATCGGGTCTAATGCAAAGGTGATTTTCAGACTCCCTGACTGTGACAGCACTGCCTGGACACGTTCCTCCCAAATATCCACAGGGCTTTAGGTCTTCTTTCAACACTCTCTGGCCATTCACAAGGGCCTTCCCTTACTATCTAAACAGCATTTTCTGCCACCCCACCCAGCTTTACTTCCCAGCATTCATCACAAGACAGGTAGGATCCAATTTCCCTCTCTCCCCTCCCCTTACAGTGTAGTAAGCTCCATGGACGTGAGGGTTTTTGCCTTGTGCTTAGAACAGAACCAGGCTAATGCTAAGTGATTTACTAATTTCTAAAATAAACAACAAAGTTCACAAAAGCAAAACATTCAAGTAGAACTATCAAACTCTTGTTATATAGTGACAGTGTTAGAGCAGTGAGATGGCTCCGTAGATCAAGGCTATTACCATGAAAGCATGCTGGTCAGAGTGGATGGAGGGACGTCACCGCCAGAAGGTATCCTGACGTCCACACACTGGCTCTCATTCACACGTACATACCCAACAACACATGATAAATAATAATACAAACCAAATACAATGGGATGAGAGTATTTAGTCACCCTTAGGGAACCGCGCGCAGTAGGCTCCTGGGTGGTGACAGCAGGGCACAGAGACAATCAGTGGGGGCTGTGGGTGGGGAGAACACTCGGGTTTGATTACAGCTTTGACACTAAATAGAGTGACTCATTTAAACTCCTTCCCATTGGGGTGGAGAGAGAGCTTTGTCTAAAGAAAAGAGGGAGCTCCGGGGTGCTGTCCCCGGGGTTACAGCTGTGCTCAGTGTGCACATGAGACTGCATGAGCTGGATTCAGGAGAGCAAATGCCTTTATCTCTCCAGGAGCTGCCTCTTCAGTCAGTCACCTTCTATGCCCAATACCAGTACTAAACCAATATTTTGTTCAGAAAATAAAAGGAATGCAAAGCATAAACCCAATAAAAGCCACACATGCCAAGAGCCTTATCGTTTCCCCAACATTTACCACAGGGACTTTCACAGAGCATAAAAAATTCCACTCCATAGTCTAATGGTCATCATCAATTTTTATAGCAAATTACTTGCTGTGAATGACAGAGTTCTTGATCAGAACAAAAACCTCTCATAGCTCAATATGATAATCTTCATGTCAATTAAAAAAGAAAGTCATGTCCTTAAAAAATCTCATTACAAATAGGTAGGAAAATCCTCAATTTCAATGATAAGATTATGCTTAATCATTAAATGTACTTTGAAAATAACATCATGTTTTACGAATACAAACAGAATCACTAGGTAGAATCTACAAACTGATGACAATGTATTGATTCACTGATGAATGAAACTCAGTATTGCATTTTCTCCAAGCAGTGTATTTAAGATTCCTATGTTTAAAAAAAAAAAAAAAAAAAAAATCACCAATCCCACCAAACCAAAGAATTTCTACAAACAAAGCACCAAGCCAACTGTCAAGCAAAATATTTTTAATTAGTAGGCTGATCATAAATAAATCCACATAAAAGATTTAACAGAATTACAAAGTTTTGTGTTTCTTTTGTGGACTCAATTCATAATATGCATTAGTCAACCTCATTCCCTAACTGTGACAAAGAGTTGTCATCCAACAATGCAGCACAGTTGAAGCAATTCATATTTAGTTACATTTACATTTTCTTTACAAATGTAACACTTATGTACATTATATATATTTTTTCCTATAGTTCATATACTGAAACTCTATTGCCTTTACAGGGAAAATGTTGAATCCATTTAATGACTATGGATCATTCCTGTTAAAAAGTAATTCATACAAACAACACAGTACCGCTGCCCTTTGTCATCTCCTGTCAGAGTTCAGGTCCAGAGCTGTTAACTGGAAGATGATTTTATCTAGTTTTAGATTATGACATGTCATTCCATGGTCCTCAGGTCTGCTGCCTGGCAGAAGAGCACTAGTCAGTTCTGGAACTACTAGACACCAACTCCACACGCCGTGTGGATCAGCGGCGCTGGCGGGGCTCTGCCTAGCTCTCTCTTCCCGGTATCTCTGACCCACGCCTTAGACAGTGATGTGCACCGTGTCTTCTAACAGCTAGTACCTCGTGTCAAGCCCCGTGTGCTTCTCTGATGGACTGAGCCCACCTGGCTGCGGAGCTGTCTTCCTGGTCCAGCTTGGTTTACATCACTTACAGATCTGCTGCTGAATGTGAATCAGAAACTCATAGTAGGAGAACGCAGCTTCCGTGCGGTCTTCAATCAAATGCTGAAAAAAGTCTGTTTTGGCAGGACTCTCATCTCTGAAAGACAGAAGGCAGCATTTACCTAAGAATATGTATTACTCCAAAAAATAAATATACATTGTAGAATTTTCTACTATGTGGACTTCAGGAAAATGGAACACAGGGGTTAAGCAAGCCTTGAAATTCGCTTTGACAAGAAGCACAGAAAGGAGTTGGACTTACTTTACCAAGTGAAGGACTGTGCTCAATGGTCGGCTGTCTCTAAGCCAAGTTATAAAGGATCTAGTTCTTTCTGATGGAAGCGTGTCCAGTTCTGGAAGATGTGTCTGGTAAAAGAAATACAATTAGAAAACAAATACATGCTAACCCTGAGCACACGCTTCCCTCTTTAGGCTGCGTTCCTTTTAGTGAGAGCAGGACAGCTGTAACAACAGCATTTAGCCCCATATGCACATGTCTGCACACACAAGTTTCCATGAACTCCATCACAATGGACGGTTGCCATCTAGGTACTGGACGCTAGGGCAGCACTGGACCTGGAGCCCCCAGGGCTGCCAACCACAGCCTGCATTCATTCCACCCCACACTGAACATCAGAGGCCAGATGAACAGTATTTTAGTTGTAGAAAAGAAGTGTTTACTGGCAAGTGTGTTGATTTACCCATTGCTGTACTGTTGTGGACAACCCAGTAAAACACGCAGGACCTGCTGTGCCTCTGGTGCTCTCACAGCCTCCTGCTTCTCCTAAGGGCGGTATTTGAATGAAGGGGGCCTCACACCAAGCTCTGAGTTCATCTTAAGATTCACATAACTTACTTGAAAATCACCTTTCTTTCTTTTTTTAATTTTGGGGGGCTGGAGAGGTGGCCCAGTGCTTAAGAGCACTCCCTGCTCTTCCAGGGGACCCAGGTTCAATCACAGCACCTAAATGGTGGCTTATAATTGGCTGGAACTCCACTCCCAGGTGAGCCAATACCCTCACCCTCTTCGGGTCTCTGTGGGCACCAAGTAGGTATGTACATGATACATGTACAGACACACACAGAGACAAAACACTCACACACATAAAATAATTAATTATAAAAGGAAAAGTTCCAAGCCAGGTGTGGTGGCGCATGCTTTTAATCCCAGCACTTGGGAGGCAGAGGCGGACGGATCGCTGTGAGGTCAAGGCCAGCCTGGTCTACAAAGCGAGTCCAGGACAGCCAAGGCTAACACAGAGAGATTCTGTCTCAAAAACAAACAAACAAACAAACAAAAAGAATCAAATTTGGGTCCTCTGGAAGAACAATAAATGCTTGGTTGAGCTATCTCTTTAGACCAACTTTAATTCTAAAAGTTCACAGGCAGTGAATGTTTAAACTGTAGATTTGTAGATCTATGTTATTTTAAATGACCTAAAAGTAAGTATGTGCACACACATATTTTTTCATAGTTTACAGCATGTGTATGCATGTATTTGGTTATTCTATAGCAGGTAGGAACTAGGCCAATTTTTGTTGCCAAAGCCAAAGCCCACTGTGATATAGTAAAACAAATCAAACTGCTGAATTATCATACATGTAATGTATGACATGTAATGTCAATACTTAAAACCTTTTTAAATCAAATTTTTACCGGTGCTCTTTATTCATTTGTTTTTGAGATAGAATCACTTGTGTAGCCCTGGACAGCCTGGAAGTCATTGTACAGCTCAGGATTGCACTGAGCTTGCAGAGGTTTGCCTGTTTGTGCCTCCCCAGTGGTGGGATTAAGGGTCTCTTCCACCACCCACACCTGACTTTTTGGGGTTTTTTTCTTCTTTTCTTTCTTTTCTCCCTTTCTCTCTTGTTTTTCAAGACAGAATTTTTATGTGTAGCTTTGGCTGTCTTGGACTCGCTTTGTAGACCAGGCTGGCCTCGAATTCACAGAGATTCGCCTGCTTCTGCCTCCTGAGTGCTGGGATTACAGGCGTGCTCCACTGAGCCTGGCTTAGTTTTGTTTTATTAGGTTGTACTCGGGCTGACCCTAAACTCCTGATCTTTCTGTACCTGCCTCTCAAATGCTGGGATTATAGGTGTATACTATTATATCTGGCTAAAGAAGGACAAAAATGAAAGGACAAATTTCCACATTTCAGCAATCCTGACAGCTACTTGGAACCCAACTCCCAGGGACTCATGATCATCAAACAGCTCGGGAGCCGAATTCCTAATGACCACTATGGCCTACCTTTAAGGCTAGTCTCAAGGAAAACAAGCCACTCTGTAGAACTTACTACTGGACACAATCCTGCGATGCCACTGTACAGACGTGAACCCTGCAAAAATGGCTCCTGAGACAAGCTCAGCAATTCCTCTTAACTTCTATAAAATCCTACCCCTCAGCCATCTCATTCTCCCTCCGGGAACTTGCCATTGGTTGTCCTTTGACTGTTCATGAGTACCTGATAAATAACATTTATTGTCACATCAGCAGCCTTCCAGACTGTCTGGGACATGGCAGAAAGGCCAGGCAGTGTACAGCTCAATTTATATGACTCATCAAGAACAAGTAAAATCATAGCAAGCTGACTGATAGAAGCCAGGGAGGGGGAGGGGTAAATGGGCAGAAAGGTTTCTTTCTTGAGGAATGATGGAAATACTTTGACACTACACAGTGGCGACAGTGAGGAGTACAGGAAGGAAATCTCAGTGATACAGAAGGGACAGGAGCCCCTGCAGCCTAGGTATTTCTCCTGTCAGATGAGTCAAAACACTCAACATAATTAACCAATCTGCAGTCGAGAATAAGCTTGGTGTGGTGGCGACACTCATAATCTTCATGCTCAGGAGGCTGAGGTAGGAGAATTGCTGCAAATTCAAGGCCAGGCTAGAATATGCAGGGAGTTCCAGAACAGCTGAGCCACAAGCCAGAGACCCTGTCTCAAAACCTAAAAGGTTACGTAAGATGCCTACAGACACAACATTCCCTTTTGACAGCAATTACTTCAAGTATGAATATTCAAATATCACAAGCCATGCTTAATGGCCAAAGGGTATATGACATTTGAGTTTAACCTTGCTCTCTTTGAGGGTGCAACCGCATACCCCTTTGAGAGTATCACAAAAGATTATGAACTTGGTATCAGTCCAAATGGGTCTAGCCCTCTTTGTGATCTAGAATAGTAATGATTCCTTTGACTATAGTGGCCTAAGTTTTGATCTTATTTTCTAGTATCCGTCACCAATAATACCATAGTCTCTCATACAGGAGCCGGGGCACCTTAGAAGCCCTTTAAACAATGTAACTTCAGCAGCTTCCCAAGCTAGTGCTGACACTTATGCACAGCACACCAGCCACCATCTGTGGGCATGGCTCCTCCTCTCTCTGCAGTTCTCACGCTGACAACGGATTGAAGCCTCTTCTTGCTAAACTCCCAAATCTGCTTCACATGGACTCATCCTGGAATTCTTGTGTGTGGTAAAGTACTAAGTAAACCGAGAGCTGGGAGAAACCCTCAGGCTGCACCGCTGGCAGCATAGGGCTACAGCTCCAGACAATGTTTGTACACACTGTGATTAACTCCCAGTAATCGAGTTGAACACATCAAAATGATAAACTAAGCCAGATGCCACAGGCCACACCTGTAATCCTAGCAGGTGGAAGAGAAGGACTATCAACCTGGTCCAACCTGCTCGTTAGCTGAGACTATACAGGGAGACCCAATTTGAAAAAGGGTAGAGAAAAGAAAGGCAAACACATAAAAAGTTTATGTTTAAAAAAAAAACAAACAAACAAACCAAAAACTACCACCTGGGCACAGTGTCACACGCCTTTAAGGAGGCAGTGGCAGGCTGATCACTGTGAGTTCAAGGCCAGCCTGGTCTTCAACGTGAGTCCAGAGCAGTCAAGGCTACACAGAGAAACCCTGTCTCATAAAACAAAAAACAAAACAAAACAAAACACACCCAAAGAAACAAACAAAACAAACGAGCCGGCCACATACATATTAAATACTGCAAAAACTGTTGACATAAAGCTACTTCCTCCAGGCCTACCATGTGCCATGACCATTCCATCTCTATCAGTGAAGACAGACAACCTAGGTCTGCAGTCAGGGAAACAAAACAGGTCTATGCTGTTAACACTTCCCTCCTCAGGGGAGGAGGGGACCCATACCCTAGGCTGAGGTTCCACCCCTGTCTCCCCTGCTTCCCAGCTGTAGGTACTGCAGAACATAAGAGGGGTTAACGGAAAGGGGATTCTATGATTACACTGGCCTAAGACCAGCACTCAAGACAGGTGGGGCTTCAGTGACCCCCACTTCCATGTGTAGCCCTCACCCACATTCCTGTGAGCAGGCCAAATGGAGCCACTGGCCCAGCAGACTGTCTTGGGCGGAGCTTGTCTGGTTTCTGTTGTCTGTTTTGTCTACCCGAGATAAACAGACATTTGTTTTCCTCTCCCCAAGCAAAGGAACATAACAAAAATCCACTGACCATTTTCTGTGGTATTGCTGCAAAATCAGGATAGCCAAGCACATTCTCTATAAAGTTATTGTCACAGCCTTTGCCAATCCAAATGTAAAACACCTAAAACATAAAAAGGGTAGGGGACAACAGAATATTAAATTCCCCAGGAGAAAATCCATTACAACTACTTCAGTTATCCTAAGAGGTCACTACACGGTCTCAGACACAAAAGCTAATGAACATAAAAGGGGAATGCCATAGGCATTGTGAACCTAGTTCTAAGAGCCAAAAGCAGGCCCCAGCTTTGTCTAACTGTGAAAGCTCCCAAGATTTCACACACTTCCTCATTTAAGATGTATTTATGTATTTGGGGGCTGCAGAGATTGCTCAGTGGCTGAGAGATCTGCTGCCCTTGCAGAGGACCTGGGTCCGGTGCTTAGCATCCACACGGTGGTTCATGACCATCTGTGACTCCAGCTCCAGGGGATCCAGCGCTCTCTTCTGACCTCAGGCACAAGGCACGCATGCGGCACATGCACATACATATAGACAAAATACTCATGCATATAAAATGAAAAATTTTAAACTCACAAAATTTTTTTCTATGTGTATATTTTGTCTGTGCATGCATGTGTACCTCTTGTGTGCAGTGTCCACAGAGGCCAGGAGTGGACATCAGATGTCCTGGGACTGGAGTTACAGATGGCTGTTAGCTGCCATGTGAGTGCTAGGAACCAACCCGGGGTCTGCTAGTTAAGCGCTCTTAGCCAGTGAGCCATTGTCTCCAGCCCCCTTCATGTGTTTCCCTAATAGGGGATCCTACTTCCCATTCTCTCTTTCAGTTACTGTCTCCAGTCAGCTCATGAGCTCTGTGGTGTTCACACTTGTCTTGATGCCTGGACACCCCTCCCACCACTCCTGAGCAGTGACTTTTCTGACCACTCAGCAGTACAATTTCTGGCAATGGATGTAAGATGAACCACCAGAGAAACTCTTGAGCTCCATTTGAATTGTATGATTCGGATGGTAAGGTTCTTGATGGTAGGGATTTCTTTTCTGAGCATTAATTTATGCTAATTTGATATAACAGCTGCTTCTGGCCCTGCCTTCTGGGTGATAACAGGGCAGTCCCCTGCCAGTCAGAGCAGCACTTGGCTGGCAGATGCTTACTGAGCCACAGTCCATGAGGAAAGCGCCTTCTCTGGTCAGCCTCTCTGCAGACAGTTTTTGAAGAGACGGCTGAGGCACTACCCTGTCGTTTACATGTATGGCACCCTGAAAAGAAAAGGGAAATGCTGAGTCACAGGTAGTTCAGTGCTATCATCAGATCGTAGAAGTCACCACCTCTATGACATTAAAATATGACACATTTTAGAGAATGTAAAATGTATTGACTGTTTACCATGGTTCTACGGTAGACTGAAGACTTTCAAATGCATTCAAATTTAAAAAGCAAAAACGTGAAAATGGGGAAGATACAAGTGATGGGATAACAATTGAGTTGTAATCTGAATAAATTAATTAAATGGACCCCTTTGTCTCATTTACTTTCCTTCTGAGGTCAGTATCTATCAACACCAAAACAGCTGACTGCCACTTTTTACAACATAATACTATGTGTAGAATGAATACGATTCCCAAAGATTACACTCTGAAGACAAGGAAGAAAAAAAAGATGCTATACAGTTGTGCACTTAAGTCATTCCTGGGTAACACCCATGGTTTACTACGTACCTAACACTATAATCTGGTCACATCACAAACTGCCAATGACTACAAAATGCAAATGGAAATCACTCTGTATTAGAGTTGAATCAAATACTCAAACCAAACCTATGTTAAGTTACTTCCCATAGAAAACTACTTTTAAAAACCCCATGTGAAAGTCCTCTCCTGTGCCTAGATTTTAGCATCACAGGGAAGGACTATCGAAAATGCCTTGTCACCTTAGGTGAAACACCAAGACAAATACACTCAAATACACACCTCGTCTGTCAGCCTGTCTATTCTGTATAAGTTGGGGTGGATCATTTTCATCAGGTGAACAAGTGGCTGAGACTTCATCTGGCACATGGCATATACTCGATCATCCAGGCGTGTGCTTGTACCTGTTCTAAATGCTTTCTGCAAGGAAAAAGACAAATGTTCCAAGTGAAACATACAGGTAGCAAAGAAACCACAAAACAAATGACCATCAGTAGTAGGAAAAGCATGTCTTCAAGTCACACACACTTTTTTCATACTGATATTTAGGAGGTAAGGAAGTAAACTGGTTTCTGTGAACCATCCTATCCTTGTTGGTAAAATAGAAACTCTGCTATGTTGTTAAAAGGGCAATTTTACAACGCCCGTTAACACACGCAGCAACGGAAAGTCAGTCGGTAAGCGTCAGCGCTTTCCCTTAGCTAGTCTCCTGCAGGGGTGTGTGGGAAGGGCTGGCCCTGAGCACAGCATAACTCAAACTGCTCATACAAATGAAGGAAAAAGGATTTATGCTTGGACAAGAGGCATGGTGCACCTGTACACCTCCATATCCCACACTTTCCCCTTATTTTTCAAGCCTTAAAATGCCAAAGCACATAATCCTCTAGCTAAGTACTGACAATGACATAGATAGGTTCTATTTCTTTGTCCGCCCAAGAGTTTGCAAGAAGCTGACTAGCTATGAAATAGAGAACTACCTGCTTGAGAAGCGCCAAAACATAGAGTGGGAGCAGCTTCAGCGAGCTTGGTGCCGTCAGGGTGGAGCGAGGCGCACTCGACACTGCCGAGCTGTAGGCAGACAGCGGGTCCACCACAGCATTCACCAAGGCGTCCCTGGCATCCGACAAGCTTGAGGACACTGAGCGGTCCACAGCTGCAAAACAACCGAAGTGAGAGGACACTGAGCCACCAGATTCCAGCCAGCGCTCTTTTCTCTTATATATGTGCATTCGCATGTACACATACTTCTACACACTAAAATCCTGGAGGAGGGGTAGCATGTTCCGTGACTGTGCGCACAAGAGGTGTGAAGAGCAGGTATCTTTCAGTAACATGATTATAGTTTTGTACCAAGGTAGTAGTAACGGCTGCTTTCTCCAGTGTATGTGGGAAACCACAAGACTCACTGAATGTTTAGTTATAAAAAGAGACACATTAAAACTAAACCCTCAGCAATGTATTAATTCTGAAGGCTTCCTTTAAGTTTAAGAGTAAAAATTTTTTCTGAGTGTAGTTCTACAGCAGCCACACAAACACAGTTATGCCATCTCTACAACAAAAATCCGTGGCAATTTCATCAGGCCAAAATTATTCACCGTGGGGCTCTCTTGCAATCAAGTTCTCTGTCTCCATCTTGGCAATTTATTCTCCATAAACTTTCCTTTTACTGAACAAATGGAGTCATACGGACACACTTTGTGTCACTTAGCACGATGCCTTTGAAAGTCACACTTGCTTAGCTGCCTGACAGCTCATTCTGTGCCCAGCTGAGTTGCATTCCACTGAGTGAGTATGATAGTTTACTCAATAGGAGATACTGGTCTTTACAAATCATGCCCCTAATAGATTTTAAATTAGGATTTTTAAAATATAAGAATAGTCTAATTCATCCTGTAATAGATAAAAATGTTAAAGTGTTAAAATGCTTTTTAGTTGAGAGATTTCTTAAAAAAAAAAAAAAAAAGTAGAAAAGCCCCAGTGTGCTTTTAGACAAATTTATTTTACCTGCTTTTTTATATGTTACTCACCCATGTTGGCCAGAAGGCAGATGGCAGCTTGCACATCCACTCCTGCATAGACATCTGCGAGTGAACTTACCACGGGCAAGCAAAGTGTATGGACTCTAATTCTCCGTTCACCTAAATAAAATGGAGCGCATCATTAAAGCATCCTAAGCTAGTTAAGAGAACAAACACATCACCATTTCACTCAAATTGCTGTTTTGGCTGGATTAAGCCATCAACAACACCCTGGCATAGAAAAGGCTTTGATGAATATGCTTTAAGAGTGTCTTCTCTGTATTGTTTTCGGTGCTACGGTTTGAACCTAGGTCCTCCCAAATGCTGGGCAGGCATGACAGCACTACCAGTCTAATTAGCATGCTCAAACAAACTATTCCCCAGAGACTAGACATCTGCTTAGAGGATACGAACACTTGCTATTCTTTCAGAGGACACAGGTTCAGTACCCAGCACCCATATGGCAGCTCACAACTGTCTGTAACTTCAGTCCAAGGACATCAACGCTCTCTTCTTGCTTCCATAGGCACCAGGCACGCACACACTGCACATACACACATACAAACAAGAAATTCACACACATAAAATATAAATAAATCTTTAAAAAATTCTAAACTATGAACATATATCTTGTGCATAGTTGAACAATAGCTTCTGGTTGTCTTGTTTGCTTTTTTTTCTAAGATTTTATTTGTAGTGACAATATATGAACATCTATACATGTAAGTGTGCATGTGCCCACAGAGGCCAAGAGTGCAGGATTCCCTGGAGCTGGTCATACAGGCAGTTGTGTTCTGCTGTGTGAAAGCAGCAAGCACTTTAACTGCTGTGCCATCTCTCCAGAGTGTCTAGTTGAACTATAATGCTGCTCTAAGTTATACTCAACTGAGTAATTATTAAAATACTTATACTGTCAAATAAGAAACGAAGGCCTTCCTTGGAGTTCTTTATTTTACAGAGCACTGATGCAAGGCATAGTAGTCTCTGTGCTTGCCAGAAACATACGATGCTGAATCGAAATTCTCCACAAATTAAGAAAATCACATGGCTAGTGCAATGGCTCAGCAGGTGACACTTGTTGTGACGCCTGCTGGACTGTGTTTGAGCCCTGGGACCCATCTGTGAAAGGAAGAACTTATTCCTGTAAGTTGTCTCCTGACCTCTACATGTGTACTGTGGCATGCCTTGCCCATGAGTGTACACACAGAGAGTAAATAAATAAATATAAGAAAAATACTTTTAAATGTGTTATTTGGGGCTGGAGAGATGGGTCAGTGTTAAAAGTGACTACTGGCTGGGTGTGGTAGTGCACGCCTTTAATCTCAGCACATGGGAGGCAGAGGCAGGAGGATCTCTATGAGCTCAAGGCCAGCCTGGTCTACAAAATGAGTCCAGGATAGCCAGGGCTATTACGCAAAGAAACATTGTCTTGAAAAACAAACAAAAAGGTGATTATTGTTCTTGCAGAAGACATAATTTGAATCCCAGCATCCATATACTGGTTCAAAGCATTAGTAACTCTAGGTCCCCTTGAGCTTGTGTTTGCATGTGGTGTAAATAAGCTCACATGGGCACACACACTTTAATAATAAATCTATTTTTTTGTTTTGTTTTGTTTTCGAGACAGGGTTTCTCTGTGTAGCCTTGGCTGTCCTGGACCCGCTTTTTGTAGACCAGGCTGGCCTCGAACTCACAGCAATCCACCTGCCTCTGCCTCCCGAGTGCTGGGATTATAGGCGTTCGCCACCACGCCTGGCATAATAAATCTATTTTTAAGGTGTGTTATTTAAGGACTCAAATGTAAAGAGAAAAAAACCCCATATATTTAGTCAGCTAATACAAATGCATTATCACTCTTTTTCTCCTCCACTAAAAGGGAAGTGGAAAGAGGACCTCTGGCTACAAGCCATTTCAACTTTGATAGCCTTACCTTTGCTTGATGTATATAACAGAGCTGTCTGAAAGCACACTAAGGAAGTATCTGTCAGACTTTCTTCAATTGACAGCTGCACTGCAAATCCAGCATCAGGATTGATGTTGGCAAGAGACAGTAAGTCAGTGGAACGGACAAAGAAGTTTCCGTGGAAGGTGTGCATTGAAAGCCCTGGGGAGAGAACACTGGCATCAGGATGAGCACGAGCACTTCACCTGCAGCTAAAGCTGCTGTCCAAAGTCAGCGGCGCCTCTGCGTAACTACAGAGTGAGGCTGGACTCTAGGGAGGCATTTTAACTATACAGCACAGGCTCTCTAAAGGGAGCCTACATATTTAACCTATATTTACACCTAACCTTACCATCATATTCTAGACGCCAAGTCCACCTCAGACACAAATATAATACACAAAATTAAGAAACCAAGGGTTCCTTATCTTGGATTTAAGATGAGATCAGAATCCACCCCACAAACAATTACATAGCCCAAGAAGTTATCAATTAAACGGTTGTTATGGTAGAGGCCTTTCCCGTGCTCCTCGCTGTCACTCTCAAATCATATCTAATACATGCTTTTCTTGAATAAACCACAGTGTTGCTTTTACCCACTTATTCTAGTTATTTAAAGAAACTGGCCAAGAATCACTCAAATAAACTATTTCAAACACGGTTCAGCTGGACCCAAAAGAAAGTCTTCCGTGATGAACGGTCATCACTATGGGTCAGGGAATGCTTACTGACTGACACAGGAATGTAACAGAACACACACTTTTCACAAGTTCATACCTTTAGTACATCTTATTCTCATAACAGCTTCAAATCCAATTTTTCTAGTGAGGTATCGTTTTAGGTCTTTTTGTAACTTTTCTGCTTGCGAAGGATTGTGGGTAGAGTGGAAAGATGGATAGTAGAATATGCAGCCAGCAGAGTACTTGGACATGCACGCTTTAGAGAGAAAAACATCAAGTATTAGCTAGAGAAGTAATGGCAATCTACTTGTCTAACAGTAGAGATGTCACGTTATGAAAAAATTGTTAAGAGAAAGCCCAGCCCATGGAATCAGATAAATCTGAAGACTGCAACATTAATAAACAATAACAGACATTAAAATTCATTGTTGAAGCTGGGTGTCGGGGTGTACATCTTTAATCCCAGCGCTCGGGAGGCAGAGGCAGGTGGATCTCTCTGAGTTTGAAGGCCAGCCTAGTCTACGAAGTGAATCCAGGAAAGACAAGAATGTCACAGAGAAGGTTACACCGAGAAAGCCTGTCTCGAAAAAACAAACAAACCAACCGACAAACAAAAACAAAAAGACAGGAGGTTCATGGTTGAGTGGCTAAGGGAATCATGCTACAAAGCAGAACAGTATGAGCATTGTCTTTTGGTACAGTGCCACAGAAAGTACATATCTCATCCACACGCCTGTGTCCAGCACTAAGAATGTGTACTGAAGAGCACAGCTTCAATTACATGTTAGAATCTTTAAGTAGGTAACATAGTGACATCTTACCCAGAGAAGCAAGGTCAGAATACTGTGAACTTAGAAGGAACAAATCCACTGCAGTTTGCTGTCCTGAGCAATCTAAAGCAAGTTTCTTATAAAAATCAGTTGCAGGGCCAAGATGGTGCACCACCTAAAGCAAGAGATCATAAAGAGGCTTTGGTTACGCACATAGTATGTCTCTCTTATAGCAAGGAAGATATATACTTTACTCCATTATCAACAGAGGATGGGCCCAGATTTCCAACAGTAATAAAATCTAGTGTTTATAAAAATGCATTACTGCAGGGCATTATGGCTCAGACTATTACCCCAGCACTTTGGAAACTGAGGCAGGAGGACTGCTGAGTGTTTCAACCCAGCCTGGGCTAATGCATGAGAACTCCCCGCCCCCCTCCCCCACAGGCTTCACAATGCTTGAAATATTTTGTATAAGCTGAATGATTCGATTTTCACAAAACAATGCCCATAAGATTTTCATTATTTCTCTTTCACAGATGACAATACTGAGACAAGACCGATGACATCAGACTGACCAGAAAGCTAGCTCCAGGGTGAGTGCTCCTGACCTGTATGATAGCGTCTTACTCAACGCGGTAAGGAAGGCATACTAGATTCCCTCCCAGCCCTGGACAGGTAACTGAGCACTTGAATATTCACTAACTCATACACACTTTGGGGATCTCAGAGATCACAATGAAAAAGGCCAAAGTGAGCCGGGTGCAGTGGTGCACGCCTATAATCCTAGAACTCAGAAGAGAGAGGCAGGGGAATCTTTTTGAGTTCGAGGCCAGCCGGGTCTACAAAGCGAGTCCAGGATAGCCAGGGCTACAGAGAAACCCAATCTCGACCCCCCCCCCCAAAAAAAAGGCCAGAGTGAAAACAGTTTGTGAGTGAAGACAAATTACATTTGTTTGTGTGTGTTAACTAAACACTAATGCCTGGATAATGAGATAGTCATGGCTTACATTTTTCTCTATATCTAAGTTTTATAAAAAGTTTATTCATAAGCATGCTAAATTATAATAGCTTGATTAAGTTTTCACTTGTATAATAGAAAAGACACTGAGGACAGAAAAATCAAGCCACAACTTTATCATCAAATAGCCATTCAACTTTTGACAAGACAATACTTTTTTATCTGAATAAAGGGATTAAGGTATGTTTCTAAACATTAAAAAAATTAATGTATCTAGTTTATGTGTGGGTGTGAGTGCACACATGCCACAAGCAGCAGGGCTGCTGGGACTGTAGATGTGTTCCACCATATCTGATGTCTGACTTGACAGGGATTCCATTTGGTGATGGTGTGCATGGCCAGTGCTCTGACCACCAAGCCGTCACACCATATTTATGGCCTGCTAACTAAGTAATAAGAATACCAAACCCCTAATTCTTCCTGGTTGGTTTTACTACTGCTAATGAAGCAATGAAGAGAAAATGGATAATTTCAGTCTAGGGGGGAAGAAAACTGCACTGGTTAAGATACAAACACTCAACATGCATACCTTGGTACTTGACCTCTGATTTGGATCTTCTCTGGACTGCAGAAGTCCCGCCCCCAAGGAAGGCAACTGTGTCTGAAATACTGACACCCGGCCACCCGTGGGGGACATTAGCTTGAAGGCAGCCTGAAGTGCAGGCCCAAGGGCACTGTGTGTTTCTCTGGTATTGACGAACATATTTGGTAATGCGTTCAGTAGGTCTTTTATAAGCTGAGGAAAGAGTGAAAGCTGAATTACTGAGAAGGCAAGATGTTTTCTTCTCTGAGACATTCCAGGATAAAGCACGGCATCTCCGTTCCTCGGGACTGTGAGGACGGACTCACTAGATAGCTTCCTACACTCTAACAGCAATGTACCAGTGAGCAAGTGTTAACACAGCAAACAGCTGGTACAACAAGTGGCTTGATACTTTGAGAAAAGAAATTAATCTCACCTCTTTACTTTCATACAGATTCACAAGCAAACTATCCGGTGTGGGCAGAAAAACATCTATAGGAACAAAAAGATTTCATGAGCACACAGCCAAGAGGACACTATAAAGAAGCAAGTTTTGATTTTATAAGAACATTTGCTGTGTGTATTGTAATTCTGCTTTAGTAAATACATACACGCCATATATATCATATGTACACATCTGATAACACACACACACACACACCCCTTAGAATTGAGCATTTCCAAGAAAATGACTTTGTAAAAAAATGCCAAGGTACACGAAGCCATGCTCACAGCACACGACAAGACGGACCTTAAAATAGAGTAGCGCCCACCCTGAAGCCCGCGGCCCCAGAGCACCCGCTGACGCTTACCGTCAATGTCGGACACAATAAGCATCTGAGGCTGCGATAACCCTTCTTGTAAATTGTAGAAATGAATAGTGCTGTCAAAAGTCATGAATCCTATTCTTGTTCGTGAATCTCCAGGAAGCCTAGTGACACAAACAGCAACTTGAAATCCAAAGCCCTAAGTCTCAAGATAGCTACACATGGCTCTGCTGGAGACAGAAAAACTATCGGGACCAATAGACAAGGAAATAGACAAGGGTACAACCTCCTGTTTTCAGACAGGAGCACGCACATGAATTAAGGCTCAGATGGTAAAACACTAGCCTTCAGGTAAGAGTAACCAGAACTCAAGTGGTTTTTAGAAGCCCAACATTTCCCGCTTATTTTCCTCTAAAACAGTAGTTCTCCAACTTCCTAATGCTGTGGCCTTTAATGCAGATCCTCATGTTGTGGTGATCCCGACCATAAAATTATTTTGTTGCCTCTTCAAAACTGTAATTTCACTACTGTATGAATCACAATGTAAATATCTGATATGCGACTTCTGTGAAAGGGCTTCTCAAGTCTCCACAGGGTCATGACCCAGAGGTTGAGAAACATGGGTCTAAAGCATATTTTGTTTTGTTTGTAGACCTGGACTCTTACTTTAGCTCAGGCTGACCTTGAATTTGTGGCTATCCTGTCTGAGGTGTCAGTCTATGGAATTACAGGAGCAAGATACCACACCTCACTGTATACTCTTGGATAAAGGTGCACTCGTATTTTTTGTCTCAGTATCATGCAGCAGTGTAATGTCTTTGAATACTTTATGGGCAGAACGACAAATACTTTTCAGGAAGAAGTTTTTCAGGAATAAACTAACAATATTGTTAGACTTTGATGTGTGAATTTTAAACAGAAAATACAGTTATGAACATTGAAATGATTATCTATTATCAATCACTAGGATGTTTTCTGTTAGAACTCAGTTTTCGAAAGAATGCCATGGTCCCAAGAATGAAGCCTGCTGTCAAAGCTTCCCTCAACAACACCGTGTTACAGAAGTCTATCTCAAAGTATCCCTGGCTGTGTTTACCTGTCTATGTAGTTTATGGTTTTAGCATGTCATTAAAATATTTTGAGTACAAATGATACTAGGGGCTAGAGAGATGGCTCAGTGGTTAGGAGCACTTACTTTTCTTAGAGAAAACCCAGGTTTGGTTCCCAAAACTGATAATAGCTTATAACATGGTAACTCCAGTCTCCCTAGACCCGAGGCTTGCACATGGTACACATCATATGAGCAAGGAAATCTTTAAACAATTCAGAAGTAGAATGTACATCAAAGTGCAACACTTCACGTTAAGGATGACTGATCTGCTGCTCACAGTCTCAAAGGTAGTCAAACAGACTTCAGGGAGAAAAATACAGTATTCAGGTGCCAATACCAGTCAAGACTGATGTCTAATGTGTAGTCTTTTGAGACTTCAGAAAGTCTGAGGGCAATCGTCAGCAATAAGAGTGGAGATTAGTGACCTGCCCTGTTAAGAAGATAGCCTAACTTGTGCAGGAGACTCCTCTTTCTCAAGAGTGTTCCAGAACGCTGTCAGGAAATGTGCTTCTACAGTGTTGTTACTCTTGTCCCCTTTCTATTTTTGTCTTTACACTTCCAATGTGCCTATTTACTGTTGGAATCAAATAAAAATAACTATTTTCCATTCTCGGTTCTACCCTTTGGTTTTATACAAT
>OU015753.1:82185802-82220902 GCA_907169655.1 Acomys percivali
AAATAACTATTTTCCATTCTCGGTTCTACCCTTTGGTTTTATACAATCTAACTGACAAACAGTCATGCGTCCTTGTTGCAGTAAAACTGGGGCCATCTCCTCATGCCTGTTTGAGAACAGAGGAGGAGAGGGATTGATGGAGCAGGAGATGGAATGGAAACTTGCTCCACTCACTCAAAGAAGACATGTAGTAATACTACAGTACCCCCGGGGGCGCTGACCGCAGGGACAACAGCCCGGCATGGAGGGTAGGGCGGGGTGGTGGTGGGTCTTAGTGATGCAGCACTGGCCCAAGGAGAGGTCCTGGGTGCCTCCTACTTATACTGAAGTCTAGAGACTGTACAAACAAGTGGATGGAGTCCTTCAGGCCTGCTGGCAGACAGGCGGGGGCTAAGGTACTATATAAAAGCCACTTTACTCTCAGCTCCTATTTCTACAACACAGCTTGGGGCGCATGGGCCAGTATGCAGAGCACACTCTTTGGCTCCCTACACTTTCAGCACAAACTCGGTTCCTACCTTCCCTTTCTTCAAACCATTCTCTCACTAGTGCCAATAAAACTTGCTTGAGAAAACATGTCTTGCCCAGTCATAAATTAAAACTAGATTTCTATAAACTTTTTAGTTTTATTAAACTGACAAATCAAATTATATGTATCAGTGTACAAATGTCTTAAGATGCATTTATACTGTGAAATAACAAAATACAGCTAATTAATATATAAAGTCAACATGTGATAAGAATATTAAAATCTATTCAGTATCTTCAGGAACACACATACCAGTCAGGCACCACGTCAGCAATAGCTCTATGAGTGACTGCAGTCTGAACGTCTGCACCCTGTCAGCCCACTCCCCTGCCCTCCGACCCTAGTTGCTGGCACTCTCCTGCTTACAGACCAGCTGTTCGGGTTCTAGCTATGAGACAATCATTTGGCAGGCCTTTCTCGTGCCTTTTTAATGTCACTAACCCTAACATCCCAGAGTTAGCCACACTGTAACAGTCTCATCCAGCTTCTTAACACCCAGGCCAGTCCCTTGATCAGCTAGTCAGAGAAAAAAACAAGATTCAAGTTCTTGCAAAATAGTAGGGCATATCTTATTTTATGAATTATATACATGCTGTTATTAAATCATAACAATTCAAGAAACAGAACTCTATAAAATTAGGTAAACACAGGCAAATTTAACAAAACTTAGCAAAAAAAAACCAAAACAAAGAACAAAAAAATCCTCAAACCCATAAGTAGTAAAAGAGCACTTCAAAGATATGCACACACTTACATAGCCTATGTATGAATAAAAAATATTCTTACTTGTCTAAGTTTTCTAATAACGACTGGCACAAAACTGTCAAATACCCAGCTTCCACTGCATTATGAGACACATCTAAAACAAACAAGTAGACTGCAGGCTGAGGAGGACGAAGCTGCAAGGAATAAGAACAGCATTTGGTCACCAGGCATACTTAGCTACTATGACAGTCTCTTCTTCAATATACTTTTCTTGTAAAGTTCATTTGAAATTAGAATGAAAGGCAGTTGTAATGGCTAAGTATGTTAAGTGGTTTGGTTTTTTCATTTTGTTTTTGTTTTGGTAAAGAATATTGTCTAATATGTCTTCTAAAGTCAAAGCATGCTGGCTTATTATTTAATGCTAATCTGTCTAAATATTTACTTATTTCTAAAAGCCCTCCACTTATCACCAAGGGATCACAAAGCCTGTACAGTTATGCTCAACTTCTTCCGTGCGTACTGGGATTTGAACTTGGGTCTTCATGTTTGTGCAGTGAGCACTCTTTCCCCCGGAGCTATCTCTCCAGCCCCCAGATTAGAATGTAATATGCCCTAGGACAGGAAGAGCAAGAGAATGAGGAGGAGGTGGCTAGGTCGTTCAAAGTATTTGTCAAATATACTGACGTTAATAAATATTCAAGCTCAAGTTATATGAACAGGAAGGCTTACTAAAACTGAGTTATGAAAAGTGATAGAAAGGTATAAAGTCTTTGTCCCTTCATTTTTGCTAAGTCCCTAGTGCTGGAGAATTAAACCCAGTACCTCACAAATGTGAGGGTTAGTCTGTGAAGATTTTCTTCAGACTGTCATTCAATGGTCATGAAACCACACAACAAAGGTTAAGGCCTAATGCACTGCATGTGGACGAGGGCCCCGAAGGACTCCAGAGCTGAGGACTTGGGATGCACTAGAGTTGACTAGTGCACAAGAAACTTCACAGTAGTTAAGGTGGGAACTGATAAGAAACCCGTAGTTAAGTCAACTTAGCCTAAGTTAATCATCAAAATTACAAAAATAAACAAGTCAGCACCAAGAATCTACTAGGCATCAGGTGATCCTGGCTACTTTTCATCATGTGCAGTACTTCAAATTTTTGCCAGCAACCAAGAGTAAAAAGGAAAGAGGGGGGGAATAAAGGTTACGGTTATTTTTAATAAAAACAAGAAAACAAAGATGAGCATTATGTAACCTTAATTCCAGTTTTGTAAGTAGAGAATAAGATTTAGAATCAATATAAAGATAGATGGAATCTTATGATTGACTGAACTTGAAAGAGAAAAACTGAAGGTGTCATCCATTCATCTTGCTCTCTGTCATGGACGGACCATTAAAGACTGATATATATATTTTTGTTTGTTTGTTTGTTTCTTATTTTGTTTTGGTTTTGCGAGACAGAGTTTCTCTGTGTAGCCTTGGTTGTCCTGGACTCACTTTGTAGACCAGGCTGATCTCGAATTCATAGCGATCCACCTGCCTCTGCCTCCTGGGTGCTGGGATTAAAGGCAGGCGCCACCATGCCTGGCATCAAAGATGGCAATAATTTTAAGACAATTGTTTTGGGCAAAAATATATGCCAGGTTTTCTGTTTGAGGTCGCTTAACCTCAAATAGTTAAATTATCTACACTCCAGCTTAGTAAGTAGTCACACTCAAGTGGCAACTAACTATGGACACTGTTGTCCATAAGCCTTGGCTAGTGCTTCTTAGCACAATAATGCATTCTCTGGAAGCCCAAGTCAGGTCAAGGAGAAGCGTTCTGTTTATTACATGCACACTTCAAATTTTGGATGAGAATTGACTTAGAAGAACGGACTCATTGAATTGTATCCTCTAAGCAACTCAGGCCCTGAAGCTGTTACCATGTAGTCTGAGGAAGCGATGAACTCCACAGTTGAATTCTGAACTTCTGGTCGTTTGTGAGGCTCTCCGTAAGACCGAGTCAGGGGGTTATACAGAAACTCTTCAGGAACTAGAAAGAGGTAAGGCACATTTAACAACGCGCCAGGAGATAAACACAATCACCATCAATATTTATGCAGTTTAATAAAAAGGAAAATAGCTAGCACTCTTTTAAAAAACCTTATTTTTTGAGAAAACCAAGACACAGGTAACCTTTTTCCTTAGATTCACATCCTATTTATTACATCACATGACAGGAAAAAGTCAGACAAGTACAGCTAGGAAGCAGCTTTACCAGGAAGCTTCATAAACAGGCAAAGAGGACAAGGAGACACATGTGCCTGTGTGTGGCTATAAAGGTTGGCCTGAGCTCACTGAACCAAACACATGTGTTCACCTGAGTGACCAGAAGGGCCTTTTATGTACTTTTTCATTTTATTTTGTTTTTCTTTGCCCTTGTCACTCTTTTTATTGTCAAGTATCTCTTCTGAGATCAAACTGAAGGCACCCATATTCTCTCCATTAAATGTCACCAAAGCTGTTTTTAAAACAGTAAGATGTCAGAAAATGATATGGAAACACCTAATTTTAGAACCTGAAACTCACCATCATTAACTCTATAGCACAGGTTGCATTTCCACCTACGCTGATCGATGAAGGTCACGAAAGGGTTGATGTACGTCCGACACGATCGGCACCTCACAATGGTGTTTGACGTAATCACTGGCAATTGCTGGGAAAGAAGGAAAGACAATGTAGCAGCAGCACAAAGACCCCAGAGAACATCAGGACACAGACGCGCCTGCTCTGTGTACAAGACAATGAGTGTGCTATTCAACAAGTGTGTGTTCAACAGGACAAGGCTACCACTTCCCACAAAGGCAAGCCACATCGATATAAAAACCAGGAGCTCACTGACAGCTTGGCTAGCCAAGAAAACCATCTCAGCCTGACTTGGGAAAGAGTAGGAAGGGAGCTGCCCACAAGACATAGGGAAGCCTGTTCTCTGCTGGGTGTCTGCCCCTGGTACTGGGCAGGGGAGGCTGCTGTACGGCTGACAGCCATCCTACAGCAGCTGAGAACAGAAAGCCAACAACACAGAAACTATATTCCTGTGCTTAGCTTGGAAAAGAACTGTGTAGTTAGTCAATTTAGAAAACATGAAACACATTAAAATGCCATATACTATTCTATGTCCCTGAATTAATCCATTATTGTTTTATATGCTTCATTTGGGATTTTAAAAATATCACCACACAATTTTTGTATTTAATGTTCTGCATTACTATTGTATCATAGTAACAGCTGCATCACTTGTAAGGGAAAAAATGGAAAATAAAATTAACTGAAAACGCCTTTAATCCCAGTGCTTGAGAGGAAAAGGCAGGTGGATCTCTGTGAGTTTGAGGCCAGCCTGGTCTACAAAGTGAGTCCAGGACAGCCAAGGCTACCCAGAGAAACCTGTCTAGAAGAAAAGAACCCAAAAAACTGAAAATGAAAAAACTGAAATTTACTCTAATTCTAGATCCCAGAGGGTATCACTATTAATTCTCAGTATACAAACTTCTCCAAGATATCGTATGTATTATCTGTACTTAAAGAAAAACTCTTGGCAGCTGGGTATAGTGGCATATGCCTTTAATCTCAGTACTCAGAAGGCAGAGTCAGGTGGATCTCTGTGAGTTCGAGGCCAGTGTAGTCTACACAGGGAGACTCTGTTTAAAAAAAAAAAAAAAAAAAAAAAAAAAATCCACCAAAACCTAAATGGTTTAGTGATAAAGGTTGTGTTAGTGTTTACGTTACATAGTATTTACTGAATGAATAAATTCATAGAACTGGTTATGCATTATAATTATTTTCTATTCACTGAGACTTTCCATCCAATCTAGCAGGCCATTATGTGACACACACACACACACACACACACACACACACACACACACACAAACGCGCGCGCGCGAATGTGAGAGAAAAATGTGGCTTAAGTATAAATGTCTCTAGCTGAATTTTTTCCTGGACCTTAAAAATCTTTATTTCTATTTTCTTGGCAGCCAGGCTGTTTTGGCAGCTGCTGCTAACATCACAAGAAATAACAAAAAGGTGTGTAAATCTCTAGCAAAGTGGCTATGAACCCAAATATGCAGTGGAGACCTTTCATTCAGGAAACTTGACGTTCTTCAATGTCTCCTACTGACACAAATTTATTTATTTTCAGCCAGACACCTTCTCTATGTGGACATAACTGTTTAATAAAAGACTCTTGAAGTTTTCACATCGCCCATGGTGGCTGCAACTTCCAAACTACTACCAAGTAGTTCAAACTGAAGCCCAGATGCTGGCAGAACGCTGTTGCTAACCATACCCTCAGGGGACTGCTTTTCCCATTGTGCTGCATGCCTCAGGCGCAGACTGGGTACACGTCAGATAGGCAGCACAGAGCTGCGGTTACATCTGTCCCAGTGGAGAGGAGATCTAGGCTGTGGCCACTGCCCAGCACAAAGCAGTGCTCAGAAGACGTGCTCACTTGAGTGTTAAAGACACAGCAATTGTTAAATGTATTACACTTATTTAGTTCTATTCTGCGTGTGCCATGGTGTGCAGGAAGGTGTGGGCTGTGCTTGCCACAGCCTGTGTGGAGGTCAGAGGACAACGTGTGGCAGTCGGCTCTTTCCTTGCATCACATGGGTCCTGGGGATCACTCACCAGCCCAGAAATGATAATTTCCAACTCTAATAAAAGAAGCCAAACATTCTTAGGAAGCGAAACAGTCTGGATACCTTGCACATGTACTGGAACCTAACTATTTAAAGTGTACTTTACCGTCAGGTCTCTGAAGGGATGCAACAACAATCCTAAAGGAAGCTTAGCTTTGTTCAGTAAAGCCTGTGTCTGCGGGATGTTTGTCAAGGTACATCGAAACGAACTGAAAAGACACAAACAAGTATGTTAGCTTTGAGCGTAACTGCACCTGTTAGCAAGGAGATTACTCAACCAGTCATGTAGGAGACAGACGTCAAAAGACCTAAACCAAGGACCCCACATTTCACTGTTGAAAAGCACAACATATTCTAAATAAACAGTGAGTGCACTGTACAGGAGCTACAGACATGCCACCAAGGGCGTGCCACTCCCAAACATGTGCTCCTGCTTACCTCATCTTTCAATGGGGGCAGGGGTGGGGGGTGGGGGTGGCTTCCACCTGAGCTCTAGGGTACATTCCTGCTGTGCTGAACAGTCTGGGCAGGGAGAACTGCCATAGTCTAGGTGTGACTCCCTGAACACAGTCTGCTTCCTTCTCTTTGGACTTCCTTGAGTGCCGAAGCTTAGAACACTTCCCCCAGGAACACTGTGTGTCACTCTTTCACTAGTCTGACTACATACATATATCTTTCTTAACAGAATGTGAGTTCTATGATTCCACAGAGCTCAGGAAAATGGTTTTTGTGTACTGCCTTACTCATAACCCGGAAAGGGTCCAGGAAATGTCTGCTGACTCAGGGATGCACCCACCCTATGTGTATGTGCTATTACCATAGGCTCCGAAAATATGAAACCAAGAAGGCTCCCTCAAAATGTTTTGAGCAAAGAGAGGATGCTCAGAGGGTTTCAGACACTGGGGTATTTCAGGCTTCCCAATTAAGAATGCCAGCCAAAGAAGCCCATGAAAACATTCCCAAAGCTAGAAGCACTTGCTTAGTAGCTTGAGAAAGAATACTCAACCCTTAAGTGTTGACAACACTGACACTCAGATGAAAATCGCATAGTGCCTTAAGCCACTTCCACCCAGAACCACAGTAAAAGATCTGTGTTTCCTAATCTAAAGCTGGTACTAATTACCCTTTTAAATTTTGTCGAGAGCTGCATTCAAAAACATAACTAAACAAAATATATGTATACATCACTCCCTCCCTACAGGGCTTATTTACTTAGTGTTAAGTAGCTGGGAAGACCTTTAAGTGGAAGTTACCCTGATTCAGCATCCCATGCACACACTGCTACAGCCAGCCAAGATCTCACACATGTGCACATGCTACATTCACCTCCTAGAAAACGTGCAACCAGTCATTAACGCAAGGCCATAAACAGTCTGAGAACAGCTTAGAATTGCAACCGGTAGCTGCTGCTAGCCTACGATCCTTTGAATGCTATGCTTTTATGGAAATCACTGTAGCACTGCCTTTGGGAGTCATTGGCTGCACAACAGAAGGAAAGCTGTGTTTAAATGCCATGTAAGAGGGCGCTGGAGAGATGGGTCAGATGGCTGCTCTTCCAAAGTTTCTGAATCCAATTCCCAGCAACCACATGGTGAGCCACAACCATCTATAATGAGATCTGATGCCCTCTTCTGGAGTGCAGGCACACATGCAGACAGAGCACTGTGTACATAATGAATAAATAAATCTTTTTAAAATTCCATGTAAGATCCTGGTTGAGAAAGAGTAACCCCCTTCCCTGAACGACTAAAAACATGGGAAGCCATGGCTTTAGGAAAAGAAGAGCCTTGGCTCTAAGGATGACCGTTGCTCTTGCGTGAGGAGATAGTGCTCTCTCTCCTGACATTCAAAGCCTATGGTGTGCAGAGGAGAAACTGCAGAAGCAGACATGCGTGCGGTGGGAGAAGCTGGCCTCAGGAGGTGAGGTTCTGAAAGCAGGTAGAGCAATGAACCCAGTCTGGGAGGCCCTGGGAGGTGAGCACAGACCCAGACACGGAGGCAGCGGCTACACTTCCCCAGGAGGCAAAGGCACTCTGAGTGAAGGAGTCCCTATGTAAATTCATATTTCTTCAATAAGCTGGGGGTTCTATCCTGAATGAGAAAAGGAAATTCAGAGGAAAAATACTCATCTAATCCTATTCTTGGGATTACATTAGTGAGGTCTTTGCCATTTTCAAGAAAAGCTGAAAACAGTTTTTTTCAAAGACCACCTAACTTAAAGACATTCTGGAGGATGGCTCAGCAGCAAGAGAGCTTGCTATGCAAGCATGAGGAGCTGACTTCAAATCCTCAGTAGCCACGAAAAAGAGTAAGAGCGGCTATGTGTGCCCGCTGTGGGGAGTAGAGATGGGACTGCTGAGGTGTGCTGACTACCTGCCTAGATTCTGGGTTCAGTGAGGGACTGTCTCAAAGGAATAAAGCAGAGGGTCAAAGCAGGATGCCTGAAGTGTTCGTGTGACAGGCCTCACCACTCCCCAGCACATACACAGTGTGCCACACAGATCAACACGCCTCTTCAACACACACAGTCACCTGAGGACAGCTTACATATACTTCTCTCTACAACCAGAAACAGAAAAGCCCACGTGAACAAAACTTCCCGTGAAGGGGCTGACAGCACACTGCATGCCTATTTCTGGAGTCAGGCCCTATCTTCATCAGTTCTCTCACTGTGAACATACTGCAAAATAGAGTACCTACTCTGGGCTACAGTTTAGCTTGCTGAGTTCTGCACTCAAGTTAGGTACAGGAGCCCAAATAGGAGTCGCAGGTAAGATATTCTTCTCTTGGGTGAGGTTTACAGGCCGGAGGCTCTCTGGCTGTGGAGAACTCTGCAGACTGAGTCCCCCTAGACCCAAGGACAGCTGGTTCACACCTGGGTAATGCTGAGAGAGAAATTCAGAGAAAAAGGGAAAATTACACAACAAATATAAAGGTTTCTGAACACAAGATTTTAATAAAAAGAAAACTCAAGATGAGAACATTTACATCTGGCTTTATAGTCGTAGTTAGCAAAACAGTCAATTTAAAGCATAACTAAACATTGCAAAGAAAACCCAATCTTAACTGTTCAATATGAAAAAACAGTTTACACTAGGCAGAAACAATAAATATTGAAGTGATTTCAAGTTCTATCAAGTATCAATTTTCAGGATGAGCTGCCGCCTTAGAGCAGTGGTTCTCAACCTTCCTGATACTGCAGCCACTAATGCAGTTCATCATGCTGCATCAACCTAACCATAAAATTATTTCATTGCAACTTCCTAGCTGTAATTTTGCTAGTTATGATCCGTAATGTAAATATCTGATATGCAACACTGTGAGAGGGTCAATCTCCTCACAAAGGGGTTGTGACCCACAGGATGAGACACCACAAGGAAGCAATGAGCACTCTAGGGCGCCCTATAGGACAAAAGGTATCTAGAATTTGACTCTGCTTTCTTTCTGCTGCCTGTGCTATGCCTGCAATATTACTGTAACTTCACAGCTTTTTCTCAATTCAAAATTATCTAAGAAATTACTGTCATAATTTAAAACCACTCAATCTTTCAGTTCAGTAAGTCAAAATTTACCAGAAACAATACCTACTTTCATACTTGCCTTTTTAAAGAAATAATTTATTTACCTTATTTAAGAAACTTAGTCAAGTTCTATTACCATAAAAAATCCTGTTTTAACTGATCTTACTGTCCCTTGGGACATATCTAAGGACAAAAATTATGACAAGACAAATCTTTTATTTCATTCTGTGAACCATAAAGAATTAGCTTTTCTGTATTTTCTCATCACTTTTATAAACTTAAATTTAAATTTTATTTTGTGTACAGATCTCTTGTTTGTATGTGTGGCTGTACACCTTTTGTGTGCCTGGTGCCCTCAGAGACCAAAAGAGGGTCAGATCCCCTGGAAGTGGAGTTGTGTGCTGCAATGTAAGTGCTGGGATTTGAATCCAGGTCCTCTGTAGGAACAGCCAGTGCTCGTAACTGCTAAGCTGTCTCTCCAGCACCACCACCAACAAAAAAATCTTACATTTAATAATCTTACACTTATAATATAAAGTTAATGTTATTTTGAAATTATTTAAATATATTAGGAACTGTCTGTACTCTGTAAGCTACAAATGACATATTCATTCAACTATGGACCAAAAATTGTATTATTTTGATATGAAAATTTTATAAGAAAGCATACTCAGGGATATCTCATCTCACTCTTCACCTGTAGCCAACATTTTAAATTAGTTTTCCACTAAGTTCTTTTGTTGCTATTTATAATATAAACTAGGATGTACACATGACTCTAACCATAGGCTTTTTAACAACCAAAGGACAAAAAAAAAAAAAAGTTAGCCTTTTGTGTCCGTATATAGTTATCTTCCACATTCCTTAATACAGGTAGCAAGTTTCAAATGTGAATACACTGACTCTAACTACTACATACAGAATGATAACCTCAGGAAATGGCTGTCTGAAGTAGAAGATACACAGAACTTTAAATGACCAGGAGGTCACCAGATGAAGTATTAGCTAATCCTCACACAAGTGAGACAATAGGTTTATGCCATTAGAATGCCACAGTCAGGCCTACATAAATAACTACATCAAGTAAGGAATCAGGCTATTAGATTTAACCCCTGGGTCACAGGAAATAGAGCAGAGGAACCAGTAAAATGACACCACAAGGAAGCAATGAGCACCGTAGGACACTTTACAGACAAGTGGCTCAGTTTTCCCATCAGATAGAAAGCTTGAATCCACAGGGTAAGGATTGTATCAAATTAAAATGATAATTAGAACACATAAGCAAACCTAACAGTTATCATTTGGCTAGTGATTTGAACAACCAAATCTAAAAGGGCATTTTTAAAATAACAGGAAATCTGTATATGCAGTGAATTTTAATAGCATTTAGAAATGATTGTTCCTTTTGTTGGCTATGCAAGCAAAGTCCTTTTCCAATATTCTCTGCAGTAAAGGGAGGGGATGAATAAAGAAGCCAGGGATAAGGGGCCTCTGAAGAACGAAAGGCCTTAAGATGTGCTTTCATGAGGGCTAAAAAGTAGGGCTTTCTCACCACTTACTGAAGGCCACTGCCAGTCACTACAGAGAAAGCCTTTACATTTCAGAGCTGACCCACTGGGTCACACCATGTCCAACATTTAAAGGGGTTTCAGCTGTATTACACAAAGGTACTTAAAGTTATGATATATGTATTCTCGCGCCAGCAAGATGGCTCAGCAGGTAAAGGCACTTGCCATGAAAGCCTAGTGACCTGAGTTCAATCCCTGGGCTCCATGCAAAGGTGGAAGGAGAGAACTGGCTCCATAAAGTTGTCCTCCGACCTCCACACACGCACATAAACACAGATTTAAAATTATATATATAATAAGATTATACACATATATTCTAAGTGGCACTTCAAATAATATTAATAATGCCAGTCTTACATGAATTAAATGCCGGCCCTGTGCTATCAATGCACAACACTAACTGCTCAAGTTGAATGTGTATGTCTTAGTTACTTTTCCTGTTAAGCACAGCCTCAGGCACGTTAGGCAACAGCATCCACAGTCAGGGAGCAGAGACTGAGGACTGCTAGTGCTCAGCTCATGCTCTCCTCTTTCTATTGTCCAGGGTTCTAGCCCAGGAACAGCTCTATCTAGTATTCCCACCTCAAGAAACTAATTATGAAAATCCGCAGAGGCTAACAATGACAGTATGGATACCCCAGGACTTATCGAATCTACTCCTGGATCTCAACATTCGCTCAAAAGATATGGATAGAAATGTTCACACGAGAAATGTTCATAACAAAATCAAACCCAGAAATTCATCCTAATGCCAATCAACAATAGAATAAATTAGTATATTCATTGTGGAGTACAGCTGAGACTAGATAAGCCGCAGCCAACAAAAAGCAACACAAGAATGCACGCAGCAGGGCTCCTCCCACATAAAGCTTGAAAACAGGTAAAGTAATCTGTAGTATTAAAGAGTCAAGAGAGTGGCTACTCATTATTTGGGGTAAATGATTAGGAAAGGCATGAGACCTGTTGAACGTTTTGAGATCCAATGGTGCCACATGCCTGTAATCCCAGCAACTTGGGAGGTGAATGAAGGAAGATCAAGAGTTCAGGGTCATCCTTCACCATACAATGAGAGCTTCATGAGACCGTCTCAAAAAACAAACACAGTCCTATTCTCCTATACTAGAAATAATCAAGGTTTGAGTAGTGGTGCTGAGATTGTATTTTAGAACATGGGCAACAACTGTTCAGTGTTTCACTGTAATGTAACAGGCCCCGTGACAACGCAAGAGGCCAATGACCACAGCTGCATTCTAACAGTAGGAGTTACCAGGGCTATTTGCTCCTTGCCTGCTAAGTCCAAGAATCAAGCCAGCCTTGGAACTTTCTCTCAAGTACAGAAATAAGTACTATAGTATAACTCCACATAGAAAGTCACCCAAAGCACAGCTACCAAGACGGAAACTCTGTTGTGTGTGGATCAATGTAGCTATAAGGAAAATATAATAAACTGGGGGAGGTCTGTATCAAATAAACCAGACTTCCCCAGAGCGCCTTCTCGTTTTCTTTCCCCTTTCCTTCTGCACCTTAGTTCTAAGACTAAATTCTAGACAAAAACAATTTTCTTTTCTTTCTTTTTCAATGTTTTCCATGTGTAAGCGTACACATGTGTATACATGTATGAGCATACATGTGCAGGCCCACGCTGATGATAGGGATCATTCTCAGTCTCTCTTATTTCTTGAGGCAAGAAGGTTCTTTAGTCAAATGCAGAGCTCACTGATGTGTCTTGTCTCACTAGCCAGCTTGCTCTGGGGATGTCCTGTGTAGCAGGCTACCATGACCACTCAGCACTCACACGAATGCTGGTCCTCATGCTTGTGTGGCACTGATTTACTGCTGAGCCATCTCCCTGGGCCCCACGTTTCTTTCTAAGCAAAGCATAACAGGAAATCCCTGAAAGGTAAACCCTACTAAGGCTTTACAGAAATGCTTTTGCCATTTCCCTCAACTTCCTCTCAATACTAAGAAATGAGAACTTTAAACCTTTAATGCTCTTGGAGCCAGCTCGGCAGAGGCTCGGCAGATGATCCCAAGCCTACCACCATGGAGGTCTGAATGAAACTCCACTATAAGCTCCGGTATGTGACCAACTGGTCTGCAGTTGGCGGCACTGTTCTGGGAGTTTATGGAAGTTAGGTCATGAAACCTTGCTGTAGGAAGTACGTGGAGGGAACTGCTTTGAGACTATGTCACTTCCCCCTACTTCCAGTTTGTTGTCATCAAGCGTCACCAGCCCACTCTCTGCTTTGGCCACCTTGTGGCATTCCTTCCTCACCACTATGACTCTCCCTCTGGAATCATGAGCCAGAATAAGCTCTCTCTTCCCTACGTTACTTTTGGTCATAGTATTTTATCACAGCAACAGAAAAATAACTAACACAGCCACTGAGCACACAAACTAGAGAGCACTTCTCTTCCTCGAGATTCTCAGAGTCAATTTTATATCAGAGCACTTCAAGAAAAGGACAGAGGCTAAAATAAATACTAAATTACATTCTTCTATTTTCTGAGGTAGTTGCTAGTTAATGTTAATGTTAGGAGGTACAGAAGTGGCTCAGTGATTAAGAACACTGGCTCTTCCAGGACTCAGTTCCCTCTCAGTATCCATGTTGGGAAGCTCACAAGGGACCATACCTCCAGCCCCAGGGGACCCAACACCCTCTTCTGGCCTTGTGGTTTTCTGCACATACACGGCAGAAATAAAGATGCACTTGTAAACATAAATTTTATAAGACCATATAATTTCCTGATTATATAAAAAAATATCTGTATAAAATCTGTAAAAAAAAACCCTAATGGTACAATACAGAAAATCCAAGCTATAGCTAATCTTTTCATCTAGACTCCACCTCTTTAAAACTCTGATCATTAGGGATGTGCTCCACTTGATACTTACAATTTTTACCAGCTTACTAAACATGACTGAATACATACCTGAGGATACCCAGAATACGCTGGGCCACTGGGATGTGCTCCAGGGGCTGGCGGTGGTGCTGCATTCTGGTAAGCAGGCTGCAGAGTCGGGTAGCCGTAGCCAAAAGGCTTTGCTACCTTTGCTGGCTGAGCAGCAGTGGGAGTGGGGGCTGCAGACAGAGCCTGGGCGAGGGCAGGGTTAGGTTCCAGGGCACGATCAGGAACAGGGCTGCTTGCAGAAGAATGCATGTCTAGCAAAGAAAAAATTAGGTGTTCACAACCCCAAACCAGAACTGAAGCAGTAACCTTTGGCATATTTTTCTTTTCAAAATGTTTTACTGTGACAAATGCAGATTACATACCAATTAAAAAGTGTAGATCACAGAACCCATGTACAGATAACCCAACCTCTATAACTACCAGTATCCTGTCAGTTATATCTTATGTATTGCTTTGTCTGTAAATTTCAACAGCAAATGCCTCAGATGGTACTTGGAGCAATACCACATACAGCTAACACGGTAGTCATATTTTTTAATTCTCTCAGGAGGACTGGGGCTAAGAAGCAAAAGCAAAACAAAGCAATTAAAATTATAAACTATGGTTTTTCCAAACTGCCCTTTAGCTGACCCTTACTGTAAAGTGTCCATGAAAGGAGTGGCATACTCCTATCATCGCCTGGAAGGGTGCATTATTTGCATAGGTAAATTGTGAGTAGAATATGAAAAATCATGTCTAAGACTTTGAGGACAACATCTGGCATCAATAAATGCCTAAGAAAATTTAGTGACTAGATGTTCTTCGTTTAAACTTAAAAACAAAATTTCAGTAAAACTAAAAAAATAGAAAACTTGACTGCTAAATCATCCTAATGAAAGTGCTATTATCAAAGTGATAAGGAAATAAAGAGGACAAAGTTACTTGTGCTGTCATCTGAAGGTTATTAAAGTCATGAGAGGAAGGAGTGTGCCAGGTGTGTCTGTGATAGGAGACAGGAGCATAAGGAAGACGAGAGTGTAAGTTACCACCATAATGAAATGACTATGTGTTACAGCAGTTCCTTGATTTTCTGTTAATACCACCCACTGCTCCTCTATTCTCCTCATGTAACAAAGTTATTTAGAGGCTGGAAAGATGGCTCAGCAGTTAGAGCACTTGCTCTTGCAGAGGATGTGGGTTCGATTCCAAAGACACACCCTCCGCAACTCCAATTCCAGAAATACAACCCCTCTTCTGAGTAGGAACAATATATATGAGGGTAAAACTTTTATACATATAAAATAAAATATTTTTTAAAATAGTGATAGCTGGGCGAAATGGCACATGCCTGTAATCCTAGCACTCAGGGAGGCAGAAGCAGGTGGATAGCTGTGAGTTTGAGGCCAGCCTGATCTGCAAAGCAAGTCCAGGACAGTCAAGGCTACACAGAGAGACCCTGTCTCAAAAAACAAAACAAAAATACCAAACAAACAAACAAGAACACAGCGATGCCTCTAAAACCTATCCCTGGGTCTACTTGCCTTTTTCTTAAGTGGAGGCACCAGGAACCACAGGGGAAGTAAGGAATCAAACACACTCTACTCCGGAGCTAGGTGGAAAGGATTCAAGTTCCCATGCTTATCAACAGAATTGAAGGAGCTATTTTTTAAGAGAAGGAGAAACTGTTCCTTATCAATGTTTTTGTTTTGTTTTGTTTAGAAAGAGCAAAGAAACAAAACAAAACAATAAATTTCTTCAAGTCACCAGAAACAAATGCATGGTTGTCATATGACAGAATTATGGCTGAGAAGAAATGCATGAGTATGTCCCACTTTGTCTGTTAAAATGCAGTCTCTTCTGATACACAATCATGGCCACCTTTAACATGACTGATGGCCAATAACTTAATGAATAATGCAGCACATGCTGGAAACAAGTTACCTGGGTAGCTGCCTCCTTCCAGGGCATCGTAACTGTTGGGCAAGGGTGATGCACTGCTTGTGGTAGAGGAACTGTCAACACCTAAAAGGAAAATCAAGCACCTGCTAAGTTCAAAGTGACAGTGCATCTCATAGCAACTGCTGCCAATATGAATAAAGATGGCTTTGCTGAACTAGGAAATTCTCAACTCTGCTAAAAATTGAAATGACTGATGTTTGAAAGCAATCATACACAAAATTAAAATGATACATGTTTGAAAACAGTTTTACACACACACACACACACACACACACACACACACACACTATTCAAATGGCTCAGCAGGTAAAGGCACTTCTTATGGTAGACTGACCACTTGATCACCTGAATTTGGTCCCAAGAACAAGAAAACCACTCTGGAAAGTAGCACTCTGCCCTCCACATGCTGGCCGTGGCAGGCACATGCCCACCCCGGCAAATACATAAATGTAATTTAAAAATTATTTTAAATGAATGACAAATAACAGTGGTGAGACTAAGTAGCTGATGAGTGGAACAAAATTTAGTTAGACATACATTAACTTCAAAAACAAACACCAAACTATAAAAATAAACAAATATAAACTTAGGGCTAGCAGATATTTTAATGAAACTACACCTGAAATACTAACTCTATCAATCTCATCAATCTCAAGGTATTGAATATGCTTTATTAGCACTAAGAAGTTTAGGATAGTTTTAGCAGAGCAAAGCTGTTTCATGCATTCATAAAAGACTCTGGGGCTAAAGAAATGGCTCAGGAGTTAAGAGATCTAGCAGAGGACCTGGGTTCGATTCCCAGTACCCACATGGCGGCTACTAACTAGCTATAACTCCAGTTCCAGGGGATCCGATACACGTGGTACACAAATACACATCAGGCAAAACATTCATACACATTAAAAAAAAAAACTAAAAATATAATATGTGTATATATATATATATAAAAACAAGAACACTTAATGGCTTGGGTTTCTTCCAGCATAGCATGAAAGTATTTCTGTGTCTCCACTTATCCATATGCAAAATAAAGATTAAACAACTCCCACCATATTGAATAAGGGAATATAAATGGAAGCCATGCTAATAGACATGAACATCAGACAATAAGAACTTACTGTTTGTGACCATTCAAACCGCTTAGATTAAGAAAAGCTGAGTGGTGCTAGGACACATGGGAGAATAGAACATAAGAGACAATTCTTTCATTCATTCACCCAAAACAAATACTTTACAGGGAATCTCAGGTAAATGCAGTATACACTGACAGACAGTTCTAGATGCACATGGCCCCTCTCTTGAGACCAAAGTTACAAAAGTCTCTGGTACAGAGGTTATCCCTGGCTCTTAACTGACATATAAGCAGGATTTTCATTTTTTCCTTTAAATCAACAACAACAACAACAACAACATTGTTTTACTCTTTGTCCAAGTATATATTACATACTGAGCACGTGCTACCACTCTTGCTCTTCCACTGGTTCCCTTTGTTCACACAATTCTCCTTTCACTCCAATGTCATTTATATGTGTGAGTTTATCTATATAGGAATCACAGAGGAGAGGAAAGACACCAAATTTGTCTTTCTAGGACTGGTTTAATTCACTTGATATGATTATCTCCAATTACACTCATTTTTCCTGCAAACAACTTAACCACTCTTTATGACTAGAAAACATAAAAATACTTTTTATTCCTCTGTTCTTCTGTGGTTGGACAGCTTAGGTGTTTTTAACTGTGGTATAAAAAGAACGGGCATGTATGTATACCTATCTTTCTCTGAACAGCCTTCAGATAACCTTAAGAATTAACTGTATCAACTCTGGCACAGTTGACGGTTGTTTATACGGCTATTTGAATGCTGTATTCTAGGAGAAGACTGTAGTTGCAGAGTATCTACCTGCTGTGTAACTTTGGGTCAGTTGCCCCAACCCTAATCCTGCACCAATAAGCACATGGCTGGCTGGCTGGCTTAGCAGGTGAGTGTACCTGACCCCAACCTTGACTACTTGACCACCTGAAGTAGAAGACCATTTAAGCCCCCTTCTTTGGTGAGAAATAGGAAACTATGTACACATAAAACACTTCTCTTAACGAAGAATGCAAAGTAATAGTTCCTCCTGTTTGTCCACATATGTAACTGAAGCAAACTACTGATGTACAGGGTCAAAAGTCTCTAAGTTGGGCAAAGTGGCACACCTATAACATTGGTACTTAGGAGGCTCAGTGTTGAACTTGAGTTTGAGCTACTCAGTGAGATTTGTCACCAAAACATAACAAAAAGTATTGTAGTACTAGCATTGAAAAACAACAACAACAACAACAACACAACAACAACAACACTAGAGACAGGTGTAATAGTACACGCCTATAATTCCAGCACTCAGGAAGCTGAGGCAGAAGGATCAAGTGTGAAACCAGTCCTAGCTACATAACAAGAACCCATCTCAAAACAACCAACAAGCAAGCAAACAAAACCACACATAAATTCAAACAGTCATCAACAGATAATGGCTAAACCAAATGTACTGTATCTAGCAAAATGGACTACCATCCAGTCAAAACAAAGTGCTCATATTTGCTACAATGTAAAACAAGCTGAAGAAAAAAAGGCCAGGCCCCCCCCCCAAAAAAAAGAGCATGTGTATACTGTATGGTTCTATTTCAATGAATTCCTAGAATGTGCAGCTCTACAGAGTCAGCAGCTGGCCATTGTGGGCTGGGGAGAGAGTAAAAAGAAGAGGCACGGCTTCATGAGCACAGGGTTCTCTTCTAGGGTGGCAAAGGTGCACAGTCCTATTTAATTCACACCCACAGAGCTAGCCAGCACTAAAAGAGAGTGCAGTTGCACAGCATAGGAGGGGTACTATACAATGCAGCATAGGCCTAAGTGTGAGGACACAGAGCCCTCCATGATGTTGGGAACACAAAAGGCAGTGAGCACATGAAAGGATATTCAGCATCCCCAGCTCCTAGGGCAAAGGAGATCAAAACAGTAACACAGTACCACCTTCACATCCACCCAGACAGCTAAAACCAAAGAGACCGGTAATAGGTCAGGATGCAGAAAACTGGAAACTTTATGGACTTTTAATTGGTGTAGCCACTTTAAAAAAAGACAGTTACTACATGCCCAACAAGTGTCATAAGATAAATGAAAACAAACTGACACATGTTCATAGTAGCACAAATTACAGCCAAAAGATGAAAACAACCCAAATGTCCACCAACTCAGGAATAAGTAAATTAAAAAGCAATGTACAAAATGAAATGGTTCTTGAGCAATGAAAAGGAATGAAGTGCTGATACAGGTTACAATATGGATGAGTCTTACATACTGTGCTCAGAGAAAGAAGTCAGTCACAAAAACAAAGCTGCTACCATCACCACCACCTCCTCCTAATAATAATAATAATAATAATAATAATAATAATAATAATAATAATAATAATAATAATAATAATCAACAGTTGCCCAAGCTGCGTAGCTGAAAATGGGAGCATGGAAAGTGACTGCTAAGAGGAATTTCAATTTTGAGGTAATGAGAATGTTCTGGAATAGTGATGGGTAATAAAGTAAAAAACAACAACAACAACAAAAACCCCAGTAAAACTTGATGAGCAGTAAATTTAAGTAAGTTAATGGCATGTGAGTTATAACCCAATAAAAATGCTATAAAGTACCATGGTAAGGCAACGTAAGCAGATCTCTTATGAGTTCAAGGCCAGCCTGGCCTATGTAACAAGTTCTAAGCCAAGCAAGGCTACATATAGTGAGATCTTGTCTCAGGACAAACACGAATAACAATCTACGGTATGCTCTATGACCACAAAAAAGGTTTAAACGAAGTACTGAGAAATAATAATTCTTGCCAGGCATGGTGGCACATGCCTTTAATCCTAGCACACAGGAGGTAGAGCAGACAGATATTTGTGAGTCTAAGGCCAGTAGGTCTACATAGCTAGTTTAAAAAAGAAGAAGAAGAGGAGGGGGAGGAGGAGGAGGAAGATATCACTGACTCCAGTTCCAGTGGATCCAGTGCCCTCTTCTGGCCTCCCTGGGCCTCAGGCACACATATGAAGGCAAAACCATCATAAACATAAAATTACTAACTCTGGGAATAGAAAGATAGCTCAGCTGTTAAGAGCCGTGCTTGCTCTTCGAGATGGTCACTTTCTATTCCCAGCACCACATGGTGGTTCATAACCATGGAATCTCCAGTTCCAGGGGACTCAAGATCCTCTGCTGACCAACCTCTGTGTACAATAGACACTTTCATCCAAGCCTGAAACCCTGAATTAGGCTGCCCAGGGCCAACATGGCAGAAAGAGATGACTGACTCCCATAAGTTGTCCCCTGACCTCCATAAACATGCCGAGGCATACATTTACCCCACATAAGTACATATTTGAATGCTTTTTTTCCAAGGTGGGGGGTTGTCAAGACAAGAGTTTCTCTGTGCAGCCTTGGCTGTCCTGGACTTGCTTTGTAAACCAGACGGGCCCTGAACTCACAGAGATCTGCTTGCCTTGGCCTTCCGAATGCTGAAATTATAAGCATGAGCCACTGCGCCCAGCTCCAAATGAATGCTTTTAAAAAAAAATAAATCTTAAAACAAAAAACAAAACAATTATTCTTGAATAAAGCCAAAGATAAGAAGATATTTGTATCAAATGATTAAAAATCATACTTCTATTTAATCATGAATCTGAGGCTCTTTCATAACAAGTCAAATGTTAAAATTTTAACTTTTAAAAATTTGCTCATTTTGAAGTAGACAAAGTCCCATCCCTAACCAAAAAGCTATTTGCACTTGATATCTGCTGAGAAAGGGAAAATGAGGTTTTTTTAGTAGATGTCACTTCATACACCACTCTCCAGGGCAGGCATTCCCTGAGTAACTGGCTCACACAGGACTGACTGCATGGCTTCTTGTGTGGTTTTTGTTTGTTTGTTTTTCTTCCTGGTTTTCTTTTCTTTTCTTTCTTTTTTCTCTTTGAGGGAAAATGAAAACTTGAAGCTGGGTGGGAAGTGAAGTGGGAAGGATCCAGGAAGATATGGGAGTAGAAAGACTATCATCAAAATTTATTATATGAAAACATTTTAAATAAGTTTAAAAATGCCCATCTTAATAATGTTATAGCTACAAGCTTTCAAGTATTCTTTTATAAAAATAGTTGTCCTAGTTTATTTTAAGTTTATTCTTTTATTTTCAGAAGTCCAAGTCTTGTCACAATATCAAAGCAGTGACAGATGTAATGGCAAATGAACCACTAAGAGTCAGGAACAGGGAACACAGCTGAACTCTGATACAACGTAGTACTTAATCCACTCTGGTGGGTTCATAGACAGCATCACTGGCAATACCAATCAGAACTGTACTAAACATACACACAAACACATATGAAACCTGAACGTTGACATTCTCAACACGCTTAAAGACATATCCATGAATTCACTACCATCCTAGAGGAATAACATCTAATACCCTTCAAACTACAGCTTATATAACTCACCTTGTACCCTCATTTCTCACATGCTGCTGTAACATCCTCCCTCTCACCTTACAATGCAGTTACACCAAACACCTAACAACACACCTCCTTTTCCCTTGTGTTCATTCATGGCCAGGACACTGTAGCCTGACTTCCTTTCCCACTTGAGAAATTTTTCCCTTATGCCAGTAGAAAGTCACTTCCTCTCCAGGTAAGGCTTTGTTTAAAACCCCAAACCACTGCCTTTTCAAGTTGAAGTATAATTACAAATGCTGTTTTCCTATTCTAAGTATTTGTGGAGGCCACTACATTGTCCTTTAAAACAAAATTACAGACTGAACAGTTCTTATCTAAAATACATGGAACCCAAAAGATTTCAGTTTAAAAAAATTTTTTTTTCAGATTCTGGAATATTTATATATAAAAGATAAGGTATCCTCAGATGAACACAAATCTAAACACAGTATAGGTTATATTTCACATGTACCTTAAACATGGGATCCAAAAGTAATTTTACATGTTTCTAGTAAATCCAGGATTAACTATGATCTATCATGAGAAAAGCAGAATTGTCCACTGGAGTCACCTTGGTACTGAAAATTTTTGGCTTCTGTAGCAGTTTACATTTCAGATTAGGGAAACTCTACATGTCCCATTTTAATGTGAAAGCTAACCTTAGATCAACAAAGAGTTTTGATAGATTATCGCCCTATAAAACCTTAGGCACCTCTAGGTTTCGCCGTTTCGCTACGCCAGTAGCATGACAGTAAGAATGAAGAGGCCAGGCAGGGGATGCCTCCACACAGAGCTCTTGAGAGGAGAGACCCCCCTGGTACATACTGGCTCTATGTCCCAGCTTTTGAAGAAGCTTCAAAAAAAGCCAAAGGAGAAAAAGAGCTAAAATCTGAGGAAGCAAAGGAAAGAAGAGGCCAAATGAGCCATGCACCTGGATTACACAGAGAAATGCTGGCTCAAAAAGAAATAAAAATAGCACAGATTCTCTGACGCAGAGAAAACAGAAAACCTTGAAGAAAAGGCCTAAGTTGTTCTCTCGGGATCAACAAAAACCAAGATATTTTCTAGTATTGCTCAATTTGAAGTTAACTGGGTAAACTGAGAATCTGCACCCACACAACTTATATAAAACATGCAGACGAAAGGTAGATTCCATATTCACCACCTACCGCTTGAGAGAAAAAACGGACGCCTCACATCTCTGAGCTGTTCCCCTTAGTAACAACAGGTTCTACACTGACACCCATGCAGGAGCAGTAGGAGTCATCAACGTGGCACTTGAAGTAGCATGAAATCTGCACTAGTGAGACTTGAGGAATGTTTCTCTCCTACCTCCCTATGCCCAAACAGCATTAGAGCTACAAGGGATGAAGAAGGACACTGGAGCCCATTTGAAGGTACCGCCACTAGACAAATTCAGCGCAAGGTGCTATCCATGGGTCTTCACAAAAATAAGTCCAACCCTCTAATACGGTACCTGAGAGTTTGAAAAACCTTAGAGAATACTAAAGCAATGGGTGACAGTTGAATAAGGAATATAGTACTCAGGACTAGAGTACCTGCTGAGCAATGAGGACCAGAGGTTAAGATCTCATAGCAAAGCAAAAGGCAGATTTGACGTCTACATGAAACACCAACCCTTACAGGCCTGTATTTTCAGCTCCAAGAAATCCAAAGCACTCTCTTGACCTTTGCTTCTGCACAGAGCCATGCATCAGCCTATGTGCACATACATAAGAATTTAAAAGAACAAACACATCTCAAACAAGCTCCACAAAGTGTTCATTAGCTTCAACAATGCAAAGCAATACCCTTCCAGTGTCAGTCTGGCAGAGAGCCACCATAATAGAACGCTCAATGTTAACCTCATCAACATGCAATCAGACATCACCAGGGGCACTGCACATACAATGTGTGAACATGTATAATTCCAGCAGCTAGGTGGAGGCAGGAGAGTTCAGGGCCAGCCTTGGCTATACAGAGACTGACACCAGCACAGGCTACGTGAAACTCAGCCTCAATAAACCACAAGTGTCAATGAAAGGAAACACTATATGATCTGACTTTAATCATCAGGAAACATTTCATAAAGTAACTGACCTGTGTGAAATGAAGTTCCTAGAAACCACACCTATGTTAAACATTCTCTAAGGCTGAGTGACTGGTTTTAGAAAGCTGGACTGCTACAGGCTGGAAGCCACAATTATCAGGAGCTAGGTTTAGCTCCCTTACTAGCCATTTATCTCCCGCCTCTGTGTATGATCTAACATCCTAGTAACTATTAGGTAAATCCTTCAGGAATGTACAAAGAAAGTCTTAGCCTTCACCAAGCAACAAGAATGTCAATTAGATCATATGTGAGCCCACAGGGTTCCCCCACTGTGCTGTGTATCCACTCGACCTGGAGTTTCCACCAATGTATTTGAAAAGCACCTTGACTTACGACTTCCTTTATTCTGCTACTATCAAAACTTCATCAAACTATTACCACACTGGAATATGGTATTTTGGGAAACCTGTGTTCCTAAGTTAGTCTTCACTCACATTCAGCTTTGAATAAATTCTCTCTTAGCTGAGAGCTAGGTCTGTTTTGCATTAACAGAACTATTGCAGCCATACCAGCTAAGTTCAATGAACGACTATGGACTAGATCCTGGGCCATGAAAACAGCTATGAGCACATCAGACATTACCACATGAATGTTCAATTTCCTGCTATCATCATAACCAAGCAACACACACCACAGTATTTGGGAGTAAAATGCATGCCTATGATTTGTTTTCAGACAATGAAGGGAGAAATACATAAAGAATTATAAAAGAGGTGGTTAATTTGGGCAAAACATATATATGAATATCTTTCAAAACTCTTATTTTATTCCTGTCAAATCATGTACAAAGAATTGAATATTTAAGTTGGGCGTGGTGGCACATGTCTTTAATCCCAGCACTTAGGAGGCAGAGATAGGCGGATCTCTCTATAAGTTTGAGGCCAGCCTGGTCTACAAAGCTAGTCTAGGACAGCCAAGGCTACACAGAAATACTTAAAAAAAAAAAAAAAGAAAGAAAGAAAGAAAGAATATCTTAAACAATGCACACAGAATAGCAGCTTTTGGCTAGACAAATTGTATCAAATCCCTTTATCAATAACAAATATAGTAGGAAGAAGGTTGTGGTCACACAAAGTAACTTGAAAGAGCATCACTTTTTCATCTACTCTTCATGTATTAATGTTAGTAGAAGAACTGAACTGTTTAATTTTTAATAGTGTTCTACCTGCCAAAGCATAAAAATCTAATTAAGCAGGTTGTAGCCACACAACCATATATACACCTTCTTTAGCTAATGTGCTATGAACTAGTTCACGAGCAGGAAAATACTGACATTATATCCTAAGTGGGCCAAAGAAGACCCAGACCCTATGGAACAATCTGACTTCTCCATCACATTAAAAAAATCCATATAGCTCATGTTGATTAGTCTGAAGGAGCATGCAAAGCAGAAAACATTATTCCTAAGGGTGCTACAGCAATCAGCCGGGAGCTTCAGTCAGGCCACTCCTTTGCACACAGCTTGGGAAAACAGGCACGTCTAAAAGAAGAAAACATTCAACCATCATCAAAGATGCGACCATGCCAAGGGACAACTTCTAAAACCCAGCTGAGGTATTCATTGTGCTCAACCTTCAGACAGTTTCTAACGGCTGAGACTGTAAGGTAAAGACAGTTTGAACAGGCGAAGGTGGAAACTGTAAAGCTAAAGCAGACCTGCTTCCTCATCCTCATCCTCCTCTTCCTCATCATCGGAAGCTGATGACAAGGGAGTTGGTGTGGAGCTAGCTTGATTATTAACATAGTCACCATACTGCATGCCTGTAAAGTGGAAAGCACAAACACAAGAGTCAAACCAACAGGAAAGGCAAGGAAATCAATCTTGACATTACATTAAAAGTGAGAAAGAACTCTGACATTCCAAAGAACATCCCAGCATGCATATTAATATCAGCAGATTATTATCAAAACCAGAATCTTTAGAAAAATCTATGCAAAGCAGTTTAGTAAAAGCAATTTGAATTTGAACTGGTTTAAGCATTAAAAATGTACCATACATTACACTGCATTTGGAACCCACAGAGATGTTCTCTGAAAATATTTATGAGCTCTATATACCTTTACCTTCTTCAGCTTTGGGACTGTGGTAGTGCATATGCTTTTCTGGAAGGCAGTGATCACTTCTACTGAACTAAGTTTGTATGCTAAACACATTCAATGCTAGGCTCCTTCTGTATGCTAATGCTACCTTGTTGGAGTTTAGTTGCCATAACAGAATATAATGGCTGTTAAAGAACTATGTTGAGCACAGTTCTCTGCTTATTGGGGACACTGTGGCCTTAAGTGTGACAATGACAGAGAAGTGCATTTCCTGAGATGCCCAGTCCTGTCAGTGTCACCCTACAGCGTACATGTGGATGTGAAATAAGACCAATATATCTTAAGTCCACCAGAAGGCAAACTGTGGGAAAGACACACAATCTGGTGCTGTTCCCTATATAAGGCATCCCTTGTATACAGCTACTACATAGTATCACTTAATCAAAAGTCAGTGTGAAAATTAATATACGTAACATTTTACAGGAAAATGCAATTAATCTAACTTAAAAATGACAACGCCTTATAAATAGGAATAAACACATGCTTACAAGGTAAATCTCATAGTTCTTTTCGAAATAGAAAAACCCCACAAACAGCGGGGATTTCCAAGAACACTTAGCAATGCCGGAAACACATGCTCTCATCATGATTTTCTGGGTGGCCTTTTTGGTTAATGTGGATAAACAAATCATCTGGAAAGTGGGAAAATGGCTGCTAATGAGCACATTTGAGTTCAGAAGAAAGCAAAGGTTAATCTATAGATAAGTAAAGCTTTAGTCTTCCAACTAATGTAAACAGAGTCACCGGAAATCTGTTGACTGTGCAGATTTAGGGTTTTGATTTGCTTGTGTTTTTTTCAGTTGGTTTCACTTTGTAGTCCAAGCTGGGTCTTGAACTCATGGTACTCCTCATGTCCCAGCTCCCTAAGTGATGAGCCTACAAGTGTAATCTACCAGACCTGGCTAGCTGAAACACTTAATATAGATAAAGTAGTAGTTATCCTGAGTTCATCTGAGAAAGTAAAACTCAATATAAAATAGGTCCACACATTACATGACAAACAAACTGACACCTTCCAATTTCAGTGGCATTGTCCTCTAAACCACTTACTTAAAATGAAAATTTAACTAATATTAGACTGTAAATTAAATATACAAAGAAGTGACAACTAAACAGATCAATTAATAAGTTTTTTTTTAAACAAAAGAAATCCTTAAATGTAATGACTTATGTCATACTTCCTCAATGTGCTATTAGTGGTATACTTCAGAGGTCTATGTATATGTGTAAAGATGACACAGACAAAAATATTTTTTGTTGTATTAGAGAGGTCAATAAGGAGGTAAATGAGAGGAGAATCCATTCTTCCTGCCTGGGTTAGGATGGCTGTTTGCTGATGCTACTCAAAAGAGCCACAATACAAAGAACAGTTATACACATACTATAAAATAAATATTTTCCTCTCTTCCAGATTTAGAGAAAACATTTATTTCATTTAATTACTAGAAAAGAATCTAAGGCCTAGTTGAGAAAATGGGATGGCTAAAAAATTATAAAAATCCATTCAGCAATGATTTAATTCACTAAAACAAACCTTTACATATATTTTTTTTTGTAAACTTTAGAATATATTGTGGCCATCCATTTACTATATTAACTAAATGTCACATACCTTTCTCCCACCATGACTTTTAATATGTTCAGAAATTAGCTTACCTTTGCTTGCTCAAGTAAGCTCCCTTAAAAGCTTGAAATATTAATAGATAAGAACATGACATTTTAGAACCACCAAGGAAAAACTTTAGAATAAGATCCTTCCACATTTAAAGGTCCTGTTTCAGGTATGTGCAGTATATTTAGAACGCAACAAAGAGGGAGTTCTTGCCAAAAGCAGCTTGCTGGCCGAATACCAACTCCATAGTACAGGAATCCCACAATACAGAGAACACTTAGAGAGGGTCTTCTTCTATTCAAACCCCTTTTAAGAGGTAACACCCATCAGCATGGTTAGGTCAACTATAAAGCAAAAGACTAACAGAGTCTCCTAGAGCCCACCCTGAAAGCTGTCATGGGAAAATACAGAAAACACACACTATTATATTCTAAACCACTGAGTTATCTAAGACTTACAATCTATGCATTTCGTGGCAAAGAACACCTCACAGGATCTGACAAGATGAAAAGCACTGCAGTTAACAGACGCCCCCATTGTAGTGCTAACAGGAACACTCCAAGAAACCAACCAAGAAATCCAGATTTCTCTGGGGGTGCTCTTGCTCTCTCAGAAAAGCCTCACTGTTCTGGTAACACCTGGACGTTTGTGAGTATATTTCCTGTGGGTTTCATGTTTCCTATTAAAGATGGAATACTGCTGTAAGGAAGCTGAAGAAAAGCTCCTTTTGTTTTTCTTTTCAGTTTGTTCAAACTAAGTAAATCTACTTTCCTTGTCAATTCCAATTTCCTAATGTCTTCTGGAAAATAGGAAAATTAAAATTATGGACCGAGGATTCAAATTTCCTAGGCTTGTTGCAAGGGGGAAATAAGGCAAAGGAGCACATAAGCCGTCAGACCCCACTGCTCACGGTTGTGATCTGGTGACAGAGCTGGTGTGAAGCACCTGTCCAAGCTGCACGTGCCCCAGGTCTGAGCCCCAGGGGTGTGGGAGAAGTAACATTGAAAAGCACATTCAGACTAAGATCCTCTGTAGAGCGCATCCTGGGGTACAAAGCTGTCTTCACTGTGCCCCCTCAGCTATGCTGGCAAGAAACTGAAGGTCTCAAGAGAACAACTCCACTTCAACGGGCATATTTTTAAATTCAAGATTTACACTTTGGAACAACTTTTACCTTTCCTAAAATGACTGTCAAAGCAGCACGCGTTAGAAGACTTCCAGAGGGCTCTCAGGAAATACTGGCTTTCTAAGAAACTTACATGCCCATTCCACAGGTACTATCTTTCCACCCAAAGAAGTGCCCAGTTAACAGCCCCACCCCCACCCCACCCCCAATTTACAAAGGACACAGTAACCCCGATTTACCTAAAGTTCATCTGAAATACTGTACTGAGATATAAAACCTCTTTCTGTAGCTACAAAGAAAGTGCCCTCTTTCCTCAATGAAGGCTTGAGGAAACTTAAGACTTCCTGTTCTGAAGATGCCTTGGGTATGAGCATGTTACAAAGAGAACTTTTCTGGCATGGTCCTCTTCAGAAGCAGAAAAGGTGAGGCAACAGGAGTCAGGACAGTTGAGTGGGTGTGCTTTTATCACCCTCTACACCACTGTCATAGAACTATCCACTTTCAAAGGAGCCTGTGAGAGCAAAGCAAAAATAGGAAGAAATATCAACAGATGAGCAGGGTGACAGTGCAGGTAACAACCGGACTCTGCCAGCCCTCAGGAGGGAGAGGAGGCTGGATATTGAGTGTGAGTTCAAGGCCAGCCTGGAAACAATGAGTTCCAGGTCATTCAGGGCCACATAGTGAGACCTGTCTCAAACAAACAGGAATAAAACAGCTAGGACTCTGGGCTCAATTTAAGTTCAGCCACATACTAGTTGTTAGTGCTCAGGAAGTTATTAACTGCTGTGCCCAGTACTGCTGGGTCCTGGCAACCTGACTGGGGCGACGCAAGAATGAAAAAACTACAGACACTGAAGAAATGACAGACACACATACAAGAAAAGCTGAGACCGGGTGGGCTTCGCTCTCTCTGAGTGGAGAGCACTTACTATGCAGCCCGAAGCTCAGCACGTTTATTATGTACAGCAAGAGGAGGAGGGGTTAGTCTTGGTGGGAGGTCTCTGTAAGGAACAGTCTTAGCTGTAAATATCCAGGAGGAGGAAGCTGCAGTTGGGAGGAGGAGGAAGAAGCTGCAGTTGGGAGGAGGAAGAAGAAGCTGCAGTTGGGAGGAGGAGGAGGAAGCTGCAGTTGGGAGGAGGAAGAAGCTGCAGTTGATGCTTTCTGTACACACTGTGAACATTCGTGCTTGGACCAGGGGAAGGCTTTGGCCCTGAGCCTGACCCGGAAAAGGCTTTGCCATGTCCATGGATCTGAGGCACTGGGGTCCTTGACATGGCCATGCTCATGTCAAACAATACACATTCACTTAGGCCTTCCTCTGCTCCCCACATCTCCCCCTTTCTTATTCCTTAGATGTTCACGATGACTCTCCATGCTTAGTCCAGAGGTGGTTCGCTGTAATGCTCAACACCAGACTGTAAGGATGAGAAGAGGGAAGAACATAACAGCTGCTGTGGCCCAACAAAAGTGAAAGGATGTTTTAATAGATTCAACAGATTGAAGATGGAAGCTTTCAAGACTGTTTTGTGACATTATTAGGAGACACAATCTTACATAAGCCTCTTGCATCCCTAGGGTGTACTGACATACTATCACTGTGGGTCCAAACACCCAGGGGTGGGCCTCAGTTCGTTCCCCAGTCATATCTGCTTTTGCTATAAGGGGCTGCTCTCACGTATGTCAGTAATCATCTGTGTGGCACTAAATTCTGTCTAAATCTAAGGGTTGTAGCTCGCCCCTAATAGTCAAAGAGATCCCACTGGGACTCCAGGTGGTTACTGAAGTACTCCGCTAAACAGGATGCCATTAGTTTAAAAGGGTATGGAAGGAAGTGACCAAGCCACTAAATGAAAACGCAGTGGCCTGGGGCCGTAGGTCCAGTAGGCTTTTCCCCTGACTGGACTTACCTGAATGGATATGATTACCAGACACATCAGAAATATAGCCGCAGGGTTATTTCCCAACCCCAGGCCTCGGGCTCCCTCCTCCGACATTTGCATCAGCCTTTTTATCTGACCCCATGTTGGTGGTGTCGCCCTCCTTGAAGTTTGTGCAGGAGGCCTCCTCCTTGGAGACCGCTCGACTGGCTTCAAGGGCCACACTTTCGGTTTCTCTGTGGGCTCCAGTCTCAGCCTCTTCACACCTGCAACCAGGAACTTCACTGCATCCACAGCTCTTTAGGTGCCTTGAAGGTACCCAAAGTGGCTGTTCCACACCTTCAGGGAAGACACAAGAACACCCTCTTCCCCATATTAGCATGGGGAGCAGGCCAAACCACTTTCCTGTCATAACATGTTCCTGCAGTACCTTAGGTTTTATTTCCCTGCCCTTTAGCACAGAGTGCCACTCTGGTCATCTCCTGCACAATTTAAAACTTAGTGTAGACACAGCCCCGTTTAGAGACGCGGAAGGAGTGAAGAAGTTCCCCCTTTTGCTTTTCTAATTGTTGCTTAAGCATCTGTGGAATCTTTCTATATTAGCCTGTCCCTGAGGCTTGTAAGGAATGCCCATGTTGTGAGCTACTTGTGATGCGCACAAAGGTTGTTTTAATTGCAGAAAGGGTATAAGCAGGAACACTGTCCATCTTGAGGTGCTGTGCATGGCCCAGAACAAATGCAGCAAGGCAATGAGCAACAGTGTGCTGGTCGCCTTCCTGTGTGAGCAGGATCTAAACAATATGAGAACAGCTATCAGCAGAAACATGCACAAACTGCACTCTCCCAAAGGAGAGGACACAGAAAACAACCATCTGCCAGAGAGCATTGGGATATAACATTCCGGTCAATGTTGTCATGTGTGACAGGCTGGAAAGGACCAAAGTGGGTGCATTGCTTACTATTAGTCTAGCCTGTTCTCGAAAAGTAGCAAGTTCCTTTTGTAAAGAGGTGTTCTGATGACACGAAACATGACTATCATGGGCTTTTATCAAGGCAGACTGCACAGCAAGAGGGAAGCAGGGCAAGGGCCTGAGACTAAGGTGTCAGCCATGCATTAACATCAGCCAATGGTCTAGGGAGAGCTAAATGTGCCTAAGTATAACCAACATAGCAAGAACTCTGACATGGACGCAAGAGTTTCAGGAACCTATGGAAAAGACGGTATAGCTCTTGATCTGGTGCCTAACCAATGGAGACTATCTGAGTCCTGCCTTGCTCTTTCTACACAGAAGCGTGGGTGTAAATACTGACAAAGGGAAGGCACAATCATCTCTAACTGTGCAGACTGCAAAGAGTTCCGCTCACTAAGTACACTGTGCACTCTACTTGAGAACCCAAGCAAAGGTGATCGGCAGCTGTAATATTGCCAGAAGTGTCTGTAAAGACGGTTTTAGCAAACTGTATGACCTCAGGAAAAACAACCCTGTGAATAGATGTACAGTCTAATATCTTGGATGTCAGAAGATGAAAATCAAGCTGCCCAGGGTAATTAGCCAAAGAGCACTGTCAGGCACAGGACTGCTGCCAGAGCCAATGCTGATGATCTCCTAAATATGGGACAGAATTTCCTTCTGGCTCTTGACTCAGCATTCCTATAGTGTCTTTGAGTCCCTCTGAGATTAATTTTGCCACCAACTAAATCATAGCAAAGGTTCAAAACCCTGGATGAAGAATGCCCAAAATGTAACCATTTCAAAGTGCTCTGCAGTGGCCAGAGTGCCCCAGCAGGGTCACTGGTGATTTTAGGATTGCTAGTGAAAGGCATGCCTGGGTCCCATGAACATACCTGGACACAGTCACTTCTGTACAGCTAGAGCCATCCTAGCCTCAACAGTAATGTGACATGGAGAAGAGGGCTCAGTGTTCCCTTCTAATTTGGGGAAATTGAAAACGTTCTTGTGTCATAAGCTTAAGTGCAAGTCTCAGCCAATTTATATCTCCCAACTATTCTTGAAAATCATTAAGAGTTTTGAGAAAATTATTGTAAATTTCTAGCTTTTGAGGGCATACAGTATGTTCCTCTATAGTTTTATCTAGGCATTGAGGTGGAGATGCCTTTTACATCTCTTCTGGAGGAATTTGAAGACACCCAGGTCTAAAGGCTGGTTTTGAGACCAACCAACTACCAATTCAGAAGAATCAGGATGACTATAGCATCCATATAGTGGGTGATGCAAGCCTTAGGGTTTTGTCAGGTATGACCTGGATAGCCTCAGCAACAAATTTGTCAGCAGGGCTGCTTTCACACCCTGGGCAAGTACAATGCAGACAGACCATGATTAAGCAAGGGGGTGGGGGTGGGGCTGGTAAAAGCAAACTTTTTGAGATAGCCAGAACGTAGGCAAATGATGAAAAGCAACCCTTTAAGTCGAGTATAATCAAATGAAAGTGTGATGGTATGCAATAGGTGATGGTGGTCCCGGGTGCTGGAGCACACTGCCTACATGACTTTGTTCATGCTCTTAAATCTTAGAGCAGCCTCTATTTACCTGATTTCTTTTTTTATAGGAAGGTAAGGATGTCCCAGCTCTATGTCTGCCCTGTAACTGTTTTTCTACCAAAGCAGTGGAAATTGTGCAGGGAATTGTACATAGCTACTGATCTAGCTAGACAGGTTTCTCTGATGGCCAAGTGATCTGGGAGGCAAGTTTCCACTGGGCATGCATGTGAAAAGCAGCAGTCATGCGACACCGCACTCCCAGCCTTTGGGAGCACCCTGAGGGTTTATGGGAATAGATGCATCTTGTATTTTATCTAAACTCCATAAAGGATTAGGTCCCTGGTGAGATATCTAATGATAGTATGGTTTGGGCTATTTAAAAGGACTCCCATTTGGCTCAGATATCTAAGTCCCCTAAGATCACAAGCATATTGGGCAGGATATATGACCTAAGAGCACCTTGATGACCTTTGACATCTGACAACTAATCACAGCAAACTGTGTAATGGTGCCCAAGCCTCGCCCACTCCCTGGAGGCCAGTATGTCATTCCACAATTACTGGCAAATCTGCCCTGGTACCAATAAGCCCCCAAAAAAGCTTTACCATTTAAATTCAGCTTCGTTTCTGAGTGATTTTGTGTTACTCTTTGTACCAGTAAACATGGTTTGAAGACCCCAAACCTCCATCTTTACGGGACTAGGCCGTGAGCACCTTTTGTTGTTTAGCATTGGAAATATCACTAGTTGAGTGATTTTAAACTCAGGTGTAGCACCAAAAGAAGTCAGGGGTAAGTGAACTGTGGAACCTTAATTCCCCTGCACAATTTTCATCCACGACCCCCAGGTGAACCTGTACTCCCTTAAGCTCTGGCTGAGTCAGGTGATGGGACTGAGGTTCAATTCCCCACTGCCTGAGGCTGCTTCATAGGCTCATCAGTGGTGCTTTTGGTAGCTGAGGGTTATTGTCTGTCCTATCCTTCTTGGACAGCTTCAGGGTGACAACACCTATTGTTTGAAGGGGCATCAACCATTTCCCAGGCCCTATGGTGGTTGCTAGTGAATACCCATTTGTGAACAGTATTTATAAGCCCAGTAGACTCCTCTCTCAGGCATAAACCTGGGAGGCCATGCAGATCATGGGAGATGGAGGGTACAGAGGCATGCTTCTCTTTTTTTATTTTGAAATTCTTGTGGCAGCAATCACATGCGAAATGTCCTGTTTCTCCTTATGTATAACAGGCACCATTTTCCCCTCAGGGTATATAACTTGCTTAAGGACTACTGCAAGAGACGTGTCCTGACGTTGGCTTAGACGTATGTCCATATACAATCTAATCATCCCTTGTAAATAAAGTGCTTATGATAATCCCTATGTGCCTCCTTACAGGTCTTGTCAGCATTTTCAAGGACCAAGTGATACATAAGTACCTTTCTTGCCTCACAGTCAGCTACCAGGCGACACTGTAGCTTGCAAGAACCAAGCCACAAAATCTGGGTACAATTCTGGCCCTTCCAATCTGTTCTCTACAAGGTTCCCCCTCCCCACTTTGGAGGGCAATTCTCTGTGTCCTTAAGGCAGCAATGTTAACTTGTTGGTAAGTTTGCAAAGGATATATAACTGGTTGTTGGTGGCTTCTTAAGTCTTGTACCTAGGAAGCTGTTTACAGCTGTAGCAACTCCACAGGCTAGATAACACTGTGCTTGGTCCTCACATCATTCTGTAAACACAGTCTTGAACTGCGGCTAATCCCATGGGTTGAGGCGAGATTCTGCCATGTTTAGCCACTCAGAAGGAGGTCAAGCATTGCCATTGAGGATATGCTGAGTAAGTCACTGAGTAGAGAGAGCCACAGGCCCATAGGCTGTCCAGGCCTGCGTGACCTCCTCTCAGGATTTAAAAGGTACAACCTCATCATAGCACACCTTTTGGTTTGAATTCTGTAAATCAGGTCTGCTCCAACAAGAGAAAGCTATTAAAACCCTGAGCGTCTTCTTCAAATCGCTCAGCCTAACATGGTTTGCATAAAAGGAGGAAGATTACATCCCTGAAAGCTTGCTGCTGCCTAGACCCAAAGTGCAGTCACCAGGGTTTGGGCATCCTCACCCCTGTAATCACTTTCCTCAGTATTAGGGTCCAGGACATCAGGCAGGTCAGGGCAAGCCTGCCTTGTGAACTCAATCTGACTCTCTACCTCTGCAGATCCAACTCTACAGAGCCCGCCCTCCTTTGAGGAAACAATTATGGATCTACAGAATCACATATAAGACTTGAAAAACTGTAAGTGAAGATGGGAATACACTTGGGTTGCTCAGCCCTGTGTCTCACAGCCTTTTCTCTATCTTTTCCTGAGTAATCAAACTCCCTGTCGCTTCTCGGGGAAGCCAAAGGCATGTCTCCTGAAGAAGTCTAAAAACTGT
>OU015753.1:82220912-82239180 GCA_907169655.1 Acomys percivali
TCCCCGAGAGCCTCCTTCAAAGTATTACCCTACAACTTGCATCTCTACATTCTGCCTGGCCATGTTTTATACCTAACGCTTACAATTACACCCCCCTCCCATCACCTTCATTTTTATCTTTCTCTTTACCTTTATTTGCGAACTTCTCTGGGGGGCGTTCCCTCATCCGACCGATGCAAGTTCCCCACAGTCCAGGGTCTCTGCTCAGGCGCCACTTGCCACATCCAGCAAGGCTAGGTACTGGAAACCTGACTGGGGTGACGTGGGAATGAAGAAACTACAGACACTGAAGAAATGACAGACACATATACAGAAAAGCTGAGACTGGGTGGGCTTCACTCTCTCTGATGGAGAGCACTTACTGAGCAGCCCAGAACTCAGCCCTGTTTTCTATGTACAGCAAGAGGAGGAGGGGTTAGCTAGTTTTGGTGGGAGGACCCTGTAAGGAGCACGCTCAGGCTGTGAACATCCAGGAGGGAGAGCAGCAGTTGGGAGGAGGAAGCTGCAGCTGATGCTCTCTGCATATACTGTCAACACTCGTGCTCAGAGCAGGGGAAGGCTTTGCCACTTCCTGAGCCTGACCTGGGGAAGGCTTTGCCAATTCCCATGAGCCTGAGGCACTGGGGTCTTGGCATGGATATGCTCCTGTTAAATAATAAACACTCATTCAGAACTTCATCTGCTCCCCACAACTAACTCTCCCACTTTTCACTTAATGAAATGGAGTACTTACTACTTAAAATGCTTGTTGTAAGGATTTACTAAGTCCTATGTATCACATGCTTAGACATACAGTACCTGACATGAACTAAATATTGTACATGCCAGTTACCACTGTATTTTGAAAACATGTATATTTAATCTGAAATGATTATCAGTTATTCTCTCTCTCAAAGTTTTTCTCAGAGGTTCTTGTGTAATTCAGGATAGTTTCAAACCTGAAGTGCAGTTTAGGCGGGCTTGGCTTCCTGCGGCCAATCCCTGGCCTTTCCCTTCTATCTATGTAGTTCACTTCACACTCTGTCTTTCTCTGGAGAACTGGTATTCAATGATTGTGACTTCACATCTGGTTCTGTATACTAATTCTTTAAAAAACAAAAAACAAACAAACAGACAAAAAAAAAAAAAAAACAAAGCAAAACAAATGGGAGTGTTTTCTAGCACTATTATGTGTTCCTCCAGATACAGTGGATAAGATTCTATGTGAAGGCTGGGACGATGGCTCAGTGTCTGAGAAAGCACTTGTGCAAACATGAGGACCAGGGTCCACATCCTCTGAGCCCATGTAAAAGCCAGGCAGGTGGAGCAGCCACCTATAATCCCAGAACTCAGGAAGGCAGACAGGGACTCCCTGAGGTGAGTTAGTTAGCTAGACTACAATGAATAGTCGAGCTCCATGTTCAGCAAGAAACTCTGTCTCAATTAAAGTGGAAAACTATTGAGAGACACCTGATATTTACTTCTATCAGGTTTACAAACTCATGTGCACACATGTACACCCCCTCACAAGGAAACATGCATATACACACGCACACCACACACACATACAAAAATAAAATCTACACGTGACACCATGCCTAGCTTCCACAAGAAGATCTGAAAGGCCCTGTCCACTCAAGTCGCCTATATAAATGGTATGGTACATGTATATAATCTATGCATACTCTCCTATATGCTTTAAATCCTCTCTAGATTACATATAACACCTAATACAAAGCACATACTATGTAAATACTCGCTCTGCTGTATTGCCTAGAGAACGATAACAGGAACACGCCTGCGTGCCTTTGGTACAGATGCTCCCTAGGTACTTTCAGTCTGTGGTTTATTAAGCATTCCAACACAGAACGCAGGATCTGGAGAGCAGTAAGTAGTGGTCACATGAACCCTAGCACACTCTATAAAGGTGGCGCACTGCACAGCTTCCAAGAGCTCCACTTATGTGGGCTACAACTTGCAAAACCACAGCATTCCTGACTTAGGTAAACAATTAGGTTCCATACCCTAGATCTATTCAAAGGCAAAAAGCAATCTGCTACTTAGAAAACAAATGAGTACAGTTTACAAGTTCACAGATCTCCAGTATTACATTTTCTGTTACTTATACAAGTAGCTGATCTTCGGGAAATCAAGAGTTTGTCAACAGCTAACAATAAAAGTTGCATTTTATAGGAAGAATGAATGATAAGTTTGAATGAGAAATCTTTTGCTCTGCTACTTATTAACCTGTAATGTTGGGCAAGTTACTTCAACTCTATGAATCTTACTTCTTTACTCTACAAAACAGAGACTTGTGCCATATGATTAATATGGGGATTAGCTAGACAAAAATACAGTTATCTTAACTATCCTAAATATTCAATAAATAGTAGGAGCTTCTTCTCTTTCTAAAATGTAGTAGGAAGGAATACTGTGATTGTTTAGGGGTAGAATGCAGGGTAAAATGGTAACTGAAGACACTATCAATGGAGAAGACACAAGAAAGATACTGGGGGTGGGGAGTGGGGCTTAAGTTCATGATAAGCCAAGCCTTCCTACCATTGCTCCCTCTGGAAGCAAACATGCAGAAAAACTAGATTCTATTCCTAGACACACTGGCTTCTGGGAACTGCTGAGTACTTTTGGCATTGATTCTTTTCAAATCAAATAAGCAATTTACCCCAAATAATCTGACCAATTAACAGAAAGGCCTGTTGGCCACATAAACACTCAACAAACAGGCCATGAAAGCAGCCTAAGGAGTTACAGTGCCTTCTCTCTTCAGAACATAACAGAAGAGTTTTTCGTCATCAAGGCTAGAGGTTGTCACACATAGTACATACAGCCCTTAAAATAGTTCAGCTGGAAATACAAACTCTGATCAAATGAAAACAGGTTAACCAGAAACATCAGTATTTTGGAACTTTTGCCATATAGAAAGTAACCAAGAAAAGTTCTGAAAGAAAGAACAATGTGGAAGAACAAAATCTACACAGTCTCTGTCCATCCAATCTGTCACTTATTTCATAATATTTAATTAACTGCATGGTCTGTCAATGATGCAAGTAGAGGTTACAATTCCACTTGACACCTCTCATCCCCCAAACTGAAGATGATTAACAAATAACAAGCACAGAAATCTTCAAACAAGACACAAAGATTCACTAAGTAAGATGATGATGGTAGATTTATCCTTAAAAAAAAAAAAAAAGTCTATAATGGCTTAAAAAGGAAATTTAACATCCCAGAAAGAATGATTAGTAACCTAATTTATCTAAAGTATCTAATCAACAACAGAAATTATAAATTAACATGAAAGACTAAACTGTCATATATGGTTACACAGTTTGGCTTTTTTAAATCAGCTACTGAGACATGAGTGTGCATATGCATAAAGTGAACAGCTCCTCACATACCTTTTGTCTGCATTTGCTCTGGAGGTGGTGGACCCGAGGGCACAGGCCCAACCGGGTGACTTGGAGGAGGTGGCATTCTTGTTGACGAGGGTCCTGGCAAAACTGTAGGTACTACGGAGCTGGACTTGGGGGGTTGGACATTTTCTGTAACAGGATAAAAGACAGAGTTTGCAACTGAAGACAAGAAACCATCTCATGCATAGCAACAAACTTGAAACCTGTTAAAATAATTTACTAACAAAAATACAATGGATCTGAAGTCCACAGAAGCTCCAATGGCATCACATTGATTTGGTATCTAGAAAGAAGGCAGTCCAAACAAACCATTTTCCCAAAGTGAAAGAACTAGTCACTAATTTGTAATGACAACTTTTACTAAACAGCTCATAGATGTTACTACCTTTTCAGACAAAATGAAATGCCATTTTTCTTTACAAACTAATGACCACTACTATTAACTATTGTACTGCACACTGGTAACCAAGGTAAAGTAAATAAAGGTAACGAGATCTCTAAATCCATCTCATTTTGGTTGCTTTCTGTATTTGTTTACAAAGAAGGATGTGTGAAGGATGGAGGTTCAAGAACAAATCATCCTGGTAGTTTTTCTCTGAAGCTGCAGATAACATCTTCCCCTTCAGCTTCACATGGTCTCTGTGAACACCTGGGTTCTAATCTTCTTGTAACGATACTATTCACTTTGGGTGTGGGCCCACCCTGATGACTTCACTTGAATGCAACTGCCTCTTTAAAGACCCTATCTCCAAATACAGTTATATTCTGTAATAAGATTCTGCCATGGGACTGCATTATGACCTTGCACCTGAACTTAAACTTAGAGTTTGGAGGGGACAGAACCTATTCCCTAACATATTCACTGGATGTTAACTAACAGTGTAAAGATAGGGAGTGGAGGCATTAAATTAAATAGGGAGTGGTGAGCCTCCAACTCAACTCATCACTTTCTGTGTCCCAATATGAGGGACAATATATGGTCATCTTACCTTTTGGTTACCTACCCACTTTATCCTGTATCTCAAGAAATACCTGTTATCACTGAAGATATATTTAAAAGACTGCTGGTAGTTTTTTGTTTTTTGCAATGGTAAACAGATAATAACAGGTCAAGTAATGCATACTGATCATTCCCCATCTCTGATGAATAATCAGTATTTACAAGTGCACTGGCATCTTCTGTTTACTTTAATGAGCATATTAAAGAACATCTTTTTTCCTACTTAGATTAGGCTTTTAGGGAAGGGTGTGGGAGACTTCTGCAAGTAGCTGGCAGCAACTTGAATTACCAAGTGATGTGTCAGAATAAGAAAAAACAGACTCTGTTCCAGAGAGAAAAGAGCTTTGATAATTTACAAAAAGGTAGATGGGACAGCTGTATTGTACAGAGAAAAGAAATGCAAACCCAGGCAGAGGATAGCTCTATCCAGGTCAGACAAGGGACAAGGGAAACAGAAGCCTCATCCAACAAGTACACCAGGTAGCCTTGCCCTCAGGACAAGCCCAAAGGATTGACACACCTCAACACCAGTTACAGGTCTTCACTGGACAGTGGCTTTTCCCAGGGGATAGCTAGCAGTGGGAAGGAGTTGCCTCAGCTCAGAGTGCTGCGTCCAGAGGCCACCATGAAAGGGAACCTCTCACCTTGCAATGTTAATGGCCATGTGCTATCTCCAGTTTCTAGCCAGATGCCCCATTTCAAATGTAACTAAGCAAGGGGCTCACCATAATACTAGGCTAGACTTCTAGAATAAAGTGTCTATGATTCAGAGTAGTAAAAAGCAGATAGGACAATCCTAAAAATTCCCAGAATGCTGGGAAACTTATGGCAAGGGTAGTGGTAAGCAGTGACTACATAGCGCCTGAGTAAACACACCCGCACGCATGCACAAATACGGGTGTGTATGTAAGAATGAGGCGTGCTTGTACATTAACTTAGGTCTAGGACTAAAAGAAATGTAGGGATATGGTATCCAAACAAAATGTGTCCTGCTGCACAAGCCAATAAACATACAAGTTAAATTTGGTACAACAGGGAAAAGAGATGGAAGATAATCCAAGACTGCTTTACCACTTTTAGTAAGGACGCGGCCACTGTAGGAGACTAAACACCTCACCATCCCCAGGGCAAGGTTTCTCAATGCACATGCCATAGCTTCAGTAGGATGTGAGTATCAGAGAAGAAGACATCATCGCCTGTAGGAACTAGGTCTTGTTCAAGAGAGAAATTAGTCCCTAGTGTCTGAATCCCAGGTTATCATTTGCCAGAGTGTCTTGTATCTAAAGTAGGAATGGTGATCTCCTGGGCCTTCCTCATCAAAAGACAGCATATGAGACACATCCTGCGGAGCATGCTCTTCAGCCCAGTCACACCAGGCCAATAATCAAATTTAAAATTTTATTAAGATCCAGGAAATTCATGCACAAAATTTGAGAAGACCTTCTTTAAAGCATACAGCCTTGGGGCAGCTTTGTTTCTGAGTGTGGCTATCTTCTGTTCCATTAATGTCAAATTTTCCTTAAAACACTCAACTACTACATCCTCCTCCAACAGTGTTTCTGATTATTTCACATCCTCATTGAGCCTTCAGTATTATCAGAGTTTCTCATTTTTAATGATCTAGTAGCTATTTTGGTTTCCTCCAGTTGCTTTTATAACATCTGTGACCGTTATAGTTTTCTTAGTTATGATTTTTCCATATTAATTTATTTGTATAGCCTACAAAATACATTTTCCTCCCACTTTCTAGTTAGTTTCATTTTTATTTCTTTTCAAAGACTAAAACTTCTCCACTAGATATACTAAAGTTTTTCAGTAGGCTTACTCTTTATGGCTAGCACTATGTGTGCTTTCTTTATAAAATCTGATCTCGCCAAAGTTCTGATGATAGTCTATTTCCTCTGAAGGATTTTAAAGTTTTCATTTAAATATTTATTGAGCCACAATTTACTTCTTACATGAGGAATTCACCCTTTCATGAGGCTCCCCTAAAGTCCACAAGCAACAGGCCAATATGTCCTCCCTGAACTCTCAAAGGACTATAACCTTCTTCTTCCTGCTCCTGAAGACGGTTTGCTTTGCTGTTGTCTAGTGGATGCCTGCTGCCCCAAGTGCATTACAAGCTTGAAATAAAAGAATCTCATCTTTTTACCCATGACTATCTCCCAACTCCAGAAGCCCTGGCATGACTAGCTTTCAAATAGCTAATGGTGGTAACTAGCTCTACCAACAAGGATCAGAGAAGCATGCCAGCAAAGAACTTGTCTTTTTTCACAAAGGGAATGTGACTGACACAAAAACATATAAACTGCTACTATGTAAAACAAACAGCCGAACATGGCACAGTGGTGCACGCCTGTAATCTCAGCATTTGGGGAGGCAGAGGCAGAGGCAGGAGGATCTCTGTAAGTTTGGGGCCAGCCCGGTCTACAAAGCAAGTCTAGGACAGCCAAGGATACACAGAGAAACACTGTCTCAAAAAAAAAAAAAAGAAAGAAAAAAGAAAAAAGAAAAGAAAAGAAAAAAAGAAAAGAAAAAGAAAAACCAAAACCAAATAAACAAACAAAAACAAAATAGCTAAACTTGTGTTTTGTTTATAGCCTTAAAAAATATTATAGCTGTTGTGATGCACACACCTTTAATCCCAGCATTCAGGAGACAGGGGAAGGCATATCTCTGAGAATTCAAGGCCCTCCCCTTTTGTTTTGAATCCTAGAAAAGTAAGTTCAGTGTAGCTAGAGAGATGGCTCAGCAGTTAAGGGCACTTGCTGCTTTTACAGGAGATCAAGGTTCAATTTCTAACATATACATAGTAGCTCACAGCTGTCTGTAACTCAAGTTTCAGGGTATTTAACAATTTGTTCTGACTGCCACAAACAGGTATGCACATAGGCAAACACTCATATGCATAAAGTATATAATCTTTTCTGGGTCTGGTGGCCCATCTTTAATCCCAGCACTTGGCAGAGGCAGATGGATCTCTGTGTAAGGCCAATCTAGTCTACACAGCAAGTACCAGCTAACACTACATTGTGAATCAAAAAGAAAAAGAAAAAGAAGACAGAAAAGGTAACTTCTATCTTTTAGCTCATAGAGTTCTCTATGACCTGGTAGATTTGATTCTCAGCTGGTACTGCTGCCTGCATCCAAGCTGGAGTTTTGTCATGCCATCTTTAAGTCTTCTTTTCTTTCTTTAAGCTATACCAACCAATCTCTGAGGAGGTGCTGTCTGCTGTCATCATGTTTCTCTGAAGGAACTGCTGTCATTCCCTTCTGGTGTTCCCTTGTTGAGTACTGAATCCTCCAGGTATCTATGTCTCCCACACTGCTGACAGAAGTGTTTCTGAAACACTGATACAATAGCACCATCACCTTGCAAATAAGCTGCTGATGGCTGAAGATTGGGGGGAGGGAATAGCTATGTTTTTTCCTTCATTAATTCTTCTGAAAAATAAAATAAAAATAAAAATAAAAATGAGGCTGGAGAGATAGTTCAGCAGTTAGAACACTAGCATTGGATGCTCTTCCAGAGGACCCAGGCTCCCAGCACCCAAATGGTGTCTCACAACCATCTGCAATTCCAGTGCCAAGAGATGATGCCCTCTTCTGGGCTCTTTGGACACTGCATGAATATGGGGCACAAATTTGCATGCAGGCAGAACACTCATGCACATAAAATAAATAAATGTTTTTAAAAATTAAAGAAAAAAACTCCTCTCACTTATCCCATGTCCCAGCAGGTAGAAACTTGGAAGAGTGTCCAAGGTGGACCGCTCATCTCCAGGCTTACACGGTGAAGAGCGTAGCATCCAAGAGTGGCTTTAGAAATCAGAAGCCATGCATGGTGGCACATGCCTTTAATCCCAGCACTGGGGAAGTAGAAGCAGGTGGATTGCTGTGAGTTCCAGGCCAGCCTGGTCTACAAAGAGAGTCCAGGACAGCCAAGGCTATACAGAGAAGCCATGTCTCAAAAAAAAAAAAAAAAAAAAAGCGAGGAAAAAAGAAAGAGAGAAAAATCAGAGTATTTTACAGTGCAGCTGTGCGATGTATTCCTAACCTACACTTCTCTTTCCTACATCACATCTCCTATACTGGTTATTTGGCTTTCCCTCAAACACATCCTCTGGACTATCAGAGATGATTACCTTAGTGCCACAAGTAATCTTTTAAACAGAATACATAGTCATTTTTATATAAGCTTTTTAGATGTTTCTTGTCTAACACTGTACATAGAAAAATGTCATTGCAGACACCACTACTCTATCATATGCTATCCAAATTACAATTCAGAAAGTATTCAAAGTAATTTATTTTAATCAAAATGATGTTGGTAAATACTTCATCTGTTAACTGTTTATGTGCATGTATGTAAGTGGGTATTCATGTGGGTATACATACAGGAAGTATGCATGACAAGAGGACAACTCAGGTGTTTCTCAGGTGCTGTCCACTTGGATTTTATAGACAACCTCGCACTGCAGGTAGAGCTGGCCCTAATGACAGGGGTGCAGGTGAGATGACCCTTGTGGTGGCATGGGCAAGGGAGAGATGGCCTCCCCATTCCCTTACCCCTGCGGCAGGTGGGAGCTAGCCCTGCCCCTTGCAGGCTGTAGCACTACAGGGGTAGGAATAGGGGCTACACCTCGCTTAAGGCAGCACAGTACAGCTGGCCCCTATGGCAAAGGCACCAGTGAGCCAGCCCAAGGACATGAGAATAGGCCCTGCCCCCTGCCTCACTGCAGCAAGCCCGGCAGTGCTGGAGAACTAGCCCCAGTGGTATGGGTACAGGTGGCAGGCTCACCAACTCAGCTACCACCCAGGCCTAGATCTAAGGCTTTGAGTTGACCCATTCCAACATCTACCCCATCTATAAAGTGCTGGAGTGTGTAAAAAGGGCAGGTCCTGCAGATCCAAAGCTGCAGGATCCCCATGACACAGGGCAGCAACAGTAGGATACCCAGGAGGAGTCCCAGTGAGGGTCTAGCATAGACAGACAATGTAACAGAAATCAGCGGCCTTGAATTAGATCAACGACTCACTTCAATGAACATAATCAAGTAAAGATGTGTCGACAAAAGGGTCTACTGTGAGACACACTGTGACACACTGCAGCTTCCACAATGACATTTTTTTAATGTTTTGTTTTGTTCATTTTTGTTTGTTTTAATTTTCTTTTGGGGGCAGGTTGCAAGGGCAGAGGGCAGACATGAAGGGATGGAGAGATGATGTGAAACTCACAAAGAATCAATAAAAAGTTAAAAACAAAACAAAAAAAAAAAAGTTTGCCAAGCAAACCTATCTCCATTATCCCAGCAATGAATAAATGCATCATCATGCCTAGCCTTAGTTTTTTGTTTTGATTTTTAACCTGGGTTCTGGGAATCAAACTTGGGACCTCATACTTTACTGACTGGCTACCTTCCAGGCCTGGTACCTTGATAATTCTTTAAATCACGTGTTTTGTAAAATATGTCTGAAACATAATTGAAGTTTAAAAGAAAAAAAAGCTTCTGTTCTCATCTCTTGATAATAATTTGTACTAGATTACTTGACAAGACTAGAGATTCATCTAAGAGACAGTTTTTAAATGGACTACACTAATAAAAATGAAAAGTTCAGTGTAAGCTAACCAAGTGCAGCACAGCAAACACTGGACTCCTTAATGAAGTCACCTAAAATCCCAAGGCTGGCCATGACCTGAAGTGCACAGCATGGGTTTCTACAAAGGCCAATGATGGCACTCAAGGTCTTATCGCCATGTTTTGAATATGACCTAAAAAAAGCAACAACTAGTTATCACAATTCAAATGTACAGTTCAGCACTAATATAAATTTCGAATTAGAATTTGAAGTACTCTCTCTACCTCTCCAGACTGCCCTTGAACATGACTGTGTGCATAGTTATAATCTAAAGAACACTCAGAAAACTACTATGGCATCATCAGCTACCACTCTGTGCACACATTTTCTTTTCTGTTTGTTTGTTTGTTTGTTTGGAGAAAGGGTTTCTCTGTGTAGCTCTGGCTGTCCTGGAACTTGCTCTATAGACCAGGCTGGCCTTGACTGAACTCAGAAATCCTCCTCTCTCTGCCTCCCTGGTGCTGGAATTAGAGGCATGCACCACCACTACCCAGCGCTGTGCATACATTTTCATTCCCTTCACGGGCGCATCGTTAGTCACGTTTACAACTTCAGTTATTTATTCTATAAAAACAGAACACTTTAAAAATATATTATCTTGGATGGGGCATGGTGGTACACACCTTTGATCACAGCACTTTGGAGAAGAGGCAGATGGATCTCTGAGTTTGGGCTAGCCTGGTATATATAGAGTTCCAGGACAACCAGAGATACACAGTGACATCCCTGGCTTGGGGGATTAATACACACACATTCATATCTATATTTTATCATATGCACTATATACACCTTATATACATACTCACATCTATATTTTATCATATGTATTATGTATATATAATTTAACTACCCCTTGACAGAAAGACTAACTACCAAGGAGTCATGCAGTCTTCCTCTTGTTCATCCTTCATCTTAGTGCACTAATTTGAGAATGAAAAAGCTTTTATTTGTAGGAAGCATAGTTTAAGGGAGCCAGTATGTTTCTGACCACCATTTTGTTTTCTATAATAGTGGGACTATAACTGAAAATAACTAAATGGAGCTGGTATGAAAAGAAAGTAGCTGGCCGTGGTGGCGCATGCCTTTAATCACAGAACTCGGGAGGCAGACGCAGGAGGATCACTGTGAGTTTGAGGCCAGCCTGGTCTACAAAGTGAGTCCAGGACAGCCAAGGCTACACAGAGAAACCCTGTCTCAAAAAAAAACAAAACAAAACAAACAAAAATAAAGTAATGGCCAGTAAGACACATTATCAAAAAGACTCTTGCAATTTGTCCAAGCCAATCCACACTAAGGACAAGCACTGCGGGGGAATAAAGACCTCAACAAACCCTGGCTGACATCTCAATCAAGGCACGGAACCAGGGGCTTCAGACAGACCACTGAAGGCATAACAAGGGTTTGGGGAGATTTAGCATAACACCACAAAACAAAACAAAACAATTAAGCAAATACAGTGCAATAGTGAGCTAATGTCCAATGTTTCTTTCAGGAAATACCGTCTTTAACAAGACTGGAAATGTTCTAATTGTCAGTCATGTTTTGGTAAACTTCATGCTCAACTTACCATTATTTGTTGGGTGGCTATTGGCCGTAGCCAGGGATCCCATTTGGTTTCGGGTGACACTGTCTTGGGCTGGTGGAAGGCCTGGAGCTGGCCAGGGTAGAGAGCTATATCCTGAATGACTCTGTGGTGGCTGCTGCTGCTGCTGCTGGGAAGGTGGAGGTGGAGGTCTTGATGGGTAGGTAATAGCTGTGCTTGGGCCAGAGTAGGACTCTTTGACTACCCTGGTAGGCGGAGCACTCTGTGAGGTAAACATCTGCCCATATGGCTCACTGGCAGGCAGTGAGGGATATGAAACATTAGGATACACAACATTAGAAACAGTCGAGATAGGATAGTGACTACAGGTAGAGGGATATCCCTGAGAAGCAGCAGAAGAGTTGGCAGAATATGTGGCAGGACTACTGTAGCGATTCCCAAATGAGGAATAGGGCTGGGAGGCACTCGTATATGAATGGGACGCTGATGCTGGAGCTCCTTGGAAAGATCCTGGAGCAGATCCCCCCATGTGAGGGGCAGGAGGTCCTCTGCCATACATCTGCTGTGCTCCTGGTTGGTTTGCTGAGCTGGGAGTCCCCACACTTTGTGATGGTCCTGTATATGGACGAGAGTAGTAATTATCACACTGGTTATCCAATGATGATGAGGTCATTTTCCCAGGTCCTTGAGAGTAATGTCCTGAGGGGGCCATATAGTTTTGATGCGGCAACCCATAGCCAGATGGAACTTGCATTTGACTCTGTGCTGGACCTGAAAAAGAAAACCAGCTTTTTACAATGTTGCACATAGACGATGTATAAATAACTCCCACCTAATTGTTGACCCAATTAATCTTTTTCTCCGTAATGCTAACATATTGTTAAAGATACGCAGGCCCACCTTATGGCTAGACTCCAAAATGATCTCTAATGAGTCCCACCTCCTGTTACTCACACCCTTGAGTAGTCCTCCCTCACCTTGTATCAGGACTAATCTACATGAGCAATAGCAAAGGTGTTGATATACTACTTCCTATCTTAGCCCAGTCTTAACTCTAGCCCCACCCCACCCCCAAGTCTTGAGTGATCTTGTAATGCAGACAAGAAGAAAGCCATGTGGTAAGGGATGGACTCTGGCCAACAGCCAATGAGAAACAGAGGCCAATAATGCAAGCCTTATTGCAAGCATCCTTCAAATTCAATGGAGTCTTGAGATGATGACAGCCCACCCAACAGCTTGACTGTGAGAGACCCTGATCCAAAACCATACAACTGATTGTCTCCGAAGTCAACATCCTTAACAAACTATGACACGGGGATGGAAAGATGGCTCAGCAGTTATGAACACTGGCTACTCTTCCAAGAGGATCTGGATTTGATTCCCAGAGCCCACACAATACCTCACAACTGTCTGTAACTACAGTCCCAGGGGACAGACAGGATACCCTCTTCTGGCCTATAGCCCCATATTTGGAGGCCACAGCAGGAAGGACAGCTTTGAGTTTAAGGCCAGCCTGATCTATGTAACAAGTTCCAGGCCAGTCAAGGATACATATCAACACCCTGGCTTAAAGGAAAGGAGGATAGGAGAAAGGAAGATGGGTAGAGGATGGGTTAGCAAAAACTAAGGCTGTATGAAAGAAACCCACTACTTTGTAAGCTAACTTTAAAAATACAGGAAGGAATTTAAATGGACAGTACTGCTTCCAGAAGACATGGTGCATTAAACAAAAATGTTGGTCCCGAGCATGGGATATTTCCCTACATGTAATTCATCAAGGGGTCCCAGAGTCCCCAAAACCAACACAGGTTATTCCCAATGCTCTTGGTTGACCACTACAAGAAATGGCAAGACCCTAGTGAAAACATTACACACTTTGATTTCAGGACATAGAGAGCCAGTCTGGAACTAACCAGCACACTTCTGGCTGACTAGCTTTCACACTACCAGAGGTGCTGTGCTGACTACTGGAGGAAAAGGACGTCAATGGTCTTACCCAGTGCTAGACTGCACGCTACAGTACACCTTCGGCAAGATGACCCATGAAAATCAGTGGCATGACGCTTCTGGGAGGTTACTAAACCTTTCTGATCTTGATTTACTCTTGTTCTGTCTGAGGAAACTATAAGCCTGGCCAGAAGCCAGGTCATCGGCCTTAGGGGAAAATCTGCTTTTACTGGTGTGATTTTGTTTTGTTTTGTTTTGTTTTGTACTCTTCCTTTTTTTAGACGTCCCATCATGTGGCTGTGGCTGGTCTGACACTATGTAGACCAGGCTAGCCTGGAACTCAAGACATCTACCTGCCTCTGAGATAAAGGCATGGACCACCTCACTGGGCTTGTTTTTTGTTTTGAGGCAAGGTCCCACTATATAGTCCTAGCTGGCCTGGTACAAACTCATTATCTAGACCAGGCTAGTCTATTTTAGAATTCACTGATTTGCCTCTGACCTTGAGCATTTGCTACCATACCCAGCCTACTACAATTGTTTTGTTAGATGATCATGTTATCAAATATCTAAGTATTTATGTTTATACTCAGATCAGAGCTACTCTCAACCGTGATCTAAAAAATGCCTTCTGGGGGGCTAGAGAGATGGCTTAGTGGTTAAGAGCATCACCTGCTCTTCAAAAGGTCCTGAGTTCAATTCCCAGCAACCACATAGTAGTTCACAAGCATCTGATGCCCTCTTCTGGTCTACAGGTATACATGCAGGAAGAACACTGTATACATAATAGTAAATAAATAAATCTTAGAAAGAAAGGAAGGAAGAAATGCCTTCTGGCAGTGGCACCATTAACACACTATTGTATGAGTAACTATTGAGAAATCAACCCCAACTAGTACATCTACTTACCCCATCCCTCCCAAAGCTCAGAGAGCATCCTGAGAAGATTAAAGGTAGAAAGAACTACAAGAGGAAGCTGGAGAGATGGCTCAGATGTTAAGAGTACTGGCTGCTCTTCAAGAGGATCCAGGTTCCATTCCCAGCACCCACAGGGTACCTCATTAAACTAGTGCCCCTTTTTTGGCCTTAAAGAGCACCAGGCATGCAAGCTGTGCACAGACATCCATGCAGGCAAAATACCCATGCACATTATTAAATAAAAACATTTTTTAAAATGTAAGGGCTAGAGGATGGGGAAGAAATTATGAAATATAGTCTTCTGGACATGAGATACCCGTTGCACTCCTGAAAACACAGCAGCTGGGGGTTCCTGTACAAAATCAAGCTGGTCAACATTCCAGCATGGATGGGGACTGTCGTGGCTACAGGGGAAGGGACAGTAAATGTTCTGGTGTGCCGAGGTTTCCCATGCTCTAGTATATGGTCTCACAACCCGTGAGCATTCGGGCAATAGTCACTGGGATCGATGAGTAACAACACACAGTGGCTATGAGAAGCATGTGGGTAGGAGGAGAGGGGTGGGGTAGAGATGAATAACAGACATATACACATTTTGAACTGTCAAATAATACAATTTTAAAACATTTTTAAAGATCAAGAGAGGAATTAGTTTTGGCATTAGTTTCTTCTTTGACGTAACTATGAAAGTAATAGGACCAGGGTCTACCTGAGTGGTAGAACACAAGCTTAGGAGGCAGTGGCCTTGAGTTCATTCCCTAGCACTACAGTGGAGGGTGATGTTAGCAAACTATACAAGGAGTATAAAGTAACAGTCCCCTTCTTACCCTCATAACCAATCTTCTACTACCCCGGCACAGCTGGATGGAGCCAGTGGTTTCCTGTAGTCTTTGGAGGATGGCCCCTAGCATGCTTCTACAACTATGTTCTTAATGTATCCTAGACACTCTTCTGGTAGAATGTATACGTCCTCATTTTTAAAAAATATACAAAGTATTTCATTGTAGGTGAAGTTTACTAAATCCTCATCAACAAACATCATTTCAGAGGACAAACTTCTATGGTAAATTAAGAGGATAGGCTTCCTACAAATGAAAGTGAGAGTTTGTACTTTAATAATTGGCTACTATGCTGAGCACTGGGAACTTGCTTGTACTCCTGGCACTAGAAGCTGGGACAGGAAGATTTATGAGTTCAAGCCCAGCCTAGACTAATTAGCAAGAGGCTATATCAAACAATAACAACAATAAAACAAAAAACAAAAAACAAAAAAAACCAAGCAAACAAAAAGGACCATTGTTAGAGCTCTTCCCAAGACTGCCAATTCATTCTTTCCATCAGCATTGCTACCGAATACCTAATATTCCCAACACCAACAGTCTACTCTTAAGCCACATGAAGTAATCCAGAAGCATTTTACTTTTTAAAAAGCCTAGATTTATTTATTTTACGTGTATGACTGTTCTGCCTGCATGTATGTACGTAGACTGTGTGTGCCTGGTGCCCCTGAGGTTACAAGGCAGTGAGTCTCCTACAGCTGAAGGTGTGGATGGCTGTGAGCTACCATGCAACCACATGGTGGCACTGGGAGTTGAGGCCTGGTTTTCAGTAAGAACCACTGAGCCATCTCGCCACCCACTTTTGTTTATTGAACTATTCTGAGGATTGAACTAAAGGCCTCCACATACCTGATAGGTATGCTGCCACTGAGCTAACAAGGACTTGGACTTTCTTTGTAGCCTACGCAGGACACAGCCTGTGATCCTCCTGCATCAGTCTTCCAGGCAGCTGGATCCCAGGTCTACAGCACAAGCCCAGTTGCTAAAATGACTTTATTCACCATTTTATCTTCTGTGGCTCAATTTTTTGATAAGGTGGGCACAATACTTTGCCTTCAAAGAGCTGAAGGCTCTAATATTTAGAGAAATGAGTAATGTAGCACAGAGAATATTTAGTAATGTTTATAATGTTTCTGCTAACAAAAATCAGTGTCAGCATTAGTGTGGACACTATGTATATGTAAATGTTAAGAGCACTAGCTGCCCTTGCAGAGGATGCAAGTTCAATTCCCATCACATATAAGGCCACTCACAGCCACCTGTAATTCCATTTCCAGGGGAATCAATATCTCCTCTGGCCTCGAGACACATGTGGTGCATATAAATACAAATAGGCAAATACCCAAGCACATAGAATAAAAAAAAAAAAAAAAAAAGAGGTAGCTATGTGCTTAGGCAGTGTCAAGGCTGGAACTGAATCAAGAGCCCAGATGCACTAGAAGCTCGTAACTGAGGCTTGTCCCATTGCGCTAAGCACAGCTTGCTTTAGCCAAGCAAATGACCATGTGTCTCAACAACAGGATTCTAGTCTTAATTCCAACTATTTTTCTTTGACTTTTGGGCATACATTAATTACCATTCCCGTCACCTCCAACCCCATCAAACCCAGGGCCTTGCACATACTAAGTATGTGTTCTACCACTGAGCCTCATCTCCAGCCCTAATTCTTCTAATATCTAGTTTTCCTGTCAGCTGTAAGGAAATAGGGATTTATACCATACCTCAACTGAAATAGTATCAACAAAATTTCACACAAATAAAAAGAACCACTATAATAGAAAATATCTGCTCATAAGAGATGAGTAAAAGTTACACTTTGTTTTTAATTACTAAATAATATAGAATAAACTATTTGTGGGCATGCAATACATATTCTATAGCCAACACAAAGATAATCTGAGAAGTCTTTCATTCCCTTGACAATAAAATGTGAAAAGACTCACACATTTAAACACATAAAAAGATGGCTCACTTCCTGTCACTATAGTTTTCAGAACTGAACAATGAAAAGGCAGCTCAAGTCAGAATCTATTTACATAGGCTCTGTGTAATTGCTGACTTGCCTCCTTCCTTCACAAGGTACAATCGTGGGAAACAATCAAGTCCCTGTGCAAGTACTCACTACCACTCCTAAAAGCACTTGTACTTGCTGACACCTCCGGTGAGTTACTCACCAGGAGCCAGACTTTCAACTTTATTTAAGAAAAGCAAGGGGCGGGGCAATTATGATGGGGTGGGAGCAGAGTGGGAGGGCTCCTTTTCATTATTTATTCAGCATCACAATCTATTCTTTTGGGGGGGAGGTTGATTCAAGACAGGGTTTCTCTGTGTAGCCTTGGCTGTCCTGGACTCACTTTGTAGACCAGGCTGGCTTCAAACTCACAGAGATCCTTCTGCTGAGTGCGGGGATTACAGGCACCTGGCCAGCATCGCAATCTAAATAAACCAGACATAGAGACATTATCAGCAACATGCCCTTAATCCCAGAGGCAGGTGAATCTCTGCCTCGTCTATATAATGGAGTTTGAGGCCAGTCAGGCTTGGATGGTAAAGCTCTTGTCTCAGAAAAGAAAGTTTTATTTCAGCACAGAGCAAGAGCACATACATTCAGTAGAACTGATTTCTCAGCTTTGACTTTTTTATGTTCTCTTGGGCTAGTGACAAACCTCCACACCTTCCACGCTAGACAGCAGGCAGTATGCCCCAAGCTAAAGGATCGTCAGCAACAACTGATATTGTGATCTGTGGTGCTAGTGTTTCTGGCTAAGAAGAAAGTCCTTATATTTGATAGGAAATCTGGGACTAGCAATATGGCTCAGATAGCTAAGAGACTGCTACAAAGTCTGGTGACCCAAGTTTGATCCCTTGGACCCAAGTGGTAAGAGAGCTGATGGCTCAAAGTTGTCAACTAATCTTTAACTTCAACACACACACACACACACACACACACACACACACACACACACACACA
>OU015753.1:82241898-82256145 GCA_907169655.1 Acomys percivali
GACCCTACTGCAAGCACAGCCTCCTCCAGGCCCATGTTCCTCCATCTGAGCCAGGCTGATAGTACTCCATCACGCTGCAGAACTGGCTGTGAATGTGCCTCACTCCTAGAAAAGTCCCTTCAAGATTGTTCCATGTCAGGGTATTTCCCATCCAACAGTTCAGGGTGTAGACGGACTTTTAAAAAGGAATTTGGGGCTGGAGAGATGGCTTAGTTAAGAGCAGCTCTCTTCCAGGGGGCCTGAATTGACTCCTAGCAGCCATGTCAGGAGACCTGTAAGTCCCGCTCCAGGACGAACTGATGCCTCTCACCTGCTTTGGCATCTGCACCCACTTACACATACCCACCCACCCACAACCACACGGGTTAAGTAAAACATAAAAACAGATTTTTTAAAAAAGTTATTTTAGGCTGGGCCTGGTAGAACACACCTTTGATCCCACTACTCTGGAGGCAGAGGCAGGCGGATCTCTGTGACCAGGCCAGCCTGGTGTACATAGTGAGTACAGGATAGCCAGGGCTGTTACACAAAGAAACCCTGTCCCAAAAAAACCAAAAAATAAAATAAAATAAATAAATAATAATAAAGTTATTTTAAAAGAGGAAGTTAGCCGAAATATTGCTAGGGACAATGAATAAGGTTCACACACACACAAAACTGATAGCTATAAACTCAGAAACCTGAGAGGTGTGTGTGAAAGGCACAGCAAATAATTAAAACCATATATTATAATAACAGTTTATTATTATCATCATCACAGATGGAGAGATGTCTGCGTATATGCAGAGTGAAGACCTTAAGGTCCTTGAGATTGCTAGCAAGCAGTTAAGGAAAACAATTCTGGCTGGAGCCAGGCGGCGGTACACGCCTTTAATCCCAGCACTCAGGAGGCAGAGGCAAGCTGGTATCTGTGAGTTTGAGGCCAGCCTGGTCAACAAGGTGAGGCCAGGATAGCCAAGGCAACACAGAGAAACCCTGTCTCAAACCACCACCACTGCGCCCCTAAAAAGAAAGAAATTTTGTATTCAGACAAGTCCACAAAGGCCAGAGAAACATATTCTCCTGAAGACCCAAGCTTCCGGGCAGCCAGACATACCGCTCTGATCAGAAAGAACTGAGTTGCCAGGGCTGGGGACACCAGCATCACTCTAAATTCTGTGTGTGCTCTCCAAGTTGACAGGCTTCCTAGAACCCACAGAGTCCACAGTCTATCTATCTTTCCATAAGAAAGTCTAATGCTTTCCACTGTGTTTAACCTCTTTGAATCATTCACAATTAAGATGATGAGCCACCTGGACTGTCATTTTGAGAAAGGGCAGCGGTATGCTGTTAAGTCTGGGTTCTATGTACGCTACTTTCAGGTCAAGTAAGGTGGGAACAGTTCTGGACTTTCACCACTATCAAGCTATTATTTCACTCAGCAGTGCATCTTTCCCCACCTTTTGGTTTTTCAAGACAGGTAGTGTTTTTTTTTGTTTTTTGGGTTTTTTTTTTTTTTTTTTTTTTTTTTTTTGGTTTTTCGAGACAGGGTTTCTCTGTGTGTAGCCTTGGCTGTCCTGGACTCACTTCGTAGTCCAGGCAGGCCTCAAACTCACAGCGATCCACCTGCCTCTGCCTCCCGAGTGCTGGGATTAAAGGCGTGCACCACCACGCCTGACACCCAGCTGATGCCTCGCTTTGGAGGAAATGTCAAAAAGCAAAGTTAAGCTGATCATGGTGGCGCCCGTCTTTAATGCCAGGGCTGGGGAGACAGAAGCAAAAGGATCTCTGGGAGTTCAAGGCCAGCCTGAGCTAAGAGTAAGCTCCAGGCCAGCCAGACTACACAGGGAAACCCTCAAGAGTTAAAATTGAAAAATATTCAACTAATATTTCATATGAAAATGCAAATATTTCTATAAATCCACGTGTTGCTCCAGATGAAAACCTGGAGAAATATTTTCTAAGGCGAATGCAATGGCATTATACTTTCCTCAAGTAAGTGGAGGTGGGAAGACCAGGAGTTCAAGGCCAGAGTGGCAACTAGTTAAGAGTCTGTTACAAGAGCACTGAACTCAGTCAGAATTTGGGCTAATTGGCTTCATTCAGCAAATCTTTAGTGAACATGTATAACTGCCCAACACTGTTTGCAGCACTAAGTACACAGCAATAAACAAAAGGTAAAGAGCCTCTTTCCTCGGGTGTTGGTGGAGATGCACCTGCCCCACCTTCTGATTGTTTTATTTCACCTGCAGAACCGAGGAACGAGACAAAGTGTTTTCCAGGCTGTGCTCCAGAACCAGCCAGATTTCTATCTCTGTCCTAACATTTTATGGAAAATCAAATCTGATTTAAAACACTTGCTGTTTCTTTTTTTTAAATTATCTTATGTGAATAGGTGTTTTGTCCACATGTATGTCTGTGCATCATATGCAAGTCTGGTACCCCCAGAGCCCAGAAGAGGGCACTGGAAATCCTGGAACTTGAATTACAGTCACCACACGGACGCAGGAATCAAACCTTAGCTCTTAGCTGCTGAGCCATCTCTCTAGCCCCTATTTGCTGTTTCTTGTGAAAGAAAAGAACTGAGACTGAAGACTTATGGGAGTAGACATGTTAGGGTTCCTTCCCTTCCCAGGCAATTCTCCAGTGGACAGCATCCTAGTGCAACTCTGCGGTTCCTACCTGAGGTTAAGAGTCAGATCTCACAGGCATGGTGCAGCCCACAACACTGTCCCCACTAGAGAGGCCCATCACACGAGCAGTTGTCACCACCTTCCTTTAAGGGATAAAGCCATCAGTTCCTACTCCTGCCCTCTGGACATACTCTGAAGGTGGAAGCAAGAGGATCAGCAAGCAGTTGGGAAGCTGTGCTGAGGCAAAAAGATCAGGGGTTCAAAGTCATCCCCAACTTCTTTGCTTGAGACCCTGCTCAAGCAAACACAAGACAAGACCCTTCAAAGGAATATAAGCTAAATTCCACCTCCTAAAAGAAAAAGAAAAAACATAATAAATAGCCACAACTGACTCAAGGCGGTACACACAAGCTAGGCCTGGGGGCAGGGGTGGGGGAGGGGTACCTCTAGAGCATGCTGGTCAGACCAGACTTTCTCTTCCCAGAGGCTACTAGATAGGGACTGAGAGGTCAAATCCTCAGGTCACCAGTCCCATTCTGAGGGGCCATCTTGTCACGTAATTATGCCAGTATAAAACTATGTGCAGAGTTGACACTCATTATGAGTAACAAAAAGCCATTCTCACCACTCTCACAGAATACCAAGGCTATGAAGGAAATGATCTCATTCTGTCTCCTAAGATGTCTTTATTGTCATTGGTTTGTTTTTCCGTGGCATTTTATATTGATATTTCTAATCTACTCTTTTATATTATTATTACCATGGCTGAACGTCCTGATATAGTAAAAAGCAAAATGGTTTCTGGACATAACGAAAACTGAAATTATTGCTTAATCTTCATGATTATTTTCTCTAAACCTGAGAAACAAAACAATCAGATTTGATGCTATCATCTCTATGCGCAAGTTAATCCCTTCCACAAAACAAAACCAACCCTGACTCTAGTTCTTCATTTCCAAATGCCTTAGCAGGACATTTAAGGACCTTTCTGCAACCTGGCTTTTTCTACTGACCTCTTCCCACTTCCTCCCGTGGCCTTTCCCTTCCACCCAGTTCCCTCTGCTCTTACCCACGCTTTCAATTTCGACACAGGGCCTGCACTTTCTAAGTGCACACTTCCAGACTTGCTCCTGACGTAACCTCTTACTAGACACGGCTCTTCCCTCTCCTCCCACTCCTACCTACCAAATCACCCAAGACCAGCCGGAACCAATTTGAATGTCACCAAAGTACAACTCAGGGCATGAGCAGGGATTCTGTTTCATCTACTACTCTAACTTTGAATACCCATCTAGTTGCCAGGCAGCAGATGCTAAGTGACTGCTAAGACTTCACATGAAGAGTAAGTATAAAAAGAAACCAAGCATCATTTGCACCCGGCACCAAGACATGGATTTCTTCTTTCCATTTTAACAGCCACGTGGCCAAGTAAATATCCTGGCTCCTTTGTGTTGTTTCAAAACACGTAGTAAGGCTAAAATAAAAATGACACTTGAAAAGCAAGGACACCATCCTTGAATCTGTTGAACACAGGTTTATAATGTTCTAACCTGGGACCGATTTCTAAATTATGAAGTTCTGGTTGCTTCCCACACAAAGACAAAAACAAAACAAAACAAAGCCTTGTTAGTGTTTACGAGAAGTCTACCTGAGTTGGATTTCCAAAGCCCACAGAGTAGAAAGAACCAACTCCCAGAAGTTGTTTTCTGACCTCCATGTGCAAGCAGGGGCATATTTATTCAAATGCACACAAAATAGACAAGTGTGTTATTTAAAACTGTTCATAAATTATGCTTCATTTCTGTTAAGGACAGGTATGATACTATCAATGACACCGTTCACCTTCAAAAGCTCTTTATACTAAACAAAGACTATCAGAGGCATGAAATATTGATAACTAAGGGAATAAAAATTCCACCTGATTCTCTGGGTGTTATGATAAATCTCATGAAAAGCATTATCAATTTTTAAAAGTTTGGCAAAAGATGATAAAGCCTAGAACATTTTGATTAGCACACTGGGTAAACTAGGTCAATGATTTGATGAGTTCTAGGGTGGTTTTCTTCTTTGCCACAGGACAGGGATTTCCTTATATTTGATTTCTTTGGGAGGGTCTTATCAGACACACTGTCAAGTCACTGAAGCGCGCCCTTCCCCCCAGGACTATCTAGGAACATTCCAGATCTTTAGAGTAAGGGATAGGCATACTAGGGTAAGATCTTTCTCAGCAGAAAACAACTGCATGCTCAGAGCCTATGGCCTCAGAATGAAAGCCACATTCCTGTTGCTCTAGCAAGGCTTTGCCTCAAAACAGTGACAAGCAACTCTGGCACGTGTGTGTGTGTGTGTGTGTGTGTGTGTGTGTGTGTAAGTGAAGCTGGGGATGGGAGATCTAAGGTGTTCCGTTCGGATTATTCTGACACCTGCTCCCCGTCTACAAGCAAACTCCAAAGGCTAGAGCAGCAACCTTGGCGGTAAACCACAACAGATCCCCAGGCCGAAGTGGGTCGGGGTTAGAGTTGCACTTCTACAGCATATTTACACCCTTTTGTCTACAAACTTGAGTACAAACTAAGTTCCCTTACAGGCAGCGTGGCTCGCTGGGCCTTAAAAAAAAAAAAAAATCAAAGCGACATTCCTGAGGCCGGAAGGATGCGACCCACCAGGTACCAAGGCGGCACCAAGTCCTCCATAGACCACGCAACTCTGCGGCTATGGCTTCCAGGGAGCTCTCGGCGCCCGCCCAAGGGGTCGCCCGGGGCAACCGGCCGGAGCCCAGGTCCGAGACGACGGTCCCGCGGACGCCGACCCCTACGCTCGGGCCTCCGTCCGCGCCGGAGGGCCGGCCTGGGTCGCGGGGCGCCGGCAGCCCCGCCCTGCGTCCCCTCCGCCTCTTGCCTCTCCTCTCCGCGGCCTCCCGGCTCCACCGCGGCCTCCCCGGCCCGGCCCTGCCCGCCCCGAGCCACGGCGCAGGCCGCCCTCCCTCCCGCCCGCCCGCCTAGGCCCCGCGCCGCGCCCCGGCCTCCCTCCCGCCTCACCGTTCTGCTGCGGCGGCGCCAAACCGGAGGCTGCTCCGCCGAGCTTGGGCGGCATCCGGGCGCCGGCGGCCGGGTGAGAGGACCCGGCGGGGGCCGACATGACGGCGCGGCTGGCGGCGGCGACGGCGGCAGCGGCGGCTCCGCGGCGGGAGATGGGCGGAGGGAAGGAAGGCGGGGCCGCGGAGGAAGAGGAAGGAACGCGCCCGCGTCACAGGCCGTCACTCAGGACCGCGGCCCGGGGCACCCACGCTCTGCCGCGCCACCGCACCGGCGCGGACCCCGGCCCGGACCTCCCGCGCCAGCGCCCCCTGCAGGCCGGAGCTGTGCGACCACCGCCCCGGCGCAGGCCAAGGGCTGCGGCGCCGCGGAAGGGGAAGGCGCAGGCCCTGTGGCTGCCGCTACCTGGATGGAGCCTGCGCCCTGCAGGGCTGGAGGACGGTTCGAAGCTGCAGACTGAGGTCGGGAGCCCTGGGTCACGGCGGTCCCAGCCCACCCATGTGCCCTTCCTCGGAAGAGGAAGTCTGGCTTTGGATTTGTTATTTATTCTTGCAACCGCCCCCCGCCCCAATTCCAAATTAAACAGCGCAGTCAAACCCAGTGTTTATTGCAAAAGTGTAATTCCCAAGGGAAGAGAAAACATCTCTCTAAGACAGATTCTCAGTCACAATGGTAGCATTCAAAACTTTAAACAGTGGCTTTTAAATAGGGGAAGAGAAGGCGAAAGCCTAATATAAGGAGAGGAGAGCTCGAAAATAAACTTTATCTTTCCTCCCCCATCCTCCACCCCAGGGTTGGCTCTGCCTATTGGTATTTGGAAAAGCTGTGGAGTTCCAGAAATCGGAGGTCAGCTTGCTTTGATCATTTTAGTAAAATCTTTGAATCAATTTCTCAAGTCCACCCAGCCTGCTGACTGTCAGGCATATCCAGGTCGCTTGGGCATCTTCGTCCCAAGTAGGCCACCATCACACTGTAGTGGGAGTGCAAAGGCTCAGAAACATTTGACTTCCGGAGCGACAGAACCCTACTTACTGGAAGGTTATGCAAATCTTAAAGCTTGGTTCTAGAGCAACAGAAAACCTTCCTTTAGCTGCTGCCGTGAATTAACGATGGGCGCCCTATAGCACCACCACACTACAAATAAAGACTTTTAGCAGCTGAAGTCACACACTTTGGAGTTCTGCGATTTCCAACTACAGATTATAGAGGACTGTATTATTTATTTATTCATTATTCACCATACATCCCAGACGTAGCCCCCTCCCCCACCTCTCCTTCCAGTCCCACCTCCTTCCCCCTTCCCTCCCCTATTTCTCAGAAAAGGGGAGCCCCACTACCAATCCCCCCCAGCTCATCAACTTGCATCAGGACTGTGTTCGTCCTCTTCCCCTGTGGCCTGTCAAGGCAGTCTCACCAGGGGGGAAGTGATCAAAGAGCAACAGAGTCCATCTCAGACTCCTTACTAGAGGATCCACATGAAGCCCGAGCTGCCCGTCTGCTACATCTATGTAGAGGCCCTAGGTCCAGTCCATGCGTGGTCCTTGGTTGGTGCTTCAGACTCCACAAGCACCTCTGGGCCCTGGTTAGTTGGCTCTGTTGGTCTTCTTGGGGAGCTCTTGTCTTCTCTGGGTCCTTCTATCCGTCCCCCACTTTTCCACTAGACTCCCTGTGCTTTGCCAAATGTCTGGCTGTGAGTCCCAGCATCTGTTTCGTACCACTGCTGGGCGGACCCTCTAAGAAGACAGCTAGCTCTACTGCCCTTGCAGCGGTTGTAGAGGAATTTTTGATTCAGAACATGGCTGCTCTGGCAAGAGATCACATCCAAAGACCTTCTAGGTCTGTGTAATCCACCTGGAATACAGACACGCCTTTAATCCCAGGAGCACGGAGGGAAGCAGATCTCCGAGCTCAAGGCCAGCTTGGTCTAGAGCAAGTTTCAGATAAAGAAAAGCTTAGGTCCAGGCGTGGTGGTACATGCCTTTAATCCCAGCACCAAGGAGACCCAGGCATGCAGATCTCTGAGTTCTGTCCCCAGTTCGGTTGAGTCAGTGAGCTGAGAGGCAGTGCAGTGGTACTTCAGTTCCAGGCAGTTCAATTCATGGACTTCGGAGCCAGTTTTTAACAGGACAGGTTTTTTTTTTTGTTTTGTTTTGGTTTTGGTTTTTGTTTGTTTTGGTTTTTTGAGACAAGGTCTCAAAAAGGTTAACAGTGGCTGTCCTGGACTCGATTTGTAGATCAGGCTGGCCTCGAACTCACAGCGATCCGCCTGCCTCTGCCTCCCAAGTGCTGAGATTAAAGGGGTGGGCCACCACGCCCAGCTTCCAGGACAGTTTTATAGAGACAGGTGGCAGAGAGAACAAGCTAGCCATCGGTGCAGGCAGAATGAACCAGAGATTGAGGCGGAGCCAGAAGATTAAAACATTTTGCTAAAGTTAGTATCAGGCCAAGCAGAGTGATTCAGTGAGAAGCTGTGAGAAGCCAGATCGAATCAGTCAGCTTGGAGAGGAGTTTTGAGCCAGAACAGTGGAGTTGAACCAGACAGCCAGAGCTCAGAAAGAACTAGAAAGGGTGATCTTATTCAGCAGTAAGTCTCAGAGGCTGAAAACATCGTGGGCCTAGAATAGATTGTGTGGAAGCTAGAAGCTTGCAGGACTAGGCCTAGGTTAGCAGACAGAGACTGCAAGCCTCCAAGATGACAGTTAAATCAGGCGAACAAAAGCTACTTTGACACGTTATATTCATATATAGAGGGGCATTTTTCAGCTTCTTCACAGAAACCTGCTCCTCCTGAGCTACAGATCACACCCCCACTTTGTCAAGGAAGTCACAAAGTTTAAGTCCAGCCCTTGTCAGGAGTCCGTTGAGCTTGGATTAAGGGCGACAATGAGTAAGGAAATAATAGGCGAGTGACTTTCTGCCTCTGTATTCTCTTTGGCATAAGCTCATTTGGCATAAGATCGGGTGTGTGCATATGAAATGAAAAGTAATGCTGGCTCTTCAGAGAAGATTCCTCACATGGGCCAAGTTAATTACATTTTCATAGATCTTTAAGATCCACTGTTGGCTCTGGTTTTTTTTGTTTGTTTGTTTTGTTTTTTTGTTTTTTTGTTGTCGTTGTTGTTTTGAGACAGGGTTTCTCTGTGTAGCCTTGGCTGTCCTGGACTCACTTTGTAGACCAGGCTGGCCTCGAACTCACAGCGATCCCCCTACCTCTGCCTCCCAAGTGCTGGGATTAAAGGCATGCGCCACCACGCCCGGCTTTTGGCTCTGTTTTTTAACAAGTAAACTTTATTATACAACCCAGCTATCTTGCACAAGAGGGGAAAGGTTAAAGGGAAACAAGAGTGAACCTTCCGGTATCTGTTCCACAGGACAGGTCCCTAGGCGTCTCTGGCCTGCGCGCTGCTCCGGCCTGTTGGCTGATCCTTTTCCCTATCCATGTGTGCTTGAGCTTGGTCCGAACCTGCTGCCTCCTCTCGGTCTCACTGCCTGTCTGTCTCTCACGTGCAAGGGCCAGTCTCCTTCTCCCATCGAGGGTCCCATCCCCCATTCGATTCCCAAATTCCAGGCCCAGGATGGCTCCACCCGGTCTATCTGAAGGTTAATCTCAGGGAGTATCCGGGAGTATCCGTGGTGTGTCCAAGGGCAAAGCCTGCCAAGACTGCTTTCACCTATGACAAAGCTTACAATCTTTCCCACACATCCCCCTTTTCTTTTAAAAAAAATAATTAAGAACTATATATACAAATATACATATATACAGATTCATCAGGTATCAAATAATTAAGTCCTTTATATTTGTTAACCTGGGAGAACATATTTCACTATCCTACCAAAGAGAGTCCTTTCCTATTGTTTAAAGTTTTCAAAAGTCCTTTCATGAGAAATTGTAATTATCAATCTATAAATGTGTTTTTTATTCTTAAACTAAAACTTCTAGTAACACTGTGGCTATCTAGTCTTCAATCCCATCAGACCCAAGAAAGAAATTCTATCTAATAAAGGAAGTGCTGGCAGGCAACTTTTAAATGTGGATAGGACAGAGAGAGCAGACCACTTGGACAGTCACCGGACTCTCTCCATCATTGAGGCAATCAGTCTTCAGCCTTATCAGCCCAAAACATCCAGCAAACCTGCTTTTCGAAACAGGAATTCTGACGGTCTGGTCCACCTAGTCTCTTCAAAGCTGGACAGTCAACTTTCTAGCATCAATCCACCTTGATTTACTTACTTGTTGATTGTGTGTTGTTCCGGGTCCAACGGAAACTCCCATTTCCCCAAACTCCGAAAGGCCATCCAAACATCCAGAAACGGGCTCAACCTGAACTATAGGAAAGTAAAAACCAACATTTCCCCCAGGAACTTGTGAGACTGGTCACCTCTATCAAAAGGAGGTGTTCCTCTTACATCAGGCAGAAGGGACCTGTGGCTACTTGTGGTGCCTATTAGCATATCTGGCCCCCAGCCTCCCTCTGTCCCACAAGCTAGTTATACATTCCAAAGTCTGTCCTGGACCTTCTCACTTCCTCCCCTACCCTAAACTCCCTCCAGCTCAAGGATGCCCCTCCCCTCAGCTACTCAGTCTCCTTATAACCCTGCTATTCTTGCTACATCCTCTCCCTCTCCCTCTCCCTCTCTCTCTCTCTCTCTCTCTCTCTCTCTCTCTCTCTCTCTCTCTCTTCCCCTTTCTTTCATCATGCATTCTCTACACGCTATCTTCAGCTAGTCTCCCCTGTCTCACAGATAGCCCTGGCCATGTCCAGTTTGCTGGCCATATTTATTCCACTCCTTTCTCTCTCTGCTCTGAACTCTCCCAGGTGCCTCTGCACGACCCCCCCCCCCATATCTACAATAAGAGCCTCCATCTTAGTTATACCATGGATTGGTCATATTGTGAGTTTATACAGGCTGGTTTTTTTTTTTTTTTTGGAGGGGGTTATTGTTTATGTGTGCTGATTTACTTTTGAGACAAGCCTATGCAGCCCAGACTGGCTTTAAAGTATAATCCTCTTGCCTCAGGACAACCACACACAGCTCTTCACAGTCTGTAACACCAGTTATCCATTAATCCACCATAGGACTCAGCCTGTTCACAGCAGTACTCAGGACTTGGCGCACTAAATCGTATATAACAGTGACCCTTGAGCATATCAGCTACTTTAAGCTGAAGGGATTGAAGAAATGGCTGATGCAGGAGGAATTCCCCTGAAGCAGATCATAAGACTGCATGTGCCTGTGGGCGAATAGCCTCCCAAAATGCAAGACAGGAACGCTTAGATGAAAGGAAATAGTCATCTCATGTTTTCCCATGACCTCTGCTCTTCCTCAAACCCTGTTCAGAAACACATTTAACCCTTTCTTCAAATTACCAATACTTTATGAAAGCATCAATATCATGTAGAATTTTTTTCAAGTTTTTACTTTGATCTTTTGGTATAGGGACTCCAGCCAGGAGCTTAATAGAGTTTAGAGACTTAGGGAAAATCTTGAGCCTATAATTAGCAGAACCAGAGAGAAAGCCAAAGCCTGTTTAGCTTCAGTACCTCCAATTCACTGCAAGCAATCCTGGGTTAGTTTACACTGCTCCTCATAAAGCTGTGCTAATTACAATGTCCTATTTTGCCCATCAATGGACTTTCAGTTTTACATAATTAGTGTGTGAGGCTAGAGAGTGCTTGTATTACAAGCTTGAAGGCCTCTGTTGGAGCCCCTAACTGCAGATCTTTACCTCTTCCCTCTCTGTTAAAGCCAGTCATCCTGCGCCCCAGTCTCAGCTCTAACTCTGTAGCAGGCCACCTGTTACAGCTTCCCTTCCTCTCTGCCCCCCATCTCCAACAGATCAATCAGATTGTCTCCTCTAACCTTCCTCCCCACTTACCCTGTTATCCCAGCCCCCGCCCCAGGCACCTGCCAGAGAAGCAAGTAGGCACTCTACCTCCCCACTTCCAAATGCTCTCCCCTAGTCTCGTCCTTGGCTCTGTAGTAGACTGCCTGCTGTGGCATCTCTGCCTCCATTCCCAGGGGACTAAGCAAATCAAGGTGGGAAACCCTGCTTTCCCCACTCTTGCAGACCCCCTTAGCCGTACCCCCAGTCCATCCCCATTCCTACAGGTCAGACCCTAATACCTAGAAACACATTTTACCTAGAACCCTGAGTGAACACACCAAGTAGAATCCCAAAAGAATTCCCCACCAGGCAACACACAGCCACCATACTTCTTAAGAACCAGTGAGAACAACAGAAACCAAGGAACAAAACACTCATCCGACAAAGACAAGACCAGCATCTAAAATTACAATCATCCCAAACCTAGATGCCAACATAGAAACCCAATCAATAATAGCCAGGAAAATATGTCTTCACTAGAACCTAGTCACCCTATCACAGTAGAGCCTGAGAATTGCAACATAGCTGAAATATAAGGGGGAAAAATCCTTAAATGGACTTTATAAAGGTCCTTAAAGAGGAAGTGAGTAAAACCCTTAAAGAATTCTATGAAAACACAAACAGTAGAAGGAAGGAATAAAATACTTTAAGACCTGACAGTAGAAATAGAATCAATAAAGGACACTCAAACTAGCTGGCCATGGTGGCACACACCTTTAATTCCAGAACTCAGGAGTTTGAGGCCAGCCTGGTCTACAAAGTAAGTCCAGGACAGCCAAGGCTACACAGAGAAACCCGTTTTGAAAAACCAAAAAAAACAAAACCAACCAAACATCCCTGGGCTAATGGTCCTGGGTTCTATAAGAAAGCAGGTTGGTCAAGGCATGGGGAGTAAGCCAATAAGCAGCACCCCTCCGTTGCCTCTGCATCAGCTCTGCTTCCAAGTTCCTGTCCTGATTTCCTTCAATGATGAGCACTGCAGTGCAAGTGTAGGCCAAATAAACCTTTTCCTCCCCAGATTGCTTTAGTCACGGTGTTTTATCACAGCTATAGTAACACTAACTAAGACACTAACACAATCCTGAGTAATGAAAGAATTGGTGGAGGTATCATCAACCTCAGCCTCAAATTGTACTACAGAGCTATAGTAATAAAAACAGCATGGTATTGGCACAAAACTAGACATGTTGATCAGGGGAATCAAAGTGAAGATTTATGTCTGGGCCATAAATCCAAATACCTATGGACAGGTGCTTTTTGACAACAAAGCCAAAAATACACACTGGAAAAAAAGACAACATCTTCAATGAACGGTGCTGTTGAAAACTGGATAGCTACATGAAGAAGAATCCAAATAGACCCAGACTTATCACCCCACACAAAATTCAATTCCAAATGAGTCTAAGACCTCAACATAAAACCAGATACATTGTATCTGATAGAGGGAAAATAGGGAAGAACCTTGAGCTCAATGGTACTGGAAAAAGGCTTTCTGAAAAAAACAGTTAGCATAGGAACCAAGATCAGCAGTTAATAAACAGGACTTCATGAAACTAAAAAGGTTTCACGTGGCTAAGGAAACCATCATTGGGACAAAGAGTCAGTCTACAGAATGAGAAAAGCTTTTTACTAGCTGCATAGCCAACAGAGGACTAAAATATATATAAAAACGAAATATAAAAAACCTTCAAATAACCAATTTTTAAAATGGGATACAAATCTTAAACAGAAATCTCAAAAAACTCAAATGGGTATGAAATGCTTAAATGTTCAATGTCCTTAGTTATCAAGGAATTACAAATAAAAGCTATCTTGAGTTTTTTGTTTTTGTTTTTGTTTGTTTTTTTGTTTTTGTCTTTTCAAGACAGGGTTTCTCCGTGTAGCCTTGACTATCCTGGACTTGCTTTGTAGACCAGACTAGGCTCAAATTCACAGCAATCCATCTGCCTCTGCCTCCCAAGTGCTGGGATTAAAGGTGTGTGCTGCCACCGCCCAGCTGTGATTTTGTTTTACACTCATCAGAATGGTTAAAATCAATAGAAATGAGTGACAGCTCATGCTGGCAAGGATGTGGCGTAAAGGGACCACTTATACATTACTGGTGGGTCTGCAAACTTGCACAGCCACTCTGGACATGAGTGTGGGCATTCCTCAAGAAGATAGGAATCAACCAACCTCAAGACCCAACCATATCTCTCTTGGGCACATACGTAAAGGATGCTTCATCCTACCTCAGAGACACTGTGCTCATTGCTGCTCTATTTATTATAGTCAGGAGTTGGAAACAACCTAGATGTTTCTCAATGGATTAATGGATAAGGAAAATGTGGTACATGTACACATGGAATATTATTCAGCCATTTAAATGAATAAAATCATGACATTTGAAGGCAAATGGATGGAACTAGAAAAAAATCATCTTGAGAGATATACTCCAGACCCAGAAAGACAAATATAGTATGTATTTGCTTACCTGTGGATATTATTGCTGTTAAGTTGATGAGAACCAAGCTACCATCCAGAGAAGCACAGAGGTTAGGTATAGAGCAAGGAATTTGGGGGCAGATAGATAAAAACCTAATACAGTAGAGGCTTCCTAATATATAACTTTTGATTTGTAATTCCTTGATAACTAAGGACACACACACACACACACGCACACACACACAATCTTTTTTTTTTTTTTTTTTTTTTTTTTTTTTTTTTTTTTTTT
>OU015753.1:82257598-82284131 GCA_907169655.1 Acomys percivali
TGTGCCACCACGTCCGGCCACACACACAATCTAAATAAAATCACCAAATATGGGAGAGACAGAGTCCCAACTGGCTCTCTCTTGTCATCAATCAAAGCTTCCTGTACTGGCATCGGGTTATACCTAATTGAGTTGTTGGCTAAAGGGGTCCCATGTGAACCCCTAAACCACCTAGGCTGTTGCTAAGAATATAGGTGACTGACCACAAGCCGACAGCAAGAGCCTATTGCTGAAGGCAACACCAACACAACTCGGTGAATGTGGAGAAGTCCAGCTGGTGCCTACATGGAGCCTTCATCCCTATGTGCTAGTGCCTTTGGTACGGAAAGGTACTCTTTATACTACCAAGGGAGAAGCAGAAATACCAACCCAGCTGCAAACCCTTTGATCTGCTCTGTCTGCAAGATTGCAAGCGCAATGGTGGCACAAAGGTTGTGGAAGTAACCATCAATATCTTTTTTTACTTAAGGCCTACTCTATGAGATGGAACCCATACCCAACAGTGCTTGGGTGGACCAAGAACCTGAGACTAGATAGCCCAGGGAGCTAGGGTAAAAATTAAATACTACTATTCTACTAAAAGAACATAGCAATAAAATGGCTCCAAATGACACTCTGCTATAGCCATAGATCAGTGGCTTGCTCAGCCCTCATCAGAGAAGCTTCCTCCTGCAGCAGGTAGGAATAAACACAAAGGCCCACAGCCAAACATTATGCAGCGAGTAAGACATCTCAAAACACTCAGCCCTAAATGGAATGTCTCCATCAAATCCCTCCCCCTAGGACTCAGGGAAGTAGATACAAAAAGAGACTAAGAGTCAGAGGAGATGGAGGACACCAAGGAGACAAGGCCCTGTCAATCAACACCATTGATGCACATATGAACTCACTGAGACTTTACAGTTCACAGCATACACAGAGCCTGCACTTGTGTGCATCAGATGGGTCCCTACAGCTGAAAGACGCGGACGAATGCTTCCATCCCTAACACAGAGGCTGTCTGCAACTGATAACCACTTGCATATGAAGACTGAGTTTCCCCTAAGGGGGAACTTAATTGTTTCTCACGGGAAAACAAACTACTTTTAAGGGCAGGCTGCATGCCCAGCAGTACATGGCCAACAGAAAATGAACTCAAGGGCATGTTTAAAGGTTTCTTGTCTCACAGTGTGTCAGAGTTTTTCCTCATTTAAAATTTTTCAGGCCTGGTGGTGCACACGTTTAATCCCAGCACTCAGGAGGCAGATACAGGTGGATTTCTGTAAGTTTGAGGCCAGCCTGGTCTACAGAGCAAGTCCAGGACAGCCCAAGGCTACACAGAGAAACCTTGTCTCGAAAAAATAAAAAATAAAAAAAAAATATTTATTTATTGGTTTGTTTTTTTCCGAGAAAGGGTCTCACTATGTAGCTTTGGCTGTCCTGGAACTCACTATGTATACCAGGCTGGTCTCAAACTCACAAAGGTTCATCTGCTTCTGCCTACCAAGTACTGCCTTATTTTTCACTTGCATTTTATTTATATATTTTTGCTCTCTTTTTATTCTATAGATCATTTGTGTATATATTATGGCTTCAAGTTTAGTTTTTATAGGATTCCTGAGTGTGCAAAAAAGTGAGTCTTCTGTGTCCATTTCTGTTTCTTGTGCCTTTTTTTTTTTTTTGCGATCTTTTCCTTTTGTGTGTTTTGTCCTATTCCGACATGTTAGTTTTGTTTTATCTTATTTTACTTTATTATTAATCCTTAGATGCTTCCTTGTTTTGCAATGAGAGACAGAAAGGGGATGGATCCAGATGGGAGGGGAGGTGGGGAGGAACTGCAGGGAGTAGAGGGAGAGGAAACCATAATCAGGATATAGTATGTGAGGAAAAACAAATCTATTTTCAATAAAAGGAGAGGGAGGGAGGGAGGGAGGGAGGGAGGGAGGGAGAGAGAGAGAGAGAGAGAGAGAGAGAGAAACAGAGAGACAGACGGGGAGAGCGCACGCACTAGGCATGATGGCACATGTTTGTAATTTCAGCACCAGGAAAACAAATCCCTGAGGATCACAAACCAGCCAGCTTAGCCTACTTGTCACACTGTAGGCCAGTGAGAAACCCTGTGTAAAAAGAGGAGGAGGAGGAGGAAGAGGAGGAAAAATAAACAAACAAACAAAAAGTGAATAGTGCACGCGCACGCACGCACACACACACAGTTATTCAGTAGTCTATAGAATGACACATATATCTTAAAGTGTCTGAAATACAGATACTCCAACCTCAAATCTGAGTCAGAAACTAAAGCAAGAAGGAGCCCAAAGAACTGTGATTAAATCTTGGTTGTCGACCTGATTGGATTGAGAGGTGTCTAAATGTCTCTGATGGTGAGGGTCAGGGCCTGATCCTAATCAATCCATGCTTTGATCCATTTGTGAATTCAGCACTAGAACAGACTCCTCTCCCCCTCCCCTCACTCCCCCCTCCCCCCCCACTTTCTTGAGACAGGGTTTCTCTGTGTAGCCCTGGCTGTCCTGGACTCACTTTGTAGACCAGGCTGGCCTCGAATGCACAGAGATTTGCTTTTGCCTCCCGAGTGCTGGGATTACAGGTATGCACAACCACGCCTGGTGATGCAGTCTTTATTTTTTATTTTTTAAATATTTATTTATTATTATGTTTACAGTGCTCTGTCTGCATGTACACCTGCAGGCCAGAAGAGGGCATCAGATCACATTATAAATGGTTGTGAGCCATCCTTCGGTTGCTGGGAATTTAACTCAGGACTTCTGGAAGAGCAGACAGTGCTCTTAGCCTCTGAGCCACTCTCCAGCCCTGAACAGGCTATTTAAATAGCCCAGACCAACTGTGGAAAGTGGGGCCTACTTGGAGGCAGTGAGTCCTTGAGGGCCTGCTCTTACAGAGAACATCTTGGCCTGGTCTTTTGCTATTATTATTTCTGCCTTAACCACGGGCATGAAAGCAATGGCCAGCCATGAACCGAAACCTCTGAAGACCTGAGGCAGACAATCTTATTTAAGTGTTCCTGTCCCATACACACACACACACACACACACACACACACACACACATACATATGTGTGTGTGTATGTATGTATGTATGTATGTATGTATGTACGTACATTGGTATTTTGCCTGTGTGTGTGAGGGAGTTGGATCCTCTGAAACAGGAGTTATAGATAGTTGTGAGCTGCCATATGGGTGCTGGGAATTGAACCCTGGTCCTTTGGAAGAACAGCCAGTGCTCTCAACCACTGAGGCATCTCTCCAGTCCCTCCTGCCCTTTTGTTTGTTTTTGTTTTCTGGGTTTTGTTTGTTTGTTTGTTTTGTTTTGTCAGAATGATGAAAAGGCTAACATACTCTCTAACACACCGATTTTGAAAACTGCCACTTTGAATAACAAGGTTAAGCTAAACTGGTTTATTGTTTTTTACTTTGTAAGAGGCTTCAGGCCCCTTTTCTAGGACATCTCTTCAACCTCCTGCAAACCCATAAACAGGATATTTGGCACTAAAGTACCATGGGCACCGAGTGCGACAGCTCCTTGTCAATCTTAGTTGTTTGATGGTGGGTTGTTGCAATGTTGCAGCCAAGTCTATGCTAAGAGAAAAGTTGTCATTGTCTGTATTTTTTAGTACAAGGGAGAGAGGAAGAGTTCCCCACTGTCAACCTTCATAGCCCAAGGAATACTTAGAGTTTCAGGGACTCAGGCCAAAACAGAATTTGTAGCTTTAACACTAAACAATTTCAGGGCTAGACAGTTTATGAGGTTGGAAGTGGAGGTTTCATCAGAGATATTTTAGTACAGGCTTAAGCACGAAGGTTAGGAGAAGCAGATATGCTCAGAGAATAGCAGACACACCAGAGTGCGGGCACAGCTCACTGTTTTGGTGAGGTTTGTCTGTTTGGTTGTTTTGTTTTGTTTGAGACAGGGTCATGCTGTGTGTCTCTTAAGCCTCTCTATGTAGATCAGGCTGGTCTTGAACTCAGAGCCCTGCCTGCCTTTTCCTGACTGCTGGGAACAGTGCAGCACCGTGACTGGCTCATGGTCTTATGCATTCAGCGTTAAGCTGGATTGTTGCTATTTTAATGTCCAATATTATGTATGAATAGAAAACTAACTCCATGCCATCGCCCTTTACTGCAAAATGCCGTTCATGATGCTGACATTCTTGCTTCTTAGCTGATAAGAGGCTTCCATCAGACTTCCACAGGAGGGTTCTCTCCCTTCTCATGCCCCCCACAATTTCCCTGTCTTCCTGTGACTCGCCATAGTTCATCCTTGCCATGTACTCAGAAGGGATACTTTGCCGTGTAGTCAAACTAAAGAAAAACCCGAGCATTTTCAGGAAGCCCTCTCCAGTTCTCATACAGAGCCTTTGATTATTGCTGTTGGCACGCTGCCAATTCTCTGGTCCCATCCCATCCCCTATTAGAAATAGATCCGTAAGACAGAGGAAGAGAATGGGGTTGGTATGGAGGTGTGCGTGCCGAGAGCAACAATCACTACATGTTGTCAGGGTAGGTACAAGAAGGACAAGAGAACTGGGGAAGTGGAAGATCTGAACATGCGCAGTTGTCTGATGCAATAACTGAAGTCGAGCAACCCCATGCATTCCACCGGGAAATAGGAGAAACAGCCTACAAGTTTCCGCCGTTGGAGAATTTATAGCCTGGAACTCTGAAGGGAATAGAATGAAGAATAATTTGCTAAATACACCTGAGTCTCAACCCACGCACTCTTTAGCAAAGCACCGTATGTCAAAGAGCAAAACAGATACTCATAGCATTGACGCTCCATTACAAAGAATTAAATCATACCTTGCACACTGTTTTGAGAGTGGGAACATTTGCAGTCCGTTTCTAGCATCGTATAAATTTGCATACAAACAGGCTAGATGGCTAAAGCTCTGGGTTCCCCTGTCCGCATGCTCAGGAAGGGTTTTTGCTCACAGCGCATAAACACACAACCAAACAGAAAGGGAGCCCAGACTCGGAAGCTTCTTTTTTGCCGATACATGCTGGCGCCTCTCGTGAGCTAGTGAATCACTTTCGGGTGTTTTCAGAATGCAGGCTCTGAGCGGCTTGTTTGGGGAATGGCCTGATAGTCTCCATTTGTTTGTGTATTTGAGGCAGGATCTTGTTATGTTGACCTGATTTCAAGTGATCTTCCTGCCTCAGCTCACAAGAATCTGGGAGCCCAGGCAGAAGATAGGGTACGGGGTAGACTCTGGTTTTGCTGTTCTGTTGTTCAGATAGGGTCTCTCGCGGCAGCCAGCTCTGGCCTCTAACTCACTATGGGACTCAAACTGCCTCTTGAGATCTTTTTGCCTTAGCCTCCTGGGTGCTGGGATTACAAGCTGGAGCCATCACAGTCAGCTTAGAGTCCAGAGTTTTCACAAGCTTCCAAGTGATGTTGGTGGTGCTGGTGCTGGCCTATGCACCACACTTTGTGTTGAATTAACTGAAGTTCCCAGAAGAAGAAGAAGAAAAAAGAGAGCTACACCTAAGTTAAAAGGACTTTTGGGCTGGAGAGGTGGCTCAGAGGTTAAGAGCACTGTCCTGCTCTTCCAGAGGTCCTGAGTTCAACTCCCAGCAACCACATGGTGGCTCAGAACCATCTATAATGAGACCTGATGCCCTCTTCTGGTACGCAGGTAGAACGCTGTATACATAATAATAAATAAATCTTTAAAAAAAAAAAAAAAAAGGACTCTACAAGGCCAAACGACTACACTTCTGATAAGGGAGAGTTAAGAAAGTGAAATTACCTTGGTCTAACTTTAGTCTCTCTGAAAGCCGTTCATTATCTACCCCTATATCTGCTCTAATATCCTTGTGGCTGTTAAAATCTTTAATAAAAACAGTTGGGCATGGTGGCCCATGCCTTTTATCGCAGCACTTGGGAGGTAGAGGCAGGTGGATCTCGGAGTTTGCAGCCAGCCTGGTCTACATAGCATGCCCCAAACAGCCAGGACTATACAGAACAACAGTTCTCAACCTTCCTAATGCTGCTACCCTTCCTGTTGTGGGGAAGCATAAACCCCAACCATAAAATCATTTTCATTGCTACTTCATAACTGTAATTGTTCTTCTTTTATGAGTTGTGATGTAAATAACTGTGGTTTCTGAAGATCTGAGGTGACCCCTGTGAAAAGGTCAGTAGACCCACAAAGGGGTCCTGACCCACAGGTTGAGAACCACTGGTATAAAGAAATCCTGCCTCAAAAATAAACAAACAAACAAACAAACAAACAAATGAAACAAAACAAAGTGAAAAAGAAGGAATAATAATAATAATAATAATAATAACAACAACAACAACAACTACTCTGCAAGCCATTAGCTTCCGCAGTCGTAAGGCTAATGATGGCATCAGATAGCACCTGGGACCTATGAAGAGTTCTTCCGCCTTTGCTGTAAGCTGCCTACTTACGGTCCCCACCACTGCATCTGCTGATTTCCTTGATTTATGATTTTCTTTCTTGAGTATTACTAAAATCTCATGTAACTATTTCCACAGTGGAATCCTGTATTTTAGGTACCCCTAATCTTATTACCACACTGTGTTCACACATCTTTGACTGCAAGAGCTTCTTTATTCCATGTCCCAGATTTAGGGTGAGTCTTTTGATCCAATGAACTAAAACCCATCACAGATGTTCCCAGCTACTTGGAGTTGTTGTTGTTGTTGTTGTTGTTGTTAATTCCAGATGTAGTCAAGTTGACAAGCCAACAGCTGTTATACCCCTCCTTTCTTCTCTGTGCCTGTCACACTAGGCTGAGCTTATGCATCCATTTTCCCATGCTATTGGAGATATGTAACAGTGACAAGTAGAGGAAGAGGATTAGTCAATGTGGCACATTAGAATAAGAAGCAGACAGGAAGTCCTAAATGAACATTGGCCTTGCATAGAGGAAGGACTGGGCAGGTGGCAGGAGGAATTAAGCAGCCTCTGTCAAAGAGATCTCTGACTGATCATCATCTCAGTTCTGATTTTCCAAGGTGGTCCCAAGAAGTTGTGATGCTGTCACTGGTTGAAGGGAACACACTGGTCCCATGAGATGAACATTTCTGCTGGCGGGGAAGCCCTACCTCACATATAGTACCCTTATTGGTGATGCGGGGAGGCTTGTTGCTGCTTGGGGATGGTTTCAAAGTTCCTTGCAAGGTGTTTATCTCTCAGTTCTCTTTCTGAGATCCAAGGTGTCAGCAGAAGTGAACGGCTCTTGAGAAAAATGTTACACACAGTTACAGAGCCATAGGTAGGCTAGCACATGGCACCTCCACATTGCCTAGACTGGCATCCAACTTGCAGTCCTCTTGCCTCAGTCTTTGAAGTAGCTAGGACTATTCTAGGTCCTTATCGTAACCTAGGACCACATTTAACCCCTCCTACCTTCTTAAAGGCTCCAGTTGTAATAGAGTCACCCAGCAGGAGCAGGGAGAAAGGAAGATGTCAACATGTGAACTTTGGGAGGCCACAAATTGACTATAGAAAGTGGCATTTTCACATATGATGTGTCTTTGTTTTCTCTCTCTTCAGATTAAGTCGTTTCAAATGGGTTGTTTCATTATAATATGTACTTTTTATTATGAATTTTTTTTTTAGTTCTCTGCTTTTAACCATTTCTTCAAACAATCCGTCTTACTACCATTTACACATTTCTTTAGATTTGTCAATGATGTAACATTAAAGTTAATATCTAGAATGATTTGTTGATGGTTGTTTTGAGATGGCCTCATTGTGTAGTACTTGCTAGCCTAGAATTTAACTATGTAGTCTAGGCTGGCCTCCAACTCTTATCTTAGCTTCCGCAGAGCTGGGATTACTTGTAAAACATATTTTAGAGATTTATTTGTATTTGGCCACAAATTGTTAAGAAGATGCCCTCGGGCTGGCCAGCACACTACAAGACCACACTTCTCACTAGAAGACTGCCATGATACGGATCCATTCATGTCCGAGGACAGATGAGAGAGCGAGGGTTTGGCTTCCAACATCCTTGTCTTTCTTTTCTGTAACAAAACAAAACAAAACAAAACAAAACAAAACAAAAACCAACCAAACAAACAAAAAACAAACAAACAAACCTCCCCCCCCATTCTTTATTTTCCAGCCATACCACCACCTGAAAGGGCCCAGGATGTGGCAGGGGTCCTAGAATCATTGTGTATGCTCTCCACTGCCATCTGCTGGGAACAGGAGAAACACACGATTGCCCCAGAAAGCAAATCAATCAAAATGACCATTAAAAGGGCACTTCTGTATTCTAGAGAATTAGGTTACATTTTCTATTTTTTCCTCATTGCGAAGGTACATTCATGGCTAGAGAGATGGCTCTGAGGCTAAGAGATCTGCTGCTCTTCTAGAGAACCTGGGTTTGATTCAGCATACCCTCACAGTGGTTCACAACCATCTGCAGCTCCAGTCCCAGGGGATGCACCAGGAATGCACACACAGATATGCACAAAATGATCTTTAAAAAAACATACACAGCGGGGCATGGTGGCTCATGCCTTTAATCCCAGCACTTGGGAGGCAGAGGCAGGTGGATCTCTGTGAGTTCGAGGCCAACCTAGTCTACAAAGCAAGTCCAGGACAGCCAAGGCTACACAGAGAAACCCTGTCTTGAAAAACCAAAACAACAACAACAACAAAACCACACACAACAAAATAAACCTAACTTATGTGAAGGAAAGTGAAAATAATTTTTTTTCTTCAAATATATTTGATTTAGCAACTTTTTCTTGAGGAGCCCTACCCATACTTGGCGGTTTATCTCACTTTCTATGATTCATTCTCAGAAAATCTCATACCCATATTCTCGTCTCTCTCTTCCCATCCTTTAAGCCTGTATTGAACTACCTTTATTAACTCCCCCACCAAAACAATACTAGTTCTCAAAAACAGTAAGCCAGGCGTGGCACATCCTAATACCCCAGAAGTGGAGAAAGAAAGATAATGAGTTCAGGGCTTGCCTGGGCTACATAGTGAGTCCTTGGATGGAGAGCTGGCTCAGCCATTGAGAGCACTTGCTGCTCTTCTATAGGATGCCGGTTAAACTCATAACATCCACATGACTCTTCACAGCCATCTCTAACTCCAGATCCCCCTGGATCCTTAGGTATGCAGGTGGTGCACAGACAAACACGCAAAGTGTCTATACACACAAATTTGGGGAAAAAAAGAATTAAGCAATTGTTAAAAATACCAATTCAGCTGGGTGTGATGGCACATAGCTTTAATCCCAGCACTTGGGAGACAGAGGCAAGTGGATCTCTGTGAGTTCGAGGCCAGCCTGTGTCGGTGCCGCCCCTGACCAGCAGGAAAGACACCAACACCGGGAACTCTTCTTGTGGCAGTTTACTCAGGATTCTTGAATAACGGAGGCCTGAGGACCGCACCCAGAAAACTTTTATAGTGCGACCGCTCCAATCAGAGCCTGCTACGTTGTCACTCACAATTGGTGCAGAAGGATCGAGCCACCGAGCGTCATACCATTGGGCATGCGCATAAGGGGCTCACTCAAGGGCGCATTGCTCCGGGGAAGCAGCAGGGGGCGCTGCTATCTGTGGCTCTCCACAAGCCTGGTCTGCAAAGCAAGTTTAGGACAGCTAGGGCTGTTATAGAGAAACTCTGTCTTGGGGGGCAGTGGTGTGGTGGGGGTGGTGTGGATGGGGGTGCAGGGGGCAGGGAGAAGTAGAGGGCGCTAGATCCCTAGAGCCTATGGAGCTGCAGTTATCAACTAGTGTTCCCATGGTAGTGTTTGGGAATTGAACCTGGGTCCCTGGGAAGAGGGTCCAGCATTCTTAACCACCACGCCATCTCTCTAGCCCCTCAGGCTGGTTTTCTTACACCATTAAGTGCGTTCACCCCAGACTTCCGCTGGGCTGCATGGTGTTTAATGTCATGCTTGAAAATCAAACCCAAGGCCTCCTGCAAGCGAGGTAAGAGCTGCACCCCAGGCCCTCAAGTATTTGTTCCTAAACAACTTCATGTTCATTTTTGTTTGTATATGGAAACTGTGAGAAATGAACTGCACCGCCTTGTCCAGGTTGGCCCCAAATCCATGCTAATTCTCCTGCCTCTGCTTTCTGAGTGCTGGAATGATGGGGGTAAGTCAGCACACCAGGCACTTATTATTACAAGGTGTTTTGCTTTTATTTTACAAAACGGCTCTTTTAAAAATTGACATGTAAAGTTGGGTGTAGTGATGCATGCCTTTAATCCCAAGACTCAGGGAGGCAGAGGCAGGTGGATTGCTGTGAGTTCAAGGCCAGCCTGGTCTACAAAGAGAGTCCTGGGACAGCCAGGACTGTTACACAGAGAAACCCTGTCTCACACACACACTCACAAAGTGAATTTAAATAGCGAGGTGGTGGCACACACCTGTAATCCCAGCACTCAGGGAGGCAAAGGCAGGCAGGCGGATCTCTGTGAGTTTGAGACCAGCCTGCTCTACAAAGCAAGTCCAGGACAGCCAAGGCTATACAGAGAAACTCATTCTCAAAAAAAAAAAAAAAAAAAAAAAAAAAAGACATAATAATTGTATATATTTAGAGTATTGTATGATGATAGTAGATACTTGCCTGTAATATGTTGACATGTAATAATTGTGCATATTTTGGGAGAACAATGTGATAGTTTAATATTTGCATATGAGTTGATCAAACGTATATAAGGTTGTTTTATTTTCGTGTGTGTGTGTGTGTGTGTGTGTGTGTGTGTGTGTGTGGTGTGCATGCATGCATATATGTGTGTTTGCACTTGTGTTGGTGCTGGTTCATGTGTGCATGCATGTGTATGTGGAAGCCCTGTTTGATGCCAGGGAACGGTGCTTGATAGCTCTTTTACCATATTCATTGAGGTTTCTTTAATACCTTGTTCCCATTTGGGGGAGCATTTACCAGGCTCAGGCATGATTTCATATATATATTAACATATAATTTACATATAACATAGACAATTGAAAGTCATTCTACACATGAGAAAGCTGAAACTCTAACACTCTTCCCTGAGATCATGAACTAATAGGAGTCTCGAGTGAAGAAGGGGAGTTGCCCAGAGGACTGCAGAGTCCAGCACAAATGTCCAGGCTCAGCTGCTGCCGCTGATGCCCTTTCGAGGAAGTGTTCTCTGCTAAGTCTTAGCTGGGCATGCAAAAGATGAGATTTCAAGTATCCTGGAGAATGGGACTTTCTGTTCCTTCCCAAGCTAGGAGCTTTAAAGACTGTTACCCGGAACAACGACAGCAAAACAAAACACCCCACCTCTCAAAACAACAACCCCAAAACAAAACAAACACCCCTCCTCCCAAAAAAACCTAACCAAAATCCACCTTATTAAACTTCACTAAGATCATGATGGTTAGTATAACTTTGTCTCATTAAGAAAATAACCAGAAAATGTTAACCTAGTTAGGTTACTAAAAATACTTATTAATGTATATTTTTTTAAAATGGGCTTTTAAAAATTAAATTGAGATTCTAAAATTAGAAACAAATTCTAAAAAGCATTTTTAAAAGGCCTTTTGTACAAAGACCAACATTCGAGGCTCTTACTTGCAAGACTCTTCCATTTAAAGTCTTATTTTTATTTGGATTTTTGAGGTAGGGCCTCATTGTGTAGTTGTGGCTGGTCTGATACTCAGTATGTAGATGAGGCTGGCCTTGAACTCAGAGACCTGCCCATCTCTGCCAGCTGAGTGGTAAGATTAAAGACACGAGCTACCAGTCCTGATGCAACATGAGACACTGGCTCCCCTTTTCTGAAGGAAAGAAGGTGGGAGGGAGGGACCAGGAGGAGAGGAGGGAAGAATATATGACTGGATGTAAAGTGAAAATAAATTCTTATGCCTGGTGGTCTAAAAATGTTTGTGGGCCTCTACTGCCATCTAGTGGACAGATGCACTCTGACTTGTGTGAGAGGCAATTGATCTGAAAGGATCATGTGGAATATAAAAATTAAATAGGTGGAATGGTCTATTCCGTGTAATAATTATAATATTATAATTGTAATAATGGGAACAATCTTAGGCATTTGAGATAGAACTGAAGTGGTCAAAGTTCTCTAGCTCTGCTGGGCTCTTTCAACTTATTCTACAGCATGTGACACTGAGCGAACAATCCTGACACCAATAGGATTTGTGAGGACAGCCAAGTCCGGGTGATAGTCAGTTCCATTGATCTCACTGGTCTTGCACTTAGAATTTTCAGCATTAAGAATCTTCCCTGGGGACAGCTCCCCTTCCTTTCTCTCTGCTCCAGCCACACGCAGTAAGAGGTAAGGCAAGACCAAGGGAAGGGAGGTGGCCTCAGCCTCTAATGTCAGGAAGAAGCAGGAGGACAAAACACGGAGGAATCCTCTTTGTGAGAAAAAGTCTAAGAACTTTGGTGATGACATGGTGGCTCACAGCCTTCTATCGTGTGATCTGATGCCCTCTTCTGGCCGGCAGGTGTTTGTGCAGGCAGAATACTGTATTAATAATAAATAATTTTTTGGGGGGTGGTGGTGGTTTGAGACAGTGTTTCTCTGTGTAGCCTTGGCTGTCCTGGACTCACTTTGTAGACCAGGCTGGCCTTGAACTCACAGCGATCCACCAGCCTCTGCCTCCCGAGTGCTGGGATTTAAGGCATGCACCACCACTGCCCGGCAAATAAACCTTAAAAAGAAAGAAAGAAAGAAAGAAAGAAAGAAAGAAAGAAAGAAAGAAAGAACTTTGGTGATGGATAGGTCATTAAGCCTCAAAGAGAGCCCGCCTGCTTTCTCTAAAGACCTTGTTACAAGTGCCTGAAAATGCTCCCTGTAATGATTAAGGAGGTCACTCTGGCCCTGGACCAGCTACCCAGCTGCTTGATCTTGCCCACAGGTACAGCCTAGACACAGGTAAGAAGACACAGAGGCTTCTGGCAAAGGGGACATCTCCGCTAAGAGATAGCCTGTCCCTCCAGCAGGGGTCAATACTGTCACTACTTTATTGGGGAACAAGAAGGCTGAGATGGTGGTGACCACAGACAGATGTGTTGTGAGATGGTGGATCCCCTACTGTATTATCAATGAGAAAGGCCACAGTAGGGTACTGGTCCACGTGACAGCATGTAGCACAGTTGCCTGCACACCATTTGACTCAGAAGACAGATGTGCTTTGGGTAAGTCTTGGGGTGTCTGAGGAAAAGGGTGTCAGAGGAAAAGCGATCGGCAGCTATGGTTACCAGCTTCTCCCAGCATTCCGCCTGCTGCACGTGGCTGTTCCTTATGGAGGCTTGTTGAGCCATGGATTCCGCTGTGGTCAACAATTTTATGAGTTATAATATTAAATCCTTGTGACTCTAGAAACACGCATAAACATTTGAAAACAAGGCAGTCGTTCTTATACTATGAACCTGTTTTATTTATTTATTTATTGAGTTGAATCTATCTTTTTCTTCTATTTTTTTAAAAAAAATAATAATTCCACCAAACTTGTTGACAATTTTATACTTGTCAACACATAAAGAGCATTGTGATTACTTTAAGAACCCCTTTCTAAACTCTCTTCATACCCCTGTCACTTGCCCGCTCGTCTCTTCCCCACATTCATGTCTTTTTGTTTTCTTTTGAGGCCCCACCGAATTTAACCAAGGCCACCTATGTGACAGTGAGTTGGGAACTGCCTCTTAGAGCCTGGTGATTTTCTCAGTGGACATACAACTGAAGACAATGGCTACCCCTCTCCCAGAATCTATCAGTAGCCAGTAGCTCAGCAGAGAGCAGCGGGGGTCTGAAGGCCCTCCTCGCCCCATGCCTGGCCCAGTCTTGTGCAGGCCCTATTGCAGCTTGGATGCTGAGGGCTCCATCATGTCCGGAAGCCAACGTGTCACAGCTCTTCTCTTAAGCTTCCGCCCTTTCTTCTGAAATGTTTCCTGAACCTTAGAAGGATTTCTTCTCTCTCAACCCTGAAGCCCAGGCTGATCTCGAACTTGTTATGTAGCTGAGGCCTTCAACTCCTCTGCCTCTGTCTGCTTCCTGGTTAATTGTCATAGGGAGATAATAAATACAACGCCTGCTTAGTGTCACCCTGTCCTATAGTATATGACAAATGATATGAGATGGGATAAATATAATGTATGGAATAATGTGTGCATATAATAATATAATGAAGTTACATCTTTCACACCTACAAGAACATAATATTCTGGCAGCCATCTTGGTAACCATATATTCACTTCTTTCTTTCTTTCTTTCTTTCTTTCTTTTTTTTTTTTTTCTGGTTTTTCAAGGCAGGGTTTCTCTGTGTAGCCTTGGCTGTCCTGGACTCGCTTTGTAGACCAGGCTGGCCTTGAACTCACAGCGATCTGCTTGTCTCTGTCTCCAGAGTGCTGGGATTAAAGGTGTGTGCCACCACGCCCAGCTCGTTGTTTCTTAAATATGAAGATATTGTAGACAGTCAGGAGTACACAGCTGCTGCCACTGCATGTACAGAGCCATAAGACAAAATGAAAACCCAGAAAGGAATGGCGGGGGCGGGATGATGGGAGGAAGGGGAAGAGTTGGGAAGAAAGCAAGCCAGTGAGTGGGAGAGGGTAAGAGAGTCAGTGAGGGATGCATGTGATCACAGCGCATTGTAAACAAGAATGAGAAATCATTTTTAAGAAAAATAAAGTAATTAAAGAAGTGAGGCGAGGTGGCACATGTCTGTAACCCTTGCACTCTGGAAGGCAAGTGGATCCCTGTGAGTTCAAGGTTAGCCTGGTCTATACATCAAGTCTCAGGCCATCCAGGGCTGCATAGTAAAACCCTGACTCAAAAAAAACAAAATTAAAGAAGAAGAGGCCATAAAACTCTCTCTCTCTCTCTCTCTCTCTCTCTCTCTCTGTGCGTGTGAGTGTGTGTGTGTGTGTGTGTGTGTGTGTGTGTGTGTGTGAGAGAGAGAGAGAGAGAGAGAGAGAGAGAGAGAGAGAGAGAGAGAGGTAATGGAGAAGCAGGAAGAGGGTGGGGAATGATATAAATACAAATTCATGATAACATTTTCCTAAAATGGTGAAATTAATTAATTAAAAAAACCCAAATCTAAAAAAATATTAAACCAATATAGAAGCCATAAACCTGCATATTTCTGTGCCCTGTCATCTTCACCTGCAAGATGGAGCTCTCTAGTCCAAATTTCAGAAGCACGAGTGAAATGCTTGCTTGTGTTTCTGAAGTGCTGAAATGTCTCCTAAAACCACCACTTACTTCCTTGAAAAGGAGAGTTTAGCTCAGGCATCCCCAGTGAGATCCCTGACCCCAATGTCTCACCTCCCTGACCATTTCATCAGCCTCCTTCTCCAGGTGATGGCTGACCCTGGAATCTCGTTAGGCTGGCTTGGCCAGATTTGCCTTGCGCCCCAGGTTCTTTCTCAGAGGTTTCCCACCCACTGCGCCCCACCCTGCCCCTTAGTTAGCAATTCCTACTTGCCATGCTCTGTTGGAAAGGTGAGTCTTTCTCACCCCCCTCTCTCCTGGCTCCACTGTGGTGGTCCCTAACCGCATGCCAATTGTCCTGAATAGTAAAGTTCCAGCTGTACGTTAGCAAATAGCATTGGGAAAAAGTTAATGTAATCAGCTGTGCACAGTGGCGCATGCCTGTCACCCTACCACTTGGGGAGGCAGAGGCAGGTGGATCTCTGTGTGTAGGCCAGCCTGATCTACAACATGAGTCCAAGACAGTCAAGGTAACACAGAGAAACCCTGTCTGGAAAAACAAACAAACAAACAAACAAAATTAATGTCATCGTCCAACAACAGATGGGCTGCTACAAAGCAAGCTTCGCAGGACAAGGCAACACTTCGTATGATTAAGATGAATTCTAAGACCTTCATGACTGCAAGTCACACCAGACATGACCCTATCCGCACTGGATTGCTCAATGCTCAGAAATAGGGATAGCCCAACAGCCATGTTCCTAGAAGACCAGACTGTGGGCCTCTGACTTGGTGGCTTGGTGAGATGTGTCGGGTTCAATTTCTTTGCTCCCTCTCCCACCCCCCTTCTCATAGTTACAGGCAAGATACCTATTCATGCATTTTCTGCTTAGTCATATTTAGCTGCATGTCTATGGGAGTATGAGTGGCATGGTCAATGAGCAAAAATGTTGATTCCCAGAAAAGCCAATCAGGGTGGGCAAGATGGCTCCGTAGGTGAACACACTTGCCTTGCAAAGCTGAGTTTGATCCCCAGATTCCAAAGAGAAAGGAGAGAACCTGCTCATAAAAGTTGTCCTCTGGTCGCCACAGGAGCTCACACATGTGAACATGCACACATACACAGACATACACATGTGCATACACACGCCACACCAATAATATAATTAAACAACAGTCACAAAGCAGAGTCTCTTGATTGAGGGTAAAGTGATGCAGTTTTAATTGGGAGTTTCTCTTAAGTAGATGATGATGACGATGATGATGATGATGATGATGATGGTGTGTGTGTGTATGTGTGTGTGTGTGCGTGTGTGTGTGTGTGTGTGTGTGTGTGTGTGTGTGTGTGTGTGTGTTCTGGATTTGCAGGGGTCCTCTGTAATTAGACTCTTTTTCTGTTTGTTTGTTTTTTCGAAACAGGGTTTCTCTGTGTAACCTTGGCTGTCCTAGACTTGCTTTGTAGACCAGGCTGGCATCGAACTCACAGAGATCCGCCTGCCTCTGCCTCCCAAGTGCTGGGATTAAAGGTGTGTGCCACCAGGCCCAGCCCATAACTCATGTTCTTTTGGTGCATTTAATTCTTCCTCATCCCTTGATGTTTAGCCTTTCTTTTCCTTTTTTTTTTTTTAAATGTGTATGGGGGTTTTATAGGTTCTGGGTCCCTAACTTGGGTCCTCTGCAAGAGCAACAGGAGCAGAGCAACCCTTTCAATACCAAATATAATCTTGTTATCACTGAACACGTTGGCATATGCCACAGTAATTCCAACAACTTGGAGGCATAGGCAGGAATGAGAGGCCAGCATGCGCTCTACAGTAAGCTCCAGGCCAGCTGGAGTTACTGTTGGGTGCCTAGTTTCTATGAATTTCCGAAGCACTCCTTCCTAGGAGGCCCACAAGATTCAGGAAATAAAGGAAACTTACAAGGCCCAGGAAACTCCTAATGTTACACTATTCACAAGGACCCTCCCAAGGTTATTTAAGCAGTAACAATGGCTGGGAAGAAGAGACCCTCCCACTGACCCTGTGGCTATTAAGTCATACAGGGATCTCTAGAGACTCAGTGCTCTTGAGTCATCACCCACATGGGGGGGGTAGGCCTTTCTGTAACAAAGCTGTATGGAGTCATGCATGCTTCTGTGAGGAATGCCAATAAATCTACTAGGTCCTAAACTAGACTTGGCTGGAATAATTTCTTTGGTCTCCCATCTGGTGTGAATAGATACTTATGTATCCCTGGAGTTTCTCCAGTCTGTATATAAGGGGAAAGGAATTTCTTTTCTATAGATACTTTGTTTGTTTGTTTGTTTGTTTTCGAGACAGGGTTTCTTTCTGTGGCTTGGACTCACTTTGTAGACCAGGTTGTCCTGGAACTCACTGCCTCCCGAGTGCTGGGATTAAAGGCATCCGCCACTGTACCTGGCTCGATAGATACTTTCAGTTTTCATAACATTGATGGTCATTGGTGATGAATACCTTCATGGCAGGCCATGGCTTTTTTATTCACTATTGGCCCCTCCCCCACTCCCACCCCCGGACTCAAACCTCTCCTCATACTTTATGGGGTGATCAACAATTAATCATTGAATGAAATGATTACCTTTGTCCTTCTAAGTTAGAAAGAGGCTCTGATTTTAATGGTGACATTTACAGCATCACAAGGAAAAACGTGATCCATTCCTTTTCCTTCAGTCATGTAAAGCTTCCTTAGTCTCTTTTCAAAATATCAGTTTTGACCTAGGTGTAACATCCTCTTTAAAATAATGTGCTTCCCTTCTATTTATTTACTAATTTACGGTGCTGAGAATTGAAGCTAGGCCCGTATGTTGGCTAGTCAAACCTTCTACTACTAAGCTGAATCCCCAGACCGGCTCCCGAGCCTTTGAGGTAGGTAGGGATGGAAGGATACGTGTGATCTGACCTTATCATAAGCTTGCTTCAGCGTCTTTCTCCCCCTCACACATGCCACCCAGCGCTCCCCTGCGGAGCCATGTAGTGCACCTACCCACTTCTCTCTCCGCATGCCTGTCCGGCTTCTTGTCCATCACTGGAATAGTCTTCCTGGACGCCCCCACCCCCACCTCCAACCACTTCTCTTTTGGGGCCAGCTTCATGGTGTTTTCAACATCTGTTATGGTTTAGAGGGACCCTTGTCTGGAATAGAAGTTCTTTCCAGACCACAATATAAAATTCCAGTAAAAGCAAACGAACGGATACACAGCAAGGAAACACGTTTCACGGGGACGCGTCTCTGTAAAGTGGGCCGCTGCAGTAAGCGCAGGCATCTGCCTGCCTTTTAGTCCCGGCAGCTGGATGGATTGGTCCAGCCGGGTCAGGACCCTTCCGCCGAACTGTGTGGTTTGCTCTCCACACTTGCCAGACTGTGGCTTCCAGTGTGTGTGTTGGCACTGGCTACACAGCAAGTGCAAACAGCTGGCTTTCTTGCTGTTCATCCTGTGCCAAAATATCCCTCGCAAGACTTTCTTAAACTGCTTTTGCTGCTAGTGACATCAGTGAGTGGGAAATCAAACATTTTATCTCGCGGTTCATTTTAGTGCTATTTTCCAGATGTTTTCTGGGCTGCTCCTCAGATGTTGATTTGCGATGGTGTTGATATTTTCTTTCTATAGCATCTTATTAATTTGGAGCAGCGAGATTTAATTTAGTTGGGGGAATTTTTTTTTTCCTTCCAAACACTTTACTTCTGATGACACACAATTATTTTGGGTCTTGTTCTCACAAACTGCAAGACTTGCTCTGATTATAGACAGGGCTAGACCGAAGCAGCTTTTTTAGAAGAAGCACCATACTTGTATTAAGACTACCAGGCACACCCTGATCATAGGCCCATGGTAATTAGACATGCCCTGATCATAGGCCCATGGTTAACGTCAGACCCTGACATATATGCCTTATTCAAACTTCCTCTTTATGCCCAGCTGTGTGAGTGAGACTCACAGACATGAGGTAACACGACCACCCAGCTTGCTATCAGTAGAGTCTAAACTAGGAGCTGACCTAGCTTGATGGAGAGGAGCCCTTCTGTGCTTCTTACTTACTGTGAAGTTGCTTGACACCACCCCTCCTGCAACCCCTCCCCCGCCCCCGACCACCCCAGAGCCCCAGGTTTCATCTGTTGACAGTGATATCTCTGGCCAGGCGGTGGTGGTGGTGGTGCACACCGTTAATCCCAGCACTTGGGAGGCAGAGGCAGATGGATCTCCGTGAGTTCGAGGCCAGCCTGGACTACAGAGGGAATTCCAGGACAGGCCAGAGCTGTTATAGAGAGGAAACCCTGTCTCGAAAAACAAAATAAAACAAAGACCCCCCCAACCCCAAAAAGACAATGATATCTCTGGACAGCATTTTGAAGAGGCAGGGAGAACTCTGCTGATGGTATCAAGGAGTCACCCACAGCTCTGTCTCTGTGGGCAGTCTTGCCTGCTGTGCTGGGCTAGACATCCCTGTAGCCTTTCACTGCTGATGCGTCCCTGGTGTGCAATGGCTCGTTTTGTTCGCAGAAACTGATCCCAAACCTCCACCCTCTAGTCCCTTCTTTCTCTGTATAAGATGGTCCCTGGAGAGCAAAGCCACCCAGGCTCTCTTAAAGCTCTCTATCCACAGCGACCGGTGCAGTGGGGATTAAGTTCAGTACGCTGTGAGGTAGGCTGATGTGAGCCTGATGGCAGCTTATAAATAAGTCAGGGTAGAGGATGCTGTTGATGGGACGTGTATGTGGGAAAGACCAGCTCAACAAAAATGTACTCATTGGGAATGAAGAATGACAGCACACAGGCCAAACCCCGAAAAAGCTTAGCTGAAATTCTCATAAAACTGTAGGTAAACTTACATTTTTGTCTCTCAGATTTTAAACTCTGGAGTGAGGCCGAAAACATCATCTGCTTTAGGCCTTCGCTCAGGCACTTAGGAGCTAGCAAAACTGACCAGCAAAGCACTTCTAAATTTGGTTATAATCTATAGGCTGTCATCTTGGGGGTAACTGGTAAAGTAATTTGCGGTCTCTTTTTGTCTGTTTTAATTGATGGCTTCTCTCTGCAGCTAGCTTTACTGGAGAAATTGAAACACAACCGCTGCATTATAAATCCACAAAGTGAAATAAGGTGGCGTCCAGTGAATAGCGAGAAGGGTCCAGAAGAGTTTGTCTCTGACAACCCGGCTCGCTTCCTTTCCTGGAACATTCCGTGTGGGCTTGCTAGTGTCTCCTGCCTTGAGGGCTGTGGGGCTTGGAAGACAGAGGTAATCTTGGGCTAGAAAGGAGCCCATACATACACACTGTTGAGGTTGCCCAGAAGGCTTGGAAGAAGAGCTTAGGAGTCTCTCAAGTCAAGGCTCACCCCGATGTTAATCCTTGCCTCATCTTGCTTGACTGTATTAACTTTCACCACATGTCTTCCTCCCAGTGTGTGGGGACTTAGATTAGCTGTCAGTGACATTCTGTAACACCTACTGGTCCTGAACACATCCCTGGCGGGTAGATTGTGACTGTCCAGCAGGCCACCACGCTGAAGGTGTTTCTCTCTCTCCCTTGGCCTGAGGCTGACCTGCAGAGCATATTTCCTGCAGGAGGAGCCTCTGTCCCAAACGCCTGCTCTGCAGCAGCACCGGCCCTCCCACACCTATCCTCCCTACCTCAGGTGGGTGTTGATGCTTGTCAGTGGTTCGTGCTCTCACTCCATGCTTTCATTTCTGTGCATCGTCTAGTCGCTCCAGTGTATCCTTGGGTGTGAGCGGGGAAGCAGTCCTGGAGAGTTGGAACACTGAGAGCGACAATGTCGATGTACACCTGACTTTGATAACAGGTAGTGGATTTGGGTGATCTAAAGAGAAGCCAAAATTCTTACTTCGTATTTATGTGTAATTCTGGGGATTGAGCCCAGGGCCTTGAGCAAGATAGGCAAGCCTTCTCCCACGGAGCTACCCCTTGTGTTCTGGCTTTGATATCTTGACTTTAAGATGGTCTCAGTACCTGCCTGTTCCAGTGAGGCCAGATTATGCTTAAGAAATAATATATATTCATATATATGCAAAATATATACATGTATATGAAAATGTCATCATAAAACCCACAAATTTGTGAACTAATTAGTAATGATAATGATAATAATAAATAAAAATGATAATAGTGAATAGCAATTTTTTTTTTAGATAAGGTTCCATATAGTCCAGGCTAGCTTCAGACTCATTATGTAGCCCATGATGGCCTTGAACTCATCTTCTTCCCTTGACCACCTAAATGTGGGATTAAAGGTGTGAGCCACCAGTCTGAAAGGCAAGCTCTCTAGCACTGAGGCATATCCTCAGTTCACGAACAGTACTGAAGATATTTTTCTTAGTGTATTTATTGTATAAAGCAATGAGTCCTATGTTATGAGTCATATGTTGACATATGTATTTTGACTTGTTGATTCCCTACTGTCCCCTGCCTCCTGTTTAATTATTCTCTCTTCCTAAATAGTCACTTTCTATTTGCATGATGTAAACATACACACATGTAAACATATGTCACTTAGGTTCCATATATGAGAGGAAACATGATATTTATCTTTCTGGTTGGCTTTATTCCATCTTATCTGATAATCTCCAATTCTATCAGTACTCCTGAATATGACATAATTTCAGTTTTCTTTATGGCTGAGTAAAACCTGAGTCACGTTTTCTAAACAAGTCTCTATTCAAGAAAGGACGTTGAAATAAGGAGAGTCGGATACCCAAGCTCACCTTTTCAGATTATTTAACTTCAAAAAGCAACATTAAACCAACGGGAGCCTTCCTCAAGTAGTGCCGAGAATGCAGTTCTGCATCATCCTTGTGTTGTTTTGCTAAGATCTTCTGTCACCACTTGGTACCTAGATCTTGCTCGCATCACCTGGTTGGAGGAGAAGCTGAGCTTCATTTCTCTTATTTCCCTTGTGAATGGGCTCTTGAGGTTTTGAAGTAACAAATCGATCACACTACCAAACCAAGACCTGCATGTTGGGACCCGGGAGCTGCTGGTTAGGGTACAGATAGTAACTTCTAGAGGATTGCTGTAGTGTAAGGACCTGGGAGCCGCTGGATAGGGTACAGAGAGTAACTCCTGGAAGACTCCTGTAGTGTGAGGACCTGGGAGCTGCTGGTTAGGGTACAGATAGTAACTCCTGGAGGAATCCTGTAGTGTTAGGACATGGTGAATCATACCATGTAAACATTCTGTCTATTCTCTGGGCCCACTTATGATTCCCATAACATGCTTGAAGCTTCTTCTTTGAGGCTGATCCAAGGTTGCCTGCTGTACTCTTTAGGGTCAGCTATGTAGATAATCCCTATCTTTCAGGGCTTAGTGGAAAATATGCCTGGTCCAGCTAGGCATGGTGATGCAGAGGCAGGTAGTCTCTGAGTTTAAGGCCAGCCTAGTCTACAAAGTGACTCCAGGACAGCCACAGGGTTACACAGAGAAACCCTGTCTCCAAAAAACTAAGTAAGTAAATAAATAAATACTAAACAAACAAACAGATAGATTAATAGATGAATGAATAAATTAGTAAACAAACAATAAATGAATAAGTGAGATAATGTAATGTATGTAACACAGTTGTAGGCTGTCATTAAGTGGTCAAATTGTATAAATTGTTGCCATTCTTCCTATTATTGCTTTAGTTGTTTTTCTAGGCTGCTATTTCATCCATCAAGTGTTGGATTGTTTCCTATTGTAGACGCAGCAAACACATCCTATCAAAGATTAGATCATATTTAAGGCTTTGTCATAGCTAAATCTGGCCCATATTCTTTGCCTTATTTTATTTTATTTTATTTTATTTTATTTTATTTTTTTGGTTTTCAAGACAGGGTTTCTCTGTGTAGCCTTAGCTGTCCTGGACTTGCTTTGTAGACCAGGCTAGCCTCAAACTCACAGCGATCCACCTGCCTCTGCCTCCTGAGTGCTGAGATTAAAGGTGTGCGCCACCACCTGGCTCTTTGCCTTTTTTTTTTTTTTTTTTTTTTTGTCTTACAACCTTAGACATTCATCCTAGCTCACAGGTTGTACCAACAGGGCCCTAGACCAGCTGCTGCTTTCGGATCTTATGTAGTCCAGACCAGTGTTTTCTGTGTAGAAACTCAGTGAGCAATGTTGTTTGATTAAATGAGGGATTATGTGACTGGGCTCTAGTAGACCTTTCCCATTATTTTAAAACTTTCGCAAATGACCTCTGTTGTTTGAATGTTAAATGTCTCCCATAGGCTCAAGTGTTTCAACACTTGGTCCCTACTGGTGGTGAAGTTTGGGAAGGCCCTACCTAGGACCTTTAGGAGGGGAGCTTTGCTGGCATAAGACCAGTGGAGGTGAGCTGTTAGATCTAGTTAAAAGTAATATTTAAAATTTATTCTTTCCCAGCATTCGGGAGGCAGAGGCAGGCGGATCTCTGTGAGTTCAAAGCCAGCCTGGTCTACAAAGGGAGTCCAGGACAGCCAAGGCTACACAGAGAAACCCTGTCTCAACAAAACAAAAACAAAAAAAAACTTTATTCTTTTAGAAATGCATACATGAGTACGATGTATTTTGAACATATCCACCCCTCCCTGACTCCCCCTGCAATCCCTCCAGGAGCCTTCCTCCTGTCTACCTCCCACTTCATGCCTCCTGAATGCAACTCACTGGATCTACTTCATGGTGCCTGTAATTACATGGATATGGGATGGTCCACTGGAGCTTGGGAAACCTACCAGGGGCCCACACACCCAGAGAAAATAATTCTCTCTTCTGCAGCAGCCTTTAATAGCCTCAGCTAGGGGCGGTGCCTCCCCAGCTCCTCCTCAGTCAGTGCTGGAACGTTGTTTGACTTGGTCTTGGGCAGGAAATCGCAGCTGCTGTGAGCCTATAGTGCAATGGCTCTGTTACTCTCAGGAGACACTGGAGACAGCAATTCTCCCTGACCTCTGGCGCTTGCAATCTTTCCATCAGTTCTTCTGCATTGAGGAAAGAGAGTGTGATAAATAGATAGATGCCCAACTTAGGGCCAAGCACTTGTAACTTATTGTCTGCACTTTGGCCATTTGTGAGTCTCTGTATAAACTGCTGCCCAGTGCAAATAGAAGCATCTCTACTGAGAGCTATGTTAATCTGTGGGTTCAGCAATACATATTTAGAAGGCTGTTTAATACTATGTCCATTCAGAGAAGTGATCGTATTGGGTTCTCCCTCAGGGCTTATGACCTCCACAACCCTGGTACCAGGCATGAGGTCCCTTGTGGAGCAGGTCTTAAATCCAACAAAAAGTGGTTGTTTAGTTCCATAACCATGTCATTATTGCATCACTTGGCATATACTGCATATGTCGCCAGGTCTGTTGATGTAGTAGCTCATAGAGTTCAAAGCTGGGTGAAGCTGTGCTGTTTATTTTTCTCCCTCAGCAGCTTGCACAGAATCTTCTGGAATTATAAAATCTAGCCAGCAAGAATGGAAGTGCACAGGGCAGCATCAACTTGATATCACCACCTCCTGTGATCAAATGTGTCATATCATCAGCAATAGGGTCTTACCACCAAGTTCTGGTGAGCAACCAAGAGCAATACTAATAGCTTGTACCGGGGGCCTCCCAATACAATACAGGGACCTCCCCTGACTGACAGCTTGAAAGAAAATATCCCACCTCTGGCTTTTTGTTTGATAACCTAAATAGTTTCTGGGAGGAGCATTCTCCCTACCATGCAAAGTAACTTGGTGTAAATTCTTTTCTGGAAAACTTATAAAAGAGTAAATTTCCAAATCTATTTCCTGTTGATGCTCTGCTTCTTGGGTGCAGATGTCATATGACCATCTAGCCATGCTTCTGACGCTGTATCTTTTTGCCATGATGGACTGACTGTATCCCTCTTCAACTGGGAACGGGAATAAGCCCTTTCTCCCTTAGGTTGCCTTTGTTTGTGTTGTTGTTTATTTGTTTGTTTTGTTGTTTGTTTGTTGTTGGTTTTGGCCAGGGTATTTTTATCACAGCAACTGGAAAAGAAATAAAGATGGCTTCCTGTGCTTATTCCTCACACGATTTGAAGTCCCGATGCTGTAGGAGATTTGAGTCTAAATGTGATCTGCATGAGTCCTTGACGCATGGAGCCATTTCTACACAGTGGTGTCTTTTCAGATTGCCAGTTTCGCTAGTCCAATCAAGCAGGGGCATCCTCTGTTGAGTCAGCAGCTCTAAATCAGTTTGGGAGGAACAATTATGAGACTATTAAGGCACTAATAAGCTGGACTTCCATGCCACCTATTTATGTCTTTCCACTAACTACAAAGCCCTTGCTCCCATGCTGGCTTTAATAAACATCTGGCAAACCCAGTCTCACTGTGACAAAGGGGAAATGAGAACATTGGCATCAGTGTAGCTTTTTAATTTCCCCTTTGGGGACCACATTTGCATATAAGCTCCCAGGAGGCCATCTTATTTTCTCCATTGTATTTTATCACAACTGTTATCCCTCCTGCTAGGCACCTTTCATAGGTGCTCAGGAACACGGGAGGAACAATGGCTTTTTCTGAGAACTTTCGTTCCTCATGATTCAAATCACCACCCTGCTCCCCTCTGTTTCCTTTGTAATCTCTCACTACAGGAAACAGCATGAGCTAAATTGGAGGCACGGACTACACTTACAAATGCTGGTCTCTTATTAGTACTCAATGATTGTGATGCCCATTATTATTGCTTCTATTGTTATAATTAATTTTAAAGAGTATATTTCTGTGTGTGTGTGCACACCCATACCAAAGTGTGAGTGTGGAGGTCAGAAGACAACTTATCGAAGTATGTTTTCTCTATCCTGTGGGTCCTGGGGACTGAGCTCAAAGGGTTAGGCCCTGTGACAGGTGCATTTACCCACTGAGACATCTTGGCAGTCCCCTCACTCTCTCTACTAGGTGAACTCCATAAACTCATTCATTTGCTTACAAGCTTGTAAAAGATACTTTTATTCCCCTGTTTCAGTTGTTGTCTGGGAGGCTTACCTGTCTCCTAACCTAGGCCTAGTCCTGGAAGCTTCTAGCCTATGTACAATCTAACCTAGATTCAGTCTCTGAGACATACTGCTTAATAAGATCACCTTTTCTTCTTTCTGAGTTCTGGGCTGGCTGATTCAACTCAGCTGTTCTGGCTCAAACTCCTCTCCAAGATGACTGATTCAATCTGGCTTCTCTCTTGGCCCCAAAATTACTCTATTTGGCCTTAAACTAACTCCAGCAATCTTTACTACTCTTTTGGCTCCTTATTCTCTGGCTCATTCTGTCTTTACCTGTGTCTAGCTTCAACCCCTCTCTGTAAAACTCTCTGGTAAAACTGCCTCTTCTTCTTCTTCTTCTTCTTCTTCTTCTTCTTCTTCTTCTTCTTC
>OU015753.1:82284141-82352926 GCA_907169655.1 Acomys percivali
TCTTCTTCTTCTTCTTCTTCTTCTTCTTCTTCTTCTTCTTCTTCTTCTTCTTCTTCTTCTTCTTCTTCCTCTCTCTCTGCATTGCCCCTTCAAGTAGCTTCCCTTTCCTCTCTCATCTCCTGAGAGTTGGGCATATCCTATTCTGTCAAATCTTTCTCTGATTTTGTCACTTTTCCGCCACTCAATTAACATCACTTTCAAACATGGGCGCTTCCTTCTACAAACTAACTTTACCTTCATTGTTTGAAATTAAGCCATGTACTACCACACCTGGATCTAAGCTTTTCTTACCTGAAACTTGTTCTATATAGGCTGGACTTGAACTCAGATCTGCTTGCTTCTGTCTCCTGGATTAAAGGTGTATTTGTATTCCAGCAGGACCACACAGACCTAGGTCTTTGGATGTGATCTCTTGCCAGAGCAGCCAATTGTTCTGAATTAAAAATCCCTCTATACAAGCCCAACTTTAAGCAATAGTTAGTCAACAAGGTCCACACACATTTCGTTCCTCTACACTATTTAGCTGGGCTGGGTGGCCCATACCTGCAATCACAGCACTCCAGGAAGAAAGGCAGAAGGACCCAGAGTTTGAAGCCGATTTGAACTAAGTGAGTTCTGCGATAACCTGAGCTCCATAGCGAGACCTCTCTCTACCAAACAAAACCAAACAAACAAAAAACTTAATTCAAATTAAACAAAAACCCTAACCAAGCCATACATCAAACCAGGCAAAGCCAGTAGACTTTAGATTTTCATAATGAAATGATTCTTTATGGAGAATACCCAAATTTCCACTAGGTGTCGCTGCTGTATTCTGAAATGGCTGAAAGTAGGCAAGTAACTAGCTAGGCCTCTACTCACAAACTCATTTTCATGATTGCTCAAACCATTAGTGTGCCATGATACAGAAGAAATGATGATGATGCAGAAGAAAATGCTACTCACCCCCATATAATTGTCACTTGTAACTTTTGTTCAGATATGGCAAGAGATCTTATTAGAGAAGCTAACTCAATACTAATGTTTTTTTTTTTTTTTTTTTAAAGAAAAACAATTAAAAGAATATGTAAAGATAACATTTTAAGAGATGTAAAAATGAAGCAAATGATGTAAATAGATTTTAGGAAATGCTATATTTTGGCATTAAAGTTAAAATCGCTATTACTGATGGTCCCATATTTCTAGCAATATAGAGGCTGAGACAGGAGAATCATCATGAGTTCAAGGCCAACCTGGGCTACAAAGCAAGTTCCAGGTCAACTTGGGTTGTAGAATAAGACCTTGCATCAAAAACTTAAAAAAAAATATTACTTTAACAATTCAGCAAAATTCTGCAGTGATGAACCCAAGTCTTGAAAGGAAAGGAAGACGCATGTTTTGGTCATGACTTAAAATCCACGTTTTACCTATCTCATTGTCAAGCCCGTAGTGCTGCAGCAGCTGCCAAAATATCAAGCACCGTCCATGCATTGTATGAACTGTGCTTTGGGGACTATTCACAAGAGTTCTATGATGATGATGTTGATGATGAAAAAAAAAATCCAAGATGCGAGCCCAAGGAAGCTGGGCGGCAGCAAGGCCATGCCGGGTCTTATGCCAGTCTTCGTGAGGCCTGCATAAATTCTGTGAAGGGAAGCAAGATGGCGTGTTCTTCCCTTAACACTGTTGTCCATTTTAAGCGGGGATTGGGAGCCACACTGTGGCTGGCACACTTCATCCCTGTGAGCGGGACGCCACAGGCAGGGCTTTATGGACCAGAGTTGCAGGGTCTGAGGTGATGACTCACAGCCCAGGACAGACACACCTTTTAGAGGCAAAGATGAATAAAGAGGGTGTTATATGTCCAGTCTAGTATTTTTACCCTTCCAGTTTGCAGTTAAATTGTGATTTCAATCATTTGGTTATGGTAACCTATTAATTCATCAAACAGAAGCTCCATTGGAGTTAAAGACTCAGAGAGAGAGAGAGAGAGAGAGAGAGAGAGAGAGAGAAACGAGCCTATGCACTCTCATATTTTCCCTGTAATTCTGCATTTTGCTAATCCAGATAGTCCATTAGGCCTGCATGAACCATAAATAAAACTCTAAAATTTCTCACAGGAAGGTGAAGAGTGGCTAATATTTTCATGAAAAATGAGCAAACAGCAAATTATGCTGATTTTTCCCCTACGTTTTTAACATGTATTAAAAAGCACTATTGTATTTAAGAAGTGTTTTTAAATTTTTTTATTTTAATTACTCTCTCTCTCTCTCTCTCTCTTTGTGTGTGTGTGTGTGTGTGTGTGTGTGTATGTGTGTGTGCATATTTCCATGAGTGTGTATCATGCATGTGTGTGTGTGTGTGTGTGTGTATGTGTGAGTGTGTGTATTTTAATCATAGGGTCTGTGGATGGCCTGGAACTCATCAAGTATGGCTCTGCCTGCCTCTGCCCTCCTCCATGCTGGGATTACAAGCGCGCCCTGCTATGCTCAGTTTTTTATACAAATGTTGAAGATTAAGCTCAGGTCCTCATATTTGTGTGGCAAATTCTTTACTGACAAAGCTATTTTCCAGTCCCCATAGAAAATATTTTAAAATTGAAATTCCACTTGATAGTACTGAAACAAAAGTGTTACACAGTAGGGACCTCACGAATATACAAATATCATTTACATATTTAGTGCTTATGTATTACTTTAGCATCTGCCTCTGTAACTGGACTCCAACAGCGCTGCTTCATGTGAACAGTGTCTGCAGTAGTAGGTGCTTACATGTTTTTGCCTTTTTGCATATGAGCTACCAATAAACATAATAATATGAAGATAATCATTGCTGAACTAAATAAATGCAGTATCCACTAAGGATGATTCCAATTTTAGTGACTGAACATGAAATAATTTGTGAACATGAATCATCCCGAGTAAGGCTGAGTTCAAAAGTCCTTTGGTAGGGGAGATACTGAGAAATTAGCCACCTTGTCATTTCCCCAATTTCCTCAGTCCTTAATTTGTCCTCCAGAATAGTTTTCAGCTCCCATTTCTCTTTTCTTCTCTCTCTTCTCTTCTCTTCTCTTCTCTTCTCTTCTCTTCTCTTCTCTTCTCTTCTCTTTTCTTCTCTCTCTTCTCTTCTCTTCTCTTCTCTTTTCTTCTCTCTCTTCTCTTTTCTTCTCTCTCTTCTCTTCTCTTCTTTAAACAACCCTAGTTGTTGTCTTCTCCTTATACCTTGTTCGAGACAGATCTCTTCTTTGTTGTGTGCTGCTATGTCCACCAGGCTAGCTGGTCTACGAGCTCCTGGGCTTTGCGCTGTCTCTGCCTCCCACCTCTTTAATGTGTTCAAAAAGAGAATAACAAGAATCTCCATGCATTCATTACCCTGTTTCCACAGCTATCGACCCGTAGCCGATGACACTGTATCTGTAGGCCACCTACAACTTTCTGCACAGTTCAATTATTTTGAATCAAAATCCAGAATCGTAGTATTTTGTGGTAAATGCCCACTAGGGCTCATTCTACGAGTGAATTAATTTCTTTGGTTCTACAAATGCCCTCAGATGGTTTCACTGATCCTGCCTTCCTCATTGTCTAGATGTTCAACCTCTCAGATGTTTTCCTATCATCTTATTTTTTTTAATTTCATGACATTGCTTCTTTCTTTTTTCCTTGTTTAAAAAATAATTTAAAAATTGTATAGTATATATGTGTGTGTGTGTGTGTGTGTGTGTGTGTGTGTGTGTGTTGCTGTGCTCACACGTGCCATTGCTCATGGGAGCCAGAAGAGGGCGTAAGAACCTCCTGAAACTGGAGGCAGTTGTGAGCTGTATGACGTCAGTGCTGGGAACTGAACTCAGTCTATGTGCCAGAGCGATATGTGTGCTTAATTTCTGAGGGGTCTTTTCAGTCAACTTGATCTGCTTTTTAAAGGATTGTCTCAGGTCTATTTGACTAAAGGTTTCCAACTATCTCTGTATAGTTTTGATTCTTTAATTAAAAAAAACAAAACAAAACAAAATCTGCAACCTTGTGTGTATATAAGTGTTTTGTCTGCTTGCATGTCTGTATAGTAAGTACTGTGGTGCCTGCTAAGGCCGGAGGGGGGTCATCAGATCAGATCCCCTGTAACCGAGTTACAGATTGTTGGGAACTGCCATACATGGATGCTGGGGATTGAACTCAGGTCCTCTGGAAGAGCAACTAGCACTCTTAACTTCTGACCTGTCTCTCCAGCCCATTTGGTCTTTGAGGACAGCATCTCAAAACTCAACTGGCCTCAAATTCATGACTCACCTGCCTCAGCCTCCTAAGTGGTGGGATAGCTGTGTACCACCAAAGCTAGCCTTTAATTTTTAAAGTTTTTCCAAATTTCTATTATATATTTTGTTAACTCTTGGCATTTTTTGTCTGAGACAGGGTTTCTCTGTGTAATAATAGCCCTGGCTGTCCTGAAACTCTCTTTGTAGGCCAGGGTGGACTCTGCCTCCTGGGGACTGGGAGTAAAGACATGCGCCACTACATCACTACATCAGGCTTAGTCTTAGCACTTTTTACAACATTCTTTGAAAGTTTCTTTCTATGGTGTCTTGTTTTTGTTTCATGGTGGAATATGCTCTTTCTTTGTCATCTTGATCTTATAATGATACTTTCTAAGATTTTTTTTCCTCTCCTACAAAATTGCCCTTTCTATTTTTTGGATTCTATCTTCTGTGGTGGGGATTTCAACATTGGATTTGTAATTCCTTTACTGTCTCCTCACGAACGAGAAAACATGAAATTGAAAGTGATTGGCTGAGGCTAGAGAGATGGCTGCAGTTCCGTGCAGTTGCTCCTCTTCCAGAGGACCTGCGCTCCGTTCTCAGCACCCATGTCTAGGAGGTCTCAATTGCCTGTAACTCTAGCCTCATGGGGCTCCAACACTTCTAGTCTCCAAGGGCACTTGCACTCACTTGCACAGACCCACACACGTACATCATTACAAAAATAAAACAAATGAAAAGAAATCAGAGAAAAGTACCCCACTGAGCTTCCCAGGAGTGGGGGGCTCATTTGCAGGGGACATTCTGAGCTGGGTATGTTAGGTTTTTGCTCTTGGGCAGGTCAGACATTCGGAAAAGTGGTTTCCAATCTGCCTTCTGCAGGTTAGCATCTGGCTGCCAGTTCTCTGTGGCTAAGCTGCCGCTGCCGCTGCCGAGGGAGAAGGATCCTAGCATTTGCATTCAGCACTGGCCTTGATCAGTAGATGTCTGTCTGGTCTCAGAGCACACCTCCCCTCGGCCCCTCCCGTCTGTTTTATGTAGGTCAACATAAGGGAGCTGAGACATCTGTCTGCCCACACTTCCGTATTTGGAACCCTTTCACACTCACTCAGTTTGGGATTTTCCTGGTGTTGCCAATGTCTGATTTTTGAGTTTTGAGGACTGTGGTGCGTACAAATTACGCTGGTTGTGAGCTCTCCTGCAGCCAGCTAGGGATTTAATTTTTTTTTGGGGGGGGGAGGAGTGCTAAATCAGTGATCACACATTCTTCTGCTTTCTAACTTCCAAAAATGTCACTGCTGCTGTTTCCTCCCACTTACAGGCTTTAGGGCCACATGGGAGATTTATTTTGCTGTCACAGGCCAGGAAGACAGAACTAGTTTCACGTTTTCATGTCATCTTAACCTAGAAGAATGCTCCCTCCCCTGCCTCTTTGTGTTTGTTTGGAGTCTGGGTCTCCCTATGTAACCCAGGCTGGTCTCAAGCATCCTCATGCCGTGGCTTCCCGGGAGGTGGGATTACAAGTGTGTGTCATCACAAGCCTGGCTGGCATGTGATTTTGTCAGATGAGTCAAACTCACACCTCTTTGGGAGCCTGCAAGTTGAACACGGCACCGTTGACTGCAGGGTTCCATTACCCTTTAAAGCCTTAAACTCCCATAGCCACAGTTTTATATTGACCTGACCTCCTCTCCTCTGGATGAATTTGATGGTGGGGCTTCTGTTAACCAGCAGGGTGCCGGAGCCTCTGGATCTGGTTTTGCAGTAAGGACTCAGCTGTTAAGAGGGTCTGGCCATTCTCGGCGATGGTGTCGTTTTCTCCTTCTTAGAAGGCTCAGGCACATGCTTCCAGTAACAGGGCATCAAGCAGTGGAAATGGGCTGGCTGATTTCTTAAATCTGGACCACATGAGCATTGTGTTTTACAAAGGCGTAGCATCCATGCTAGGAATCCACCACCAGTACAGATTTAGCAGCAGCAGCTTGCCAGGGTCAGTTACTCCAGGAAGAATCTGCTTCCCTTCTTGGAGCTGTACACTCATAGGCAGTGGACCAGACTTCACATGTCCAACACTTGCAGGGGCTCTGGTGGGTGGACAACAGGGCTGAGGATATTGACAAGAAGTTCTCACTTTGTAGGTCTGCACCAGTAACAGAAACAGCTCAGTCTATATTTACTCAATCATTTCTTGGACTTGAAATGTGTTCTTGTTTCATTTCTGTTGCCATAATAAAATACTGGCAAAAGGCAACTTGAGGAAGAAAGGGCTTATTTGGCTTACAGTTCCAGGCCTATTATTGTAGGGGAGTCAAGACAGAAACTCAAAGCATCACAGCCATAGTTAAGAACAGAGAGAGAGTAAATTAATGTGTTCTGGTTTCTGCATAGTTTGGCTTCTTGAAGCATACTGCTCAGGACCTGTTGTTTAGGGAATGACACTGCCCACAATGCTGGGTCTTTCTACATCAATTAACAATCAAGGCAATTGCCACAGCCTGGCTTTATCTATACAACTCCTCATAATACACTCTTTGGAGGTTTGGAGCCACGGCTCTGTGATTTAAGTAGCACCTCTTCCTCTTTTGTAGGACCTAAGTTAGCTTCTCAGCATCCATGTCAGGCGCTCATAGCTGCTTGTTTCTTTAGTTTTCTAGGGGCCTACAGTCTCTTCTGCCCCCAGCTTGTCCCTGGTAACTGCATACACATGTGCATGCACACATGTGCATATACATGCATAAATGAAAATAAAAACAAATCTTAAAAAAGGTCTTTCCTGTGGTGATTTTATGTTGTGTCAAGAGGACCCAGGTTTGATTCCCAGCTCCCACAAGGTGGCTCACAACCATTTGTAATTCTAGTTCAAAGGCATCTGATACCCTCTTCTGGCCTCTTGAAGGCATTAGGCACACACACAGTATATAGATATACATGCAGACAAATCACTCATATACATAAAATAAAATAAAATAATAAGTCTGAAAAATGTGCAGAAAGAATTGGAATGATCTTGGGCTTGTTGATTGGAATAATCTGTATAGTGAAAATTCCAATGTTGCTGAAAACAATTTGCTGATTTTTATCTAGTCACCATGAAAAGATCCATGGCTCTCTCTCTCTCTTGCTCTCTGTTTTTCTTTTTGAGACAGCCTCATGTGGCCAGGGCTGGCCTCGAACTGAGTACATAGTAGAGTATGATACTGAGTTCTTGACCCTCCTGTTTCTACCTCCCAAGTTCGAAACCATGCTCAGCATCTCCCTACCAGTCCTTATAGAACTAGAAGAAGCATTGCTAAAATTCACAGGGAAGTAAGGACTACACACAGATAAAGTAGTCTTGAGCAAAAAAGAACAAGTGGAGTTTAGGAGATGACATCTAAAGTCAAGATATGCCACAAGAAAAAAGAAATTAAGATAGCGTAGTACTGAAATGAAAAGTGACATGTAGATCAACGAAAGAGATGAAAGATCCCATTAATAAATTCATGCAGCTCCCACCAACGGATTTCTGAGAAAAGCACTAAAGCAAATTAAAGAAAGAAACAGGGAGCCGTAGCTCACGCCTGTAATCCCAGGCACCCGGGGAGGCAGAGGCAGGCAGATCTCTGTGAGTTCAAGGCCAGCCTGGTCTACAAAGTGAATCCAGGACAGCCAAGGCTACATAGAGAAACCCTTTCTCAACAAAGAAAGAAACAAACAAACAGAAAAAAAAGAAAGAACAGGGCCTGGAAAGATGGCTCATCAGTTAAGCCACTTATTGCTCTTGCAGGGGACCTAGGTTCGATTCCCAGCACCCACATCCTGCAGCTCTCAATGCCTGTAATTCCAGCTCCAGAGGATCCAATGCCTCTGGCCTCCACAGGTACCTGCATGCACGCATGTGACGCACAGAAACTCACACGAGCGCTGCCCTAATTTCCTTTCTATTGCTGTAATAAAGTCTATGACAAAAGCCAAGTGGGGAGGAAAGGGTTCATTCAGTTTACGTATTCTGAGTCACAGTAGATTGAGGGAAGCCAAGGCAAGAACTCAAGTGGGCCAGGCAGCTGGTGGCAGGAGCTGGTGCAGAAGCCATGGAGGAGTGCTGCTGATTCGCTTGTTCTCCCTGGCTTGCTCAGCACCACCTGCCCAGGGATGGTACTGCCCACACTGGACATGTACCTCCCATATCAATCATCAATCAAGAAAATGTCTCACAGGCTTACTTACAGCACAATCTGATAGGGACATTTTCTCAATTAAAATTCCCTCTTCCCAGAATGAGGCTAGTTAGTGTCAAGTTGAAAAAAAAAAAAACACAACAAACCAAACAAATAAACAAGCAAAACAATACCCTCTCCCACCCCAAATGAACAACAAGTACAGGGCACACAGAAACAAAACAAAATAAATACATCTTTTTGTTTTTTAAAGAACAAACTGTTTAGTAAACAGTGCTGAGAAAACTGGAAAGCTACAATCAGAATGAAACTTGAATTCTGTCTCTCTTCCTACACAAAAAATCAACCGAAAATAAATCAAAGAACTAAAGGTAAAGCCCCGAAACAGAGAAACTCCTACAAAGAAACAGGGGGCACTTTCAGACATCAATATAAGCAAAGAGATTTTCTGTTTGTTTTGTGTTGTGTTTGTTTTTGTATGGCCCCAGCCCCATGCCTGCTAAAGCACAGGCAACACAACAAATCTGATAAGTGAGGTTATATCAGGAGGCTCCACATAGCAAAAGGAGGGAGCAGAAGAGAGAAGAGACAACTTACAAATAAAAGAGAGCATTTGTAAATCGTCTGACCGAGGACTAGCATTCAGAATATATAAAGAACGCAAGAAACTCATCCCAGGACTGGGAAAAAAAGCAAACAATCCGATTAGGAAACACCCAGAAGATCTCGACATTTCATACCCATCCCAGTGGCTATTATCAGAAAAAGGGCACTGAGCCAAGTGCCAGAGAGCACTGGAGAGCAAGGAACCCTGTGAGAATGTGACCTTGGGCAGCTCTATGAAGAACAGCTCCAAGGTTCCTTACGAAACTAAAAATAGATGGCGGCATGCTGCAGCTATCATATCCCACTTGAGCGTTTACATCTAAAGGAAGGGAAACTGAGGGATCACAGATGGGCTGCGTTGTCATGCTCCACGAAATGCCTTACACAGGAAGCAAGGCACAATATGGACCTTGGTGCTCATCAACAGAGTAAAAGATGTGCTATTTACACTTAACGAAACACTTTAAATACATTAAAGAATGAAATCCTGTCATTTTTCAGCAAGATGAATGGAACTGGAGGATTTTAAGTGAACTAAGCCAGACCCAAGAGACAAAATGCTGGATGCTCCCTCTCCAATGTAGAACCTTAATAAATCGATATACAAATAGGAGGGGGAGGAGGGAGAAGGCGAGATTAAGGATTTCATTGTTCCTGCAACAAATATCACAGAAAAACATTTTAAGAATTTTTATTGAAATGTGAGCTGGGTGGTGGTGGTGCACACTTTTAATCCTAGTGCGAGGGAAGCAGAGGCCAGCCTGGTCTATTGAGTGAGTTCCTGGTTTACAGAGTGGGTTCCAGGACAGCCAAGGCTATAGAGAAACCCTATCTAAAAAAGCTAAAAAATTTATAGAAACGTGTAAATTAAAAAAGAAAAAAATATCACACACCAAAATTAACCAGACCAAAAGTTAGTCTATATATTTCAGCAAGTTTTCAAATAGTTAAAATACTAAAAAATAGAAATTTAAGGAATATATTTATTGTTGTGTGTTTGTGTCTCAGTTCGTGTTGAGTGGAGATCAGAGGACCATTTATGGAAGTCGGTTCTCTTCTTTCACTGTATGGGTGCCAGGGATGCAACTCAGATTTGGCCCCAAACACCTTTACTCCATGAGCCATCTTAGCAGCCTGATAAGCCGCTTCAGCACTCAGGAGGCAGAGGCAGGCGGATCGCTGTGAGTTCAAGGCCAGCCTGGTCTACAAAACGAGTCCAGGACAGCCAAGGCTACACAGAGAGACCCTGTCTTGAAACCCCCTTCCTCCCAAAAAATAAGAGAAGCTATGTACTCTGGCTCACCTTCTTAGGTGTCGGCACTGGTGGGCTGGCACCATGGCTGTGGGCTATGGAGAGACAGACCATCATGGTGGGAGAGTGGTGGAATGCTTGCTTCCCTCCTACCATCCAGGAAGCAAAGAGCAGGACAGGGAAGCTTCCTCTCGTGGCAGGCTCCACCTTCTGAAACTCTCAGAGCCTCTCAGAATAGCACCAACAGCTAGACACCAACCGTTCAACACGTCAGTATATGGAGACATTTTACATTCAGACAGTGAGAGAAGGTGAGGGGGAGGCTTGATAGCATGTCCCCAAACATGGCATGCCCGCTGGCATGACCACTATTCCAAGGACACATTATATACTTTATTAAAAAGTAGAAGAAAGGAGTTTAAGTTTGAGGTCTCCAATAAAAAGATGAAGCCATCAGCCATGCCAATTTCATCACTACACACTGTATACACTATTGAAATATCCTTCCGTGTCCCATAAACATATGGAGTTCTTACTAGTTAATTAAGAGATGAAAATAAGGGGGCTGGAGAGATGTTTAAGTGGTTAAGAGGACCTGGGCTTGGCTCCCAGCACTAACATGGCAGCTCACCACAGTCTATAACTCCAGTTTCAGGGGCCCACTGCCTGCTTCTGAGCTCTGTGGACACCAAGCACACAAGTGGTTCATACACAAACATGAGAGCAAAACACTCACACTCATAAAATAAATAAAGGAAAACAGTGAAACAATAGCCCATGACATGGGGTTACATACACACACACACACACACACACACACACACACACACATATATATATATATATACACATATATCTGACAAAGGGCTTAATCCAGGATGTATATAAAGCACTCTTACACCTCAATATAAAAAAGACAAATAACATAATTTAAACAGAAACATCAAAATTTTTGAATGTATATTAAAACTGGTAGTTTAAAGGCCTTTTGAACATCCTAACTCCTGTGTGCATTCGGGTGGTGAGTTCTATGGTGAGTGAGCTGGGTTTCAGTGAAGCTGTTTTTGTTTTTGTTTTTAAAGTTGTTTTGTTTTTTTATTTTTCGAGACAGGGTTTCTTTGTGAAGCCTTGGAAGTCCTGGACTGGTTTTGTAGACCTGGCTGGCCTTGAACTCACAGAGATCCTCCTGCCTCTGTCTCCGGAGTGCTGGGATTAAAGGTGTGTGCCACCACTGCCTGGCACCGTGAGGCTGTTTTTAAGACCAGTACAAGGCATCCCCTTATGTTTCTCTCCCCATCCCACCAGCTATTTTCACACTAGCCATTAGAATGGTTTGGGATAGTCCCAACACAGGAAACAGCTGATGTCTGAAGTGACAGGTGCCTGATCACTGTTCAATGTTCCCACGTATTTAAAACATCATCAGACTGAACTACAGAAGTATGCGCAATCTCCATGCTAACAAGTTTTTAAATGTAATTTTAAAGTGATCCTTTACTTAATTCCACCTAGAAGCTCTTTTCTCTCCAGTTTTCTTTCCCCTTCTGCCCCAATCCTTCCCCCCCATCCACAAGCATTAAAATTACTTTTAATAGAACATTTCCTGGAATTTTGTAGAAGGGAGATTCCTAGGTTCCACAATTAAAATATTTCTAAAGGTCGAAGTCCTTGTTTAAATTTTTTTTATTTTTAATTAGGCTTTTGAGAAATTTGAACAATGTGGTTTGATCATATTTGCCCTTTATCCCAATTCTCCCATATACATCTCCATCCCTACCCACTCACTCAGCCTTGTGTCATTCCCCTACCCCCTACCCCGCCCTCACCCCCACCCCCATCATCCCATCAAGTCCATTTTGTACTGTCCATACACTCTGGCTGTGTGCCTTCTGTTGGAGCTTGGTTAAGCTACTAGGGGACACACCCTTAAAACTGCCTTTCCTTTCCCAGCAGCTGCCAATTGCCAAGTGTTCCTCCTCTAGGAGTAGGGACTGTGTGTCCACATCGCCCCCCCAACTCCGTGCTGGGATTTTAAAAAAGAATAATTTTATGTATTTATTTTTAATTTTCTGTGGATCCGTGTTGACCTGCAGATATGTCTGTTCACTGTGGATTGCAATCCCTGCACAGGCTAGAAGGTGGCAGTGGATTTCTTAGTCTTGGAGTAACAGACAGCTGTGAGCTCCCGCACTGTTGACTGCTCTGGAGCTATGAGCCATCTCTTCTGTCCTCACGCTGGGATTTTGACAGCATGCACAAGCCCTGCACAACCTCATTAGTTCTCAAAGAGACTTCTAGAAGCACAGGGGTCTGAACTGTTGTAGACACGTGGCTAATTGCTTGTTAGACAATGACAGCAGCTTGCTTGCACTGTCACCTGTGGCTTTGGAAATGCCTCCGGCCTTGACCTTTTCTTGGCATTTATGCTGCCATTTCTTAGAATGTAAAATTGATGAGCTAAAGCCACACTTCATTATTTTAACTGGCACTTTAACTTGGAATAAATTGAACACTTTCAAAGTTATGCTGGCTCTTTGATTCCTTATCTTTAAAAATAACTTGGCCACCAAGGATGGTGGCTCAGCCTTATAATTCTCACACTTATATAATTGCTCTGAGGCAGAGAATAGCCATGCTTTTAAGGCCAGCCTTGAAGTGAGTTCTCTCCCAAGACAGGATGAACTAAATCTACCCTCTCTCTGGGAATTAGAAAAGCAGCCAGGGACTTCGAGATGGTTCAGTGAGATAAGGCGCTTGCTACCAAGCTTCAGGACCATCTCAGGAACATGTACGGTGGGAGTTGACATCCCCAGAACCCATGCATGGGAACTGACTTCCACAAGTTGTCTTCTGACATCTGTGTGGGTGGGCTCCATCACATAAAATAAAAAAACTGTAATATAGGACTGGATAGATGGCTCAGAGGTTAAGAGGTTCTGAGTTCAATTCCCAGCAACCATACGATGCCTTACAGCCATCTGTAATGACATCTGGAGCCCTCTTCAGGCCCGTGGGTGTACATGCAGGCAAAACACTGTATACATAATAAATAAATCTAAAACAAACAAACAAACAAACAAACCAGTAATATAGCAGTAGAAAGCAAAGCAACGAACTAATTTTAAATGTGTATATACATTGGATGTGTCATTAGATCTGGAATTTTATTTCCTGTGTGTGTGATGTCATGTGTGTGGTGGGTGTACATGTTTATGTGGATATGTGCATGAATACACACGTTTATGAGCATCTATCTTCCTGCAGGGAGACTAACATTTGCCACCTTGTTAAGATTCATCAGAGGCATTTGGAATTTCTAGCTCTTTCCCCAATGGTGAGGTGACACCGTTGTGTTCTCTGTGTTGTGTTCTGGGCTCCTTTGGGCAGTTCCAGGTCTGTCAAAGTAGTTGGTGTAAGCATCAGTGGTCATGGGCCTATTGGATGTTATTTATTCTCATGTTTGGATGTAGTCACTTCTTGTTATTTGTTTCACTATGTAGCCCTGACTGGCCTGGAACTCACTTGTAGACCAGGTGACCTCAAACTCACAAGATCTACCTGCTTCTGCCTTTTGAGGGCTAGGATTGAAAGTTTATGCCGCCATGCCCAGCTTGCGGCCTCTTATTAGTCCTTTCTTCATGGTCTGTGGAGAGTTTTGAGTGGCCTACTGTAAACCAAGAAGTTGCGTCTGTGTTAGACTTCTTTATTGAGAGGGACAGACGATAGATTGGCTGTCAGCCTTCACAGTGCCACCCTACAGCAAGTAGACCACTTGGGCCTGGTCTCTGTTTGGACCTGGAGTCCCAGGCACTTCCTTCCAGGGCTTGTCCCAATCTTGGACCCCCTGAACAACCTAGAGAACAACCATTGCTTCATTCACTTTGAACCCAGACATTTACTCCTGTACTTAATAGGTATCTATAAGGCACCAAAGAATAGATAAGAGCCTGGTCTTGAATTGGAAAATTTACTTGTTTTACACGTATGGAAACTGAGGCATAGTGGAAACTGTGTCTCTTGCTGAATACCATGTTATTTTCTGTAAAAGTTACTTTTATTCTCCTGGCTCAATTGTGTCTTGGAGGCTTACTACCTCCTTCTGCTGGCCTAGGTCTAGTCCTGGAAGCTTCTGGCCTCTGTACAATATAACCTAGGCCTAGAATGTTTTCAGTCTCAGACTTACTGCTTAATGAGCTCACCCTTACTTGTCTTTTCTGAGCTCGGGGCTGGCTGCTTCAACTCAGCTGTTCTGGCTTAAACTCTTCTCCCAGCTGATTTATTTAATCTGGCTTCTCTCTCTGCCTGGACTTGTTCTCCTTGACCTCAAATTCAGCAATCTGCTCTAATCTTCTGGCTTCTCATTCTCTGGCTTGTTCTGTCTTCACCCGTCTTCCTTCTCTGCAACCCATTGCTCTGTTACTGTCTCCCCTCTCTCTGCGTTGCCTCTCATGTAGCTTCCCTTTACTCTCTCTCCTCACGAGAGTTGAGTGCATCCTATTCTGTCAAATCTTCTCTGATTAGTCACCTTTTCTGCCACTCAATTAGACATCGCTTTCAAACATGGGTGCTTCCTTTTACATACTAACTTTACCTTCATTTGGGATTAAAGGCATGTACCATCACACCTGGATCTAAGCTTTCCTTGAATTCAGATGTTTGCTCTGTCTCCTGGATCAAAGGCGTGCTTATATTCCAGCCTGATCACAGAGACCTAGAAGATCTTAGGATGTGATCTTTTGCCAGAACAGCCATGTTCTGAATTAACATTCCGTTACAATTTTCTAAAGGTGAAAAAAACAAAACAAAACAAAAAAACAAACAAAAAAACCACCACCAAGACTCATGCATCAGGGAATGAAGGAGAAAAAAGGTTCATTTGTCTGCCAATTAAAAAAAATTTTTTTTTACTTTCTTTTTTTGTTTAATTGATTTATTCAGAGTACATCTCAATTGTTATCCCCTCACTTGTATCCTCCTGTTCCTCCCTCTCTCCCTCTTTCACCCTATTCCCCTCTCCTAGGTCTGTGACAGAAGGGGACCTCCTCCCCCACCATATGGTCACAGCCTATCAAGTCTCATCCTGGTGGCCTGCTTATCCTTTCTCTGAGTGCCACCAGGCCTCCTCACCAAGGGGAACTGGTCAAATAAGTGAGAAGCAGACACTAATTTTGTCATGTACACGTTCAATAAACAGTGCAGCAAGAATTATGTTCACGGGACTGGAAAGTGGCTCAATGGTTTAGAGCACTTTCTGCTCTTCCAGAAGCTGGGAGTTCAATTCTTAGTATCCACATTGGATGGTTAACAATCACCTGTAATCCTAGTTCCTGCATTTGGGGTATGTTCTTCTGCCCTGTGGTATAACCAATCACACACACACACACACACACACACCCCTTCTAAAAAGAATTAATTTATGATACACACACACACACACAAATATTGCCTAAATTGATTATAAAATTGATAATTACTCAAATAATTCCAGAAAACATCCTGCTTTTTTGAGTTGCCTTTCAAAAACAAAATTTACTCTGATAATTGCTTTGGTGTGGTAAAATGACAAGCCTATTTTACATTTTCAAAATTCAACACAATCTAGGCTCCCTATCTGCGTGAAGGCCAACTAGATGAGGAAAGAAAACAAAAGAGGGAAGAGTGTGGTCGGGGAGACCCTGGAGACATCGGGCTCCTTGTTTCAGCCGTTGCTATTGGTTACTCTTAAGATATTTCTTATACACTAAAATACATTACATAAGGATTTGAAATATTACTCTAAGAAAGAAAAATGAGGCTGAGCAACAGACTCTTCATAGTTAAGCCACCAGTGAGGGGCAAGGGAAACAGAGACAGCTGCCACCCTGTGGTTTGCATTCTTTCGCTATTGACTTGACTGTCTTAACCTGCGTCTACTCCCAAAATGCTTTTTGCAGTTCCGATCCTCAGTTCTCTGGAGAAATGTGAAAATGTGTCCTGGGGGCTGTTTTTTAGTGGGTCGTCTATGAAGTAAGTATGTGCTGCATTTATCTTGATTTTTTTTTTCAACTTAGTTGCACATTGAAACCATCAATCTTCCTTATGTCTCAGGACATGGCTGTATTTTCAGAATTAGGAAATAAATATATTTTTGTTTCCTGCCTTCCAAAATAAAGTATTGGAATTGTTTTTCTAGGCTAAATTGTATTTTTCTTCCTCTTAGATTTCTTTTACCCACAGAGATTTTCTCAGTTAGTACAAAATTTATACCCAACAAACACATTTCATTGAAAACATACATCATCAGTCATAGCAGCAAAGCTCAGCCTGATAAACATTAAGCAGACAGATTCATTTAAATAACACACTTAAAAAAAAAACCTTTGCCTTCTCCCAGGAATGGTTTCCTCTCTGGCATGTGGGACCTCTTGTGGTTTGATAACAGCCTGTGCAGCCCCACGTCTAAGGCTTTGGTAGGGGTAGCTAGTATGGCCGTTCTCTTGGCCCAGTTCTGTTCATTGCCAGCAGCTTTCTTTAGCAGATAGTCTATGTTCCTCATATCTCTAATTCCTAGGGCACCCCCTCCTCACAGATTCTCTCTCTCTCTCTCTCTCTCACACACACACACACACACACACACACACACACACACAAATTATAAAAAGGGATTTAGTAGTAAGGTCCTCGTATAGTTAAGGGCAGAATCCCACAGAAATCTAGGATGTCTCATTGTCCTTCTGCCTCATGCTCGTAGGGTGGAGAATTAGTAGTTACTCAATCAAGAATCTGCATGCCTCCAAACCAGAGTCTCAGCCTAAGGCTGTCAACTCTAAAGCTTCTTGACAGGTGTTTGAGTCTACAGCAAAAGCCATAGAGCTGGAGTGTGAAGTTCACGCGTGCCAGTTGCAGCAGCACCCTCGTTTGCTCGGGAAGGAGGGCGTGGCATGTCTGGGTGGCTCTCTCCTGCATCTACCTTTATTTCTTCCAGACTCCAGCCTATTAGATGATGCAACACACACTCAGGGCAGGTGGGTCCTCCCCTCAGTTGCTTGTTCGTTCTTGCCAATGGTCTCTAAAAACACTCTACCAAACACACCCAAAAATGTGCTTTACCATTTGCCTATATTTCTTAAGCCAATTAAGTCACTAATTAGTCATAATATCTCTCGGTGGTTTTGACTTGGATTTTCCTGATAAGATAATTAGTGGTATTGAACATTCTGTCACTCAGCTGTTGGCTATTTGCATATCTCCTTTGGAACAATATCTATTCAGAGCTTTTTTTTTTTTACTTTTTTTTTCAAGATAGGGTTTCTCTGTGTATCCTTGGATGTCCTGGACTCACTTTGTAGACCAGACTGGCCTCGAACTCGAGTGCTGGGATTAAAGGCATGCACCATCACTCCTAGCCTTATCCAGAGCTTTTAAATCAGAGAACTTTGAGTTTCCTATATATTCTGTATATTAATACATCTTCAGATGAATATCTTGCAAACCATTTCTTCACGCTGTTGCTCATGTTCTGCCCCATGAAGAAGCTTTTAATTCGAGACAATCTCATTTGTCAGGGTTTTGCTTTTTGCTGCCTGAGCTTTTGTAACCACAGGAGGAAGAAGACCCCTCCCCCAGGCCAGTGGCTGACTGGCTTGTGTGTATGGTGAGAGGTAAGGGTGTCATTTCCTTTGGTTTGCATGGGCATGGCCCGTCTTCCCAGAGCTGTTTGTTGAGGATCCTGCATTTTGTCCACTCTGTGTTCTTGGTGCTCTTTTCAAAAGCACTTCAGCTGGCTGCATAGATACAGATTATTTCTGGGATCTTCACTGTGCAGCAGAAATTTGGATTTGGACCCATTTTTATAATCTCCCTTTCTCCAGATCTGTTCCAATACACCTTGCCTCTGTAAATATACCTGTATCTGTATATACATATGGAATGCAAATGTATGTGTGTATTGCACACGCTTGCACTTGCGTGTGTGCATAGCCCTGAGATTAACATCAGAAGTCTTCTTCAACTTCTCCCCACCTTATCCATGGAGACAGGATTTCTCAGTTGAACCCAGAGCCAACAATCCAGCTAGCTTTGCTGTTTTGCTTACCAGCTTGCTCTGGGGAATTCCTTGTCTCTGCTTTCTCAGTGCTGGAACTGCAGTCAGTCACTAGAACCATTATTTATGTGGGTCCTGGGGATCTGAACCCTGGTCCTCGTGCTTGTGTGGCAAGTGCTTTATCCACTGAGCTATCTCCTCAGCTCTTCTCCCAGTATCTTTTGGGGTAGTTAGTGCTCATGTGAGAAGGGTGAAGAAAGGCAGCAGTGAGCAGGGATCCATAGGCAGCTCTGATCAGCAGCTCATTACCTTTGAGGTTGTTTCCACTCTGCTTTCTGCTAGTTCTGGGTGGACTGAAAGACAGGGAGGAAGTCGCTGGTTTAAGTTAGACTGCAGTATTATTGGAACATGTTGGAACATGTGGATATAATCAAACTGTCAGTGATGAATCCTTCAAATCATTATGGTTTTAAAAAAAACTATTCAATGGTGGTCTCTAACCAACATTTTGATACAGTAAGAAGCTACATTGTGTGCATCACAGAAATTTATAGCTAAGCTGAGTTAGAGATTGCTTAGTGTTTCATGGAATAGGAACTTTAGATTTATTGAGCTTAAGAAATTTGACTATGGTGGTCACTGGAAACCCAAGATGAAATCCCTTGCCATCCTAGATCTCTGTGCATGAATCTTTTCTAGTCTCCACTCTGACCAAAACCTACATGATGCACTGTTACTGTCATAGTGTGTGTGTGTGTGTGTGTGTGTGTGTGTGTGTGTGTGTATGTATGTGAAATGAGTGTATGTAAGCAAGGGCAGGAAGTTAAGTTAGATGTCTTCCTCAATCGCTCACCACATTTTTTCTTTTCTTTTTTTTGTGACAGAGTCTCTCATTGGATTCAAAGCTCATCAATTGGCTAGGCTGGCTAGCCAGCAAACCCCAGGGCTCTTCCAGTCTTTACTTTCCTAGTGCTGGCATTACAGACATACATCATTGCATTTAGCTATTCAAAAAAGTGAGCTCTAGAAAACCCAACCAATGAAAATGCAGAGTTGTAGATCCCAGTCACAATGAGCACATTTACAAAACACCCCAGCTTCTAAGGCTCAGGGAACATTTCAGAAGACGGAGCAGAAAGACTAGAGGAGCCAGGATCAGGGATTTGCCTGTGAGACTGTGTCACCTAGGAACATCAGATGCTACACCCGCACAGTCTCACCAACATGATCACCTAAAAGTGAGCTGAACAAGGAGGACACTAATGAACTTGCCAAACTGCATGGGACAAAGTCCATGAGACTCTACACAAAGAACTACAGGCAACTGAGTAAAACTGGGAGTGAGAGAGGTGGCCCATTCTACAGAAGAACACACGCATTGGTTGTCCAGTGCCAAACAGTCAGCCGTGGAAACATACATACAAGTAACGCTGTATGGATACAGCAGGCTATACTTAGAAATATATATATGTATATACAAATACGTACATGCATATAATGACAGTTAATGAAAAAAAGAGGTCCTGAATTTGAAGGAGAGAGAAGAGGGATTTCAGAAAGAGGAAGTGGAAGAGAGAAATTTTGTGATTAAAATACAAAGCAAAACTAAATACAAACTGAAATTCAAACCTCAAAACTAAACAACAAAAATTAAGGATAGGCCTGGAGAGTTGGCCCAGTGGTTAAGAGCACTTGATTTTGCAAAGGATCCAGGTTCGAGTCCCAGCACTTGCACAGAGGCTCACTAACTCCTCAGGCACCAGGAGGGATGCACGTGGTGGGGAAACACTCATACATATAAAATAGATCTAGCCAATGGATAGGACATTCTCCACAGTTGAGTGGAGAGGGGGGACTGACTTTCACAAGAACTCTAGTGCCCCATATTTGACCACGTCCCCTGGATGGGGAGGCCTGGTGGCACTCAGAGGAAGATTAGCAGGCTACCAAGAAGAGATTTGATACCCTATGAGCATATACAGGGGGAAGAGGTCCCCCTCAGTCACAGTCATAGGCGAGGGGAGTAAGGAGAAAATGGGAGAGAGGGAGGAATGGGAGGATACAAGGGATGGGATAACAACTGAGATGTTAAAATGAATAAATTAATAAAAATATATATAAATAATAAAATTAACAAAAATTAAGGAAAGTCATAAAAATTAAATTAAAATCATTGCAGTAAATACAACACACACACACACACACACACACACACGGTTTCTGGGAGATTGCCTCAGGTCTTCATGTTGTACAGCACTTTACCAACTGGGCTGTATCCCCAGTCTCTGTTTCTCTTTTGAGATAAGGTGTTGATATGAATCCCAGGTTGGCTTCCAGCTCACGATCCTCTTGCTTCGGGCCCCTGTGTGCTGGGATTATAGGCAAATGTCACTGTGCCTGGAGGTCATTGTCATTTGATTCCCATTTGTAATATAGTGACAAAGTTTTGATATATTTAACTAATACTATTACCAAACATATAAAGGTTTTAACACACACACACACACATATATATATATATATTTTATCCATGGCTGTCCTGGAACTCATTCTGTAGACCAGGCTGGCCTTGAAATCACAGAGAGATCTCTGCCTGCCTCTGCCTCCCAAGTGCTGAGACTAAAGGCGTGCATCACCGCTGCCTCCGCCTGGCTACACATGAAGTTTTATAAGGAAAGCTTTTACTGTAAAGGTTACTACATAAGAAGAGCTGATACAGCTACTCAGCTCTCTCCTCCCTCAAAACAGCCTCCCTGCTGATGGAAACACACCAATGGCTGAAGGAACAACTGCTTTAACACATTAATTTTGGATGCTTAGATTTTTTTTTACATTCTAGTTATTGTACTTAATTAGAAAAGGGGAGTCCACTTTAAAAAAACATTTTATTTACTTTGTGCGTGTGTGTGTGTGTGTGTGTGTGTGTGTGTGTGTGTGTGTGTGTGTGTTGTGTTGCATCTGTGAAAGCCAGAGGACAACTTGTGAGATTCAGTCCCCTTCTTCTACTAGGTGGGTTCACGGGATAGGTTGTCACGCTTGGCAGCAAGTACACTTGTCTGTAGAACCATCTCGATGGCACCTGTAATAACGTAAGAATTATGACTTCTTGTGGAACCTGAACGGCCAGGGCCAGGCACTTCCTCCTCTGTCTAATGTGAGTAACCATCAACCTACCAGTGACTTGACTCTCAGTTTTGGAGGTGCTTACTTTTTAGCATGGAGAAAATGTCTACAGTGTTTATGATGATGTGGGTGGTCACTCTATCCTTTTAGGAATCATGGCCAAGTGGGTGACTGTCCTAGACTTTGGCTAGGAGGAGGTAGAAAGAAGAAATACCATTGCAGCCGATTCCACCAACTTGTGCTAAAAATCACTCCTGGCAATCATGAACCCCCGTAGAGCTAGCTTTGCAGTTGTTCTGCTGCAGATTTGGGGTTAACGGCATACGGTCTTCTCCACTGCCCTCCTCTATGGCTGGCTAGCTATATTTCTCATTTATTTGACTTTTAACAAGACCGAACGGAACTTTAACTTTTTAAAGCTGCTCTAGAAGTAGACCAGGCTGGCCTCAAACTCACAGAGATCTGCCTGCCTCTGCCTCCTGAGTGCTGGGATTAAAGGCGTGCTCCAGATTTTTTGAGTCATAGGTTTCACCAGCATAAACAATATTGAGCTAGTGGTCATTATGGCAGGACAGAATCTGTAATTGCTTTGGGTGGGCATTATTGTATTTGCGTCCCTGTCTCTTTCTTTCTTTGTTTTTTGTTTGTTTGTTTTTGTTTTTTTTATTTTGTTTTTCGAGACAGGGTTTCTCTGTGTAGCCCTGGCTGTCCTGGACTAACTTTGTAGACCAGGCTGGCCTCGAACTCACAGAGATCTGCCTGCCTCTGCCTCCCGAGTGCTGGGATTAAAGGCTTGCGCCACCACCGCCCAGTTCCCTGTCTCTTTCTTAACTGAGAATGTGATCCTAGTGTCCAGAGTACATTCATGCAGCCAGGTTGGTAAAGAGATCTCTCAAATTACAAAATCATCTCCAGGCTTTTCATTTTTCGGCCAGTTTTCTCACCTCTGAAAACAGATCGGTAAACTACACTTCATACTCTTTTAGAGAATAGCAAAATCTCTTCCCAGGTTGAAGTCAGTCATGTCAAGTTTGGCATTAAGTCAATCACACAGCTCTGAAAATGGGACTTTTAAAGGACACCGGAACCCAAGCAGACTGTGACAGTGTCACGGAGGCAGACCTGGGATGCAGACAACTGCAGTCACCTCCGGGAACCGTCTCTCCATGCTCACAGGATCCCTGCTTTCTCTTCTTTGAGTTAGAACACAAAGGATGCTAATCACATCAGTAATAATGTATATGGATCAATGTGTGAGATGAGCTTGTTCGGAAAGAACATTTAAACAATAAGCTAGGGTGTGTGAGACCCTCACAGAGCCACTAGTCTGGGAGCGACAGGAGACGGTTCCAGTTCAACTTCCCCAGTGCAGCAGGCACTCTCTGAGAGATGGCCGACTGGGCTTCTCTTCATCTGAAATGCTAACAGCAGCCAGGCTCGGTGGCCTAGGTGTGTCTGGCAGCAGGGGAACTGCAAGTTTGAGGACAGGCTGGCAGGGTACATAGAAAGATGCTGTGCCAGACCAAAAAAGTAGTCCTTTTAAGGGAAAAGATGATTTCCTGTATTTTGGATTTAAAACCTTTTGCTTCATTTTAATCACTTCGTCTAGAATCAAACAAGATGGAATTAAAGCTAACTCAAGTGCTACACCCTCCCCCACACTCCCCCCCCCTTAAAATATTAGTTAGCAATATGGCGGTGGGCCCGCCCAGCCTGGTGACAAGGCCTGGCTATTTTATACAAAGGGCCATGAACTAGATGCAAGGGCACCTGGGAGCCAGGTGGGAGTTGTGCACCTCAGAGAGATGTACTCATCAGAAGCCTCACTGTGCTTTGCTCTTTCACAAAGAGCCCAGCAGGTAAAGGGGGGGAAAACACTAACAGCTGAACACAAGACCCGCTATGATAAAAAGTACTACCAGTTTTTTTTTTTTTTTTTTTTTTTTTTTTTGTGGAGTCAGGTGGGGTGTGCGTACTGTAAGCTGTGTTCCGTGGCAGTCTTACTATAATAGGGAGTTTTCTTTTTTCTGCCTGCATTTTTTTATCTGTCCCTCTGGAGAGCCTGGAATGATGAGTTGTATTCTGTCATTGAGCCTTCCAGCCACAGATTGCTGCTGCTGCTGCTGCTGCTGCTGCTGCTGCTGGGGCGGCAGTCACTGCCGGCAGTCTCTGCTGTTCCTTATTTTACACAAGGGTGGTGTGTACAGTGGAGGGATGACCGGGGAGCACTATGAGAGAACAGCTGTCTGTCACACAGTAAACAGCGCCGGCTGCAGATCAAGGCCAAGCCCGAACACATGGTGGGCCGCAGGGCTCCTGAAAATTAAATCCTTCCTCATAGCTCCTGACACTATTAAATTACATCACAGGAGTTGTTAAGGAGCTCCGGCCTTCATCTTTATTTTACTCCGTGCATTTGTTCCTGATTTTCGTTGTGATAACCAATAATAGACAGCTTGAAGAACAAAACAAAACAAAACAAAAAAAATTATGACTAGTTCAGGTTTTGAATACAAATATTCAGATTTTAAATACAGATATCTCCACTGAAATCCCACTCAGGACAGCTCATGGGCTCTCACAGAATTCAAAATGAAGCCCATGATGCCCAAAATGAATTCCCTTATCCCAGAAATTAGTGAGCCTTGAGCCTACCATATGGCTACTGTCTATTATATTCCCACGGGTGGGACAGTTAAAGATTAAAGCCACTATATGTTTACTGGCTGGTGGAAATGCCTGTAAGAGAAATCAAGCTCCGTTCTTGTAGGAATGAAGTGTTTGTTTAGTCATTCCCCAGCCCCGATGTGGCCAGAGGAGCCTGGTGGACCAGGCTTTCCACACTGGCTGCTTTCAGAGCTCTAGGTATCCTGGCGACCAGTGCTCTCTTAGGGTTGTTCCACCCACTTAGCTGGGAGGTTCTTCCCATCAGCTATGGTTATTGGCCATGGTTCTTGTGCCAGACACTCTCCTAGGTTCCTCGGAGAATACTGAATTAAATGGAAACACCCATTAAGCTGTCAGCCCTCTGCAATGATTGCCGTCCAGCAAGAAAAGCAACAAACGGACCAATAAACAGAAACTGGTAAGCGTTTCAGCCAGAATGCAAAGCAGGTCATCTCTCTAGAGAACTTCACACTTAGCATCAGCTGTGTTCCTCCATCGCCAGGGGCCAGGTACCACCAGGAACTAAGTCTTCTTGTATTTTTTTTTTCCCCTTTCTGGTCCTAAAAAGTAGTAATCACAGCTTCTAATTAGCATGGCAAACAACACAGCTATGACTAATGAAATGTTCTCAAACATCTGAAATAAAGCTTGGCCATGGCAAAACAGCCATCCTAGGCACATAGTGAAAATTCTTGGTTTTGGAGCTAAGTGACTAGGATAGTGTATGTGGGGCTCTGAAAATAAACTCTGATTCTATGATACCAAGTAGCCTTGTCAACTCACTAATCCATTTAAGAGCCGCATATTGCGTATCTCATCCTGACCTAAATGTTGGTGGTTTAAAGAGTGATTAATAGGGGGTTGGGAGATGGCTGAGTGGGCAAAGTGCTCGCCATGCAAGCATGAGGATGTGAGTTCAAATCCACAGAACTCACATGACTGACTGGACACTGTAGTGTGTATCTGTAATCTCAGTCTCTAAGGTGAGATGGGAGAATCCCAGGGAACTTGTGGGCCAGATAACTTAGCGCACCCAGGGGTGAACAGCAAAAGAGACCCTACTTTGAACAACTGACAACACTCTAGGTTGTCTTTTTATATTTAAATTTTTTCATTTTTAATGTATTCACTTTACATCCTGATTGTAGCCCCTCCCTCGTCTCCTCCTGGTCCCATGCTCCCTCCCTCATTGCCCCTCCTCCCTCCCCTAGTCCTCAGAAATGGGGAGCTCTCTTCTCTATCATCTGACCCCAGCCTATTAAGTATCCTCTGGTCTGCCTTCATCCTCTTCCCCTGTGGCCTGCCACGCCCACTCAAATATGATTAACAAAAAGATCTTTCAGTGAGTTCACAGTGTGTGTGTGTGTGTGCGCGCGCGCGCGCGCGCGTGCCTCTACCTCCTGAGTGCTAAGATTACAGGTGTGTGCCGCCACACCCTGTAGGTGCACTGTTGGGAATCCTGCATGCTAGGCAGGCATTCTACCAACTGAGCTACACCACCAGGCCTGCAGTTTTGGATTTTATAGCAGAGTACAAAGTGCTGGCCTCTCTCTAATGCTCCTGAGATTTCTGGGGTATGTGGTTTTGAAAGATCATTCTGTTGGAGAGCTGAGTGTTGAGGATCATAGAACTGAGAGGATGACGGGTTTCCTGGGATTCTGAAATTTGAAGGAGTGAGATTTTCAGGCATGACCACGCGGGGCTGAGTGTCTGCAACAAACTGTATTGGAGCTGCCTAGCTCACTTCCCGTCGCCTTGTCATTGTAGTGCACTCCTGGAGCTGACTTCAGACTTTCTCTGGTGGTGTGGTACACTGGAGATGTAATGTCCCATGAGTGACTTATTGATTGTCATTTATTGTTCCCCAACTACTATCGCTAGGGTGCTGAGTGGTCACACTGGAAGTGCGAATTTCTCTGGCAGGGCTGCCCAGGCTCTGTTGGCTTCCAGGGTGGGCAAAGGAACCTCAGGGTCAAAAGTTCCGCTTCTTTCAGGAACTACTAGAGAGTTCAGAGCGAGGCCCATGTGCAGGGCTCCAGGATCTCCCCAGGGGTGTGGAAAAGAGTTTCCACAGGGTGTTCCAGGTAGATCTTTTTAATGAGATTGCAGGTACCAGACCCCAGTGGAAACTCAGACATTCCAAAGCTGGTGATGATGCGTCAGTGTTACAGCCTTTTGGTTAGAATGCCGGGGGACACCCTTGCCTCATCAGTTTATGGCTAGCGGCTGCTTCATTGGCAGTCAGTGGCTTGCCTCCTCTTCAGCAGTGACAGAAGCAGCTATGGCTGCTTGGCCAGAAGCCAAGGTCCAAGGGTCCAGCATCAAATTCTTCAGGGAGGAGGAGAGCCCATCCTTCCCCAGAATAAATGAAGAGTCTCAGGTGGTCATGGAGGAGGAATGGAGTGAGAGAGTGAGAGAGCATTTACTTAGTGAATCATTATAAAAGTTGGGCAATGGGAGGAGTTTTGAGGGTGAATGTGTTTGATTCACTGGGGCTAGGGATGCCAAGGATACTTCATTTGTACGTGATGTTACACTCGTATGGTAAGAAGAGGAACACAGTACTTAATTACCCCATGGGTGGGGGAAGAACTCCAGATACCATTAAAGGTCATTTGCTGAGGGCTAAGGTCTCATTAGCATATCGTGAGTTATTTCCAGGAATCCCCAGGTGCTACCAAGAGAAAGCGAGTTGAACCTGTTTTTTTTTTCCCCTAAAGACTACATGACATTCCTCAGGTAGAGGATGTGGGGATTCAGGCTCCCCAGCCCTGCTGACAAAGAGAGTTTGTCATTTTTGCGCCAAGCTCAGAAGCTATCTGGTAGTGCCAGACTTCGACCTTAACAGAAGGGTCCCACAACTGATAGATTGCAGTAGCCCCAGCCCCAGGCTACCAGGCTGTACTTTCCCAGAATGCTGTGTGCATTATGAGCACACCATCATTCAGTGTCTTTTTTTTTTTCTGCTTACGCCTCTTGATTTCACTCTGAGATGCTAGCTAGCTAACCAACTGAAGCACACAGAGCCTCATGTCTAGACCTGCTTTAGGAAAAATCAGTCTTTGCAAACAATTATTCATTCATATGCTACCTGAAAGTTAACCTGGGACCTGATGGAAGTTTCAGGTGATCCTAAGACACCTTGTGCACATACCCACTGCTCTTCAACTAATCTAATTTATTTTCTTTGCTGGACCAAATACCATTTTTTTAAAAAGGTCCGTCGTGGATGGATAGTCATATTTTGAGAGCTTTCCCACACACCGATGCTTACAAAGCAGCTCCTCAAAATTGTTACATGTAAATTGCCAAGTTACATTCTATGTATCCCTGCCTTGCATACAATAAAAACAGATTTATGAGTGGGCCTATAGGAGGCACTCATTCATTCTACCCCAAACAGTATTGTGAATATAGCAGTGCGCAAAGTTGAGCTGAACGCGCAATGCTTATGGAGGTGGTGGCGAGTGTGGAAGCTGGGAGGTTTTAGTGGCTATGTCACATGGCAATGGAGAAACCTGGGGGGGGGGGGAGAGAAGGCAGTGAAAGGGAAGGAAGTGGAAAAAGAGGCCGAGAGACACAGAAGCAGGAATGAAGAGCAGGGAGGTTGTGGATGTTAACAGCTCTAGATTCTGGACCCACAGCACTGCTGGTGAAAAGGGGGCAAGGTGACGGGGTCACTAAAGCCACATGGAATTAATAATGTTAAAGGTCACCTGTCCTGAGACAGCAGCTGACTGTACTGCAGGTCCTGCTGGTCTGTGGACTCCAGATTCTGGGTTCTTACTGCTCATATGTTATCATTGTTGTTACAATACGTCTTCATGAATGAAGACAAAACATCAGTGGATTTCTTTTCATTTTTAAAAGCCCAGCATAGAGATGTGTACATAAAATTAAATTCTCAGTTTCATTAAAGAACTAGAGACTCAGTGAAGGAAGCCTTTTTGCTGCTGCTGCTGTTGTTGAAGTTAAAAAAAAAAAAAAAAAAAAACCAAACTCTATCTTTGATTATAATCTTCCAGGAACAAACACTAGTGATCTCATTTACTATGAAGGGTCTGAGGAGCATGGCGATCTCCCACATCACATGTAGTGTTCGAATAAGGGATCATAAAATCCTGACTAGCTTGCTAACTTTGCAGTGGGCTGGTGCATATTTATTGCTGTGCTGTAATTTTCCTTTCACTGGCCCTGTGCTGTTCCAAACATACAATATCAGCACCACTTGTAAACTGTTAGAGTGGTAAGCCCCCAGAGGGGTCCACCTGAAACCTGCCAGAACCAGAAACAAAAGCGTTAAACCATCACAATTTGTTTTGACAGGATTTCAGGGTCACTGCTACAGGCTAAGAAACTGTCTAGACCTATCCTCAGCAAATATGTCTGGTACCCATGGAGGTCAGAAGAGGACATTCAAACTTCCTGAAACTGTGAGCTGCAATGTGGGTGCTGGAACTTGAATCTGGGTCCTCTGCAAAAGTAGCCAGTGCTCTTAACTGCTGAGCCATCTCTCCAGTTTCTTCTTCTTCTTCTTCTTCTTCTCCTTCTCCTCCTTCTTCTTCTCCTTCTCTTTCTCCTCTTCCCTCTCCTCCTCTTCCTCCTCTTGTTCTCCTCATCCTCCTTCCTTTTAAGAAAAACCATACAATTTAAACAAATCTCATTTAATGCTTATCAGGCTTAGTTTTTCTATTATTATGATGATGTGTCTGTAGCTATGTGATTTTTGGTGTTAGACCCACTACATCTAGTGGTAAATGTTTAATAACTTGCTCTCCAAAAGAGAAGGAAAATGACTTTTTAAAAAAAAGTTTGCTAATTTCTATAGTGTAAATATCCTCACTATAGCTGATGTCATGTTACCAGCACACTATCATCAAAGATGAAGATGGGAAGATATGTGAGGTCAGGAAGAGACAAACATGATCAACTCTTTTTTTTTTTTAAATTTTTTAAAATTAATTTATTCTTGTTACATCTCCATGGTTATCCCATCCGATGTATCCTCCCATTCTTCCCTCCCTCCCAGTTTCCCCTTATTCCCCTCCCCTATGACTGTTCCTGAGGGGGATTACCTCCCCCCTGTATATGCTCATAGGGTATCAAGTCTCTTCTTGATAACCTGCTATCCTTCCTCTGAGTGCCACCAGGTCTCCCCCTCCAGGGGACATGGTCAAATGTGAGGCACCAGAGTATGTGATAAAGTCATATCCCACTCTCCACTCAAGTGTGGAAAATGGTCTGTCCATTGGCTAGATCTGGGTAGGGGTTTAAAGTTTACCGCCTGTATTGTCCTTGGCTGATGCCTTAGTTTGAGCGGGACGCCTGTGCCCAAATCTGCCTAACATAATGTTCTACTTGTAGGACCCTCTGGATCCTTCTACTTTGCTATTCTCCCATGCTTCTCTCATCTAGAGTCCCAAAAATATGGAACGCTTCACGAATTTGCGTGTCATCCTTGCGCAGGGGCCATGCTAATCTTCTCCGTATCGTTCCAATTTTAGTATATGTGCTGCCGAAGCGAGCACTGATGAACTCTTTAAGTCATTGTATGCTCCATCTTTTAATTTTGCTTCTATACATGTAAGCTTTTTAGTCTGGAGAATAATTGTTATGTTTCAATGTTAGCTAAATGAGTTGTACAGTGAGGCCAAGATTTAATTTGCGAGGGCAAGGGAGAATTTACCTTGAATGAAGGCTTTATTATCTCATACCGTCTTCCTAAATTTTAGTGACTTTGATGACTGGAAAAAAAAAAACCCACAAAAGGACCTTATATTGAGTCTGCATCTGCGTATAGTACATTATTTTGCTATCATTCTGCATCATACACTGTAACAAATCAGACTATTTAAAACCAGACCATCTCAACATAGCACTTTATGGCAATAAAACACTTTGCAAATCAATTTCATTGTTCCTCTCTGAACATCAAGAGGTAATGGATATGAGTTCCCCGTTTTCGTACAAAGAGATATTCCAACTTGCACCTAGTGTGTTAACAGAGAAACTGGGACCACGCCTTGAGTCCTGGAACTTCCACCCGTGGCTGATTAGGTTTTGGTTTCTGAAATGTGAGTGATTTAAAATGATTTACGTAGCGTTGGTCCGCAGGATGGCTACTCTGTCTATAAGTGCACATCGTGCCAGGATTAAGGATCGCTGTGACGCTAGCCGTGTCCCTTACTGCTGGCATGTAGTCTCTGCTGAAAGCGCCCTCAGCGGGTGATTTTCCGCAATATTCTTGAAGTGACCCATCCCCCATGTAACGTAGCTGACTGGATTGGCATGAGATACCAGGTGCTGGCATGACCTGTGGCCTAAACCAGGCATCCCTCCCTAGGATTTGGAGTGGGGCAGTTGAAAGCTAAAAGTCATATAACACTACGCTGGAGAGGCTTAGTGAACTGTAACAAAATTGCGAGAGCAAAAACTACTAGCTAGCAGAATGCTCGGCTTAAAAACCAGGTATGGTAATTAGATAAGAAGGCAGTGAAAGGGGAATAAATCAATGCGCATGAAAAAATAAACACACACCATGGGAGACAGACCATGGTAGCAAGGAGGGATGAAGAGAGCAGCAGTTCCTTGAGCTGCTCCGGCGACTGGCAGTTTGCCAGCTCCCACCCATGATTGCCTGTACCGGCTCAGCTGCAGGGAACAGGAACTCTGCATTAGTGGCTTCGCCCAAAGGGAGTCTGTAGTCTTTACACGAGAAGCCCGCAGGCAGGTGAGGCCTGCCGCAGAGATCCTGGGCACCAATGGTGCACCCAGCGCCTCTCATTTTCTACTTCGCCAGCCTTGACAGGTAGCCTTTGTCCCTGTGTTTGTCCTAATCACGACCTCCAACATCACATTTACTTTTTTATTCCCGAAGGGAAAAAAAAGTGATGAATAGAGAAGTGGTTTTTATATACAAGAATTAGGAACGCAAACATTTTCCCACTAGCCTGAAAGATGACAGGGACTCCAAGAAGCAAAAAGGTTAATGAATACGGCATTCCCTCTCATTTTTTACTTTAGCTCATTTTTCTCTGCAAGGATGAACTTGGGAATTGGACTAAGAAGTAAAAGGGGAGAAATTGGGTAGCCAAGTAGCAGTAGTTTCTTGTACTCTTAGCCCTACACCTCTGTTTCCCAGGTAACTTGACGAGATCTTGGCTAAATTAGAGCCAGCCTGAGGTGGTCAGTACATAGTTGCCCTGGGGGAAATGATTTCAGTTATTGGCTATCATAATTGTTTCTTTCTTTGAGCAGATATAATTGACCACTTAGATCAGTGCTATCTTCTTTAAAAAAAACTCCATTAATTAATTATAGAAAAATATGGAAATATAAGTTATGCCAAGCTAACTTTGTTGTTGTTGTTGTTAAACAAATAAGCTAAAATGCTATAGGGCTTTGTTTAGTAGACATTTACTTAATAAACTCTCTTAATGTCATTGTGAAAAGATTATGGGTTTCAATTGATGGCAGTTGGGGTGGGCAATATTTATGGTGGAGAATGGAAAGCTCATTAAGTCTACTGACAAATAGATGAGTGTTGACTCAATGAAGAAAAGGTCTTGAGAGCGGAAGAGTGGACTACCCTTGGCTTTTCCTGGACCACTATTTCTGGCGATGATTAGGAAGGAGATACAGGAGTTCCCTGACACAAAGATGGAAGGATGGCCGCTGGTGATGGGTGATAGAATAAAATATATAGACAGAATGGCCTTAGGTAGAAAAAAAGCCAACTGTACAAATGCAATGCACAGTGGGGAAAGGATCTGGCTGAAGAGAAACTCAGAGGAGAAAACACAAGAAACAACATACCCAACCCAAAGAAGTTGCTATGATGCACGGCTGCTTGCTCCTCTCTCTTCAGTTCCTTAGTAAACTCATAACCTCTGTGGAAGCTGGTCTTTAACTGTTCAAGCCTGTACAGATGTAAGTGCTTATGGCTGGAGAAACATTACCACAGTGGGGAAATCTTACTTAAAATTCATGACCAAATTGGCCATTAACACTGCCACTCCTAGAAACATCTAACTGCCCCTGGTGGTAGGGGACCTTTCCCTGTAACACTCTTGGATGCGTCTGTTCTACATTTCTCCCTTCCCCCAGGCCTCAGCATCTTCCCTGAGTGCATCCTCTTCCCCTGTGGTCTGGCAAGGCAGCCTCACAAGGGAGGAGTGATCAAATAGCAGGTAACAGAGTTCATCTCAGAGACAGTCCTCACACCCATTACTAGGGGGCCCATATTAAGCCTGAGCAGGTCCAGTGCATGCATGGTCCTAGGTTGGTGTTTCAGTATCTTCAAGCTCCTCTGGATTCTGACTAGATGGTTCTGTTGGTGTTCTTGTGGAGGTCCTGTCACCTACAGGTCATTCTATCCCTCCCCTCCACTTTTCCATAAAACTCCCTATGCTTTGCCCAGTGTCTGGCTGTGAGTCTCAGCTTCTGTTTTGATCTGATCCTGCGTGGGGCCTCTCAGGGGACAGCTATGCTAGGCTCCTGTCTGCAAGCATAGCAGAGTGTTGTTAATAGTGGGTCAGGTTAATAGTCTCTCCCATGGAGTGGGCCTCAGGTTGGGCCAGACATTGGTTAGACATCCCCTCAATCTCTGCTCTATCTTTATCCCTGCACATCTTATAGGCAGGGTAATTTTTTTAGTTGAAGTTTTTGTGGGTGGGTTGGTGGTTCCTTCATTCTAATAGGAGTCGTGTCTGATTAGAGGGTGGCCTTTTCATTCTCCATGACCCCTTTTACTAGGAGTCATCTCCATATCCTCCCAGAAGCCCAGGTCTCCTGATTGTCACAGAGGTGGCCCTGCCCATGGTTTCTCTTCTCTCTATAGGCCCTCTGCCCTCCTGCCCCCACTCTCCCCAGGTCTGATCTCTACCCTCATTTCTTTTCTTGCTTCCTCTCCTACTTTGTTTCCTCTCTTCATCCTCTTCCACTGTCTATTCTATTCCCCCTTCTGAGTGAGACTTAAGCATCCTCCCTTGGGTCCTCCTTGTTACTTATCTTCTTTGGGTCTGTGAATTGTAGTATGTTTATCCTGTACTATATGGCTAAAATCCACTTATAGTAACCATGTGTGTCTTTCTAGATATGGGTTACTTCACTAGTTCTGTTTGTTTGCCACAAATTTCATGATTTCTTTGTTTCTAATAGCTGAGTACACACATTCCATTGTGTAAATGTATCACAGTTTCTTTATCCATTCTTTGGTTGAGGGACATCTAGGTTGTTTCCAGATTCTGTTATTATGAATAAAGCTTCTACGAATATAGTTGAGCAGGTGTCCTTGTTGTATGGTAGAACTATTCTGGATTTATGGCCAGGAGTGGTATAGCTGGGTCTTGAGATAGAGCTATTCCTAATTCTCTGAGAAAGCACCATATTTATTTCCAAAGTGTTGTATGGCTGTACTTTTCATTAGGTGCATTTGATCCTTTGCTAACTATGCAGGCTTTTAAAGATTCATGTCAGTAATTTTAATTAATTAATGTCATTTGTAAATGCTTTCTAATTCTTTTTTGTATCATTTTTATTAAATTTGTTCTTTGACAATCTCATACATATATATCATACATTCTGGTCCATCTCACCCTCACCCCCCTTACCTCCCTCCCACCCCCTTTCTTACAAGTCCTTTTCTCACATTCAAGTCTTTATTTTGTGTTGTGACCCACTGAGTTTAACCAGGGCTGTCTATGGGCCATGGGTTTGGAACTGTCCACTGGACCCTTGTAGCACATATTTTAAAAATAATTTACTTGGGTTTCTTATATCTCTTTCTCTGTACCCCACCCCGATCCCTTCCAACACCCAACACCAGGTAGGAGAGAAAGAAGGTTGGAGGGGAAAGAGGGCAGAGATCTTTATAGCTACAGGATAGGGTCGTTGGGTTCCTTGAGGCAAGTCCAACCTTTGTTTCAGGATATCTCTAACTTTTCTCATCAAATTGCATCAGCAGCAACTAGGAGCAACAGTGGGGAGCACCAGAATGCTTCTTTCTTGGTGCCCCCACCCCCACCTCAACCCCTGGTTCTGGCATTTATTCCCTCTCCAGAGTCCTTAGAATTAAACTATCTACAGCTGGCAAAGAGCCCCTCTCAGAGCCCACAGGAGGCAAATAGTTTGCTGCTAAGGACAGTATGAATCAGCCCCATATCCCATACCTGGGATCAAAACAAAAACATATTCACATAACATAACTGAGTTTTTAAAAACGAAACAAAACAAAACTTTCCACTACAGAACCTGGTTGACTTGCCTGTAGTACACAACTGAAGACAATGATTGACAGTACTTTTGGATTTCTGTGTTTTGCCTCCTTCATACCTCATTCACCAGATAACCCTTGGCCTTTCCCTTGGCATTACCCAGAGATGGGGCCGGGAGTGGTGTTGCATTCTTTTTTTTCAAAACAGCGTTTCTCTGTCTAGTCCTGGATGTTCTGGAACTTGCTTTGAAGACCAGGGTGGCCTCAAACTCAGAGATCTGCCTGTCCCTGCCCCTCCCACCCAGAGCTGGACAATTGATGTATGCTTTTAATCCCAGGACTCAGGAGGCAGAGGAAGGTGACTATATGTGAGTTTGAGGCCAGCCTGGTCTATGTAGTGAGACTCTTTCTCAAAAGCAAACACAAACGAAAGAAAAAGAAATTACCTGGAGTTGGGCACTCATGTCTTCACCACTGCCACCACTCTGGCCTGGGCTCCCTCATATTTCTCCTAGAATATGGCAACATTCTCCCAACTTTCTCAGCAGCCTTTGGGAGTTAACAAGAGGGAATCTTCTCTCAAAGAAGCACCCAGAGGCAGCCTTTGAAACACAAATCAGATCATTCACTAGGCCTCAAAAGTCAGTACACAGGAGCTCCAGAGGATGAGGACTTCCCTGATTTCTTTTCTTCTCTCTCCTTCACTCTCAACCTGCTCTAGCCACATTCATCTCTCTCTATTCCCAGAGCTCGCCATGCCAGGCTGGTCTTAGAATCTGCACACTGATGGGATATTCTTTTCCTTGAACTATCCACTGTCAACCTCCTTGTTTCTAAACCTTGCTTAAATATCACCTTCTGAGCAACCCATATCCTCATGTGTTTCTATGATTTGGTTCCCTTTTTATTTCACAAGTCATCTTCCACCACAGGCTCTGAACAGGAGCATTATAAACATTGGTTGAGTAAAAGAATGGATAATGTCTGGTAAGAAAGCTTATTGAATTTTGGATGATGTGAATACAATCTCAAGTGGCAAATAAGGAACATGAAGTCACTGTGGACGTTGTAGTGACAGGATATAAAATTCTTAGCACTATGTACTTTGTATATATTTTGTTAATTTATTTTTTTAAAAAGACTCTTTTTCCTTTGAGACAAAGTCTTGCTATCAGGCTCTGGCTGATCTGGTACTCACTTCGTACGTAGACTAGGCTGGACTTGAGCTCTTGTCAATTCTCCTGCCTTGGCTTCCCACACCCAGCTTCATAAACATTTTATTGACTCGTTCCCAGTGATATTATAAGGCAGGTACTCTGCTTTTGCCAATAAAAACTAAAACAGGAAGGGCAAACACAAGTTCTCCATTCATTTTGTAGTTAATAACTATAGAACCAGGATCAAACCAAGCGACAGGTCACGAGCCTCAGCCATCTTACCAGAGCCAGGTGATCTGGAGCAGAGTTACTGGTTCCAGAAACCATACTGCATGATTACAGGCTGGAGGGACCAGCATTCTCTTCGGGGAGAGCACTCATGGTGACTGGCTATCTTCCAGTGTGTAAGGGACTCTGTGGAGGGAGGATAAGATTTTTAACACCACCATGTACGTGGTTTGGACCTAAGGGTCCCTGGAAGCTCATGGATTAAAGGCTTGATCTCCAGTGCAGTGGTGCTCAGAGGTGGGCCCTTTGGGAGGTGTCTAGATCCTGAGGACTCAGACCTTGTCACACATCTACATGTGTCCAACTTGTTGCCCACAGGCCACATGCATCCTAGAATAGGTATCGTTGTGGCTTAAAACAAAATCTTAAATTTACTTAAGACACTAGAGACTATTTTTTTTTGGTAACTCTATTGGGTGGATCTTGAGTGTGAACTTTGCGGATGACATCATGTTGAGTATCAAAAGGTTGGTCATGTTTCCTGTGATGGATTCATAGCTTAGTGAGCTGTGGCAAAACTGTTGCATTCCACCATGAGGGTGCCATGAGGTAAAGGCTTCTGCACTAATGTATGACGTTGTCGTTGTCCTAAATACAACCCTAAGCACACACTGAAGCCCCAGAAACAATGAGGCAAAGCACATTTTCCATCAGATTATTTTGTGATAGAACCAGAGAACTGAGCAACACACCACGGAGGGTAAAAAGCCAGTGCTTATAGTACAGACAACATAGAGAAGCACATTGTAGCCTAATATGAAGAGGAACTTTAAACTACTAGAGGTATGAAAAATTAACGTAGTCTACTATTCAAGTGACACTCTTTTTGAGATGTATCCCAAGCTGGTCTTGAGTTTTCTACATAATTGAGAGTGGCCTTGAAGTGACCCTCCTGCCTCTGCTTCCTGAGTGTGGTGCTGGGAATCAAAAGGTGACTCACAAGAGGATGATGAATTCTCAACAAGCTGTTTGTTTTCTAGTAGAGGAGAGAAAAAGAGCTTGAGGTAGAGTCTAGATCAAGTAGACACTCTTCCTCCCTCCCTCCCTCCCTCCCCCCCTCCCTCCCTCCCTCCCTCCCTCCCTCCCTCCCTCCCTCCCTCCCTCTCTCTCTCCTTCCCTCCCTCTCTCTCTCCTTCCCTCCCTCCCTCCTTCCCTCCCTTATCTCTATCCCTCCCTCCCTCACTTCTTCTCTTCTTCTCTTCTGGTTTTATTGAGACAGGGTCTCATCCTGTTGTCCAGGCTGGCCTCAGACTCTGATCTTTCTGTGTCCCCTGATCCTACCATAAGTGCTGGAATTGTAGGTGGATGGCACCATGCCCAGTTTAGTGCACTCCTTCTGTCATGTAGAAATTTGCTCCAAACAACAAGAGGCTAGCTACATCCAACAGGAAGTTTAATGACATGGTTGTTATACTCTGGTGTAGGCACTGTGTATCGCTGTGGATAAGTAACCCACATTCTATGGCTGGTAGTTTGAGTGCTATTATCCCTAGATTTATGATAAAGTTTAAGGACATAGCAAATAGAACCTCAAATCAGAACTGTCTATGTTCAAATCCTGTTTTCCTTTGGGAATTTTTTGCAAAATGTTGGGAATGCATCTCAGTGGTAGAGTGCCTGTCTGGCTAGTTTGAGGGCCTAGGTTCAACTCCATTACCACAGCCCCAGAGTCAGTAATTCTGGGCAAGTTACTTAGCCTGATATGCCAGAGTAGCTTCATCTGCAAAGCAGGCCACTAGCCATTAATGGTATCGCTGGGTTATAACATACTTGGAACCTTTACAACAGACTCTAGCGTAGAGTAAATGCCATTAAGATTTAGCTGTTACTGTTATTAGGGAAATCAACATTTTGATTTTTCAGGGACTGAGTCAGCTTGCCTTCACTCCATTATAGATCACTTATCCTATCTGAAGGTTTATTTCTTATACACTCTGCTTTTCTCCCTCCTTCCTTTTTTTCCCTGTTCTTTCCCTTCCCCTTCTCATCTGGAAATAGATGACATCATTATATTAAGCCCTTGTGGCTCATCAATGTTGAAATTATTTGGAATGTGACTTATGGAGGATTGAGACTCAAAGCTCAAGTCTTTTTTTTTTTTTTTTTTTTTAAGATTTATTTATTATGTGTACAGTGTTCTGCCTGCATGGACACCTGCACGACAGAAGAGGGCATCAGATCTCGTTGTAGGTGGTTGTGAGCCACCATGTAGTTGTTGGAAATTGACCTCAGGACCTCTGGAAGATCATCACCCAGTGCTCTTAACTTCGGAGTCATCGAAGCTCAAGTCTTAAGAAACAACTTCACATTATTTTTCTGAGTAATAATAAAGAGATTCCATGGATTCTCTGAAGGGGGGCTGTGACCCTGTCACCCTAGTTGACCAGGTAACCCTTCCTGTTTGCCTGGATGCTCACACGCTCTACCCACAGACAGAGCACCTACATCTTCTCTGAGCTGGGTCCCAGAAAAAGTAGCACGTGGCTGCTTCTGTAAAATAGCATTTTGTGATGGAGGCAGACAACACAAGAATGCATTTAGGACTGCAGTGTCCTTTTTTGTCTTTTGTGTCTCTGTATATTTAGGTTAAATACTAAAATAACATAATCCTATATTCCATTTCTAAATTCAAAGTCAGGTTTGAGGACTATCTGTCCTTGCTCATAAAATACGTATTTTTTTAGAAAAACTGTTTTTGACATTGTCATTGCCATTGTTTTTTTTTTTTTTTTTTTTTTTTTTTTTTTAATTTTCTTTCTTTCTTTTTCTTTTTTTAAAGAGTACTCTGTCTGCATGTATGCCTGAATGCCAGAAGAGGGCATCAGATCCCATTATAGATGTTTGTGAACCACCATGTACTTGTTGGGAATTGAACTCAGAACCTCTGGAAAAGCAACCTGTGCTCGTAAACTCTGAGCCATTGCTCTAATCCCTTGTTTTTTTGTTTTTTTTTTCAATTTATTTATTTTGTTCTTTGACATTTTCTAATGTGAATGCCACAGATCCTAATTATTATTTCAATCTCTCTCTCTCTCTCCCTCTCTTTTTCTTTTCTTTCTTTCTTTTTTTCTTTTTTTGATTTTTTTAGAGACAGGGTTTCTCTGTGTAGCCTTGTCCATCCTGGATTCACTTTGTAGACCAGGCTGGCCTCCAATCACCATCATTTATTTCCTTCTCATGCCTATAGAGTCTCCACTCCCTCATCCCTACACATCTCTTTCAGGACCTTTGGGATTGTTTGAGAACCAATTAGTTTAATCATGGCCGTCCTGTCTGTGTGAGCATTGGATTAGAACTATTGTTTGGAGCCTTGTAAGGTCACCACTGGGTACACAGCTGAAGGTACCCTCCTCCCCACCCCCGATCTACCAGTAGTAAATTAGTCCAGCAGTGAGCAATGTATGGCCTCCTGAGCCTCTTCTCTATCCGTGTCAGGCTGTTGACAAACCTGTTCTGTGTAGACCCATGCAGGCATCCACAGCTGTTGTGACTCTGTGATTTCAATGGCTGTGTCTTGCCTTGGAGACAGCCTTTCTGTGTCTTTCCCCTTGTTCTGCCTCTTGTGTTCTTTCAACCCACTCTTCCACACTATTTCTTAGAGGAAGGATATAAATTTCTTCTTTGAGTCCGAGCACCCAGCCACCACATCTCGGGACCTGGAGACACCAGGAGACCCTGTGTTCACTAACATTCACTGGAGAAAAGAGTCTCTGATTAAAGGTGAGAGTGGCATTTGTCTGTGGGGATGAACACAAATGTTCAGAGGGCAGTTTAATGCCACGCTGGTTTATCTAAACAGCAGTGTTCAATTCCGCACTAGGACCTCTGATCTCCCTTGCCAATGGGGTTTTGAGTAGGGGTACACCTCTGGGGCATGGATTCTTGGTCTGTGAGGTGGTCTTCAAGTCCAATAGGAAGCAGTTGGTTACCCATTGACTGGAGGGCTACAATTTTGCAAGTGGGCACATCTTGCCTGGTAAGTTGGTCTCACTGTTCATAGACTTCATGCCTTTTCTCTCCAGTGAAGTTTTGGCACTGTGAAACCTGGCCAACACAGAGGAAGCTTCCAGCTCAGTTACAACAGAGGAAAAGTCCATTTTCTTTCTCTCTTTCTTTTTTAAAAATGTAATCACTTGACAGCCTGATCCCAGCCTCCTCCCTCCTCTCTTCCCAGGCCAACCCTCATACACCCCTGCCCCATTACCCCCTCCTTCTTGTTAGAGAAGTAGAGGCCCCCCCAAGGGGTACCAACCCACCGTGGCACCTCAGGTCGCAGTAGGACTAAGCACATCCTCTCACACTGAAGATTGACAAGGCAGCCCAGCTAGGGGAAAGTTATCTAGATTTTTTTTTTTAAAGATAGGTTTCTCTATGTAATCCTGGCTGTCCTCAAACTCAGAGTTCTGTCTGCCTCTTCCTCTCAAGTGCTGGGGTTCAAGGCTTGAGCCACCACATGTGGCAAGAAAATCTGTTTTGATATGTTTTCTTAGAATAACTTCTTAACTGGTTTGCTTGATTTGTGTGACATTTGGAAGATACTTTCCTAATTTTCTTTTGATTTCTCATTGAGGAAACAACCCTAGAACAGCTCTAATAACTCTAAATAGCATTGTTAGTGGGATTTATTTGTAGAGTGAGGACTATACTCACTGGATGCCCCAGTCCAAATGTCACTACCATATTCTCATTTTTTCCTCCTTCCCCTACCACCTTTCCACCACTCTCTCCCCATCTCCTGACCTATTTTTTGTTTGTTTGCTTGTTTTAAGAGCTGTATAGAAATTTTAATTTAGTAACATGGCTTCTCTGACAAAGGATCACATGCAAAGACTTAGGTCTCTGTGATCCAGCTGGAATATTCAGTTTTTTCTTCTGCCAGAGTGTGAGGCAAATCATAGCCAGCTGCTGTGGACACTCTGAAGCAGCCCATATCCCACACCTGTGGCCTGAACAAAAACACATTCCCATAATGTTACTGTATTTTTAAAGAAACCAAAATTCTTACTACAAGAGGCCAATTGTACAGAGACAGATTCCAGAGAGAACAAGCTACAGGAGAAGACAGAATGAATCAGAGAATGTGAAGGAACCAGAAATTAAAACATCTTGCCCAAATTAGTTTGAGGCCAGGCAGACCAATTCAGTCAGAAGCCAAAAGAAGCCAGTTTGGATCAGTCATCTTGGAGAGTTGTTTAGGCCAGAATGGCTGAGTTGAAGCAGAAAGAGCCAGAAAGGCTTGGGAATGGCTCGTATCTCATCCCCTCATGTGAGGAAATAAAAACAACATTTACAAAGATTTGTTCTTGCTATGTGTATGAGTGTTTTTCCTGCATCTATGTCTGTGTCCTGCTTGTGTACCTGGGGCCTATGGCAGCCAGAAGAGGGCATCAGATCCTTTGGAATTGCAATTAGAGATGGTTGTGAGGCACCAGGTAACACTGAGAATTGAACCTTAGACCCTCTGGAAGAGCAACCAGTGCTCTTAGCCAATGAGCCACTCTCCAGCTCCATGGTTTTATTTTAAATTATTATTTTTGGTTAGCATAAGAAGAAATGAGTTACATTGTGATATGTTCACACACACACACACACAAACACACACACACACACACACACATCATTATGCTGTCTTCTTATTCATGCCTCCTCTTCTTCCCCTACTGTGCTCTCCCTGTAGCTGATGGCCTTCCTCTTTGGCTTTCATATATATTTCATTTCCTTTCATATTCCCTCTTCTCTTCAGAAGAAGGGCTCTGTCTCCTCTTACCATTTTTTCCCTCATGTCTTTGTGTGTGTTTGTGTGTGTGTGTGTGTGTGTGTGTGTGTGTGTGTGTGTGTGTGTATGTATGTATACATACATCTAGATAATTGGTATGAAGGGGAAACATGATATTTGACTTTCTGGGTCTAGCTCATTTCACTTAACATGTTGACCTCTGGAACCAGAGGTCCATTTTCCTGTGAATTTCATACTATTACTCTTCTTTACAGATAAATAAATGTATATATGTGCTAAGTTTTCTTTATCCACTCATATGTTGATGGGTATCTAGGCTGTTTCCATATCCTGGCTATTATGGTTGGCATAGTAGCAAACATTTTCCTGAAAACTCTGTTAGTCTGTTTCCGCCCCCCCGCCCCCACCCCCCACCCCACTTTGTGACAAAATACTTAAGAAAAACAATGTTAAAGAATTCAGGTTGATTTTGGCTCATGGTTTCAGTTCGTGTCTAGGGGGCTGTATTGTTACTGGGACCTGTGCGGTGGTAGGGCATTGAGGCAAAGATGGTGGGGAAGGCAGGGATCTTGGAAACAAGATATGTTTTCAAAGATTTGCCCCCAGTGAGTCACTTTTTAAAACTAAGCTCCATCACCTCATTGCTAATTCAGCTGCAAGCTCACCAATATATATTAAGCTCTTGAGGAAGTTAGTGCCCTAGTGGTCTGATCAGCTCTCAACAGTGCCACCAAGTCAGGAGGAAGTCTCTAAAGTGAGTCTCTGGGTAACAGTCCAGATCCCAACCGTAGCAAGCCCATCTCTTTTTCTCCTCCCCATATCTGCACATTAGAGCAGATTGTTGCTCCTTCAGCCGGAACTGGCTTGAGATTTGGTCTCTGCATCCCATCCTCATTTCGGACAGAGACAAGAATGGTCTCACCAAGTGCAGAGCTGTCAACAATACCGACTTTGGGCTGTTTAAATTCCACAGTAGAATTTTAAGACAATGTTTGTCTTCCATGTGAGAGGCTGCACTTTGAGGTCAGGGCTACACTTGTTTTTTAAACTTCCATATGTCTAGTGCCCAGTCCAGTGCCTGACATGTCAGAGGTTGCAGTGTGACTTTTCCATGGGAAATGTGACCAAACTATCTATTCACCTCAGACAACGCTCTGATGATAGATAGTTGATGACCCAAAGGCAGTTGTATCACCTCAAGCTCTTCCCACCTCCAGCATTCATGGGTGAGGAAAGCTGCATCTTTGGAACTTCCTGTTCAGTCGAGTCAGCTCTATCAAAGAGTGTCAGATCCCCCAAATTGGTTATGCCTTTTATAACTCTGGGGTGGTGATGGGGTCCTTGTGGCTCGTGTAACTTTCTGAGCCTCCCCAGCCTTGTAAGTTTTGTGAGCATTCTGAGTCTCAGGAACCTTTTTTTTTTTTTAATCCTTCCAGGGAGGAATGTTTCAACTTGGAGGAAGTAGCTGCATAACACAGGTGTTGAACACATTTTTTTTGTTGTTAAAAAATGAGTAGGGCGATTATCACATGGCTTGGCATATATCAAGCATTTAGTGTCTGAAGCTGCCTCTTACGTTCATATTTGTACGAATTTGCTCATCTGTGAGCATGTGGCACAGTCAACATGAGTGACAGCTTAGCTGAATATAATAGTAATAATAAATAATATAATGCATTAAAGGAAGGATACAGTCTAGTTATTTCTTGAAATTATTGAACGTGTATGGGTTGGCTCTCCATCCAAACTAGAAGATAATCTTATAAATAAACACGTTCTAGTGTATCGAGTCTTACATTTGAATGAACTTTCTGTTCAATGGAGGTGGCAGAAAAGTGGAATGTGATGATATTTTAGTAGTCTGTATTATTTGAACACATCGAAAGATGATGGTAAGCAAATGTATAAGCTGTTACTATACTAACTTTACATATGGTCTGAGTGCTCACAGAGTACCTGGCTCGAGTGCATATTTTTAAAGGAGACCTGGTGTCTTGCCAGGTGGATCCACAAGTTCTGATTTAGGAACAGCTATGGCTGGTTTAGGTTTTGTTAAATCCAAGCTTTCAGAGGCCTCCCTGGCTCCCTGGCTCCCTGGCTCCCAGGCATGTGGTGGGACTTAGGTACTGAAGGTGAAGGAGATGTTGAAATGTGACGGAGGGACTAAAAGGCATCAAGCTCCAGCACCTGGCTTCCACTGCTGTCTCCTCTCCAAAGGAAACAGAGGTGTGCCTAAAGGGAAACAAACCTCGGAATCTAGAAAAGCACAGCCTGTGACATTTGCGTCACACAACTGTGATTGAAACACTGAGAACTGAGAAGCAACTCTCACGATAGGCAATCTCAATAGTAAACTCTAAGGATCAGCTTGGCTACAGATTCAATTAAAGTCATTGACTTCTCTTATTCTGTGCTGTACTCAGTGTCAGCAACACAAGACAAAACAAAAAAGTACACATTCGAGTTCGTGTGAAAGTCAGACCCCACTCTACACTCAACTGTGGAGAACATCCTGTCCATTGGGGAGGCCTGTTGGCACTCAGAGGAAGGATAGCAGATTACCAAGAAGAGACTTGATACCCTATGAGCATATACAGGAGGAGGTGGTCCCCCTCAGTCAGAGTCATAGGGGAGGGGAGTAAGGGGAAAATAGGCGGGAGGGAGGAATGGGAGGATACAAGGGATGGGATAACAATTGAGATGTAATACGAATAAATTAATAAAATATATTTTTAAAAGTACACATTCAGGAGACTCTGCATCAGCACCTCCATTTTCCTAAGGTACATCCTCTCCTAACTTCTCAGATAGAGACACACGTGTTTTCTTCAAATTTAAACCTAGGAAGATAATTGAAGATAAATATATGAACAAAATGGATGAAGATCACTACCTGGTCATTTTCTTTAGCTTAGTCAGAATCTCTGTGTTGGACGCCATCTTTGAAGTGTTCACTCTGAAGGAAGTGTCTGTGCTAGGAGAGCTGTATGCTCCTCACTGCTGTGTGGTGCCAGTTCTGTACTGGTGTGTGACTCGTCTGTCTGTCTGTTGGCACTCACTGTTCTCTTATATTTTGATAATTCCAGTGGCAGGACACATGGTACTCACGAGTGCGGATTAAATGCTAATACCTATAAAAACGAAGGTCTCTTAGGGAATCCATTTCTGTACAGTTGCAATTTGTAAAGTTAGAATCCGTTATGCTCACTTTAATGCTTTCCTCTCCCTAAATAAAAGCCCCGTGGCCCAGGGAAGAAGAGAAGTCAGTTTCTTTTCTCATCTCTCTCTTCCATAGATTCCCTGGCTCCACCTACTAGGCAGGCACGACAGCCTCAGAGCCACTCTTTCCCACTGAGAAAAATTGAGCAGAAATTGTTTTGAGAAGAAAGCTGCCAAAGACAGCTAAACAAGCAAATTGCTTTTCTTTGCAAGACAAGAAAACAAGGAACAAAGACGGTACCCCAAACACGTGAATGCCTCTTGCCATCTTTATCCCTGACCTAGGTGGAACTGGGTATTTCCCTGTTCACATCTGTCTTACTGTGCACTGCCTGCTCATTCATAACTGGGACCAGGTTAATTTTCTATGAGATAAATCATTGTTCATTTTAAGATTAATTCTGAAGGATTAAGATTATATAGTGTCAAGATTATATGATATTTCTTTTTAAAATATATTTTATTAGTTTATTCATGTTACATCTCAATTGTTATCCCATCCCTTGTATCCTCCCATTCCTCGCTCTCTCTCATTTTCCCCTTACTTCCATCCCCTATGTCTGTGACTGAGGGGGTCCGCCTCCTCCTGTATACGCTCATAGGGTATCAAGTCTCTTCTTGGTAGCCTGCTATCCTTCCTCTGAGTGCCACCAGCTCTCCTCATCACGGGGACGCGGTCGAATATGGGGCACCAGAGTTCGTGTGAAAGTCAGTCTCCACTCTCCACTCAACTGTGGAGAATGTCCTGTCCATTGGCTAGATCTGGGTAGGGGTTCAAAGTTTACTGCATATATTGTCCTTGGCTGGTGTCCTGCTCAAACTATATGATATTTCTTTGCAGTGAAAGTTTTCTGTTTTACGTATACCATAATCATTTCTTCCTACTCGTGATCTGATACAAAACTAGGTATGTTTACAGACATCAAAGTTGAAGCAAACTCATTAATACATGTATTTTAAAAAGCAGGTATTAAAATAGTGCTGCATATCACACACAGACTCATGACCTATGAAAATACATGTAAGTATACACATTAACTTTCCATTTATGGGAAGTTGACTTAATTCATTGGCATGATTTTATATAAATTGTATCTTTGAACATCTCTATCCTTTTATGTTTAACTGAAAAACAAAATCTTGACTGGGGAGGACAGTTCAATGGTTAAAAGCCCTTGCATTATCATGGTGCATGTGTGTGTGCAAGCACACATGTGCATGCACACCCACATACGTGCACTCACACACACACAGCTCAGGTATAAAATAAAATAAGTAAATATTTAAGAAGAAAAATTAAATCTACATGCAACTTAACAGAGGACACAATTCCCGAGGACAACTGTGATGGCTGTTGATGGCATTGCCCACCTGTTGTTCTATTTAATCACAGTTTTAAAGTGGCTGCATCATCCCAGGATATATGATGCACGGGTGTATCTAGCTGTTCTAGAAAGAGTGAAGGCAAATCCCATTTTTATGGCTTAAGTTTTTTTAAATCCCAGGAAGACTTTTGCAGAAGGAGACTGACAGGAGGGACAGGTGGGTATTGGCTCCGACGTGGTGACAAGCTCTCAACCTCGGCTGCATTCTTACAGCAGGGGAGTGGGGAGCAGCTGGCAGCCTGGGAGCCACTGTTCTGCAGATGGAATTCTTGTGGCCAAGAGAAGAATGTCCTATCTGGCTCCTGTGCTTTCTGAACAAAGAGTGCAACTTAAGAGATTGAAGCTGCCGTTTGATCTTAATGGTGGAGCTCTTTCCCCCTTCCCTGTCACATCGGCTGTGTCACAGTTCAAATGATTTATGTTTAGAAAAGAATATAAAGTTTCTCCAGTCACCGGCAGCTTCTGATGCCCCTGAATTCTACGTTGTTTAATGTCTCACCTTTGGCAATCCTGAGATTTGGGCGCAGGGATACGAATAGAGGTCTGCCTATATACAACACCAGTCAAAGAGCAAACTTTTCAATAGAAGATGTTGTTTCTCTGAGCGTGGAGCCTCCTGTGAGGGCACATAGGTGTGAAGGGAGCCAGTCCCTTCTCTCTCATTGCTAGTTTCACCTCACTCTGTAAGACTTTCCCGTGTACGTTTCTGAACACTCCAGCTGCTGCGCACACTGAGCTGAAGGCTTCCCCTTGGTCATCTGTAGCTCTACAAACTGTAGCACCACTACTGAGGACTATCTGGGCAAAGGATTCTGATGCTTGGGATTTAAAAAGTGGTCCAGAGGGGACCAGGCAAACTCACATGAGGAAGGGTAGGGTGGGTGCTGAGAGGATCCCTATGCAGTCTAATCCCTTAAACTGTGGGCCATGTACCAGAATGCAGAGTTTGTGAAAAATTAGGCATCAAAGTAAGCCACCAAAAATAAATTCAAAATCTCAGTGTTTCCAGTGGTGCTGCCCTGTGTTGCGTCACCAACTTCATCACGACTTTGGTTCTGAACACACAGTCTGTATACTCCCCTTCCATGTGCCAACAAGCCACATGCCATCAAGTGTTTCTGAAATACCTCAACTCGGACTCAAAACTGTCTTATGAGTTAGTGTTTTTACTGCCTATGTAAAGTTTTCTGCTCTTATGATGGGGTTTGCTCAATGGTTAAGAAGCACTTGCTCTTGCAGAGGACCTGGGTCTGGTTGCCAGCAACCACATGGCTGCTCACAATCATTTATAACTACAGTTCCAAGGGATCTGACCCCCTCCCAAGCCCAGGCATGAACACTTGGTACATTCAGGCAAAACACCCAAACACATTAAATAAAATAAATAAACCTAAACAACAATAACAACAATTCCCTAATGGTTTAATTATGGAAAACAAACACTTTTAAGTATTTTCTTATTACTAGTACTGAGTATGTAAGCGTTATGTTAATATACCTCTAGATTGTATCATCTCAGAAGGTTCCATTTTAAAAATTGATGCTTGGCTTGCTGACTTCAGTCTTATAATAAAACAAATTGTCACATGAACTTTGGAGTTGAGATTAGGACAGAATTTGCAACAGTTTCTGAAGTAGCTCTAAACATACTTTTGCCACGTTATACTACATGCTTATGGAAGACAGCACTCTCAGCCTTAAAGATCATCCGGTTAAAATACTGGTGCACTCTGAAAGACACTGAAGATGCTCTACGTCCTACAGTCTCAAACATTCAGCCAAGATTTAATACTTTATGTAAAAATAAAGAAGCAAATCCATCTCATTAGTATAGAAAATTCTCTTTTGTCTTAAAAATGATAAAAATTATTATTATATTTTTATGGGTTATTATATATAAACATTTGATTTATATATTGATTTTATTTATTTATTTCTTTAAACATTTTATTTAAGATTTATTTTTGTTTTTGCGTGTTGTATTTTTGTCTGAGGATGTTCAGGTGCCTGCAAGTCACAGGAGGATATCAGATTCCTTGGAGCTGGAGTCACAGGTGATGGTGGACTGCCTGACATGGGTGCTGGGAACTGAATTCGGGTCATCTGGAAGGGTAGTAAGTATTTCTAACTGCAGACTCATCTATCCATCTCCTATACATGAATACTTAGGGTCATGTAACCCTGCACTTGGGAGGCAAAGGCAGGCAGGTCTCTGAGTTCCAGGTGAGCTAAGGCTACATAGATAAGGCTACCCTATCTCGGAACAAGCAAACAAAAATGTCTTGGGTGAAGAGGGTCTCGAAAGTGGAAGTTATGCAAGAAATCCTGCACTACAGCACGAGGTTCAGAACAATATACACCCTCCTCTCTGGGCCCAAGAACAATATTTTTCTTTTATCCTTCAAATCACACAGTAAGGTTGGGTATGGTAGTGCCTAATACTCAGGAGGCAGAGGCAGGAGGATCTTTTCAGTTCCAGGACAGCTAAAGCTACATAGGAGGCCCTGTCTAAAAAAAAAAAAAGAAAGAAAGAAAGAAAGAAAGAAAGAAAGAAAACAAACAAACCAAACCAACCAAAGAAACAAAACCCCCAAATAATTCCGCCCCCCAGAGATCAAACCAAACCAAACCAACCAATCAACCAACCAAGCAAACAAAGCAACCCAACTTCCACCCCCCCTCCAGACAACAATAATAACCAACAGAAAGCAATCAACCAAACCCAGAAACATATTGTGTTGCTCTATAACCAGATAGGGAGTCGGAGTTTGTGGTAAACTTCCAAGTTCTCCACTTAATTAAGAATATCCAAAGCTAGCGATCACTTACCTGGTGTTTGTAGCCCAGCTGCTCTAAAAGGAAAACCAACATCAGCAAGAGCCAGATTAATTCCTTATTTACAGCTGCTTGCAACACATGAAACCCGGCATTTCAACATGGAAGCCATGCTTCCTCTGCATTTCTGCAGCATTTGGAAGGATACCTGCAACATGGAGCGACCTTTCAGAAAGTTATATTCGGCAGGAAGTTAAATGGAAATCATTAGTCCAGTCCTATAACCAAAACCCCTGCAGAAGCGTTCACTCCACGGTTACATGGTTAATCCAGTAGACCAGGAAAGGCACCGAGAGCAGATCCAAGAGCTCTATCTGTGCTCACAAACCAGTGAATGTGGACTGAGGCAGAACGGAATAATCTCACCTTGCTGTGGTGAGGTGCATGTCTTGGAAGGAGAAAATAGATGGCTCCTACTTTTTAAAATCTAGTCTACTAGATTGGGGAATTGAGACCATTAATATTCAGCTATACAATGAAAGGTGCATGTTGAATCCTGTCATTTTGTTGACTTTTATAGTGTTTAGGTATTTTCCCCTTTCCCTATTGCTTAGTATTATTCTAGCATGGCTTATTATTTCTTTTTTATTTTTTTATTCTTTTTTATTAATTTATTCATATTACATCTAAATTGTTATCCCATCCCTTGTTTCCTCCTGTTCCTCCCTCCCTCCCACTTTCACCCTATTCCCTTCCCCTATGTCTGTGACTGAGGGGGACTTCCTCCCCCTGTATATGCTCATAGGGTATCAAGTCTCTTCTTGGTAGCCTGCTATCCTTCCTTTGAGTGCCACCAGGCCTCCCCATGACAGGGACGTGGACGAATATGGGGCACCAGAATTAGTGTGAAAGTCAGTCCCCGCTCTCCACTCAATTGTGGAGAATGTCCTATCCTCTGGCTAGATCTGGGTACGGGTTAGAAGTTTACAGCACATATTGTCCTTGGTTGGTGCCATAGTTTGAGCAGAGCCCCCTGGGCCCAGATCTGCTATTATTTCATGTATGGGTAAATTTGTTTGTTTTTCTTTAGTCTAAGGATCTTTTAAAGTATTTTCAGTAGTCAACTTAGTGTGGTCATGAGTTCATTTAATACTGATGGGAAGATTTTATTTTTCTTTCAATTATGATGGGTAGCATTGGTTGGGTATAGTAATCTGGGCTGGTAGTTGTTATTTTTTAGAACTTTAAATACATCCATTAAGCTCTTCTGGCCTTTGAGGTTTCAGTTGAAGAATCTGCTGTTATTTTGATAGGTGACTTGATGTATTTCTATGTGACTCGATGTTTTTCTCCTGTTGATTTCAATATACTTTATTTGTTCTCTGTATTTAGAGTTTTACTTATAATTTGAAGAGGTGGGGGTTCTTTTTGGTCTTGTCTTTTTGGGAATCCTACATGCCTCCTGTATTCGGATTGGCATCTCTTTTTAATCTATTGGGAAATTTCTGCTCTAAGCCTTTCAAAAATATTTTCTATGCTTTTAAGAAGATATTGTATTCATGTCTATCATCTGTAGATTTAATCTTTTTAGAGTATCACATGTATCTTAGATTTCCAACTAATATCTCCTCATTAGTTTTGCCTTTGTTTGATGATTCCAGTTCCTCTATCTTGTGATCAAGCTCATACATTCTGCTCCCCCCCAAGACATTCTATTGGTAAGATTTTCCAAAGATCTATTTGACTTATTGTTCTTTATTTCTGATATTTCAGATTGTTTATCTCTGTGTTGAATTTCTCTTTCGTAGCGCGCGTGCATCACCTTATTGCATTCAGCTGTTTTTCAACTTATTACACATAGCTTATTATATTCAGCTGTTTGTGTTCTCAGCAGGAGCTTACTCTGCTCTTTGATTTCTTTCAACTGTTAATCATGAGTTTGAGTTCCATGTCTGTGATTTCACTTAACTCATTCTCACTAGGTACTGCTACTGTAGGATTAGTAATTTTTTTTGGCGGACTCGTGAAACTTTAGTTTTCCTTATGTTACTCTATTGGGGCTTATGAATCTGAGTTTTTTTCTATTGACAGGACTTTTAAATCAGCTATATTCTTTCAGTTGAAGTATTCATGACAACCAAGTGGAGCTTAGATGGGGTAGAGTTGAAGTGTGTGGTTAATAAAATAGTTCACAAGTCCAGCAGCTCAGGGTGTCTGGTGTTAACTTTATATTATCCTATGAGTAGAATATTAGCTGTGGGGCAACATTGGCTGCTGCATATTCCCACAATGCCCATGTTATACCAGGCAACCAACAACAGTTGCCCCTTTGACCTCAATAACTATTGGAGAATGAAAGAAAGTCAAGGATAATATAGAGCATACTCAGATTTTAGTTAATAAGATTACGATAGAGGGCCTAGTAGTTTGGGTGAGGATAGGAAGAGATCAACTTTGAGAAAAAAAGAAAAAGAAATCAATGTAGACAATGGAGTTGGAATGCTGTTAGGATCCTCAGGTTTTTAGAGATTGCTAAAGCTATGAAAAGTTGTCAGTAAGAAGTGAAATTAGAGGGGATAAGGGTGGGAAGAACATAGCAATACAGAGGAAGTATGAAAGATATGGGTAAGAGGTATAATAAAGAGTACCTTGTAGGGGCCAGGCAGATGGCTTAAGGGTTAAAAGCACAGATTGCTCTTCTAGAAGACATGGGCTCAGTTCCCATCTTCCACATGGTGACTCGCAATATCTGCAAATTCAATTCCAGGGCATCTGATGACCTCTTCTGGCCTCCATTGGCACTACACACATATGGGGCAGAGATATACATGCATACAAAACACTCATATTTAAATAAAAATAAAAATAAAAAGCCTGTAGTAAACCAGGTGAATAACATACATAGCAATCCTAAAGCCCAACCAAACGGTATGCAGCCAAATGCAAAACCGACACGAGATACTGTCTCAGTCAGGGTTACTACTGCTGTCATGAAATGCCACGACCAAAAGCAAGTTGGTGAGGAAATGGCTTATTTGGCCTGCACATCCTCTTCTTAGTCCATCACTGAAGGAAGTCAGGACAGGAACTTAAGCAGGGCAGGAACCTGAAGGCAGGAGCTGATGCAGAGGCCACAAAGGAGCATTGCTTATTGCCTTCCTTCCCATGACTTGCTCAGCCTGCTCTCTTATAGAACCCAGAACCACCAACCCAGGATGGCACTACCTGCATTGTGCTGGGCCCTCTTCCATCAGTCACTAATTTAAAAAATGCTCTACAGGCTTGCCCAGAGCCTGATTTTATGGAGAGGCATTTTCTCAACTGAGGCTCCCTGCTCTCCGATGATTCTAGCTCATGCCAAGTTGACACAAACCATTCAGTACAGATACACATACAAGAGTGGAGATTAAATAATAGAAAACAAGAAACAAAAAACACATATATAGAGTGAATTGCTGGTGGAGCTGCATTGAGTTGGAAGGTGAAGCTGTCAGATTCTTCCAGCTCTTTGTGTGGCGTGGTATGTGGGAGGAAGACCTTTGTTTCTGCAGTGTCCATGTTCACTGTGTTTCTGGAATGTGGGGAAGAGGAGGTGTTAAGTCCTTTCCTGGTTGTTCCTCTGACCCCTGTATTCCACGATTGTGTCTTCTGGTCCTCTGGGTCTGGGTCTAGTGTAGGTGAGGAGTGGTGTTTCCCTTGCAGTTTCTTTTACCCGCCCTCACACAACTTTTAATATCCTAGAAAGAAGCCCATGATGTGCACCTGGGGACAGTGAGACCCGTTTACTTTTTTCCCATTAGCCAAGAGCTGTGTTTCTGTTCATATTTCTTGGTTTTCTTTTGACATGCACAATGAAGCAAACAATGAATAATCTTGGATGGGCAAGTTTTAATGCTTAGGACAGAGACAGTAAGCATCTTACAAGGCCAAGATGAGTTGGCAGTACAAGTGTCCAATAGAGTTAGAAGAAAGAGGTGTCAGTAGAGGCTTCTTGTATGTTATCAAACTTTCCTTATTCAGTCATCATCACTATCCAGTGAGTAAGCAAAAACCAAAGCAATGAAAATTCCCATTTCTTAAAAACAGGGGGGGGGGGGGGGGGGGGGAGGGGGGGGGGGAGGGGGCATGTTAAAAGAAAACAAAAGGTCCAAACAAGCATAAAGTTTTTTACCAGAAAAAAAACCCCGAGAAGCAGTAGATTTTCCCATAATTGAGGTGTGGCTTAGAGCAGGTCACGTTGCTGTTCCTGGATCATTTTCCTCTTGTGGTACAAGAGAGTCTTTGAGGCGTGTGCACTGAAATGTTCTAGAACTCCCCTTTAAATTTGCATTAAAATACCCACCCAGTTTCCCAGTGCTTTGGCTTTAGACTTACCTGATGCTCTTTCTCTTTTTTCCTTGATGTGGACAAAAGCAAAGAGAAAGGCAAGATGGACCTAGGAGAGAATGGTGAAGCAGAGAATGGGGGCTTGAGCTCTGTGGTGTTCAGATACAGCATCTCACTCTCTGAAGAAGCCAATCCTCCTGGTGTCTGGACCACATCAGTCAGGGTTCTCCAGAACACCCGTCAACAGAATACACATAGATGCAGATGCTCCTTGGATCACAGTGACCTGTAGCCTGTTAAGCACATTATAAATAAAAAAAAAAATAGAGCTGAAAATACATTTACTATACACAATCGTGGAGCACCACAGCTTAGCTGCTGGTTGTACTTTAGAGTCCTGGTAGTTTAGAAATGAGTGTGGGGCTGACTGGGAGGTGCAGGTCACTGCCATAGTTCAGCATAATGACAGAGCACGGTACCACATGTTGCTGGCAAGGAAAAAGCTCAAAAGCTCAAAATCTGAAGTACAGTTTCTTCTGACTGTGAATTCAGCACCACCCTTAAGCTACAAAATTGTAAATTGAGCCATCATAGGTAAAGACATATCTGGGGGGGCACACACTTTTAATTACAGCCCTTGGAAGGGAGAGGCAGATAGATCTCTGTGAGTTGGAGGCTAGCTTGGACTCTCTCTACATAGTGAGTTCTGGGCTAGCCGGGACTACATATAGATACCTTGTCTCAAAATACAAAAATAGAAGAAAGAAAGACAAAAAGAAAGAAAGGAGAAGATATATCTGTGGAAATTGGCTTATAGAGACCAAGAGCTCCCACAATATTCAAGAGAGATCCAAGAAAGCCGGTGGTATAGGGGGAGCTGAGTTGAGAACCAGAGGAACCAAAGAAGTAACTTGAAGTCCCATGATAAAGACCTGGAGAGGCAGCTGGTGTGAGTCCCCAGGAGCCATAGCTATGATGTGTGAGGCCGCAAGATGTAGATCCTAGCTCAGAGGAGAGGAGATCCATCTACCACCCATGCTCTTGGGGTTTGGGTTCTCAGTGCACTGAACGATGTCCACACCTTTGTCCATGGGTGAGAATGCATCATCTTTATTTAGTCTACTGACTCAAATGTTAATTTCTTATAGAAAACTTCACAAACTCATCTGGAAATATTTTGCCAGGTATCCGGACTTTCTTTAACTTATCCAAGCTGAAATAAAATATTGTTTTGCTTTCATCTCTATTGCTGTTAAAATACTCTGACCAAAATCAAATTATGGGAGAAAAAGGTTTATTTCAGCTCACACAAAACAGCCCATCATTAAGGGAAGACATAGAAAGAACTTGAAATACGTCCAATGAAGGAATGCTGCTTGCCACCTCGTTTGTAAGCTAGCTAGCTTTCTTATAAAGTTTAGGGAATGGTGCTGCTCACAGTGGTCAATTCACCATGAAAACATTACTCCACAAGCCAGTCTGATCCCTCAATCAAGACTCCTTCTCAAGCGACTCAAGGCTGTGTCAAGTTGACAGTTAAAGGTGACTAGGACACGTGTTAAGCATCATACTTGGCTCTATACATGGAGAAAACAACCATGTTGGTTTGCTTGAGGTTAAGGAATCTCCCAGGATATAGAATATTTAATGCTAAAACAAGGACAGCCTGAGCAAGCCAGGATGTTTTTCAACGTGTTTCCTCTTTTTCATGCTCTTTGGGAGTGAAATAAGCCCTTTGGGAGTGTCAATCACCATAAGCTCTCTCATTAACAAAAATTCAGTGTTTCTCCATTACTACATGCACAGTTGAACTTAACGGCCAGCTGCATCTAAACAGAGGTTTAAGTAATAGACTCATACTAAGTGCAGTGAGATCTACATAGTTTAAGAGCATTTCAGTAATAGAACATGTTAAAAAATAGAATATGGCTATAGAATAGCAGACCCTGGGCATATTCAGCCTCCAAACATGGTGACCTGAGATCAATGCCTCGGACACACATAGTGGAAGAAGAGAAATGAGTCCTACAAGTTTTTCTCTAACACACACACACACACACACACACACACACACACACACACACACCCCATAGTGACACATGAATTCTTTACATACACACAGACAGAAAGTAAATGAAGGAGGAGGGAGAGGAATAAGATTTTATACTAGTTAGAGATTACAGCCAGTTGTAATTCACTGGGAGGAATATACTGGAACTAAAGCTCTTCTTCAAATTGCTATTTTTTCCTTTTACTACAGTTATGATTAAATTTATATAAATCAATCCACTGGAATATACTTCCAGGTATAGAGGAAACTGGTCTATCTATCAATCAAAGACCCCAATAAATGTAAAGAACAGCTTGGAAGTGAAGAATTGTGTGTGTGTGTGTGTGTGTGTGTGTGTGTGTGTTATAAAGATAAGGGGGAATACTGTCATGTTAGTGAGCTTTCTGTTACTATAAAAAAATATTTGTGGTAAGCAGCTTACACAGAGGAAAGGATGTCTGAATGTGGTGGCATATACCTGAAATTCTTGGGAGGCAGAAGAAGTAGGGAACTCTCATACTCCAGGGTGGCCTGGGTACCTAGAGAGATCCTGTCTCAGAAAACAACAACAAACGAAACAACAAAGGGGATGGAGGAGGAGATGGAGAAGGAGTAAATATCTTAATCCATATGTTTGGAGATTCCAGAACATGGTCAGTTTGCTCTATGGTGTGGGTACATTGTAGAGGAGGCAGGTCATCTAGAGTCAGCCAGAAAATAGAAATATAAAGGGATGGGGTTTCCAAGACAATTCTGTTTGGCATACTTTTAACATCTATTTTTATTTTGGGTTCTTTAAATCTCTTTCTTCCTATTCCACCCCAATTCCTTCCAACACCAGGTAGGGGAGAAAAAAGGTTATTGGGGAGATGGGATATAGTTTTTCTTAGATACTTCCTGCTGTTTAGGGTCGTCATGTTTCTTGGGGCAAGTCCAATCCTCATTTCAGGATATCTCCAACACTGCATCAACAGCAACCAGGAGCAGCATGGGGGAAGCACCAGCAGCCTTCTTCTTTCTCAGAGCCCCAAGTCTCTCTTGGGTTTGGCTTTTATCCCCACTGACAAAGACCACACCCCTGCACGGAGGTAGTTCCCAGCTGACAAACATCACCTGCCCTCACAGAAGGCAGTTATCAGCTGTGGACAAACTGGAGCAGGCCCCCTCCTACCCCCATATCCCACACTTGGGAGTAAAACAAAAACAGTTTTACTTATAAAACCAAAACTTCCACAACAAAGTTCGTGGGCAGACCCTGCAGATCTAACTTCCTCCCACTAGACCCCACGTCTTAAAGGTTTCCCTACCTTCCAACAGCACCATGGGTAAGAGGAAAGCATCTTCAACACAACACTCAGACTACACGAACCTTTGATGATAATTTTGGTTGGTTATCCAAACATTGTTCATATGTTCATAAAACAATGCACACCACGTCACAGCATGTGCCACAGGGGGTGGTGCGTGTGCCTGTTTATGGGATAGTACAAGGAAGAGGTCAAGGAAAATGGGAGAGAAGATCATTTGTGAAGACTCTTTCAGAGGACTTTATCTTGCCCAAAGGGCTGTTTGGATGGTGACAAGCCCCAACAAAGAGAATCTGGGACAATTGCCAAATGTCCGCAGGATTAGAGTTTAGATTGTTAGCAAATAGCCCTTTACTTATAATGAAGAAAAGTCCAATAACATTTGATTAGAGAAAGTCCTAGCTCTAATCTATTACCAAGCTCAGAGTACTAGCCATGCACAGCAGTACCAGCCATAACCAGCATCATTGTGGATTTATCACAATGTACCGTTTCCATGTAAGGTAAAGGAACACTGACAGGTATTCTGGGAGAGAATAGGTGAAAGTAAGCAAACGTTCAAAAGCTGACCCTTCATATTCCACCCACGTACTCATGCCTGGCCTTTCCTATACACACCAGGTCTAAAGGGTTTCAAGAGGGGATAGGGGAAAGCTCTGTAGTAGATAAAAATGGAATGTTCTGTTGACTCAATATTTTAATAACTCAAGATAATTTCTTGGAACAGAGAGTAATTAGAGTCACCAGCCAAATTATGCAAATGTTATTGGGTTCAAATTTTCATTTAAGTGTAGAAAATAACCCCTACATTCTTAGATTGAATTTGAAAGGTCTCTCTCTCTCTCTCTCTCTCTCTCTCTCTCTCTGTGTGTGTGTTTGTATGTGATGTGCAACCGTGTGTGAATGTGTGTGTGTGTGTGTGTGTGTGTGTGTGTGTGTGTGTGTGTATGTGTGTGTGTGTTGGGGAAAGCTGGGGCATTCAGACCAGCCAATTAAATAAGAACTGCACTTGCAAAGTGCTTTCCACATGCCTGATACTTAATCTGTTAAACGGGAGCTGCCTGTTAATGCTCACAGAAACATTATGAAGGAGGCACTATTATTATTGTCACTTGCCAGATGAGGAAACAAAACACAAAGAGGTTAAGCAGTTGGCCAAGGTCACACACCCAGTGGGGAAGTGGGCTAGGGCAGGTCTGGAGTGTTGTGGTGGAGTTTATGCCCCCATCCACACCATGTGATGACAATAGCTGAGAGGGGGCTTTAAAAATGATGTCTTGGGACTCCTGGAAAGGAGATGTTGACTATGGAGATTGGTCAAAGTTCTAGAAGCTTCACTAATTTGGGAGGAGAGTGCTGAGCCCAGCATGTTGGAATTCCCACTGCACCTGGATGCAAGTTTTTGTGGGACAAGTTTTCACCCAAGGAGAATCTCAGGTGACAAGGGTAGTGGGCCACCACTTTTAACAAAAGAGAGAGGGTCCTTGTCTGGTATTTCTGCTCAAACACTACACAATCTCTGTCATTTGCTCTAGTGCATGTTTTTGCTTTTGCTCTGGTCCTCATTACCTGAGTGTATACTCTCCTGCATCATCAAGAAGCTAATGTTAAAAGCCATTATTTCATTATGGTCCCTTTCAGCTCTAAGAGAACAGTGCATCCAACCTACGATTTTCTGATTGAGTGCCCACCAAACATCATATTTCACACGTAATGTTCACCTTTTTATGCTAGGACACTAGCCATTACAGCACCAGAACATTCCTCTACCTATTAGATCTGATTAATTATTCTGATAAAGACTTGATTTTCATAATAAATTAGACATAATGGAAAATACATTAGTGAAAAAGGTGCGTAAATGCATTTTTGCAGAGTTAAAATTTTCCAACCTTGAAAGTCAGAGAACATAAAGTCAGCTTTCATGAACTCTATTACCCTTTCACACTTTTATATCCCTGCAGTATATGAAGAGCTATTTTATTGCATTAATGTAAAATTTAATGTCAAAATAATGAGGTTGTGCAAAAGCTTGAAGTAAAAAAACCCAAAGAACTAGAGTTTTTTGTCCTTTTTCATTCCCAGTGGCCATATGGCCACATGTGCCCACCCTCATGCCTATCAGCTGTGAGGAAAAGGTATGAGGAATTGGAGAAGGAAAGGCAAGGGTGGGAAACTGAGTCAAGGTCACTCAGGAAGGGCTAGATCCCTCTTCACTGCTGCCCATACCTTCCAACTCATAATCAAGGTGTCAAATCTTGTAAACTCAGGCATGTTCAATACAATTCAGCTTTTTATAAATTAAAATGTCCACATTATTATATGCATGTAGTTATGTCTATGGAATTGGACAGATTCCATTCTGTATTAAGTAGGACAATTCACTTAAGTATAGAATGGGTTTGCAGGGTCTGGCAGTTGAGATGCTGGGGTTGAGTGGAGGCTAGAGCAAGGGAACCCTTCAGCAACTCATTCAGTTGCTCTGGAAGTCATGGGATAGTGGTATGCGTCATCAGGGTTTGCCCCAAAGTTCTAAAAGTCACAGTCCAAATCAGCCAGTTTACTCTTACTTCTCACACTTGTAGTTTCATGCCTTCAGCCCCACGGCTGTCCCAGCTGGCACAGTCTTTTACACGTTTAAATAACAGTCTGAGGTCAGTCAACTCAAACTGGTTCTGTTACTGTGATGCCAGAAGAGTGTGCAGTGATGTTACATAGTGGGCGATGATTTTGGTTCCCATCTTGGATGATTTTTTTAAATAAAAAAGGGAAATTCACTTTGCAATGTTTAGCCTTATTTCTTTCCATATACACCATCAGATCGCTCATTCATCAGTTTTATTTTACAAATTGTCCACTACATCAGAATGACATTTCTTCATAATGGAAATTGACACTTACTTTCAGAGGTGAAACTAAACAATGCTAGGTTGGCTATATTCCGTTATTATGTTTTTTAATGCAATGTGGAGATTTAAGACTTGGCAGTTTAAGGCTTAAATTCCATTTATCAATTGGGAGAAATCCATTGCTTATTGTGTGGTTTTGCTACTATGAATTATTCTCTCCCTCCGCCCTCTATTTTTGAGTCAGAGTCTCACTATGTAGCTCTGGCTGTCCTGGCACTCACTATGTAGGTCAGGCTGGCCTCGAGCTCACAGAGATTCACCTCTCAAGTGCTGGGATTAAAGGTATGTGTGCCACCATTTCTGGCTTAGAGTGGTCTTTTTACTTTTCATAGTAGAATAAAATTTAAATTATAGAATTAGATTTCATTGATTTAATTTACCTTCATGCTATAATCATTCATTTTAAAATATATGTTTTCAACACATGGTTTTCAACACTCATTCAGTGGTTATTGATGTACCCAAAATGGTGATGTCATGTGACTGAAAGTGATACAAAACGTTCAGCACTCTGCTGGATACTTGGTCACAGCCTCAGCAATCCCCCCCACTTTACAAAGGAGAAAAGAAAACAGCACTGGATTGTAACTTCATCAATCAAGCTGTAACAAGAACAATAAAGAATAATGCATTGCTAAGAGCTAAACAAAAATATGATTGTTCTCATGTGCACGGGGAGTTTACATCTCAGGGATTTATAGTTCCAAAGGTACTGTCCACTCTACCACTTTTCTGGTCTAAATTTGGACATTTTGCTGAAGTCCTCTGTAGTAGGACTTGAAGTAGGACTTAAAAATGAAAAAAAAAATCCTTTAACATATAAACAAATAAAAACATTGTAAAGTGAGAGTTTAAAAACATGCCTATTTATTTTTACTTTAACTCGAAGAAATAGAGATCTTTAACCTCTTAGGTAAATATGCATTCATTGCTTAATTAGCTTCTGGCTGGAAGGGCTTCAGGAGGATAAAAAATAGCCTGTGCATTAAACATAGTTTCTGCAAAGTGAAGGACGGGAATGAAAGCAACCTGGGCTGCGCTGAGACACAGTAGTAATGACCTAGTCATGCTGCCTTTTCCAGGAATGGCCAATTAAAGAGGGGAAGCCAAGTCCACTCTCAGCACCAGAGTTCAATAAAGAATAAAGCACAAGAGCTGAAAAAGAGATCAGAACGTCATTGTTTGGGGGGGGGGGGCATGGATTGGTGAGAAAAAGTCCAACGTGAAAAGGAATGGAAAGAACCAAAACTGTTCCATTAAAAAGGTGTTTAAGGGGCTTATTCTCCCCGAGTGTGCACACACATAAACTCCATTAGTGTTAATAGGACCTCAATGTACGACTCAGGGGGAGAGTACAGTGGCTCGTGTATGTATGGCTGAAGGCAGTCTAGGAAAAGTCAATTAAAACCCACAAAGGGCAGCTAAGGAGGTGAGCAGACATATAGGTGTCTGCAAGAAAGGCATTTAACTTTAATGAAATGGCACAATGTGTTTTTCTTTTTCAAAAGACCAAAAAAAAAAAAAAAATCATAGTGACCCTTTGTACAAGGTTTATAATTTGTATTTAAATTAGAATAGGAGTTACATAAGGAATTTAAATGTGTTGCTCATGTTTCCTGATGGAGGAGGAAGAGCGGGAAGGAGGGAAGGGGGAAGGGGGAAGGAGGGAAGGGGAAAAAGAGGGAAGGGGAGAGACTCATGTACATAGAAACAGGTAGCTTTTGGCTACTTACAAAAAAGAACACACACACACACACATACACACACACACACACACACACACGCACACACATATTCTTCAGATCTGGAGATTGAACTTAGGGCCTTGCACACAGTGAACATGTGCTCCAACTCTGAGCACCCCCTCTGGTCCTAGATTTCCTTTTAGAAGTGTACAATGCTGCCCAGAGTAGGGAGGGAATCTCTCTACTGAGGCAGAAGACTCCCTGGAAGAATATTCTGGTATTTCGTTGCTACACTTTGAAAAGAACAAGAGGGTTCTTTATGCAAGAGAGATATAAAATTAAGGACATTTGTCTTTCTACAGTTGGAAGTTATAAATGCAGGTTTACTTATGGGTATGTATTACTTGTTTCTCATAAGCCCTGAGTTATTTGGAAGCAGACATGCTGTAATCCTCGATGTTCCTCCCAACAATTCCTCAAGAATTAGATAGGGGCTCAAACATTTAAGCTCAGAAGAGCACGTGACCGCAAGGGTGGATTTGAAAAAGCGAAGTGCCTCATCCATCCTCTACTTTTGCTTTTTTTTTTTTTTTTTTAAAGGTGAATTTAGCACTGGTAAGTGCTTTAGTAAGGGAATTGAATACCTAAGAATTTACGTGATCTCTTTCCTAGTAAAAGAGACTACATTTAGGAAAGAGGCTGTGAGTGGGTTTCAGCTGGATGATGGATTTAATTAGAATCAGACCTTAGAAGGTCTTGGTATCATACACTGGCAATAAGCTTTAATCTTCGTGCTGCAATGTTTCCAATCTTCTGGCACTGAAGCCATGGTTCTTATTGTAAAGAAGAATAAAATGCTGTCTGAGTCCCACTCAAGGAAGTTTGGATCATTTCACAGGGCTCTTAATATTTTAAGGTAAGTTACAGCAAGCCTTGTCTTTTTCTTTTAAAAGTGGAAGGCTTATAACATTTGCACGTATGCAGAGTAGCACCCAATAATGGAGGGGAGCTGTGATTGCATGCCTGCGCTGGCATCCTTACTTGCACATAGCTCCGAGGAAAAGTTCAGGCCGGGAAGCCTACTGGAGAACTCACAACTCACGGGGAACTCACCGTGCGGTTGCAGAGCCATCTCTTTAGAGACTGTTTGCACAAGGCAGGATTCAATTTTAATGCAAATACTTCTCAGTTTAGGAGGTGGGGGCGGGGAGCTGAGGACTCTGAATGTGGCTGGACACAAGTGAGCTGTGCATCCTGAACAAGGGAACTGAGGCTCTGTAGTACTTCTGTTTTGTTTTTGTTTTTTTTTGCATTTGTTCTTTTTAAAATTAGTTTTGAGTCACTGTACAAAACTTTGAGTTACATTACATTTTCATACATGCTCAGTCACCCATCCATTGCTTCTCTTATGCCATCCTGCCCTGCCTCTGTATCCTCCCTCCTCTCCAAAGGCCCTGATACTCAGGGTTGGTGAGAATGTGCGATGTTGGGGGAACTCTGAGCCACAGGCAACAGTGTGCATAGTTGCTGACACTTTGAAAAACTCTGTGGCAATACTATGCATGAATTTGCATTCTGTCTTTACCAAAATTCAGGTTGAAAGGTGCGTTTAGTGTAGTGGAGGTTGGTGGTGGGCCTTTAAAAGAGACTGGATTGATTCTCAAGGAAACTGGTTAGTTCTTGAGAACATGTTGTTTTAAGGCGGGTCTCCCTTTTATGTGCACTGTTTGCTCTCCTATGCACCCTGGTATGCACAATGCCACCTGCCCTGCCTATGAGATATCAAGGGACCCTCATGAGGTGTGTTGGCATTGAGCTTCCATGCTTCAAAATTATGAGTCCAAATAATCCTGTTCTCTTTATAAGTTAACCAGTCTCTGTTATTTTGTCATAGTAACAGAAAATGGACTAAACCAAGATCTATCTATTAAAAACAAACACATTAAAACAGCTGACTCATTCCTAGATACCCTAGCAGTAAAAATACAAAATTACCAAAAGTCTAGAATACATATGCTATTACAACAATATCTCCGATAGCCCCCAAACACAAACCAAACCAAAAATAAAATAGAAACCTGTTTCCAAGCCACATTTCCAATAATAGTAAAATGAATAAATAAATGATGTGATATTAAGTAAATAACCACACACATCAAGAATGCAAAAGTATGAGTAGGTCGTACAGATATAGTTTGAGCAGAAAAGTCAGACATTCAGAGAGACCTCAGTAGTATTATTAGAAAGAATGAAGTCAAATGCAAAGTTCTCCAGTGGCAGAGAGTGAGAGACTGAACTTCCAGGTCTGGGTCTGGGTTCTGCAGGTGTGTTCCTTGTGTCAGACTGACGGGGTTACACATGATAAACGTCTTCCTCCTCTTCTCCTCCCCTTCTGTTGGATGTGGAACTCAGAGCATCTTGCATGCTAGGCATACATGCTACCACTGACCAACATTCTCAGGCTAGCTTGCTGTGAAGCAAAACTTACCCACCTCCACAAATGAATACAATCCCCGTGGAATCTGGGACCCCACTCCGTAAGTGTATCACACTGGAAGAGAGCCTTAAGCAGAAGAGAAGACAGGTGTGGGGTGTGGCCACTGTGTGTCCGGTTGGAATCAGTTAGGGGAAGAGATGAAAGCCTTGGATACGATAAATAAGAATATAGACCAATAGTTGAAAGATGTGAGAAAATCTGGGTTTGAGTCAAATGACAACAACGGATATTAAGCCAAGATCACATGCAGGGGAGGCTAAGAATGCCCAAGTTGAGATGTAAGCTGGGGGTCACAAAGTATCCAGACTGGCCCGCTAAGTCTTGCTTGAATTTAGAGGATTCAGGTCCAGCAGTAAAATCTTGGAGACACAGTGAGCTCTCTATAAAATGCAAGGGAAGAAAATGGCACTGCTCACGTTTATTTCTAAGTCATTTTCTCATATGTAAGCACACCACTCCTGATGCTCTGAACCATAGTCTGACGTCTATGTGTAGAGCAGGCTATAACAGAATCCTCACTTACTCGTTCTTTATTTTTCATTAATGCAGGTGTATAAAAAGGATGGACAAAATACCAATATGTGATACTTAATGATTCGTGAATCATAAACAGCTGCACTGATTTCTTTTTGTTCCAGAGGCTGCGAGTCCAAGGTTAAGTTTCTACACTATTCACTGCCTGGGTACAGCCAGCTTGCTGGTCTTGGTGTCTTATCACATAGAGCAAGAGGTAAGTCTCTGAGGCCTCTTATGGAGGCTCTATTCCCGTTCTCCTATAACTCCCCAAAGACCCCACCCCAATATCATCACAGTGAGGGCTAGAGTTTCAACAGATGAATTTTGAGGGAATGCCAACATTTAGTCCACAGCATGACATAAAGTACAGTGGTAATAAAAGCTAGCGGTTATTGAGTATTTGATATATGCCAGGTAATAGTCTCAGAACCCCACATTTATTATCTGAATTGATCTCATATCCGCCTTGAAACTCAGAAGAAAAGGTGAGGAAGAGTCACAGTTCAAAGCCAGTTTAGTCTGCCTTCTTTTTGAGACAGAACCTTGCTACGTATATCCAGGCTGGCCTTGACCTCATGATCTTCCTGCCTCTGCCTCTGGAGTACAGGGTTATAGCCATGGACCACCATGGGCAGATGTATTATTATATTTTCTAACTGTCTGCTGTAAGGAACACCTCTTAAAGATGGGTTCATGTCCTCCTGATGAGAGGCCTCTGACAGAGAAAATGACAGTTATTGCTAGAATTGAAGAAGATGTCACACCAACCAACACGGGGTCATACACGACCAATGTCTATCTCGTTTTCCCATAGTTCCAGAAGCTCTTTTTGCTATGATTCACCAGTTGACTGAAGTTCTGAGGCCCTTCATAATGCTATGATCCTGGTGCAAAGCTCCACCCAAGCCTGCCTGTCTCCTATACCTTAGATCCTGCTCCTTCTGTGCCTCCGGGCTGAACTGCAAATCTTCCTTTAGTGATAAATGGTCAGACTGAGAGGACTGAATATATCCCAAGGGCTGGAGGAGCAATAGGAGAACTCGATACTCAAACCCAACAAATACCATCACAGCCAGGGCAAAATGCCTGAGCCCTGCTCTGACACAGAACTCGTGGTGGCTTCTCTCTGGAGCCTTTGGAAGGAAAACCTCTGGCCGTCCCACTGACCCTTCTGCAGGGACAGAACAAACACACAGAGGCCATATGCTTAAATGCCCTTAGGAAGGATTCTCAAATGAGTGAAGGTGGTGGTAAGGCCTCATATAGGAAAATGGGGTTAAAAACTGTGTATAGGCGGTTATGTGGACTTCATAGTCCATGCCTAATACCCTGGTTCCAAGGAGAAGGGCCCGAATGCTGCATTCATACAGCGCTTTTCATTAGATTTGGAAAGTGATCCATGCTGGGTGTGAGGGATGTGGGGAGGCTGAAGGGGAACTGATGGGAAATGTGGTGACTTGAAAAAAAAAATAAGGCTCTCCCTGAGGAGGCTGCTTGTCTGGGCTCCGGCTGAGGCTTGCCAGTTGGCAAGGAGGACACTTGCCAGGTCTTTTGACTTACAGAAGATGGAAATCCGGATTTTTTTTTTTTTAAATGGGAAATCTCCTATTTTTAAAAATGCTGCGTGGGCCAAACCAAACACTTTTGTGGGTTGAATCCAGTCTGTGGCCTGCGATTTTGAGACCTTTGATTTATAGTCCTTGCAAAACATGACATCTCTGTTTTAGTTTGTAACTTCCAAGGCTGGGTCCTTGCAGGCTCTGTCCATTTTCTGTACTCCATCTCCCTTAGATCTTTTGTTTGTTTTGTTTTGTTTTTCAGGACAGGGGTTCTCAGTGCACCCTGGCTGCCTGCCTCTGCCTCCTGAGTGTTGGGATTAAAGGTCTGTGCCCCATGCTCATTCTGTACCAGTTTTAAATTTACACTGGTCACCTCATTCTTAGGATCAGATGGTGTTAATGGCGCAGCTTGCATCCTCTGGGTGGTGCCACACTGCATGCTTGACAAGATGCAGCACTCAGTAGGTGCTAGTGAGGCAATGTTTGTTAAAGAATGCACTTCAAAGCTCAACAAAGGAAACTTGATGCTTTGCATGGGTCTATTTTCCAGGCATTTGCCAGCACCCACATATCTCAAGGCAATTTTGAGATTTCTACTTTCACTAACGGTTGATTGCAATTCACCCCCCAACTTTCTTGTTTTTTGAGTTTTTCTTATTTGAAAGCCTAAAATGGTTGGGCGAAAACATAGAAGACATTTTATTAATAACACTCAAGATCTAAGAAGACAGTAAGAAATTGTCTTATGAGGCCAAGGAGACCATTCCAGCATACACCCACACTCTAGGAAGCCTTATTCTGGAGGCCTTTCTGCAGGCCTATTCTATTAAGGGCAGATTTTGCCATGGCAGTATGCTCTTCGTAGGTTCCAAAGAGGCTCCAGTGCATGCATATGTGTGTGCATGCATGAGTGTGTGTGTGTGTGTGTGTGTGTGTGTGTGTGTGTATGTGTGTGAGTGTGAGAAGTGACTAGGTGGGATGGAGGTTGGCCTTGAGGTTGGGTGCAACACAACCCCACACGGTGCCTAGGTTTAGGCCTCTGAGCAGGTTATTGGAAAGCAAGAAATATCAATGATTCTAGGAACTCTGTGTGCCGCTATCTAGAATGGATTTGCTACTATAACAACTGGAGAGTAGCCAGGTCATGATGACAAAACTGTGCCTACCTCAAGTCTTCATGTCCTTGATTTCCAAGTCAGAAAGACATCCTCACTTCCGTGCCAGATGCGTAACAGCTGTACATAAGATGGGCGGCCTGGACGGCATAATTCATGAGGTGGCTACAATCTACAGGCTGCCGGGACATTTGTCTGCAGCCCACTGCCAGAGTCTGCCTGCTGTTATGTTCTGTCTCTTTGCAAAGTTTTTTGTCCAATGCTAACTTGCTCTGAGGAGAGTTTTCTTAATGACATTTTAGATCCAGACTAGAGGGTCTAGAGTAACAACATGTGTATCACGTTAACAATTAGCTAACTATCCTACGAAGTATAGAAAAGAATTGAAGTGAGATCTCAGATATTCAGCATTAGCCTGCTTCAGAAAAGGTCACATGCTTCTCACACCCACAGAAAACCATCTTATATCTCTTTAATAATGATTGTTTCAGAGTATTGAACTATTGTGTCAAATATGAGAACTGAGTAAATTTTGTTTAAAAATTTTCATTTGAGAAGCTACATACTGATTATGTATTATATGTCCAACAGCTTGAGGACAATTTAAAAGTCTCCATGATTTAACTTCCTGCCTTATGTTGTTGGATCTCCAGTAGAGAGACTCTGTAATCAGAAATGTTGAGTGGGGGTAGAATTCCCACAACACACAATTAACAATTATAAAGTATATAAGTCAGAGTCCTATATACTTTAGATTCACACTATGCTACCACTTTTGGATAATTGTCACCTCTTTCTATTTTCAATTTTCCCCCCATCGATCTAGAGAAGTGGCTTCATGCCCATACATCATCGCTCCCTGTTCTCCCACCCCCTGGTAGCTAATAATCCGATTTCTGTCTCTGTAGACCTGTCTGTTGTAGGTATGTTATAAGAAACAGTCCCATGACCTGTGGCCACTGGGTTTGGCTTTTCCCCTTGGCACAATGATTTCGAGATTCATCTAGGGTATAACATCTGTCAGCATTTTGTGACTGAACACTAATATATTTTATGTCGACAGAACATTTTCCTTATCCACCCATTCATTGATGGCCGTTGTTTTAGTTTTTCCTTTTTTACTCTAATGTGATAATGCTGAAATAAATATTCATGAACAACTTTCTGTGCAGAATACATATATTTCCCTCTCTCTTAAGGGTATGCTTAGGAGTAGAATTTCTGGGTTATAGGAAACTTTAACATTTAACTTTTTAAGGAACTGCCAAAATATATCCAAGTTTTGTTTACCCTGGTTAGCCCTGAATTTTAAATAATATACTGTATATTTTCTTTGAATAATTTCACTGACATATAACTCATATACTATAAAAAGATCACTTTAAATTGCCCTACCCAATATTTTTAGTACATTCGTAGAGATGTGCAACCATTACTATACTTAATTTTGAAATATTTCAAACATAAAAACACCCCAAAGAAACCCTGTACTCCTTATCAGCCACTTCAGACCCTCTCTATGCCACTACAGTCAGGTGACAGTTAATTTACTTTCTCTTTGTGTAGAGTTGCTTGCCTGAAACCTTCCATATAAAATCCTTCTGTGTTGGCTTCTTGCAATTAGCATAGTCTTTTCAAAGTTCACTCATGTTGTGGCAAATATAAAGTACTTCATTCCCTATTATGTCTTAAGAACGCTGCATTGAATGGACATCCTATATCTTATTCACTTGTCACTTGATGGCCATTTGACTTGTCTCCACTGATTGGTAACTATGAACATTGCTGTCTTAGAAACTATGTGCTTGCCAGGCGTGATGGTGCATGCCTTTAATCCCAGCAAAGGCAGGTGGATCACTATGAGTTCGAGGCCAGCCTGGTCTACAAAGTGAGTCCAGGGCAGCAAAGGCTACGCAGAGAAACCCTGTCTCGAAAAACCAAACCAAACCAAACCAAACCAAACCAAACCAAACCAAACCAAACCAAACCAA